>CAWUFW010003474.1:0-1200000 GCA_963921515.1 Calotriton arnoldi
CTCATTTATGCGATTAAATGTGGTTATGGTAAGGCCAAAGTCACCTTATATAACCCAAAACTCTTGAAGGAGAACCGCCAATAGGGTACAAGGTTAAACCAGGTCTCAACAACCTTCAAGGGATTTGAAAATGGTCAATCATGGTCCCACCATGATAATTCCATCCATGTCGCATTAGTTAAAATCATTGGACATCACGCCCTAGTTTAACATATATTCTTATCCCATAGTTCCCAGTACTTTATTCGTTCGCTCTTCCCACTAGCTTTATCCAGCTTCTTAATTCTATCCTGTGCCACTCTGCCACCCCGGGAGGAGTAGGGAGAATCCAATTAATACACACCTCCCGTCTAGCTAACAGGATCAAGACAAATAATAAATATTTTTGGTTTTTACTTAGTACCATATCCACTGCATTATTATCCAAAATGCCAAAAATAACTGTAAAAGTGCTTACCTTGATGTTAATATCTAAAGCTTTTGAAATACTCTTACCAACTTCTTCCCAAAAGACATCAAGGTGTGTACACAGATGGAACATATGAATATCATTTGCCTTTATCTTGTTGCATTTCGGGCAGTGTTTCATCTCCTGATTATTTATTTTAGACAGCTTCTCGGGCGTCCAATAAGACCTGTGTATGGTAAACAAATGGTTTTTCCTTAGGGGTGCAGAAGCGATAGTATACCAAAGAAAAGTGCAGGATACTTGCCATAACTGTTGCAAGTCTTGGTCGGGAAAGACTTTTCTCCAGATGTCGTCTGGGGTGGTGAAATCGCCTTCTTCGTTCTGAATCATGTACCAGTACCATTTAGATACTTCTTTCCGGGTTGGGTCTTTTTGAAGCTCTTCTTCCAATTTTTGTGTAGAAACTGATGTTTTCTCTTGGTCTTTTGACCAACTCGCCAGCTGGTAATATTTAAACTTAGAAATACCTCCGTTGGTCTTTTCTAGCAATGAGGCCCAACTTTGTAGAATGCCATTTTCAAGGAGTTCTCCCCAACTAGTTATACCAGCACTTATCAATGGGGCAGCAAGAGAGTCTTTTAAGCAGTCCGGGGTTCCAGGTGAGCACCATATAGGTGCTAGATCACAATAGTAGGGGATTTTCCAAGATTTCCTTAGATCGTACCATAACTTATATGCTGATCTCAAAACTTTTAATTTTATCTTTTTGAAATATTTTGGATGACCAAATTTATAAAGACAGTTATCCTCATCCGTTACAGTGTGCCAGTACGGAGGATACAAATCGCGAGGTTTAAGAAGAATCCTAATATTCTTAAATTGAATGGCTCTGTAATAGGCCAAAAGGTCTGGACTAGCTATGCCTCCTTGATTTTTCTTCTGGGAAAGCTTCTTCCACGCTATCCTTACCCCTTTGGAAGCCCAAATAAAGGTGTTAATTTCACTTTGGATCTTCTTTAACCATATAGGCTTAAATTCCAGTGGGATTGCATTAAATAAGAAAGTAAATTTGGGCAGAATTGACATTTTTACAGCATTTGTTCTCCCCAAAAAGTAAGGGACAGACTATTCCAAGACTTTAGTAATTTTCTCATTTCTTTGACTTTCGAGTTGAGGTTTGCTTGAGCAATTTCATCGATATTTTTTAGAACCTCTATCCCCAAATATTTAATTTTATTGTTACCTCCTATTGGTGGTGAATTCATATTCCAGAGCATCATCTCAGTCTTCTGGCGATTAAGTAGATAACCGGAGACGCTACCGAAGTCTGTTGACAACTTTATTATGGGGTGAAGGGATTTATCTAGGTCACTTGTGTAAAGCATTAGATCATCTGCATATAATGCAACCTTAATGACCCATTCTTTAAAGGTAAAAGGAATAATTTCTTGAGACCTTCTGATCATATTTGCAAGAGGCTCAATATACAGATTAAAAAGATGAGGGGAGAGCGGGCACCCCTGTCTCGTGCCTCTGTTGATAGCAAATTCTTTCGAGAGACTTCCATTTATCAGAATTTTTGCTTTCGGGGCTTTATATATGTTTCTAATTGCTCTCAAAAAATTATCTCCTAAACCAAAGTGAAAAATAACAGAATGCAAGAATGACCAATTTACACGGTCGAATGCTTTAGCAGCGTCAAACGTAAGTACCGCTAATGGGATTTTTTCTTGGGTGGCTATATCAATGGCGCCTATAAGTTGGTGAGTGAGATCATATAATTGCCTCCCCTTAGTGAAACCTTTCTGGTCATTGTGAATGATTTTATCGGTTATGTTGCCTAGCCTTATGGCTAAAACCTGGGTAAAAATGTTATAATCATTATTCAGAATAGAAATAGGCCTGTATGATTCACATTTATGAGGGTCTTTACCAGGTTTCAAAATTAAACTGATAGTAGCGTCGTTCCATGATTTTGGGAGCCGTTGGCCATCCAGGTATATGGAATTAAAAAGGTCTGTCAAAATGGGAGCTAATTGTTCCTTTAGAGCTAAATAAAATTCGTTGGGGATAGCGTCGGGGCCAGCAGCTTTGTTTTTTTTCATCTTATTTATCGCCCTCATGACCTCCTCTGTAGTTATTGCTTTATTTAAGGCTTCACATGAGTCTAAATCCAAACTTGTTATTTGTGAGTTTTTTAAATACAAATTTACCGCCTGAGCAGGCGGTGTTAAGTCTTCCTCATATAATGCCTGAAAAAAGTCTACAAATCCTTCTTCTACACCTAAGCTATCTTCTACCCTCCCCCCATCTCGAGCATTATAAATTGCCATAATCTTGTTCCTATTGGAATCTATTTTGAGCTTCCATGCTAGTAATTTCCCACTGTTTTCCCCATACTCATAGGTTGACAAACTACTAGCCTCCCATCTTTTCCTGACTCGATCTTCTAGGTACAATGATAAATCCTGCTTTTTCTTAAATAATTCCTCAATTGCCCTTTCTTGTTCTGCCTTTGAAGTGGTGTCTTCGCTCTTTTTTTGCATTTCTAAAATATCTGCTTCAAACTGCATAATTTTATGCCTATTCTCCTTGTTCTTCCTTGCTGCAAGACCAATGAGGTTTCCTCTAGTAACGGATTTATATGCGTCCCAAACTATGTGACTGGGTACTTCACCATTAGCATTTATTAAAAAGTATTCTGATGTCTCGCCCTTCAACTTCTCAATTAGTTGTTTATCTAACAGGAGAGTACGGTCTACAGTCCATCTTTTCTTACCATGAGGGGAGTCTTGGGTTAATTCCATCTGGACAAGGGAGTGGTCGGACAGGTGCTCTGGTATATGTATTACCTTTTTTACCTTTTTACTCCATAATTTATCAATTAAAAAAAAAATCAATTCTGGAAACGTGACCATATTTATGGTTCCTATAAGTAAATCTTTTACTTTGGTCACCTTTACTCTTCCAAATATCTATCAGCCCCAAGTCCTCTTTAAACCTATTCAACCAATCCCTCATTTTTATTAAATTGAGACCTCTTCCAGGCGGGTGTCTATCCTGTTTAGGATCTAACAATATATTAAAATCTCCTCCAAGAATTATTGGCGTAGATACATTAATTAATTGGGCATATAATGATTGAAGTGGTTCAGGGTCATCCGAATTGGGGCCGTAGTAACCCACCATCGAGAAGAGGTTGTCCCCAGATTTCATTTTCACTAGGATCCATCTACCTTTCGGGTCCCCACACTCTTCCAACATAGTTATTTTAGATGGTCTTTTTACAATTACTGCAACCCCCTTAATACAACAGGTTTGATTTGTACAAGCACTACTCTCTATCCATTTTTCATATTTTGTAAATTCATACCATTCTGTTTTTAATAGGTGAGTTTCCTGCAGTATTATAACATCACTCTTTATTAGCTTAAGATATTCAAAAATCTTTTGACGCCTTCTCCTGACCCTAAGCCCATTAACATTCCATGTTGTAATTTTCATTTCGCCCATCTTATAGGAGATTTTTAGTTCTACAAGCTATCGTGGCCTTATTTACCATAAAATGTACATATCGGACAAATGCATTTTTTTTGTTTTTTTCCCTATGCTCCCCACCCAATAAAAACAAAACATCATAAATGTGCTAAAAAAAACAAAAAAACCTACAGCTCCTACACACTCTAGGCCTCCCACCCCTCCCTGGAGAACCCTCCCAACTTCCATTTGGGCAATATTATTACCCTATTTGAGCTCCGTTATTGTAGGGTTGTCCTGTCTTTATTGCGTTATATCTTCGCTCTTACTTCAGTCTCATTTATTTATGAGCTTTTATTTGCACCAACAGTGATTCTACCTCTTTTGGTTCACTAATGTTAAAAGTCTTGTTATTCCACATAATTTTCAAAAGGGCAGGAAATTTCATTTGAACCGACGCCCCTGCTGCTGTCAGCTCTTTCATGTAATTCCCTAAGGCCCATTGTCTGTCTGCTGTCGCCCTAGATATATCTGAGCGAACTTTATAATTATAACCATCCTTTATGAAAGTGGTAGACTTTAACGCAGCGTTTAAGATAGTCTCTTTTATATTATAAGTTTTGAAGTTAACAAGTATTCGGCGAGGGTTTTTCCTTGGTTTATTCAGTCTAAAAGGGTCCCTGTGAACCCTCTTAATATCGTCCTCTAGCACTTTTTCGTCTAGCTCTGGAGAAATTCCCTTGATCAGGTTAATTATAAAATTCTTTAGGTTTGAACCTTCAGCGCCTTCTGGAATACTTAGAAACCGTAAATTACTCCTCCTTGCATTGTTTTCCAACGTTTCAACTTTGTCTCTAAGTTCCTTCTCTGAAGATCTTAACTCCTCAATGTCATTTTGACATGATCTCACTTCTGTTTTAGTTTGTTCCAAAGATACTTCTATAGTAGAGACCCTAACGACTAAGGCATTAACCTTAGATTCTAAAGCCTCGCATGTTGCCTGGATCCTCTCCTGATTTTTTTCAGACTTGGCAAAGCCATGCTTCATTTCTTTGAAGAGAGTCCCCATTAGTTCCCCAATTTCAGTGTGCGGAGGTACCTCTAAACACTGATCTTTATTTATAGCCTTTTGTTGTTGATTTTCATCCCTCTCGTGATCCTCCTCTATTTCGATGTCATTATTATCCTCGGGTGACGGGAGAACATGGCGGCCAGCTAGGAGAGCGGGTCGCGAGCTCTGTGAGGTAGGGAAGTCCTCGCAGAATGTAACGGCTCGTAGGAGCTGAAAGACACGGATGTTTCTTCCGGGCGAAGCGTCCCCGAGGGTAGACTTGGTTTCCCTGTTTTTGGTACCTTTTGCGGTGTTGCTGCAGCGGAGTCCGTCTTGCTGATTGGCGCGGGAGTCACAGAACGCCGAGCCGCGTTGAGCCGTGGAGTCCGCGGCTGATCAGGAGACCGGTCTCTTTTCTTTCTTCCCTTCCGCTTGGGAGTTTGGAGCCTGGGGCTTGTCGGCGAAGGATTGCGAGCCACTGTTGGAGGCGCTGTGGAGGTGAGAACAGTGGCGGAGGAGCAGGCAGGATTCGGAGGAGAGCCGCCCTCTAACCCTCAGACACTGAGAGGAGGGAGGGGAGCGGTTTGGTCAGCTGCTGCAGCTGAGTTACTTCGGAGGAGAAGAGCTATAACGAAAGTAAGTTTTAGAGGCCCCCCAAGTAGCTCTTTGCTATTGCTTTTGAATCCAAATGCTTAATTATCAAGTGAGGAGCACAGAACCACTACAGTAAATTGTAAAGTAGTGTGTATGAATTCAGCAAGAAGGAGGGGGAAGGGTCAGGTAAAGGACCTGTTTACACCCAAAAATAACAGTAGTATAAAATCATTACGAGAGGAGGTTGCAACCCCAGAAGATTTTAAATTACAGATTCTGGATGGTACTAAGAAGACTGTTATTGACTTAAGGGACTCGGATAAAAAAGAGAGTACAAAGAATCGAATTCAAGATATAAGTTATGCACTAAGGAATAGGAAACCTACAACCGTCCCGTCTAAAGTTGACGCTGCTCTACTAACGTATAAAGAACCCGACCAAGAACAAACTGTCAGCCTTAGTCATACCACAGCTATAAAAGCAACTAAGAAACAAGAAAACCAAAGAGTAAAAGCTGATACAGTAGCAGTGGTTTCTACTAGAGCAGCAAAGGCGGCGAAAAAAGAGCAGCTAAAAAAGGGTGCCAGCCTAAAAGTTACACCATCTCTTCGCTCCTTCTTTAAAGTTCAACAGGTGTCTAAAAATATATTATTGAAGGAGGAAAAATCTGGAGGGGGGGCCCTTAACATGCAGAAACCAACACCTATCGGCGATATGCAAACAATACAGATATCTAATCCGTTTCAAGTCCTCGATCAGACAGACAAGGAGGATAATAATGGCAAACTTCTTATTGCACACTGATGTCAGATAGGTTTCTTCACACCCATTCTGACAGTGGCCACCTGCACTGCAGTTCCATTTCAACGTCTCAGATGAATGGGCAGATGGCCCCCCTCGAGGCTATTTCTGAATGGATTCCCTGTACCTTGTACATGTTAATCAGCAATTACAGTTACCACGGTAACAAAATCTAACAGCAGGGACACTCAGCCCTGGGCATGCTGCTTCATATCTTTGGCACTGTTACATTCTCCCTTCACCCTCTTAGAAAATACACAACTGCCAATTGCTTATATTTGGGACTGGTAGAAAAGAAGTGTTGTGGGTGTTGAAGCCCTGCTTGGAGGCATCCTTGCCAAAGACTAAATTGTAGTAAAAATATCTTCAATCTGTTCTTTTTCAATATTTTAAACTGCATTTTGAGTTAACGGTCAAAATTGCTTTTTGTCTGTGGATTTCATCATAATTTCTCTATTCTGAACATGTATTTTTTAAGTGCTTTCATTTAATTGTTTCTTGAATTTTCCCTAAAGTTCGAGCTGATCTACAGACTAGGAACAGTTCATCATTTAACTTGGTCATTCTGATGGTAGGCAGGTGACAGAGTTAATGTAAATGTGTCTGTAGGACTTGCTCTATCAATCATTCCATGCGAAATTTAAATTAAGTACCTAGCAATGGCTCTTCCTTGAACCTGCACCTCGTCCAAAGTGCGTGGACTTGTTTTGTCTGCAAGATATGTCAGTATTTTTTGCAACTGAAGTGCACCATAACTAAGCACCTAACCCAAATGGGAACAAATAATGTCTCAGGTACGATAAATCTCAGTTCAATTTCTCCTCTGACATTAAAAAAATCCCTTGCAGTCTTTTGACGTCTGCCAACTTGTGCATTTTTTTACAAGGGGATATTTTGTTAACAATGTTCGTGATGTACTTTTTGTTTTGTTAACAATGTTCGTGATGGACTTTTGTTTTTGTTTTCGCGCACTGTGGGAACTCGTTGGTTTTATGGTTAAATTAAAATAGAGTCATGGAACGTGGAGAGAAAAAAAATATATGAAATAACTATTATGGTGTTCGGGTAGACTGATATAGATATAACGTGATAACACACTTGACTCTAGAATTATGTCCGTGCTTCACAATAAACATGGAAATAATAATAATTTAAACCAGGTTTAAAAAGATATTTGGGATCCAAAACACTCACCTTTACTACAAGCAAGGAACAAATATAAAGTACCACAAATTTGAAATTAGCTGGTGTGTTAAGGAAGCGGCTCACTGCTGTAAGGCAAGTTATATTTATTTAACACTAACAGGTCGATTCCGATCTCGGCCGGAAGCGCACCTAACAGTATTCGTCCGGAAAAAAACCAAGCCGAACGCGTGTTTCCCGACCGATTCGAACAGTCGTCCGAACGAGCAAGTACGATGCGCATAACTGCTCAGATCCCGACCCAGCCGTACTTACCCATTCCAGCTCCTGTTCCCCGCCCGAGCCGGATCTGGAAACGCCGAATCGAGTCGCACAGAAGCAAATATACAGCACCTTCCGGCCGGACTAGTACGATGCGCCTTCCGTACGCGCCGAACCCGTCGCTACGTCCGGCACGTCAGAGCATCCGGGAGAGCTGCACATAAGCTCCGATTCGCGCCACGAGACTATCCACGGCTACGAGACGAACAAGCCAGCGACGAGTACGAGTCGAAGCCACGAGAAACCCGAACGAGACGACCCAACCATGAATCCCATCACGCAGGTCCTACCAATACTCTACATCTATTACCGGAACAGGTACGAACGCGTACGGCGCAGACGGTAAGTCAAACAGCCACAACACAAACAAACGACACGTACCCGACATATGTCACACACACATAGGGATGCAGAAATGATGTACACCAGCAACAGCAGAACCATAGGGGCGGGATGGCTATCACCAATGCCATACACACCCATAGGGGCATGATGCCTACCACTACCACCACCCCTACTCAGGGGGGCCTGGATGCCTGTCACTACTACCATCCCCACTCATAGGGGGATGGATGCCTACCACTAATACCACCCCTACTCATGGGGGCCTGGATGCCTAGCACTACTACCATCCCCACTCATAGGGGGATGGATGCCTACCACTACCACCACCCCTACTCAGGGGGGCCTGGATGCCTGTCACTACTACCATCCCCACTCATAGGGGGATGGATGCCTACCACTAACACCACCCCTACTCATGGGGGCCTGGATGCCTACCACTACCACCACCCCTACTCATGGCGGCCTGGATGCCTGTCACTACTACCATCCCGACTCATAGGGGATGGATGCCTACCACTAACACCACCCCTACTCAGGGGGGCCTGGATGCCTACCACTACCACCACCCCTACTCAGGGGGGCCTGGATGCCTACCACTACCACCACCCCTACTCATGGGGGCCTGGATGCCTACCACTACCACCACCCCTACTCATGTGGGCCTGGATGCCTGTCACTACTACCATCCCCACTCATAGGGGAATGGATGCCTACCACTACCATCACCCCTACTCAGGGGGGCCGGGATGCCTACCACTACCACCACCCCAACTCATGTGGGCCTGGATGCCTGTCACTACTACCATCCCCACTCATAGGGGGATGGATGCCTACCACTAACACCACCCCTACTCAGGGGGGCCTGGATGCCTACCACTACCACCACCCCTACTCATGGGGGCCTGGATGCCTACCACTACCACCACCCCTACTCATGGGGGCCTGGATGTCTGTAACTACTACCATCCCCACTCATAGGAGGATGGATGCCTACCACTACCACCACCCCTACTCATGGGGGCCTGGATGCCTACCACTACCACCACCCCATCTCATGTGGGCCTGGATGCCTGTCACTACTACCATCCCCACTCATAGGGGGATGGATGCCTACCACTACCACCACCCCTACTCAGGGGGGCCTGGATGCCTACCACTACCACCACCCCTACTCATGGGGGCCTGGATGCCTGTCACTACTACCATCCCCACTCATAGGGGGATGGATGCCAACCACTAACACCACCCCTACTCATGGGGGCCTTGATGCCTACCACCACCCCTACTCAGGGGGGCCTGGATGCCTACCACTACCACCACCCCTACTCATGGGGGCCTGGATGCCTGTCACTACTACCATCCCCACTCATAGGGGGATGGATGCCTACCACTACTACCATCCCCACTCATAAGACGGGTAATGCATGACACAACCAGCATACTCCAACATAAGGAATGTCAGAAAAAGACATCACCCCAACATCATGACAAGCGTGTGTAGTCTGTGTCAAATGCCTACAACACTGAACATGACATTGAACATACAATGTGACCCCCTATCACATGTGTCACACATAAATGTGTGTGGTCTCCACAATGCAAGCAAACCATGACCACTGTGGCAATGGGGTCTAAACCACCATCATCACCGTGACCAAAATGTAAGTGTGGGGTCCATAGTTGAAGCACATTTTGAACATTGTGGCAATGGGGTCTAAACCCCCATCATCACAGTGACCAAAAGGTAAGTGTTGTCATGGAAAAAGCTGCAACTGCCAAACAGCATGGATGATTCCTGGTCACACAACAACAAACACATCAGTGGCAAAGTAGTGCATGTGTCCCATAGCAACATAGATTGGGTGAGGCAAACAGTGCAGTGCAAATAAGACATACCTTTGGCCATGTGCAGACAAACATCACCCATGGGGGCTGACATTGTCAACATTTATCAATTACACAAAGACAGAAGTGACCATCATAATGCAGACCCACATATCTGCCCCAATGGACACACAAATGTAGATATCCTGTGGAGACTGTAGATGTGAGTTGAACAAATACCATACCATGGCAGCAATGGGACATACAAACCATGATTATTGTGCTGACTGATGACCTAGGAGTCCCAGGGACAGCAGGGGAAATCCACCAAACAACATTCAGCCAATGGCACACTGAAGATATGCCAATGCAGTGGTGCAGATGCACAAACACAAACAGGCAGCCTCACACTGCATATCAAACACAACAGGTGATGGGGGGGTGTGCCAGTGTCCCCAGGAAACCACACAACACATGAGGAGGCCTGAATCCCAATTACACAGATGTGTATTCAGTGCCACACAAAAGTAACTCATGGATCGGATTCCCCTATGTGGGCAATCAGGCATTGTTAGATGTGAGGGAGCCCAAATTACACATGTCACACAAGCTTGTAGGAACAGCAACTAACACAGCAAGAGACAGATCCACCAAAGCACTACCCCCAGGGACCCCACATTGTGGTGACACTAGCCTGCATGATAATCCCACTGTGATGACAAAGGTAGATGTCGTTCACACTGTGAACCACAGCCTTGTGTCCTGAGCAACTAACTACCATCACACCTACACAAGCACAAGTCAATCATCACGGCCTGTCAGCCAAGGCCAATATGGAGGTAGGGGTCTAGCCGTGCAACAACTCACATTTGCACACACTCAACACCACACACCTTGATCTCCACCAATGTGCAGCAGTGAAGCTCACATGGACTGGTGACATTGCACATGCACCCATGACAATCCCAGGGGTGGTGGTGGGAACTAAGGTGCGAAACCCATCACACATGGGCAGTCAACAAGACTCGTGAATGTCTGACACACTGCACAGTACGCCGTACATGGGCATGACGTGAAATCCACCCCAATCAATGGGATCCCGGCCACAGTCACACACCAATGAAGAAGCCAAGGTGATCCACAAAGAACACACATAGACAACTTCCAACATTGCACCTCTGACCCTGAGGAGTGGCAGCAGTCACACACACAACGTGTCACAATCACTGAAAGCTACCCCAAACTGTAAATTACATGACTTGTGTAACCAACAAGTACCAAGGGGAATCCTGACTGTGTCCCATCTGCGTATGCCCACATCCCCAGCCCTGACAACAAAGACAACTAGGGATGACAACCTGATGAACATTAGTTTGCCATGCACCCACATCCCGGAGAAACCAGGTCCAAGATGCTGGATGAACACAGGACAACTCAGCAAGCATCACAAACAGGAACATCCCTAGGGACACAGCCTGTGTAGGAAAAGGGAAGGGAACACACACAGACATGGTCACACAACACACAACACACAACACGGTCCCAGGCAATGTCACGGGATTACACACTGCCATGAGGGCACTCCACTCCTGTGGAAGGTCCGCTGTGCCAAACTTTGTCTGTGCATGACTCAAACATGTCAGCAGAACCCTCGGTCAGTGAGTCAACAACTACAACACACTGAAGGCTCTGCTCACATCAGCCTGGGTACGGGAGTGTCACGTCAGTCATCTGCATACACCCAAAACACGTGTCAAGCAAGTTGCACTGTATACACAGATGAGTCCTTCAACATTGATGTGCTAAACTGCATGTCCAGTGGAGATGGGCACACAGTCAGGGAAATAGAAACATTGAACAGTGGTAAGCCCACCAGATGTGCATCAGTGTAAGCCAAAGATGTTAATTTACAAATGCAAAACGTACATCCCTGTGTCAAATGCTGAACATTACACCCTCAGACTGAAGCAAAGGATGCTATAGATCCAGACTACATTAGGACACATATCCCATGGACCACATGGAGTTCATCACAGCAACACTTCATTTTCCGGATCTGAACACTATTACAACTGCAAATGCATGATGATACTCATCTACATCATGTACATCCAAAGAAAAACCACAAGTAAACAAAAAGAGGCTTTATTCAGCAAATGTTAAACTAAAATTTTAAGTCCAAAAGAAACTAAGGCCAATGGCCAGTCCAAATACACAGTCCCAACAGGGTGATATGTGACAACTTGTCACCCATTGCTTGCCTGCACTGTTACGGACAGGGGACATCCCCCTCGGAGGGGCATACAAGGGGCAGGCCAGGCACCGCAGGGACAGGATCAGGGGATGCCAGAAGGAGGCAGTGAAGGGGTGGTGGGTGCAGGAGTGTCACCGGCAACTGCAGTGGAGGTGTCTGACTCAGGGGGGGCCGGCACCACTGTAGGGCACAAGACAGATGGTGTGGGTGCTGCAACCACTGCAGTGGGCCGGTCAGATGGAGTGGACTGGGTCCCCACTGGAGTGCCCGAGTCAGACGGGGTGGTTGTGGACTCCACTGCAGTGCATGACTCCAAGGGAGTGGAAGGGGGGGAGATGAGGTGGGCAGGACAGAGGGGGGACCCGGTCTCCACACCAGTGGCACAAACAAGCAGAGTGTCTGGTTTGGGGGTGGAAGAGCAAGTGGCAGGGGGGGAGGGCCTAAGCAGTTTGGGGATGCGGTATCGGTGTGTGGGGGAACCTGGGGCAGGGTGTGGCGGGGGAACCTGTGGAGTGGTGGCCTGGGGGATGGAGGAGAGAGACTGTGTGGTGGAGCTGTGTGGTGTTGGTGGTGGGGCCTTGCCCTTCCTGGTCCGGGGGGACTTTCGAATGGGGTCCTCAGTCTGCCTGTGCCTGGGGGAGGGTGTCCGGGTGTGAGGGGCACTACCCTCTGTGTGTGGTGGTTGCCTCTTCTGCCTGGACTTCGTGTCAGATGTATCTGTGGGGAAGAGGCCAAGCTCACAGAGGAAGAGCTTCTGGGAGGGGGGGTTGCAGGTGAGGCAAGGGAAGGGGTTTTGGAGGGAGAGGTATCTGAGGACTGCGGAGTGCTCGTGGATGCGTGTGTCTGGGCCCCATCCCCTGTGAGTGAGGTATCAGTCCCCTGACCGTGTGTGCGTGTGCATCTGGAAATTGGCTTGTGTGTCTGTGTGCCTCTTGGGTCTGTGCTGGTGCGTGCCGGTGCCGGTGTGTGTGTGCTTGGGACAGGTAGGGTGCTGGGGATTGTGGATGGGGCAGAGGTAGGAGGGGTGAGGGACTGTTGCAGGAGGGACACTGCTGCCGTCAGTGAGGAGGCCATGGACTGATTGGTCCGATGTAGGGCAGACATGCCAGATGACATGCCCTCCATGAATGACACCAGTTGTGTCAAAAGACCTGTGTGTGCATGGAGGACACTCAGAATTGATGTCTGCCCTACATGGATCTGTTTCAGCAAGTCCACAGACTCCACACTCAGGGCAGCAGGGGGGACAGAGGCAAGGGGTGCGGTGCCTGGCATGAAGGAGACACGCTCCCCTACACGGGAGCCTCCATGGACATGTGGGATGGGAGCAGATGGGAGGGTGGAGATGGTGGTGGTGGCGGGGACAGACTTGCTTGACGTTGCCTCTGGTCTGCTGACACCCGCCTCCACAAGGGAGTCCTCACTGGAGATGCTGTTTTCCCCAGCCGAGGTGGTCGTAGCTGAGGTATCCTCAGTGTGGCTCCCCTCACCCTCCATGCCACTGGGTCCCTCGGTCTCCCATGCAGTGGACCCAGTCTGGCTCTGCCGCTCCTCTTGGTCCATGGAGCTGTCTCCTCCTGTGGCCGTGGATGTATCTGCAAACAATCAGGATAAACAGAGCAACATTAGTCACCTGTACTGACCACACACACCACAGAGCAAGCCCTGCCATCATTTGCTAGACATTGCAATTAGTGCTGACACTGATTTGAAGAAGCCCATTGTCTGCCTGACAGTCAGTCATGCCACACATATCCTACCTGTCCATGCACCCATCTGTCTGCTGCCTGTTGTAAGCGACTAATCATATGTGCACACATGCCCCACATACACAGTTGTTGGACATCCAAGAGAACATATGGAAATGTGTCACTCCAAACACATGGCATCTCCTGCCACTGACTCAGTACATGTGTCAGGAAAAGAGATGGGCAAAGTCTCTGTTGACATGCAGGTTTTGGTTCCATCACCAGACACAATAATGTCCTCATGTCCTGATAGACAATGCAACAATGGTGTGCATGCAGGACATATCACACCACTGCTGGATCACCCTTTGCGATTGGAATGTCATGGCACAGGCCTGTCTGGCAAGTCAGTCATAACTGTCTCCTGTCACAGGGGCAGTGCATACACACAACACCAGTCTGCACTGTGTCACAATCATGGAAGTTTTAGAAATGTAAGCCCTGTAGCCGACAGGTGCACATGTGCACCCCTGGCCACCCACATCATGAGGACTGAGATGATCCCACATCAATCAAATGAGACATTTGAGTGACTGCAAACACAAATCCATACACATGAGCACTTCACCGTCTGATGAGAATGAACCAAAGCTGCCTGCACCTCAATGTTTCATACAACATCGTGCACAGTCAAGGGATCAGAGACCTATGCATTAACCTATGTGTAGATCCCATGGTCACAACTCAGATGGCTGGCCACCCCAAATTGTTAAACACTCCAGGAGTCCAAATAGCAAGGCCACACCACGGTGACACAGAGGCATACACATGAGTGCACTCCTCACAATGCCCAATATGTATGCTGACACACGGGAGTGGGAGAACAGAGTGCCTTCGATGTACGGAGTAGGCATTACAGTCCTGGTCCATGTGCAACATGGTATTACCCTGAACACTAGGCAGGTGGCTATGCATGTGTCACACACATGATGTACATACTTCTGAGGCTCCTACCTTGGTCTCTGCAGCAGCATGGGTGTGTGGCACATACCCCAGACAGGTGGTGAGTCAGAGCAGCAATTGGAACACATATTAAAGCCATACCCAGAGTACATGTCAGATCACAGGCATTGTGAGCAATTGTACCACCCATGCAGCCCACCACAAAGTTCCTGTAACTGATGCTGTCCCCAACTTGAACCACAGGTAACTGCAAGTACACAGTACCCAAGTGACCTAAGTCACAGACTGTAAGGGCCACACCTGTGTATCAGATGAGGAGGGGGCATGACACAAGTGAGGGACATGAGTCCAGGACGACATGACAGTTGTACTGTGGAAGTGGAACCAGGCTAAAGGAGTGCATAGAGCATGTCAGTCATAGTACACAGTTGAGGCTAGCACTTACCCCCTCCTTGATGCTGTCTGGCCTTCAGCTGCCCATCCAGGTCAGGGAAGACCACCGCCAGGATCCGGAGCATGGGTCAGGGTCCGGTGTCCGCCCCTCCTGCGAGGAGGCGACAGCTTCAGCTGGACCCTTGCGATCCTCCGGGTCCAGCCCCGAAGGTCCTGCCACCTCTTCTGGCAGTTGCGGATCCTGCGCCTGTAGACCCCCACAGATCGTACTGCCCGGACGATGGTCAGCCAGATCTCCTGCTTCTGGTGGGCATCAACCTGTGAGGATGACAAAGTGAAAAGGCCATTACTACACATGCAACATTTCCGTGCATCACACAGTTGGATATACATGTCTCAATCACAGGGGCATATGATGTACACAGGTAGTGCAACTATGGCTATGAACAGTTTGCCAGCAGTTACTAAATGGTATAATTGCCTGGGAAGTCAAACCTTGTTGTAATGCACTGTTACTGCACTATACCTGTTCAGTGCATGTGACTACACACTTTGGGGGGTGACAACTACTCAGTGAGCATGCTAGCCACTGGTGTACACACTGTACGTCTTGCTAGTCAGACAACATGCACAATTAGTAAGGCAGTGGACAGCACACTCACCTGCTCCCCTGGTTTCCCATACAGCTTGCTGTACTGTGGAAGGAGGCTGTCCAGCAGGGCCTGGTTCTCCTCAGTGCTGAAGACTAGGGCTCTATCCACAGTACGTGCCATTGCAGTAGCCAGAGGATGCAGAGACAGCAGCAGTGGTAGTGGCAGATGTCGTCCTGGAGCATGTAGTGCAGGCAAGTGAGCTCTCAGGGCAACAGCCAGCATTATATGTGTGCTGCAGAGGCAGATACTGTCCCATGTGTCCAAAGTGATAGGTCCAAGTCGTTTGCATCTTCTGAATCTGGCCAATCCATGGAATTGCACCACTTATACATGCCCACAGCATCCTTCAAAAGTTCAACTTCATGACACCCATGAATTTGCAACATTGTTGTGGGTGGCCAACTGAATTCACTGCATCCGACTAGTTAAAGCTTCGAAAACGCGTCCGTTACCATGTCAGGCCCTAGTCAATGCGTGCGCACCGATCGGTCCATTGCTGTACAACGCGTATTCGGAAAACAACACGCATCGGTTCACATCACATGCAATGGCCAATGCGTGCGCACCGATCGGTCCATTGCTGTACAACGCGTATCTATCCACATCCCATGCAATGGCCAATGCGTGCGCACCGATCGGTCCATTGCTGTACAACGCGTATCCGTCCACATCATATGCAATGGCCAATGCGTGCGCACCGATCGGTCCATTGCTGTACAACGCGTATCGGGCCACATCATATGCAGGGGCCAATGCGTGCGCACCGATCGGTCCATTGCTGTACAACGCGTATCTGTCCACATCATATGCAATGGCCAATGCGTGCGCACCGATCGGTTCATTGCTGTACAACGCGTATTTCGAAAAACAACATGCATCCGTTCACATCATGTGCAATGGCCAATGCGTGCGCACCGATCGGTCCATTGCTGTACAACGCGTATCCGTTCACATCATATGCAATGGCCAATGCGTGCGCACCGATCGGTCCATTGCTGTACAACGCGTATCCGTCCACATCACATGCAATGGCCAATGCGTGCGCACCGATCGGTCCATTGCTGTACAACGCGATCCATCCACATCATATGCAATGGCCAATGCGTGCGCACCGATCGGTCCATTGCTGTACAACGCGTATCCATCCACATCATATGCAATGGCCAATGCGTGCGCACCGATCGGTCCATTGCTGTACAACGAGTATCCGTCCACATCATATGCAATGGCCAATGCGTGTGCGTATTTCGAAAAACAACACGCATCCGTTCACATCATATGCAATGGCCAATGCGTGCGCACCGATCGGTCCATTGCTGTACAACGCGTATCCGTCCACATCATATGCAATGGCCAATGCGTGCGCACCGATCGGTCCATTGCTATACAACGCGTATCCGTCCACATCATATGCAATGGCCAATGTGTGCGCACCGATCGGTCCATTGCTGTACAACGCGTATTTCGAAAAACAACACGCATCCGTTCACATCATATGCAATGGCCAATGCGTGCGCACCGATCGGTCCATTGCTGTACAACGCGTATCCGTCCACATCACATGCAATGGGCAATGCGTGCGCACCGATCGGTCCATTGCTGTACAACGCGTATCCGTCCACATCACATGCAATGGCCAATGCGTGCGCACCGATCGGTCCATTGCTGTACGACGCGTCCCTGTACAAGTCACTCGCATATGTCAACATGGTTGTCACTGGTGTACGTATGCCAGCCACATTTACTTGCCAGGGACTCAGGGGCACACCTACAACACCACAGCCTGTCCACACTGTACCCTAAGGCATGTAAGGCTGCATTACCTGTGGGTGTATGGGGGTCAACATGTGTTTTTTTTGGTGGCACTTGGGGGCAGCCACTCCCAGGCTGTGCACGTGTTCATGGGGACAGAATCCTTTGTGTGTTGTGCACTTGACCACTGTGATGTGCAATTGTTCAGTTCAGAGCATGTGGCATGGTCACATTTCCAGGTTGTGTATGTGTATGTCATGTCACATACACCCTGAGTCCCATGTGGGAAGGTATGTACGTCACAGGGTGACCCATTGCCACAATAGTGATGGCCCTCCACAGTCTGTGTGCATGTTGTGTCTCCAATGTCTCTGATTCCATGTGCACAATGGGAGACAGTCTCCACATCCACGTTGTTTGTGCATGGACTTTGATGTTGTGCGTGTGTGTGTCACAGACGTCCATGTCTGTCCTGCAGAGGCAACAGGGGCCACTACCTGTGGGAGTCATGGTTGTTTTGCTGACATGTACATGATACGCCATGTCATGCCAGTGTCCATGTGGCAATACAGGGTCCCTGGGAATCGACCTGTCAATGAGCTGTGATGCCTGGGGCACATCTGTCCTGACATGTCACTGTGGTGTGTGTTTGGAACGTGACAGCAGTACATGGGTACTGTGACACAGCCTAATGATTTCCCATAGCACAACCTGGAACTTGTTGTCAACACATGTTGAACTGTGATGTTAGATGTTGGCCATGTAGGTGCCATATATGTCCATACAGAACGGCACACACATCAGGTACTTGTTTCTCGTAATGATGTATCATGTGATATTGAGTATGGTCAATGCCACATATGTGGGGTGACTGACAATCTTTCTTTCTTCACCTATGCACTGCAGGGCACCAGCTGTCCATAGACCATTCCCTGACCTTGCAACCATGGTTGAACGTGACTGCATCCGACGGTACCGCTTCAATAGGGCGCTGATTGAGGAATTGGTGGTGCGGTTGGCCCCACATTTGCAACCTGGACGGCCATACCCTACAGTGCTGACCCCCAAGGTGAAGGTGATGGCAGCCCTACACTTCTTTGCCACCGGTACCTTTCAACACACTGTGGCGTCTGCTGGTGGGATGTCACAGACCATGTTCAGCCGTGTGCTACGCGATGTTTTGGAGGCAATGTTGAGATACCTCAACCAGTACATCTATTTCCCTAAACGTCAATAACTCACTGACGTCAAGAGTGACTTCTATGCCCTGGGGAGGATGCCACATGTCATTGGCTCCATTGATGGGACACATGTGGCTTTGGTACCACCACAGGCACATGAGCAGACATACAGGAACCGGAAACATTACCATTCGATCAATGCTTTGGTGGTATGTCTTGCAGATATGAGCATCTCACATGTGTGTGCCCGTTTCCCCAGTTCTGCACACGATGCGTACGTGATGAGGAGTAGTCGCATCCCGAGGATGATGTCACAGATGCAGAACCAGCGTGCCTGGCTTGTCGGTGTGTACTGACTTTGTACCATTGTGTGTGTTCTGCAATGTTGTATTCCACCCTCTTTTCCAACTCTGCTAATGTGCAATTGTCTGTATGTAGGTGACTCCGGATACGCCAACATGCCGTGGTTGCTGACACCCCTCAGGAACCCTGTGACACCAGCCCAGATGCGCTACAATGAGGCACATGGTCGGACCAGGAGAGTGATCGAGCGGACATTTGGTCTCCTGAAGAGCCGCTTTCGCTGCCTAGACAAGACAGGAGGGGCCCTCCCATATGCCCCAGCAAAGGTGTGCAAGATTGTCATCATCTGCTGCATGCTACACAACCTGGCAGTGCGGAAGGAGTTGCATCTCATCCTGGATGACGATGACCAACATCCGCCAACTGTGGAGGATCCTGGCCTGGGCCACGATGCCAGTGATGATGATGATGATGAGGGTGAGGTCCGCACACAGCTCATCACCAACTTCTTCAGCTGAATGTGAGTATCCAGAGATGTCATGTCAATGATGTGAGTTTGCATGATATGTGTTGGTGGTGCTCTGGTGCTGTTTGAGTGTGGCCATGTGCTACTTGACTGGATGCGTGCAGCGATGTGTCCTTACAGGTAGTCTGTACTCCCCAACAGTGTTGACATGCTAACTTGGTTTTGTGTAGGTATCTTGTGACATGTATTGGGCATGAGTATTGCAATTCTGTCCTGTTCTTCAGTGCTTTTGACTGTGTGTCATGTCTGTCCTTCACAGAATACTTTCAGAGTTGTTTGGTCAACTCGGATCCCCCGACACCATGATTCAGCTTTCAGGGTGGAAGCAGTCGTTTCCCTACAGGTGATGTGCCACACACCCCTGGACTTTATTTCTTCTACACTTGTTGACTGTGTGGCCACTGCCACGTGGGATTACCTTGCATTTGTAGTGGAAACAACATGTTGCAAATGTGTAATAAACCTGTGCTTCACTTTGGGATGTGCGTTGTCTGTGGTCACACATCTGACTGACATTTGCTTACTGCACCTGGGGGCTAGTTAACACAGACTCTGAATAGGTGTGGTGTCTGTGCATTCCACTGTATTTCCTGGCAACATCAGTGTAGGCGATGAGTCAGATGGCCCTGGTGTGTATGTGTTGTGTAGCCCTAGTGGTGTGTCTCCCTCACATGTGTCACGTCGCCATGACTCACATGACGGTGTTGAACTTGCTGTAGCAGTTAGCATGCACAGTGTCATTTAGCAGATCATCATATCCATGACAAAAACAACGTTGGAATCACAACAGAGGCAAGTATGGTGTATTAGTGAGTTTATTGACATACATGTGTGAGGATAGTGCACAGGATGGTGGGTGCTGTACATTGGGATTGGAATCCAAAGTTCCCAGATGAGTTGGAAGTGTTGGTAGCAGAAATGTCCTGAGTAAAGTCCACAGTCATCTGATACATTAGTCCAACTTAAACTCCCCATGTCATTTGGGAGAGTTGGGTTGCATTCGACAGGGTGAACAGTTTGCACACAAAGGAGAATTTACAGAACAGGTGTTGGGTTCCTGGGGGATGTACATGGCCATCGGCCTCTCAGTTGTCCTTCCTCGGACGACCCCTCTTCTTTCTGGGGGGGACCCTCACGTGCAGGCCGCTGCGGTGCAGAGGACTCTCCACCAGAGTCATCCTCCCTCCCTGTGGCAGTTGCAGTTGTTGCGGCACCAGATGTTGTGGGCACACAGGGAGGTGTGGACATGTTGGTGCTAATCTGGCGGAGGCATGTCAATATGTCCCTCTGCACCGCTGTCAGTTCTTCCAATGTGTCCCACTTGGACTCCATGCCAGACATGTGTGTCTCCACACGGGACATGTGTGTCTCCACACGGGACATGTGGGAGTCCAAGCGGGCATGATGGGCAGCCTGCTGCTGTTGAATGTCCTTGAGGATCCCCACTACCTGGCTGACCTCTCCGGTGCTATTCTGGTATGCATCAGCAATGCGTGCCAGTTGTGGGTCATCATGCAGTCCAGACCCCTCTGCAAACAGCGACCTCTGCCTACCACCCCTCCCACCACCCCTGGCCACACGTGCAGGACCTGCGGTGGCACGCACAGGTGACCCTAGGCCCCCTTGGGGGTTGGTACTGGGGTTGTTGTCCGTTGCTTCACGGTGGGCTGGGGTCCCTGTACTGTTGTCATCCAGTGTCCTTGCTCTGTCCGTGTCGGCGGGGTGGTCTGTGTGTTGGCAGATATTGGAGGAATGGGTGCAGGGGGTACAGATGGTGGTCCTGCTGGTGCTGCATGATGACTCACACCGGAGGTGCCAGGTTGGTCTTTGCCATCCGATGAGGGCAGAGGCTGTTCCACACCAGAGAGCTCAGGGGCCACCGGAGCCTGGGACAGGGACTCCTCCTCATCTGCTGCTGTGTCCCCATCATCACCTGTTTTTGGAAGAGACACACAATGTATGTTATGTTTCTGCAGGCATCAATGGTTCATACACATGACAGTTGTGACTGTACCTCTGGATGCGGCCATGTACATTGCATTGTCCTAAGTTGTCACAGTCAGAGGTTGATATTGGTGTGGCTCATTGTCCTGCCAACCTGATGCATTTCAATGTGGATGTTGAGGTGTGTGCATGACCAGCATTGGTGGTATTTGGTTGACATCCGGACCCCCTTCTCCCCCCAGCCCAGTTATCCCACCATGAAGCATGCCACCCTTGCAGTGGGTGCAGGTTAACTCTCAGGATGTCAGTCGGTGGTGACCTGCTGTTGGTTGGTGCCCAGTTCCCAGCAGGGCCTGGTACTCCCCACAACAGAGCACCATTGTCAGACATCTTAGAAGTGGTGTTTCACTCCCTGTGAGGTGTGCATGCTTCAGTGTGAGCTTGCTGGGCCATGTGGGTGGGGGATGTTGAGCTGTGACTACCACTCCCATCATGCTATTGCCTACAGCCCCCTTCCCAGCATGCCCATACTTCCTTCCTTTTGACTCTGCTTCCCTGTGGGGTAGTGTGCCTGTGCTGACAGGATGGCTGACAGTGTTGTCCTGGCGTTTGTTTGGCTACAAGTCCCAAAAGTGTCCATGTGCTTCACACAGCATAACCCAGTGTGGTTGTTCTTTGTGGGATATTTAATTAGAGTGTGAGGCATTGCATTCTCACAGGTGAGTTGTGTGGAGTTTGTGTTAAGGGGGTATGTGAGAAAAGCTGCTGGTAACTATGGTCAGAGCTGTCAGTCCTCCTTCCCACCCAGCCAGATATCCCACCATGGAACGTGCTTCCATTGCAGGGAGTGCAAGTTGGCTTTCAGGATGTCAGTCAGTGGTGTCCTGCTGTTGGTTGTTGCACAGTTCCCAGCAGGGCCTTGTGCTCCCCACAGCAGTACCCAGTGTCAGCCATCTTGTCAGTTCTTTTCCACTCCCTGTGATGTGAGCATGGTTCAGAGTGGTGTTGATGGGCCAATTGTGAGGGTGACCAATATCTGTGACTACCACTCCCATCATGCTATTGCCTACACAACCCTTCCCAGCATGCCCATACTTCCTTCCTTTTGAGTCGACTTCACTGTGTGTGAGTGTGACAGCAATGGCAAGATGGCTGACAGTGGTGTCCTGCTGTTGGTTGTTGCACTGTTCCCAGCAGGGCCTTGTGCTCCCCACAGCAGTACCCAGTGTCAGCCATCTTGTCAGTTCTTTTCCACTCCCTGTGATGTGAGCATGGTTCAGAGTTGTGTTGATGGGCCAATTGTGAGGGTGACCAATATCTGTGACTACCACTCCCATCATCCCATTGCCTACACCACCCTTCCCAGCATGCCCATACTTCCTTCTTTTTGAGTGGACTTCACTGTGGGTGAGTGTGACAGCAATGGCAAGATGGCTGACAGTGGTGTCCTGCTGTTTGTTGGTGCACAGTTCCCAGCAGGGCCTTGTGCTCCCCACAGCTGAGGCCAGTGTCAGACATCTTTGAAGTGGCTTTTCACTCCCTGTGAGGTGTGCATGCTTCAGTGTGATTTTGCTGGGCCATGTGGGCGGGGGATGTTGAGCTGTGACTACCACTCCCATCATGCTATTGCCTACACCCCCCTTCCCAGCATGCCCATACTTCCTTCCTTTTGACTCTGCTTCCCTGTGGGGTAGTGTGCCTGTGCTGACAGGATGGCTGACAGTGTTGTCCTGGCGTTTGTTTGGCCTCAAGTCCCAAAAGTGTCCCTGTGCTTCACAGCATAACCCAGTGTGGTTGTTCTTTGTGGGATATTTAATTAGAGTGTGAGGCATTGCATTCTCACAGGTGAGTTGTGTGGAGTTTGTGTTAAGGGGGTGTGTGAGAAAAGCTGCTGGTAACTATGGTCAGAGCTGTCAGTTCTCCTTCCCACCCAGCCAGATATCCCACCATGGAACGTGCTTCCATTGCAGGGAGTGCAAGTTGGCTTTCAGGATGTCAGTCAGTGGTGTCCTGCTGTTGGTTGTTGCACAGTTCCCAGCAGGGCCTTGTGCTCCCCACAGCAGTACCCAGTGTCAGCCATCTTGTCAGTTCTTTTCCACTCCCTGTGATGTGAGCATGGTTCAGAGTGGTGTTGGGCCAATTGTGAGGGTGACCAATATCTGTGACTACAACTCCCATCATGCTATTGCCTACACTCACTTCACCAGCATACACAGACTTCCTTCCTTTCAGTGAGCTTCCCTGTGAGGTGGTGTTCTAGTGGTGGCAAAATATCTGACTGTGTTTGTTGGTTAGATTTGTGCCACTGCCTTGCTCTATTTGTTGTTAGGTTTGTACATGTCATGACACAGTTACATATCACTATGAGATGGCATGTATTGTGTTTATCTGACTAACATACACATCTTAGGATGATTATCTTTTGGTTGCTGTGGATTTGCTAAGGGTGCATGGTATGACTATCCCCTTGACAGTGATGTGTGTGTATTGTCACACAATATTGTGTGTATTGGTTGTGTACTCACCAGGCTCTGGGATGTTTGATAGTCCATAGACGCTCACTGGTGGTAGGATGGCCCGCACCTTCTCCTCCCAGGGCCTGAGGTATACTGGTTTGGCAGGAGGGCCACTGCCGGTGCGATTACTCAAGGCATAATCCTTCTTGAGTAGGTCCTTGACCCTCCTGAGCACATCATACCACCTGTTCTGGATGTCTTCCTTTGTGCGCAAACATGGGGATTGTGCGTTCACCCTGTCGACGATCCTCTCCAACATCTTTGTTTTCTGCGACATGGGGTCTGTTGGACCAATGTACCAAACAACTGTGGCTCTACCCTGAGGATCTCATCTACCAGGACTTCCAATTCACTGTCTAGGAACTTTGGATTCTTCTTTGGGGGCATGGTGATGGGTGGTGGTGGGGATTGATGTGTGTGTGAGTGTGCAAGTGAGGGTGGGTTAGTGTGGGTTTTGCTGGGTGTATGTGAGGGTGCTATTTGGGAGGTGCTAATGGTGTGTGGCTTGTGTGATGGATGAATTGTGAGTGTGTCTGTGGTTGCTGTCTGATGGTGTTCTGTGCTGGCAGGTCAGTTGAATTTGCAAAGGATCATGGTAGGGATTTGTGGCCTTTATATGGGTGGAGTTGTGGGTGTGTCCTTGTTCCATGTTTTTTCCCCCTGTATTTATTGACTTTGTCATTGCTTGTTTGGCCCTTTTTTTTGTATTTTTTCCTTTGTGTTTTTTAGGCATGTAGGAGACATTCTTCTGACCGAGTAGGACGCTGCAGTTGGCTCATGCGGGCTTCTCCGAGTCTTTCAAGCTGTGTTCCTGATGGGTTTCATGTGCAGCGTACGCGTCGGTCGCGGAGTATTGGGTTGCTTCGGCTCGGTTTTGTATGCGTGTCGGTCGTACGGCTTGGGCTCCGTGCGACTCGGTCTGGTTTTACACGCATTGCATCGTACTGCGCGGGTCGGTGTTCGCGGGTACGTTTCTGTCGGGTTCATTCCTGGTGCGTGTCGGTCGGTTCGATTTGCGTAGTTTCCCGGCCGGATAGCTGGTTTCCGTGCGGTTGGGTCGTTCGGCTTGTGTTCCGTACGAGTCGGTCGTGATTCACATGCATTGCATCGTACTACGCGGATCGGGCAGCGCCGGTACGTGTCGGTCGGACAACATTCCCGTACCGAGTCGGTCGGTACGTTTTCCGGCCTGAATCGGAATTGGCTCCTAAATGTCTGTAAAAGTCATGAATACGCCCAAAAATATTTTTCTTTTTTTCTGTTGACTTTCACAAACGTTCAGTACATTCCTGAAATTTTGAATTTGGGCTACAGAACCCCTCTTTCACAGTGGCAGTGGATCTTGAGCTCATACAATTTGTAGTTCAGACAGTACTTTCAGTTTAATTTTCACACATGCGAGAAGAATGCATCTAAAATTTTCACAAGGGCTCTTGTTGGACCTGGCCCTCTATAGGGTCACCCCCAAACTTTGTGTTATCACTCCTCCTTTTCTTGCTGAATTCGTTTTTGTTGGCCTTAGGACTCTCTGCATTTTACCACTGCTACCTCTAAAGTTGGTAAAACTGGCTATTGCCCAATTGCCATATTTAATTTAGCTATAGTAAAGTGGTACTACATGTATCCAGGGCCATTAAAATTAAATGCTACAAGTGGGCCTGCAGCACTTATTGTGCCATTCACTTAAGTAACTCCTTAAACATATTGCTTAAGGTTAATCAATTGAATCATGGGATCCATAAACTTCATTCACAAGTGTTTTTTTTATAAAGGAATTTCTTTATTCAAATCTTCTTAAAACTGAGTTTCTCAATGTAGCCAACATGTTTCGTCTCTTTACGAGAGACTTCTTCAGGGCTACAAAATACACACATAATTAAAATCAATTACCAAAAATGATGAATTACAAATAAAAACACTGTACCATGCATACCATACATGCTACCATTATATATGATGCTTATTGCTTAATCCATTTTATAAACATTTTTCAACCTTGATCAATCTCTTTCTCACTAAATTATGCACTATATACATCCCATATGTTAATTAATTCATTTTATGCAACAACATCCTATCATTTTCACTGAGGCTAGTCTTTCATTCTTTTTCCGTTTGTCCATGATTAAATTTAAACAAATGGTATTTGATTCTCAGGGTGATTCTACAAGATTTAGACATTAGATTTGAACACATGGGGCCGTATTACAGATGGTACCCCAGGGACGCAACGGGCGTTTGCACCCCCTTTGCGCGCCCTGGGGCACTTTGGTATTATAGAAGGGGGCGCAGACGCTTGTGCGTCCCCTTCTGTAATACCGATAGCGCTGGTGCACTTAAAGCTCCAGCGCTATCAACAGAGGGTGTTCCCTCATTTGCATAGGGGCGTGCCCTATGCAAATGAGGGAATTCCTTTGACTCTGCCCACGCGCCATATTACAGACCCGGGCGCAGAGTCAAAGAAGCCCTCAGGAGGTGCCCTGCAGTGCGCCATTTAAAAGGTGGCGCACTGTCAGTGCGCCTCTTGACAGCAGCCCTCTGCAGCGGGTAAAGGGGGTTCCATGGACCCCCCAGATATCCCCTTGCAGGCAGGTGCAGTCACTGACTGCACCCACCTGCAAGGGGATCTCTAAACCCCTATAAAAGTGCCGGTGGGAGCCGCCTGCACTGTGAAAACATGGAGTTGCTGCTCCGTATTTTTACATGTTATGTTAAAATAGCTTGTAGAGCGCACAGCTGCCCCAGCAACGGGGCGTCCCGGCGCTGAGCAAAATAGAGGCTAAGCAGCGAGTATCCCTCCTAAGAGAAGACAAGATGGTCCAGGGAAGACATAAGGGTCAGAGGAAGGGGTACCTAATGAGGGAACAGATGAGTCTTTAACGCTTTTCGAAAGGTCAGGTAGTTGTCCATACTCCGGATGTAAGGTGGAAGATAATTCCAGAGCTTGGCAGCCAGAACGCGGAACGAGCGACCACCCGCACGAGCCCTCTTCACACGTGGTATAGAGACCAAGTGTTTGCCTGCAGAGCGCAGATGACGCGAGGGAGTGTAGGTCGAGAGCAGGCCAGATATTATGCCAGAGGTGGGGGATATCAAGATCCTAAAAGCAAAGCAGAGAGATTTAAACTCCACCCGCCTCTCCATTGGCAGCCAGTGTAGCTGCCGAATGGTGCTGGAGGTGGGGCAGCGACTGGGCAAGGCAAGAAGAGGTCTGGCGGCAACATTCTGGACCCTCTGAAGTCTTGAGATGTCGGTCTTATTGACCCCAAGATAGAGCACGCTGGCGTAGTCCAGTCTAGATAGGACAGATGCTTGCACAATGGTCTGCCAGATGGAGGGGTCAAAGAAACCCAACATGGGTCTAAGACTGCGCAGAATGCCAAGACATGTCGTCGCCGCCCTCTTGGTTTGAGCTTGGAAGCTCAGCGCCGAGTCAACCCATACGCCCAGATTTTTCACCACCTTTTTTGGAGTGGGGGGGTCCCATGGAGGAGGGCCACCAATCTCCGCTCCACAGCTCATGATCCTTCCCGACCAGCAGGACCTCAGTCTTGCTGGCGTTGAGCTGTAGGCAATTGGCAGTCAACCACTCTGCTACATCCGCCAGGCCACTTTGAAACTTGTCCGCATTATTTTGGCAGTCATTGGAGAGGGCGACTACAAGTTGGGTGTCATCTGCATATGACACGATCGTCAACCCTCTCCTTTTAGCTAGTGTGGCCAGCGGCTGGACATACAAGTTGAAAAGTGTAGGGCTTAGCGCAGAGCCCTGTGGGACCCCCTGTTTGATGGGAAACACCCTATATGAAAAAGGGGGAGCCGAAACTTGGAAAGACCTGTCTGAGAGAAAAGAGGTGAGCCAGGACAGGGCAGCACCCGCAATGCCGGCCTCCTTCAGTCTTTGAATCAAGATCTGGTGCGAGACCGTATCAAAGGCGGCACTGAGGTCCAATAGGATCAGTGCCGAGGTCCGTCCCTCATCCAGAGCTGCTCTCAGATGTTCAGATACAGCTAGGAGGGCTGATTCAGTGCTGAGGCCATGGCGGAAGCCACATTGAGAGGAGTCCAGGATGTGATTTTCCTCCAGATAATTAGACAAGATGGAATAGACATGTGCTTCGGTGATTTTTGAAATCCAAGGCAGCAGGGAGATAGGGCGGACGTTCTCCAGTTTAGTCGGGTCTAATGTGGGCTTCTTTAGAAGCGGCATAACACTGGCCTGCTTCCATGACCTAGAGACAATGGCTCTGGCCAGAGACAGGTTGATAATCTGGCCCAGTGGTCTAAGTAGGACAGATAGTAATCTCCTCAGATGTTCCGGCTTCATAGGGTCAGTCGGGGAACCAGATTTAACCTTCCAGCAGAGTGTAGTAAGTGCTTCTTCAGTAATGGGTGGATAGGTGGCTAATATATGGGCGGATGGAGATAAGTCCTCGGAATCACTACTCAGAACCGTCGAAGGGAAGGTTTTGTAGATATTTTCCACCTTGTTTACGAAAAAGGTGGATAGGTCCTCACAGTGCTCATTAGACTTGACTGTGGGTGCCCTAGGTGCCCCAGCGTTTTTTAGGTTAGTAATGATGGAGTAGATCTTCTTGGTGGCATTCTGACTATTTCTGATCTCCTCCGAAAAATAGGAAGCCCGTGCTTTCTGAACAGCCCTGTGGTATTTTTTTATGGCGGATTGATAATGGCCTTTCAGAGTGATATCAAAATTTCGCCTCCACTCCCGTTCCAGCCGTTTACACGCTTTGCGCATGATGGAGAGGTTGCCATTGTACCAGGGGTTGGACTTGGTGTTACGACCCTTTGACCACTTGGCCGGGACCATAGCATCCAGCGGAAGCCTTATCCAGTCGGTGAAAACATCACTGGCCAAGTCAGGGTCGTCTGGCCAGCAGGGCATACTTGATGAGAGGGAGGTGCAGAGCTGGTCAAAGATTAATTTATGCCAGGGACGGCGGAGAGTGCAATTCTGCTGGGGCCTGCGGGATGACACCACCCCAAGAAGCTTCATAGAGATCAGATAATGATCCGTCCAGCATAGCGGAGTGGGGGTAGAAACAGAGAGACCCGAAAGGTTGGAGAAAACTGGGTCAAGTAGGTGGCCCGCAGAGTGAGTGGGACCATGGACCATTGGAGCAGCTGGCAGGCTGCAAGATCCACGGAAAAATTAACCGCCTCTGAATCATGAGGATTGTCAAGGTGTAGGTTTAAATCACCAATGACCAGAAAGTTGGCTTACCTCACAACCAGAGTGCCTACTAGTTCTGCCAGCGCAATCCTCCCCTCCTTAGAAGGGCCCGGAGGACAGTACACTATTAGGCCCGTCAAGGTGAAATTAGCATTGAGAGAGATCCCAAAACGGCCACACTCTCAGCCCGCTACATCTTCCTTAACCAGTGTGCAGGTGAAGTGTGATTTGCAGACAATTGCCACCCCGCGCCCCCTTGACTCTCGATTGAGGGTGCAAATGCTATAACCTGTGGGAAGCGCCATGAATGCGGTGCCCCCAGGGCAGTGCGAGGTCGCAGCTGCCCTGGGGGCAGCGCATGCACCATAATAGGGCACATTATCACTGTTTGCGCCCGGCGCACCTTTTGAAAGGTGTGCCGGCGCAAACAGTAATAATGTGTAATATGGCCCATGGTGTCTAATTCTATGGGGGATTCTACATGATTTAGACACTTAACAGTTTAATCAATATGAAGGGGATATACCCTAGAAAATATCAATAATTCATAGTTATACTATGACTAGCATTCCTATTGATTTATTTTTGACAACATTTCCTTATCACACCTTCATTTTGTTCATTTTTTATACATCACATTAAATCTATTTATTTCACAGTGATTTTAAATTACAAATGACAGAATTTCATGGTTTAAAGACATCCCACAATTTATGTACCTTAGTGTGTTGCTAACACCTAAAGACCACAGACGCCTTGTTTATTCATATCCAAAAGATCTGTGTCCAATTAGGAAGTCCTATCATCACTCCAGAACATGCATGTATATTTGGCATACTCCATATACTTGTTGTCGCTCAATTCATAAGGTCTAAAAAATCATTATTAAACTTTTAATTAAACTGTTCTTGTATCATCTAGAATGACATCAGTGATTCTCGAAATCAAATATTAAATAATGTACCTCACACAGCTGTGTCATAATCCCTCTCATCTGGGCAGAAATTAATTTCTCAAAGCAAGTGTTTCCAAGCCTATGTTGACATTATGAATTGTTAAGGTTATGGACAAAATAGTACAATTATATTGCTAATCTGCCCTCCCTCCAATACATATCATAGTTCCAAACGTTGCCATTATGCTTTAAAGTTAGAGTCACATTCTGTTTGGAGGTTCTGATGAAACTCTCCAAATGAAATACCACATGAACTACCATCTAATGGAGCCCCAATGTACAAATAATTCTATTCTCCTCTCACCTCCAATCCAATGACTAAAAGGTCAGTGTGTTTTGAAATTCTGTTGGTCTAGTAACTTTCGCCACATTAATTGTGACTGGAACAGTGTTCCGTCCTGCTTGCGATTATTACTGCATATAATACAATTTTCTTAAGCCACACCCTTATGGCTACTTGCTTAGATTCCTCATAGGAAACTATTCTCACCAGACTATCGTGCCGTCCTTCATAACATATCCGGGCGTGTAAGATAGATATTACATGGCACACCCACCTATTTGTTATGCGGGTCCCACATGGCTGCTAGTGGGTATGGTAACTCTGCCAGCAAAATATAAAATCATCACATACACGTTTGTGGCTACCAACCAAAACAAGTGTAAATCAGAGAACGATGTAACTCCCGTTCCAACCGGAACATTCCCCATATAACTATTGTGTTATCTAGAGCAAACCCACATGGCTATTGATAAATATGATGTACCCTGTAACCGCTTTGTTACAGCTAACACAAATACATGGCACGAATTACATACAGTGCGAACCCCATTTCTATCATGTATGTTTAGAAAATGAAATTCTTAATATTAAAAACGTATTGCGATTTATTAAAAACATTTCTAATCATATAGTTAGGGTCCACCAATAATAATCATTAGCCAGTCCATTTCCCCACATATAGTTACACATGAAAGGATCTCCCTCTCCCAGAATCTTACTGTCCACTTAGGCAGCAGCAAGATGTGCAAAGTGCCCGATTCAAAGAATAGCGCTCAGATCCTGTCGGCATTTAAAACCCGGTCAATCACATGTGCCCGCGTATTACGTAAGGAGGTGTGTCATCACACATTGCGCAAGATACTGTTATAGATGAGTTTTACCGGAGAGTGACTGTGGGGTTGTACAAATTAGAAAATTCCCACCATAATAACAGCATATGCAAACATCACCATAATCTATCAGAAAAAGACTAGGCTATATTGCATAACCTAAGGGATGACAAATATATTGTGATACGAGAAGCAGATAAGGGGGGAAGCATTGTCCGGATGGACAATGAAGATTATGTGTGTGAACATGAAAGACAGCTATCCAACCATACATGCTGTCAAAAGGGTGAGTCCAGTCCCAGACATTGAGAAATATATAAATGCACGATTAAGGGACTGGAATGAGACATGCCTTCTTAATGATCAAGAGTATAAGTATCTCCAGGCCAGTCACTCAAGATACCCTTGCATTTATATTCTGACCAAAATCCACAAAACAACAGAATTTCCACTGGGAAGGCCAATTATTTCTGGTAACAGCTCTCCCACAGAACATGTAGCGGAATATGTGGATAGGTTCTTGTAAACCCATGTAAAGAACCTCCTGTCATATCTAAGGGATAGCAAGGATGTTTTATGTAAACTGGAGGATGTTCAATGGGACAGTGATGAACTCCTGTTTGTAATAATGGATGTGGAAAGTCTATACACATGTCTAAGAATGGACTGTGGTTTAGAAGCGCTAAAGTTTTATTTGTTCAAGCGGAATTCAAGTAATCTGGAACATACCTTTATGCTTCTAGAGATGGCAGAGATCATATTAACAAAGAATGTCTTTCTCCATGATGGGGATTGTTATCTACAGAAACAAGGAACAGCCATGGGGTCCAGGTTTGCGCCATCTTATGCAAATCTGTTCATGAGTTTGTATGAGGTGGAGCATACCTGCGGTCCTGGCACATGTGACTTGACTGACCCTATAATGTTCTATGGACGATATATCGAAGACATCCTAATGATTTGGAATGGGACTGTAGAAAATCTTCAATCATACCATACCTTTCTGAACAACAATAGATTTAATGTAAAACTCACTTTGAAAGAAAACAGATCTGAAATAGATTTTCTGGGCCTGAGTCTATATATGTACAATGGAGCTGTCCACAGTGATATCTTAAAAAACAGATGGAATGCAATAGTGTGCTTCATGCCACCAGTGCTCATGCTAAGTCCACCATACGATATCGCGAAATGTTAGAGCCCGATGAAATTGAAGTCAGGAATAGGATTTCCTTTAGAAATTACAAAATATCAAACACAACTTTAGAGAATGAGGTTACAATGATCTCTGTTTAAATAAAGCTGAGGTAAGAGCAATGAAACTGAATAGGAGGGACACACTTGTTGTCAATAGAGAATGTAAAAGGAAAAAATCCCCAAACAAATGGAGAGACCGTCTTTATCACACAACATAACATGTACAGCATTCATATTTATGTCATTTTACGTAGGAATTGGCACATCTTGTATTCTGGTGTGCTACCAAAGGGTATCTGACCGCAATTCTTTTTTTTTAAGTGTTTTTTTTTCATTGTTTCTTGAATTTTCCTGAATGTTCATGCTGATCTACAGATTGAGCATAGTTCACCATTTAACTTGGTCATTCTGATGGCAGGCAGGTGACAGAGTTAATGTAAGTGTGTCTGTAGGACTTGCTCTATCAATCATTCCATGCAAAATTTAAATTAAGTATCTAGCAATGGCTCTTTCCTGAACCGGCACCCCATCCAAAGTGCATGAACTTGTTTTGTCCGCAAGATATGTCTGAATTTTTTGCAACTGTAGATGAGGGAGACTGTTGCAAAACTGCGATGGAGCATTGGATTTAATTACTCTTAAGATTGAAAAGAGGATCATCCTTTGGTTCTGGTGCAGTGACAACATTTTCGCTGAATCCCGAGCCACTTGTCACCTGATGTCATATTTGCCATTACTCAGAGATCCTATGTTTGATGCATGTTGTAATTCATTCAGAAGTCACTTATTCTATTCCCCAAGATTCCCCAAGATTTCTAAAGCGCATGGCTACCCAGCAGGACCTCCCAGCGCTAAACTAGCAAACAGGCCCCCCACCTTGTAGACAGATTCTTCAAACAGCCTTGTTTTTAACAGTTTTCAAAATTTTAATTTTGACTCGGTTTGCCTCATTTGCAGGAGAGAGTTCCAAAGCTTGGGGGCAATGTAAGCAAAGGAACGACCCCCAGCTCTAGCTTTCTTAGTCCTAGAGGCTGTCAGTAACTTCGGGTTAGTAAAGCATAGCAGCCTTGCTGTGTTGTAGGCTGCGAGAAGTCCTTGGATCAACTTGGCTCCATTTTATATATCACTCTGTGCACAAGGCAGTGTCTTAAATTGCATTCTTTTGGGTACTGGGAGCCAGTGCAAGGCTGCCAATGCTGCCCTTGATGACTGGTGATTGGGTATTTTTAAAAGGATCAAGGCTGCAGCATTCTGTATAACCTGCATTCTTTTAATGGCTGACTTGGGGCTCCCAAGATATAAGGAGTGTGCTTAAGACAGGAGTTAAGGAGAACAAAAGTGTTTTCTGTTCGACAGGACCAACTGATAATAATTTGCATGTCATTCACATAGGAGATCGAGGAGAAGCCAAAAGACTTTATGATCTCCGCCAGTGGTGTAACGTACAAATTAAACAAAGTCAGGCTTAGAGAAGAGCCCTGCGGTACTCCACACTCGAAGAGATAGATATTTGACTGCCTATCTTTTTCGCATTCCTGAAAGGTTCGATTATGAAGAAACGAGGTTAACTATTTCAATGCTGGGCCTGTAATACCTCCTTCAGCTCATCTTTTAATCAGTGTAGGGTGCGAGACGGTGTTGAAGGCAGCAATTAGATCCAGAAGGATCAAGGCAGCAGAACCACCTAGATCCAGAACTGCCCTCAGTTCCTCTGTAGCTGCTAGGAGGGCAGTTTGTGTACTACTCAGTATATCAGGCACAGGTACACCACAGTCTCACAGTTCCCTGCGGACATTCGGGCTAACATGTTACATTCAAACTGTGTGAACAAATCCCCAGGAGGTGAAATGTGCTTCCAAGACACTGTGCTGCCCAGGAGAGCCTTGAACCCTTGCAGAGACTGTACCACTGGCACACATTCACAAAGGGCTATGGCACATTTCCAGAACAGTGTGTTTATCTATTTTACAACTACAATTTCTATCTGCTCTGTCAAAATATTTGTTTTTTTTGCAGAAAGAGAAACTCAATGCGGCAGTAAGTTGTTTCAACATTGGTATTATGACATTAGTATTAGTGCAACATAACAAATTGAGAAATCAGAAGGCAAAACCTTCCAGGACGGATTCTAAATGTGGAACCCTCTCACAATGTACCATAATATGCCGGGGTGGAAGATGAGACAATGGTGACTACGTCTATTAATTTAGGGGCATATTACCAAGAACGGCGTTAAAATTATCGCCGCTTTAGCGGCAGGAAACTGCTGCCAAAGCGACGATAATGGGCTTGATAATATGCCCTTGAGAATTCCAATAGAAGCCCATGTTCTGGTGTAAACATGGGCTTCTATTGGAATTCTCAAGGGCATATTATCAAGCCCATTATCGCCGATTTAGCGGCAGTTTCCTGCCGCTAAAGCGGCGATAATTTTAACGCCGTTCTTGGTAATATGCCCCTTAGTTTGTTAATTTTCCAGACTAGAAAGCCACTCATTTTGCTAGTTTGTTATTTTGTAAAACAATATGTCACGTAGTGTCCCACCACCAACCTTTTTACCCTTGCCCAGAGAACCACTTTTGGACTGTGAAATTTGGAAAAAAGTTTATTTAGCTTAAGCTGAAAAACATGAGGGTAAGGAGTGTACACCCAAAAGGAAATTGCCTATGTTAAAACATTACTTCGCTGGTTTAGGGCTAAAACATGTTTTTTTATTCCTCCTTTAGAGAATCCTGGTCCCCCAGTTGTATAGCAAAATGTTGCAAGGAAAACAAGGTAAATTATGGTGAAAAATTAAAAGGTTTAACTTTTACTGAAGGAAGCAAGAGGACGGTGAAACCAAGGAGTATTACTTTGCAGCTCTAAGGGGCTGATTAAGATGGCTGTGAACCCACCACCGGTAGGCTGCCAGTGGTGGGTTCATCGCCATCCAACTGCGGTTTTCCGCCCGCCAGATTACTATGGCGGGTGGAAACGTGGCGGTCGGAAAGTCCGACTGCCACGGTTCCGGCAGGCGGTCATTTTCGGACCGCCTGTCGGACCACCCGCATAGCCAAGAATTGCGCACCGCCGGTCACATTATGATGTCAATCCCCGCCAGCCTTTCCATGGCGGTTCATCCACCATGAAAAGGCTGGCGGGGATGGACATCGGGGGCCCATAGCGGGCCCCCCTTCACTCTGGGCCCTTTCTTTTGGGGGAACATTTCCCTGCACCATGTGGCAGACACCACATGGTGCCTGCCACATAGTGCAGCAAAATGTAAACAGTGCCGTTTTTGCATTGCGGCGGGAGCTGCAGCCAGTAGCACCATCCGCAATGCAAAGAATGGTGAGCACGACCGCCACAGTGGCGTTTGCATCCTAATACCCCCTGTGGGACCGCCCCCTTGTAGGCAGGCGGTCCCACTCCCTGAGACGATGGCGGACAGACTGGAGTCCATCCACCATCGTAATCAGCCCCTAAGTCTTTAGCAGTGACATGCTACTTTCAGTACATGAACTATCAAAAAGTGTTGCGTGATCAAATCATTGTGAAGACCAACAGCAAACATTTTCAAGAACCTTTTTGGGTGTGAACAAACCTTACTTTGAATGTCACAATTATATATCAAAAGGAATTAAGCAATCAGATTAGTTTGTGCAAAGATAAGGGGCTACCATCAGAGAAGTTAATATCATAACAAAACACATACTGCAAAAAAGAAAAGCAATGATGAAAAGCAGGATAGCAGGAAAGCTTCTATCCAATGCTACAGAGGTGGCATTGATTTTTTTTATCTAGTACTAAGGAATGCCCTGCAGTGATAAATTATGCACAAAATGCTAAATGAAAGGTAATTTCTATTGGGTTTGCAAGAGATATGGAGCTAGGAATATTAAGCTAATTACTGAAGAAAATGATGAGGTGAGCATACAATGAAATCTGAATGTATTACTGAGCATAGGTGACAGTAGCGAGAGACAGAAATGTTTCCATATATGGGAAACTGAGCTAGACAGGAAGGGAGTTTTAATGGTGATTGACGCTTATGTGTTGTATACTGTTTTAAATAAAGATATTTTAAATAAATTGTCAGAAAATTACAAAATATATAACCAGCTGTTGTGCACCCAGAAGGGTATATTGAATAAAAGATTGACTTGTTGCAATTTTCTTTTTTTAAATTCGTTTTATTAGCATGTAAATCAAAAGGAAACCAATTGTTGCAATATTTTTAGGCGGATTTGGTTTTCCATGCAGACAAACTGATGGCAAAGTATTTGCTGCTGAGAAGGGTCGTCCCGTCCTGGGTAGGCCACTTAACAAAGGGATTGGAATTAAGTTAGATCTTAGAGTCAATCCTCCAGTTTATGCAGTGAATGAAGATGTGAATAGTCCTAAAGCAGGGAAGGACAAGAATTATTGAAAATGTATACATTGCTTCAGGAACATGTTTAAGGGCTTGATTTAGAGTTTGTTGAAGAGAGTTCTCCATGGCAATTACAATGGAGTACCCTGTCTGCCAGACCTTCGGTCCATCCGCATGAGGCAGACCTTAAGTATGTCAGCAACGGAACATACTCCTCCAATGGGACGGCTACAAGATCACCCGCAGGGACCGCATCAACGGAGTAGGAGGTGGAATCACCATCGTCCACAAGAACACCATCAGGGTCTCAACCAGCATCGACGACACCCTCAACACCGCCGAACACCTGCACTTCCAGATCCACACCGACCCCAACACCACCCTCAGAGGAACTCTCGTCTACAGACCCCCCGGACCCCGGCCTCAGTTCAGCGACTCCATCGCCGACTTCATCAGCGCACACGCCCTTGTCTCCACAGACTACATCCTCATCGGAGACCTGAACTTCCACCTCGAGAACAACAACGACACCAACTCCACCACCCTGATTGACAACCTCTCCAACCTCGGACTCAGACAGCTCGTCTCAACGCCAACCCACTCCGCCGGCCACACGCTTGACCCCATCTTCTCCGCAAGTGCCCACGTCACCTTCAACCACATCACCGAACTCCACTGGACCGACCATCGCTGCATCCACTTCACCTTCCGGAAACCCACCACGCACCACCGCACTCAACAGATCCCCTGCCGCAGCTGGAGCAAAGTCACCGAAGACCAGCTAAACACCACCCTCGCCCGAAGCCCACCCGCCGACCCCACCAACTCTGACACCGCCGCCCGCAACCTCAGGCGATGGATCAACGACTGCGCCAACACTCTTGCCCCGATCAAGAAACCCTCCAACAGACGCACTAACAAGAAAGCCAGCTGGTTCACCGCGGACCTCCAGGCCTCCAAGCAAACCTGCCAAAAACTAGAGAAGAAATGGAACCGCGAACAGACACCGGACAACTACGCAGCCCACAAGAACGCCATCCGCAGACACCATCACCTCATCAGATCCGCCAAAAGGGCCTCCTTCAAGGACCGCCTCGACAACAACGCGCACAACAGCAAAGAGCTCTTCAACATCGTGAAGGAACTCTCCAACCCCAGCTCCAACACCAACGACATCCCACCTTCGCAAGACCTGTGCAACTCCCTTGCCACCTTCTTCCATCGCAAGATCGCAGACATCCATGACAGCTTCAACAACCGGGCCGCCCCGACAGCCACCGACACCTCAGACTCCACGGCCACCACCCGCATCGATCCCCTGCTCACCTGGACCAACATAAACGACGACGACACCATCAAAATCATGAACACCATCCACTCCGGCTCTCCGTCAGACCCATGCCCACACCACATCTTCAACAAAGCTAGCGCCACCATCGCACCCCATCTCCGCAAGGCTATCAACATCTCCTTCAAGACCGCGACCTTCCCGGAGAGCTGGAAGCACGCCGAGATCAACGCCCTACTCAAAAAACCCAAGGCAGATCCGAAGGACCTCAAGAACTTCCGGCCCATCTCCCTGCTCCCGTTCCCGGCGAAGGTCATCGAGAAGACCGTCAACGGACAACTGACCCGCTACCTCGAGGAGAACAACATCCTGGACCCGTCCCAGTCCGGGTTCCGCAGCAACCACAGTACCGAAACTGCCCTCATCGCCGCCACCGATGACATCAGGGCCCTGCTGGACAACGGCAAAACCACGGCCCTCATCCTCCTGGACCTATCAGCCGCCTTCGACACTGTCTGTCACCGCACCCTACGCACACGCCTCCACAACTCAGGGATCCAAGACAAGGCTCTGGAATGGACCACCTCCTTCCTCTCCGGTAGAACCCAGAGCGTCCGCCTCCCCCCTTTCCGGTCCGTAGCCTCTATTTATTTATTTCGACACTTATAAAGCGCACTGTCACCCAACAGGCATCCTGGCGCTAACATATGTGTGCCCAGCAGGGCTCATGCTACGGGGGATCTCATCAAGATAATAAAGTTATGCACTAGGATAGAGCCATGTCTTTAATCTCTTCCTAAACAGAAGAAGATCTTCCAGCTTTCTCAACTCGAATGGAAGACTATTCCATAGTCGGGCAGCAGAGGTGCTGAAGGCCCTACCTCCTGATTTTGTTTTTTTGAATCTTGGCACCTTCACCATTTTAGCGGAAGAGGAGCGGAGGCTCCTAATAGGGGCATACCATGCGAATTTCTTCTGCATTAATATAGGTCCAGACCCATGCAAGGCCTTGAAAACTATGCAAAGGGACTTAAATTGAACTCTCTGTAGTACAGGAAGCCAGTGTAGCTCCATCAAGGCCAAGGAGGCAGAAGATCGTCTTGGCCTCCCCAGAGCTAGCTTGGCTGCTATTGTTTGAATTCTCTGGAGCCTCTCCATCAAATAGCTTGGAGACTCCAGCAGCAGAGCATCTGCGGCGAACCCCAAGGATCATCCCTCAGCCCGACACTGTTCAACGTCTACATGGCACCGCTCGCCCACGTCGCCCGACTGCACGACCTCAACATCATCTCTTACGCCGATGACACCCAGCTGATCCTCTCCCTCACCAAGGACGCCCTCACCGCCAAAACCAACCTCCACGAAGGAATGAAGGCCATCGCCGAATGGATAAAGAACAGCTGTCTGAAGCTGAACACGGACATGACGGAGGTCCTCATCCTCGGCTCCACCCCCTCAGCCTGGGACGACTCCTGGTGGCCGACCGCACTGGGAGCAGCACCGACACCCACTGACCACGCACGCAATCTGGGGTTCATCCTCGACTCAACACTCTCCATGACCAAGCAAGTCAACGCCGTCTCATCCTCCTGCTTCAACACCATCCGCATGCTCCGCAAGATCTACAGATGGATCCCCACCAGAACAAGAAGAACGGTCACCCAAGCCCTCGTCAGCAGCAGGCTGGACTACGGAAACACCCTCTACGCAGGAGCCTCGGCCAAACTCCTGAAACAACTTCAACGCATACAGAACGCCTCTGCACGCCTGATCCTCGACATCCCTCGCAACTGCCACATCACACCCCACCTGAGAGACCTGCACTGGCTTCCCGTCAACAAGAGAATCCCCTTCAAGCTCCTCACCCACGCTCACAAGGCACTCCACAACACCGGACCGGCATACCTCAACAGACGACTCACCTTCTACACCCCAAACCGCCAGCTCTGCTCCGCCGCCCTCGCCACCGTCCCCCGCATCCGAAGAGCAACCACCGGCGGCAGATCGTTCTCCCACCTCGCCGCCAAGACCTGGAACACCCTCCCCATCCTCCTACGGCAGACCCAGGACCTACTAACCTTAAGGAGGCTACTCAAGACCTGGCTATTCGAGCAGTAGCAGCACCCCCGCCCCCAGCGCCTTGAGACCCTCACGGGTGAGTAGTGCACTTAACAAATGTTCTGATTGATTGATTGAATGGGTTGATGGATCATGAGCCATAGTAGGTTTAGATATAACACCATCCGCCCAATTTAAAGTGGATGGTATTATTTTTTTTTTTGTTATATTTATCACCGCCAGGTAAAACCTGGTGGTGAGGGACAGTAAAAAATAAAAATACCTCTACACCAGAGGAGCCAACTCCTATGTTGAATGGGTCATTAGTTTTTGTTCTTTACAAATAAAATCCCACTTTGAGGTTTGGTTTTTAAAAAAAGCAAAAACTTGTTAAAAGTTTGACTCGCAGCCATCATGTTTGACGTAGCCGTCTCTGAAACTTTTAACACTGACAGGAACTGCCATGATGGTGGTTCCTGTAAGTGACTAGAGATGTCCAGAAGGCCAGTGGACATCTCTCAACACGGAATATGAGTACTCAGTCAAAGCAACAGTGTATTTTACTCTGTTGCCCTGACGGAGCACAAACCGTAGTCCTTAATTAAAATCAGGTCCTAAATCTGTAGTGAATGAGGAATTAGAGGATTACAAGGGGTTCAAGCATTGCATAATTCTTAAAGAAAATGAAATTCCAATGAGGCATTGCATAAGAAAAGCCCTCTTATGTACAGAATGAAATTAAAAGAACTTCTGAAGGAGTTACATAACCTTACAGGAATATGGCTCACGATCCTCTTCTGTCACCTACCAGGAGCCCTCTTAAATCTCAAACCTTCTTGTTTATTCATGACAGTCAAGACTGACCTGAGTGACAGCTAAATTGCAATCTTTTCAGTACAGAATTAAATATATTCCAGGAGAAAAGAATATTAATGTCTATTGCATGTGTGAGTTATGGTTAGAGAGTGCATCTATCACCAGTGAAGATGACCAAGAATATGAAATGGCTTTCACTATAGCTATTTTAAGAATGGAGGCTAAAGACAGTGTACTAGGGTGATTTGTGAGGAGTTCTGGATCAAGGAGATAGCATGGAATTCAGCTATCAATTGTATTTTGCTAAATAGTGATACTGGTGGACTTGAAGGATGAAACATTTTTGGTTTGTTAAAGGTGTATCATAAAGTTCAGGAACAATTATATTGTGATATTGATATTCTTCCTCTGGATGAAAAGATGGTTCCTCCACTATATCTGTAAAGGACAATATTTAAATTTTGTCATGAAGTACATTTAGGATTGTTGTTTAACTAAAGGCGAGCATGGGAACACTTTTGGTTGCCTGGCATGGAGGCCATGTTGGACAGATGGCATAGAAAGGAGAAATAGCCTGAACAACGCGGGCAGAACCACGCGTACAGTTCCAATGCGAGCGTGGTTAAGGCAATGTGCAGTCTAGATGCTGAGATGGGCGGGCCCAGGAACAGGAAGGACCAGGAGAGGACGCCTGAGGTAAGTGGGGCTGGGGTCGGGTTTTGAGGAAGGTGGGGGTCGTTTTTAGGGAGTGGGGGTAGTTTTTAAGGATTGGGTTAGATTTTAGGGCTGGGGCTATGGGGTTATTTTGAGGGCTGGGGGTTGGGGTTGCTTTTAGGGCTCATGGTGGGTTGAGGTAGGTTTTAGGACTTGGTAGGGTTGGGGTCGTTTTTGGGGCTCAGGGGGTCAGGGTAGTTTTCATGGCTTGGGGGGGTCAGAGTAGTTTTTAGGGCTGTGGGGTCAGGGTAGTTGTTAGGGCTCAAGGGGGTCTGAGTACTTTTTAGGGCTCGGCGGGTCGGGATAGTTGTTAGGGCTAAGGATAGGTTGCATAGGTGTGATCTTGTTATATGGGGTTATGTGGCCCTTAGATACATTGTCGACATTGCTAAGTTAGCATGAGTTTTGCTTGCCCTATGCTGCTGCTTTTGCGCACGCCTCTGCTAAGAGTTTGTTTTCGCGACACTTTGCCTCTGCCCTGTACATGATAACAGATTGTTTTTCACATTCTCAGTTTTCCCTTCAATTCTGTCTGAACATAATGTGCAAGGTCGATCAACAATGTATCTTGTTATTCTGTTCTGGTCAGTCCCTATTACCTAGACAAAACATGTTACCAACAGCTGCAGTATGGAAGAATCGAGCTTTGATATAGCATTGTTGCATGTTTTTGAAACACACTCGAAGAAAGCCGTTCCATGGAGCTGAGCTCTGCTGTTCCTATGATGTAAACCTTTGCGTTTAGGCTTTCAGGTAGGGGGTCTGCTAATAATGCCTAGAGATCTTCTGTTATATAAAATAACTTCTTACTACCAAGGGAGGGTGATTTGGCCCAGTTATTTTGCCTTTTTCACAGTCTTTATAAAATGACGACTCCTTTTGTATTCTATGGTATTGTAACAATGCTAATGATGCTAGCTTTATGCATTTTGCTGCTGGTCGTGGTTCGCATACTGTTTTATGAATCACTATAGTCAAAATAAACATTTTGAACTTATTTAGTGACTCTGATTATTCTTATTGTGGACAAGTACGTGAGAGCGAAAGATTGTCTTGTTCCCGCGACTCTGAGGTGAGTCGGGAGTGCTCGTGTTCTGGGTTGTCTAAACATTCGTAGCTTCTTGATATTTGTAGGAGACCGAATGAGACACTATTGCTAGTCGGTTGGGATCTTGGGTACTAAGGTGATAGGAGGTACACCCCTATTTACTGAGGTCCTGTTTTCTTGTGCATAGTTCTGTGTATGAGCAGAATCCCCGCAACATGGCGCCGCCAACGTTTGGTCTGGTTCTTATCTGCGAGACGCTTGAGTAGTGCTCGTGCTGGTCCACAATTCTCTCACATCTGTTTCCGGAGACAGCTGTGATGGAGTAATCTCCTATATTGACATTTTTATAGGTTTATTCAAGCTTGAAGTTTTAAAAGGTATTTCTTTTCATATAACCCGAGTTTGCGCTGCCACTCTTTAAGTTGTTCTACTGTCTTCTCCATAATGGCTGTACTTGACATTTCGGCCCATAGCAGAGCCGCCCTGAGGGCGCACTTGACTCGTTATGCAGTCCCTGATGCTGGGGATATGCTTATTTTCGTGGTGGAAGCCGATTCGGCTCACCAGTTTGAAGTTTTTTACTCTTGGGTCACCATACCGGCGGATGATATGTTTCCCACATATACTCCCACTGCCGTTCCTCAGCAGTATCAGCCTTATAGAGCTCTTGAGATTCCGCTTACAGCTTGGCAACACCGTATTTGGTTTAATGGCGCCCTTCCTCACCCATTAACGGCAGTCCGTTTAGGCCCTTTATCTATAGATGGGGCCACATGGCCCGTTTTGGCTGGGTTTACCCCACACCCACGTGCTTTTACAACTGCAACTCTGGCAGAGCTCCGCGTCTTACATACATCGTTAGAACGTGTATAAAGAGCGGTAATGCAGTACGGACCCCGCACCAACCAGGTGGGACCACCTGGCGCTGCTGTACAACCTGCGGGTCCTGATGGCGTGACCATCTGTCCCCTTATGGTTAATGCTGTCATGGGCAAACGCCCACAGAATAAGGATGAATTTCCTTATTGGCTTGCCAAGAAATTTGGACAGATCGAAGCTGTCTTTCCTATTACAACTCCTGTGGAGAAACACAGGATCTTAACTATTAGTTTACCCAAAGACTTAATTCCCGAATTGGCTGATTGTAACACCTGGGGCAGGGTGTTTGCAGTGGTATATTCTATGTGTTTCGGTACTCCCTCCATGACCGCACTCCCTTCTGTGATTAAACGCGTTCAAGATGAACACGGAGCCGAAGCGGCTGTCGAGCTGGGGATGAGACTGGTAGGAGTGTTCGACTTGGTTGCTGATATGATCCTTGCAAATGTCAAGGGCGATGCCGTTAGCTTTCAAGTAGCAAACCGCTTAGAAGCGGTCGCGGAGGCTGACAGACCACGAGAATTACCTAAGATTATTGCGAAGGCTTATAAAACCATAGGCCGCAATAGTCTGGGAAATAAGCCTACGACTCAAACACAAACGCAGTCTCTAAATCAACAGAAAGCCCAGCCTGATAAGGATGGGCGCCCTTTCTTTCCTAAAAAGAATTGGCAAAGGAATAAGAAACAGGGTTCCTAACAGCAGAAGCAGAGTTCGCGTGCCAGTTCACCGACCCTGAAGCTTCTGAACGTACTTTATGACTTGCGCGATCGCGCTAAAATTAAGTCTCCTGATAGATATCAGGTTCCTGATCAGCATTCTCCTCGTTCTTTACAGGAAACATCAGGCTCACAAGCCGGTGGAGGTGATCACCAGGATCGGGGTACAAGTCAACCTGCGTCACAACCTTGTGAACAGCCTCGACAGTTTGAAGTCAAGGACAAGCAGGGTGATTTCCCTCGTACCCGACCTCCTTTTCAAAAGAAAAAGGTTGCTGCATTAACAGCGAGATATGCCACAGACGGTGAGAACGCAACTCCTGGATTGGACATGGGCAGCGACTCTGCTCGACAGCGCGGCAGAAGTTACCATAGTCAGGGAGGCTCTACGTCCCCATCTGGATGTGACAGCAACTGACACATTTGTTACTATTGAGACTGCAGATAACCGGGTTGCCCCCCCGGATAGACTCTACGAAGTCATTTTCCAAATTGAAGGTGATATACTGCGTCCCATTATGGTGGTTTTCTGGGAGAATTTAACCGCTACATATGACATTTTATTGGCGGAGAGAGATTGGCCTCCACCCTTTGTGTTAGCCTCTTCTAGACGGGAAGATGTGATACTTCCGAGTTTTTCACGTTGTGTCCCTGAGGACTGCGCACAGACTTACGCGGAGGAATGGGCTTTGGCATTAGCCCCAGCGGTGTATCGCAATCAGGTGGGTTGGGACGTTGATTCACCAGCTCATGAAATACCGTTGCGCTCTATGCCACAACCTCAACCTCAGTATCCCATCAAACGTGAAGCAAAAGCTTCGGTTTGTGACATTCTAAGACAATTGGAGTATCAGGGGGTAATTGAGTCATGTACATCACCTATGAATAATCCTCTCTTTACTGTCCCTAAACCTGATGGTTCATTTCGGATTGCATTGGATTATAGAAATTTGAATAGCCATTACCGCACCTTTGCAGTGCAAAACACACACAGCTCGGCGCTGGTGAATAATATTGTTCGTAAAAAATACAAGACAACACTTGACATTTCCAATGGTTTCTACAGTCACAATCTCGACCGTGCGAGTAGTGACCTGACAGCATTCAGTGCCGTCGGAAATCAGAAAAAATGTACCCAATTGCCTATGGGGTATAAGAATAGCCCCGGGGCATTTGCGGCGCGCATTGTGTCTTTGTTGCATGACATTGACCCTGAGGCCTTGTCGTACGTTGATGACATCTAATTGACTGACGACGACCTCGCCCCGCATCTTGACCGACTACAGTTAGAAGTTCAATTTTGCAAAGTCACACATTGCCCATCTGGCAGTACTCTTTTTGGGCTATGAGCTCAATAACGAGGGAAAGGGTTTAGCTCCTCACTTCCTAGAGAAATGTGCACATTTGCAACCACCTTCTTCTTTGAAAAAATGACAATCCCTGCTGAGTTTTTTGAATTTTGGGAGGACTTACATTCCCGATTATGCCCAGCGTATCAAACCGCTTTATGCGTTGATACAACCTAAGTTTTCATCTGCCAGCTGGCTTCCGGAACATTCTTCCGTTCTGCAGTCTTTGCAGGCGGATTTGCTTGCGACTAACTTCTTAATGACTCGTAATAACACCACCAACCTGGTCATACGTATCATTTCAGGGGCAGTAGGTTTCACGTACTTAACATTCAATGAAGGAGACAATACCTATTGCATACAAATCACACTGCAGCTGAAATGCGTTTTTCCTCTTTTGAAAAAATCTTGACGGCAGTGCAGATGGCGATTCTAAAGGAACGCTCACTGGTGCAGGGCAAACGCATTCTTATGGTCACCCCCTTCCCTGCTTTGGAAGCGGTGACTAAAACAAGTGTACCTAACTCGAAAGCATTACACCCACGTTGGATTCAGTGGGCTACTTCCTTGACGTCTTCGGATGTCACATTTGTCTTTGATCCATCACTTCAGACTCAGGAATTTTTACAGTATGAATTTGTTCATCCGCCTCCTTTGTCTCTTCTTCCTCTGAGTGAATACAAATGCATCAATTATACCGATGGATCGGCGCAACCGGGCACGGGTTCCAAGCATGCTTATTCAGCAGCTTGCGCTATTGTGGCTGGCTCCATTGAAGATGGAGAGTTTAAGTCTTCCATTGTGCACACACAGGCACTTGGAGGCTGTACGGCGCAATTGGCGGAGCTGCGTGCTCTTGTTCTGGCTTTAGAGTTTGCTGATCCTCTTGTGAATACCCTTATTGTGTGCGATTCGTACTATTGTGTCCAGTCGTTCAATGACAACTTATTCTTTTGGTTTCAAAATGATTACCGCGATTCTAAAGGCAGCGCAATTAAGCATAAAACGCTTTGGGTTCGAGTGGCAGATCTTAAACAACGTCTGCCTCTCACACATGTTATTCACACTCTTGGCCACCAGCGTGTTGGAACACACGCTCTTGGTAATTCTTTGGCTGATGAAGCAGCCAAGTCTGCAGTAGCCACGTGTTCCCTAGCAGCAGTTACAAGATCTATGACTAAGGTTGATAATGAGATTCTGGCAGCGGTCGCTGCAACTAGGGAGGGAGGTCATTATCCTGCGGGTTTCCCTTCTAAGTACTCTTATCATGTAACTCTCGACCAGGTTCCTTATGCTACCATTCCTTCAGTTGGGGATCGGCTGATTCCCAACTCTGACCGCAGACAAGCTTTGATCAAGGCCGCACACAAAGGCATTGCTTCGGCCCATGCTGGTACGTCAGCAACAGTCTCTATTCTTCAGCAACGTTACTGGTGGAGTGATTTATATAAACAGACTAGTAACTATGTTCTTTGCTGCGATGTTTGTCAATAAATCAAACCTTCTACGGTCCCACGTCCGCCACAAACTCAGTTATGTATTTCTAATAGACCTTTTGGCTGTGTCTATCTTGATCACTGCGGTCCTCTTTCTTCTGATACTGCATACAAGTATATCTTGGTTGCGGTTGATTCGTACACTCGATTCCTGTGGGTCTGGCCACAACGTAGTGCTGACGCTCGAAATGTCATCAGGGATTTGCGTGTCTTTATCAGGATGTTTGCCTGTGGTACCTTCCATTCTGACCAAGGTCCAGCGTTTGCCTCTAAGGCTTACAAGGATGCGATGAAGTCGTTGGGGGTACAGGTGCAGTTTTCGTTACCATACAGGCCTGAGGGCAATTCAGTTGTGGAGCGAATGAACCGTGACTTAAAGCAATCCTTGACAGCTAGAGTCTTAGGTACTGGCAAGGACTGGCTGTCCCACTTGTATGGGGTCCAACGTGCACTAAATAATCTCCCTAGAAGATCTCTGGGTGGGCGGACCCTTTACGAAATGCTCTTTGGCTTTCACATGTTTGTTCGTGACCTTGATGGTCTGGACATTGTGGCGGCTGCCTCTAAGTTTGACGTAGATAATCATTCTGCTATGTTACAGGACCTACAAAAGGCATGTGATACTCTGGCAACTGAGCCTTTACCATCTTCGCCTGCTAATGCACTACTGAATCCTGTTACCGGTTGGCTTCCTAAAATTGGGGATCTGGTGAGAGAGAAGATTGAAAACAAAAAAGAATTTGGTCCCTCATACCGGGCTCCAGTTTCAGTACTTTGACTGAAGGGTACTCGTACAGTCATTCTACCACCGTTGCCAGGTCGCAAAGACAACAGGTACATCTCAGTGGACAATGTCAAGTTACACCGTGTGGCCAATTCTGAATAGTGTAACACCTGCAGTTTCGTGCACCGCAATTTCCTTAGCGCCATTGACTTTAACATCATCTGCTGCCACACGGATGTCTGCTCATATGATGGACACTGTAATTGATCTTCATCCTTTGCGACAATCCTCTTCTGTGATGGATATTGTGTGCCCTATTCCGGCTATTGATTCCATGAGTGAGCTGCCATCAAGCCCACGGGTACGAATGGATGATTCAGCACTTTCACCTTTGCTTGCAAGTCCAGTGAGTGCCTGTGATGGAGATCAAAGCGATACCAAAGGGGATGTTGGACGGAGCGCTTGAGCAAATCAAACACTCACCCCCAGTCAACTGATCTGGGTTTAATCCATCATCATTCTTTAGCTCACTCCACCACCCCAGTTCAGACATGGCCATATGCAAATCAGCCTGACCCTGTGCCTCATGGGAACAGTCCAGCCTGAACTACCAAGCCATGTCTTCCCTGGACCATCCTGGGACCGGTTTCTGGCTATTCAGCCGTCATCAGCCGGGCTAGCTTGAATCCAGTGGCAAAGTGAGGAAGGGACCCACGTCTGGGCATACCCTGCCAACTTATGGCGAACAAAGCGATACCTGGCTGATGACGGCTGAATAGCCACAAACCGGTCACAGGATGCTTGTTTCCGGTCCGGGAAGACATGGCTTGGCAGTTCGGGCTGGACTGTTCCCATGAGGCACAGGGTCAGACTGATTTGCATTTGGCCATGTCTGAACTGGGGTGGTGGAGTGAGCTAAAGAATGATGATGGATTAAACCCAGATCACTTGACTGGGGGTGAGTGTTTGATTTGCTCAAACGCTCCGTCCATCATCCCCTTTGGTATCGCTTTGTGATGGAGATCAGGCACACCTTTCTTCTGCCGCATCCTCCTCATCATCAAGTTTGTCTGATGCACCCCCGTCTAAATTGCGTATTTTTTACTCCTGGTTCAAAAAGTCATACTTCGTTCCCCCATGGACCTACATTTGGTTGATGCTGATCCTAATTTTCCTCTTCATGTCAATTGGATTTGTGACAGTGTTATTTTTGCTCATAAATGGCCATTATCTCCCTGAACGCTCTGCAGTACAAATGTCGATGGAACTTTGGCTCCTCACACATCGTCCCATGTCATGAAACGTGGCCAGTCTTTCGTGAACATTTCAGCTTTCCCAGTTCCTGGTGGCATAGTTTGGGACAAAGTAGCTTACGAAATTCATGGCCCGACTGAGGTCCTTCGAGTTCCATACGTCTTTCGCGTCTCATTAGGGGATGTGGTGACACGGGACATACATTCGGATGATTGGGATGTGCAGGCAGTTCACACATTGTTTTCAGATTTAAAATATTATGCTGCCTTTGATGCTGAAGATTTGTATTTAAATTCTGCCAATTTACACAATTTTTTACACAAAACCAACACGATGAGACCTGTTTTTAATTTGACCCAATGGGAACATTGTCCAACTCCCTTGGAGGGGAGTTCTAAAACTCTTAGAAATAAATTCACCTATTTTTCAGATTATGATTTGACTAATCCTGAATCCTATTTTTTTAGGCTTCAAAAATCCCCTACATCTACGTACCTGTTATCTCACACTAAACTGATTTACGCCTACTTGTTTAGAACACAGTTGGCCACACACGGTTATGACCATTTGAAACAGGCTATAGATTTAAAGTCAATCTGGGGCAGAAAGCCATGGCAGGTACAGGGCACTGAGGCATTACATCGTGCCTTCCAGATCCCGACTCAATTGTTATTTTTAAATGAAACCATTTACCAAACATCCTGTTATGGCCTTGCAAATACAAAAAACCTGAATACCCCCTCCATTCCTTCATTAGCTGAAAATGACAATTGGCAGTTACATAATAACCACTCCATTGAAGCTTTGCAGGCTCTCCTTCAAAATGCCTCCTTTAATGTTTCTGAGGTTGATTCTTCAGGATGGTAGGTGTGGCAAACTAATGCAAATGCATGCCAGTTGCATTTCTATAATATTACACCTGGTTTTATTCATACCAAGCCTGACCCTCGTTATCCACCTCATCATTCTGTGACTACATACTCGGTAGGTAAATTGTGCCAGCAGTAGTTAGAACACTCTACCCTGGCATCTGTGAAACAGCACCTTTACCTCCTATTGAACGATATAAATTTGGCTGATTTTCTCCTGGGCCCACGTAATCCAAGGGCCAAGCGATTTATTTATGCCGCTTATAATGAAATTTGGAAACTTTCACAGATGGAAGCAGCCTTCCGTCTGCGTCAAATTGATCAGGCAAATTTAGAAAAAGTCCTTGCTGTAGTGGACAACAGCATTAACACACTTTCTTCACGCATTTACACCTTAGACAATATTGTTTCTTCTGTAATAGATATTGTGCAAAGTGATGTTTCTGTGTTATATCATGGTCAGAATCAGTTAAGGTTGGTCATGCAATTTGCTTGGATGTTGCAGACACTGAAAATGGGTAAAGTGCCTTGGGATTATTTGAATGCCACTGCTTTATTTTTGCCTTTTAACCTGACTGATAAACAGAGGTTTATGTCCATGAAAGATGCTGTATACATGCTGTTACATATACATAGCTGGTGTCCTGCTTCTCCTCCTTGTGCTTCGTAATGGATGCTCACTTTGTGGCTCTGCACAAGCCGGCCCAGCCACAACTGTACCGTAATCGCCTAAATGAGGCATTGGGATGCTTGCCTTTAGCAACGCTTGGCGTAAGTTACGACTTGACGTTCCGCTTTGCCTATTTTACTTGCGTGCAGCCAGTGCTTAATTGCAAAAGATGTCATTTCTCCTGGGCAATGGAACTTTGCTTATCGAACACGTGGTGTCCAATCCCTGATTTCAGCCGGTTGATGGGACCCTTAGAGGCGCATGACGAGGCTTGTTCTGTGGATTGTCAAATGACGCGTGCAGCTTTACTTGGAATCTTGGATCAATGGGATGTCTGTGTGGCAGCACAGACTTTCCTACAACGAAGTTTCATTGAATATCACACAAGTTTCCCATTTTTACTTTTGGATGCTCCTGCTTGTGAGGAACATGATTGTTCCTTCGACTTACTAAATTGGATGTCATCGCTTTTTTCTACCAATGACAATGATGAACTATTGGAAGGAATTGCATTCCTTTGCACCCAAACCTTCATGGATTGACTACTTGGGTCGCCCCTACTCCGTTGTCTGGAATACAGACTCTTTTTTCTAGCTCAAAGTGCCCTTAGCTTTTTCTTCGAACTTTCCCTTTTTTTTCTCCGATTTTTTTTAGAAAGTCCTTCACTAATATTCTAAATACTGCCTGACTTTTGAACTCTGTTTTTGTTCTTCTGTCTATGTCCTACTGACTTACCAAGGGGAGGGTGTTATATGGGGTTATGTGGCCCTTAGATACATTGTCGACATTGCTAAGTTAGCATGAGTTTTGCTTGCCCTATGCTGCTGCTTTTGCGCACGCCTCTGCTAAGAGTTTATTTTCGCGACACTTTGCCTCTGCCCTGTACATGATAACAGATTGTTTTTCACGTTCTCAGCTTTCCCTTCAATTCTGTCTGAACATAATGTGCAAGGTCGATCAACAATATATCTTGTTATTCTGTTCTGGTCAGTCCCTATTACCTAGACAAAACATGTTACCAACAGCTGCAGTATGGAAGAATCGAGATTTGATATAGCGTTGTTGCATGTTTTGAAACACACTCGAAGAAAGCCATTCCATGGAGCTGAGCTCTGCTGTTCCTATGATGTAAACCTTTTCGTTAAGGCTTTCAGGTAGGGGTCTGCTAATAACGCCTAGAGATCTTCTGTTATATAAAATAACTTCTTACTACCAAGGGAGGGTGATTAGGCCCAGTTATTTTGCCTTTTTCACAGTCTTTATAAAATGACGACTCCTTTTGTATTCTATGGTATTGTAACAATGCTAATGATGCTAGCTTTATGCATCTTGCTGCTGGTCGTGGTTCGCATACTATTTTATGAATCACTATAGTCAAAATAAACATTTTGAATTTATTTAGTGACTCTGATTATTCTTATTGTGGACAAGTACGTGAGAGCGAAAGATTGTCTTGTTCCCGCGACTCTGAGGTGAGTCGGGAGTGCTCGTGTTCTGGGTTGTCTAAACATTCGTAGCTTCTTGATATTTGTAGGAGACCGAATGAGACACTATTGCTAGTCGGTTGGGATTTTGGGTACTAAGGTGATAGGAGTTACACCCCTATTTACTGAGGTCCTGTTTTCTTGTGCATAGTTCTGTTTATGAGCAGAATCCCCGCAACAATCTTAACCACACATCCCTATACCAGTCATGCCTTTACCATGAAATTGCATGGTAAAAACATGCATGGTAAAGGCATGCGTGGTATAGGAATGCGTTGTTCAGACGCATTTGTGGTTTAGGCAGCGAAGTAGAGGCACGCATGGTTTAGCCATGCGTGCCTCTGTCATACAACCCTTAGAAAGGGCAAGCTATGCATAATAAGTTACAAATCAGCCAAGGCATGTGTAGTAGATGTTTAGCCATTTGTATTTCCTGGGGGCTTTGGAGGGAATTAAGAATTGTTATTGATCTTTTTTCAGTGGTACCAAGACTATAGGCATTTACTATTTCTAACTGGACAGAAATTATAAGGGTTGGGAAAGTGACTTCAGACGTCATGATGGAGTGTGTAGATGAGATAGTCTATAGGAAGAAACGTCTGGAAGAAGTGATATCCAACAATGGCCTCAAATCTGCAAAATCCAAAAAGTAGTATTTTTTTCCAAGTAGGGGATCAAGTTTAAAATTATATCTGTGTTTCACCCAGAGATGTACAGGCAGGTTCAGTGGTTCAACCGGATTGTGAAAGAGCCAATGCAGTTGGCAATTGAAGGTGTGATCAAGTGGAGAAAAGGACTACAGGCTACTCTTCTCACAAATAGAAAAACTCCCAATGTTAATGAATGAATGGATTGTAAGAGGGTGCAGGCCTGGGTCACAGCTAATTACTTGGTGTCTGAAGAATACGGAGAAAAGAAGGTGATTGACTATGAATAAATAAAGAAGACAGAAGTGTATAAGGGAAGAATGAATGACTATGTGGATAAAAAGAGGGAAGTGCAGCATAATTAATGTTAAAATTGGTGAGTTGGTCCACATCAGAAGACCCTTAAAATCTGGAAAAGGAGCTTATGTTCAGTCAGAATCAGTAATTGAGAAGTATAAGAATGCTGTCATTTTAAAGAGGGATAAAGTGTGGAACTTGAACTGAGTTTAACATGCAGAGACAATGGTGCAGAATAATTAAGCACCATTAATGGGTGTGAGAACTCGAGTGTGGATAGCAATGTGTTTTTAGATGTCTGAATACTGATGGTGAATACTTCAACAGAGAAGGAAGCACTGTAGTTCAAGAATCCTCATTTTTAGATTTGAGTAGTAGACCTAGTCCCAACATACCTTTTCACAGGAATAGTAGGAAGAGTAGGCAGATTCCAACTCCGTTCCAGGATTACGTATTGGTATACAATTTTGTGAGCATTAACAAAGTATTTTATAGTTTATATCTTTTGCAGTTAGTTAGTATTTTACGCTTAGTAAAAAGGGAAGTTGTTTTGCATGCTCAATCAAGTCTTAGAGGGAGAGGAGTGGAAGGAACGGCGGAGTTGGGATCAAAGCGTCTTGGCAAGAAGTGCTACATATCACTCTCCTGCTGTATTGGACTGAGTTTCTAGAATAAACCTGAGGTGATCAACTTACCTGGTCTGGATTTTCCTCATTACTACACAAAAGGCCCTAAATTATTGATAATTCAGGCAGGCATTTCAGTCCTCTGTATGTTGGGAAACCTCAAAGAAAGATGAAGGGCTTGCATACATAACTTAGCACATTGATAAGGTTCCATGGCCAGAGAAAGAGGCATGGATGTCAATTCTCTAAAACACTAGGTTCGAGGCATGACATCACACACCCCTTGACTACTGATCACAATACAGGTTGAACTCTTGTCTAACACTTATTCTCACCATTGTCTCCTACTTTTTGCCAAGGGCTATGGTAACTGTAGTAGCAGAAACTATAAAAATTGAGGGGCAGATTTACAAGCCCCTTGCGCCACCAGTACGTCACTTTTTGTGACGTACTGGTGGCGCATGTTACTGCTCCATATTTACAAGGACAGGAAAAGCCACCCTGCGTGGCTTTTCCTGTCCTTGTAAATATGGCCCCTTTACACGCAGCACTTTGCGTGAAAGGGGCGTTCCATGGGTATTGCTGTGGGTGTTCCCAAGCAACACCAATGGAACAGACACATTTCCAGATTTACGAGGAATCGTAAATCTGGAAATGCCTCTGAATGCAACACCACCCTAGGGGTGGCGTAGCGAGGCGCAACGAGGAGAAGTGTTTTCATTTCTCCTCGTTTTTTCCTCTTTCAATGCGTGCTGCATTCTACAGCACGCATTGAAAGAGGAAAATGTCTGTAGTGATTGTTTTTGTGCAGGAAGGTGCCCCTTCCTGCACAAAAACAATCTCCCCATGACGCAGGCATCCTTGAACCATGGGGCAAGGGTGCCTGCGCCGGCGCATGGCAGCAGTTTGTGCACCAGCGTAGGGGAGAGCACAGGAATGCGACATATTATTGTAAATATGTTGCATTCCTGTGCTTTGAAGTGCTGCAGGGTGGCGCAGCCAAAGGGCTTGCGTTGCTGCACTGCGGCACTTCCTTGTAAATCTGCGCCTGAACATGCATCTTATTTTCCAGGTGCAGCCTTCATGAATTCTTAGACTGGAGATAGCAGGTATAATGGCAGATTTAAAAAAAATTAAGTCTAGCATTAAGAACAACGGCTTCTGGCTCTTCTTAATTGCCATCCATTAGGGTAGGTCGTCCATCTAAACTCATTAAGAACCTTTGTGAGGGCCAGATACACTCTAAGAGAAAGTGGGTTATTAGTTGGGGGATGGTAGTCTGCCACAAGTAATAATGTCATTATTCCTGCTAGTTTTCCCATAACGTTTTTCTGTAAAGTATCAGTAATTTCAGCCTGTGATCAATCCCAGGTAGCTAAGGAACAGAGCAGACAGGCTTAACTTAATGAAATGTGTAAAAGATTTAGAAGTACCAAAACAGTTCAAAAGTCAAAAACATGACACAATAAAAATCCCACTCCGATTTATAACAATAGAGAATGACTTAATTACCTAAATGACACCAAAATTACACAGATACCATAAGAAGAACTGGAGATATGAATTTTTAACATTTTCAATAAAAATAGCGCCAAAAAGTGTTAAGCATCAACCGTGGTCATCTGGTTGCACCTGACCAGTACCTAGGCGTGATTTTAGGCCGACTGCGATGGAGCATAGGTCGGATACAGAAACGGATCACTTACACAATATCAGAGCCAACAATATTGTGTAACAAAAATATTGTGTCAAAAATATAGTTTATAAAAATATAGGGGCATATTAGCAAGAACCTCGTTAAAATTATCGCCGTTTTAGCGGCAGGAAACTGCCGCTAAAACGGCGATAATGGGCTTGGTAATATGCGTTATAGAATTCCAATAGAAGCCCAGGTTAGATGTGCAGGACATCTAACCTGGGCTTCTATTGGAATTCTATAACGCATATTAGCAAGCTCCATTATCGCCGTTTTAGGGGCAGTTTCCTGCCGCTAAAATGGCGATAATTTTAACAAGCTTCTTGCTAATATGCCCTATAATTTTCCTATCCTTACAAGAACAAGAATATTGCAAAAAATATTGTTTCACCAGTAGGTAGTTATAGTTAGGACCTAGTTTCCATAGGAAAACTGTTTTTTGATTTGCCAATATCTTTGGCGCCGTTTGACGAATCTTCGCAAACATTTCCAAAAAAAATGTTCACTCAGGTCAGGTCCTGTCTTGAAAGTTTCGGGGTGATTCGTCAAGTGGGGGCTGAGAAAAAAGGGGGGTCCCAAAACGCATAGGAAATTTTAGACACGGCTACAGCCCGAACTGCCGAACAGAATTACACCAAATTTGGCAAAAAGGTAGCTCTTGGTTTAGAAAGCGCCCTTTTTTTAAATGGTATAAATCTGTTCAGTAGTTGCTGAGAAATTCAAAAAATAAAAATATCGAAATCTGAGCACCGAGGAGGGTTCGCAAACCCTCCCGAGCACGAGCTCAATTCTGATTGACTGCCAACACTCCAAACCAGAATGTGTTGGCAGCCATCTTGTGACTCGGTAACCAAGTCACAAGAAAACAGTGGAAAAAAGGTTAAAAAACAAGAAATGGGGGCAGGGTAGAAACACCCTGACCCCCTAGGCCTGCTCAAGGGGTCCCACAGGGCCAAAAAAAGCATTCTTTTTAAAAAAAAAAAAAATCTGCCGAATTCACGCTGGGTGCGCGAATCCGGCCGAGAAAAACCAAAAAACAAAGCGTGGGCTCCCGCGCTTTGTTTTTGAAAGCCCCCGGGTGGGCCAGGTCCCGGGGGCAATGCTGTTTTATGTAGTGGGGGCCCGCAGGGGCCCCCGTAGCCCCAGGGACTGCCACCTCCCCGGGGCTTTATTATTTATGCGTGGGGCACGCAGCCCCCCGCAGCCCCAGAGACCGCCACCTCCCCGGGGCTTCATTGTAAAAATGCATTCAGCGCAGGGTCGAATCCTTTCCTGTCTAGAAATGCCCTACTCAAAAGACCAGCGTAACTCATGGTGACTGGGCACCGTGTTATGCGGTGAGGACTATGGGGCTAAATAATTTTTGTAGAATTGGCCTCCCCCTACCTCGCATCAGTGTTTGGTCGCATAGAGCATATGTCGCTATGAGAGGAGGTTTGCTGACTTTACACTCTTATGTTAATGGTGACTAATGTGCTATAAAGCCTAGGGGAACGCAGGCTCAAATGTAGCAGTTCTGGGCTTGTGCTGCCTAATGGGGAAGATATGAACACCACTGTGCTGCGCCATGTTGTCGCTGGGTGCGCGAATCCGGCCGAGAAAAACAAAAAAAAACAAAGCGTGGGCTCCCGCGCTTTGTTTTTGAAAGCCCCCGGGTGGGCCAGGTCCCGGGGGCAATGCTGTTTTATGTAGTGGGGCCCGCAGGGGCCCCCACACCCCCAGGGACTGCCACCTCCTTGGGGCTTTAGTATTTATGCGCGGGGCACGCGGCCACCCCGCAGCCCCAGGGACCGCCACCTCCCTGGGGCTTCATTGTAAAAATGCATGGGGGGGCTGATGCCCCCCCCGGGCTGCCCCAGGGACTGCCACCTCCCCGGGGCAATCTTGATTTATGTGCGGGGAGCCTCGCGGGCCCCCCCAAACCCCAACTTTATTCTAATCATGGGGGCCTCACGCAGCCCCCCCGCAGCCCCAGGGACCGCCACCTCCCTGGGGCTTCATTGTAAAAATGCATGGGGGGGCTGATGCCCCCCCCGGGCTGCCCCAGGGACTGCCACCTCCCCGGGGCAATCTTGATTTATGTGCGGGGAGCCTCGCAGGCCCCCCCAAACCCCAACTTTATTCTAATCATGGGGGCCTCATGGGCCCCCCCAAGCCCCGGGGACCACCACCTCCCCGGGGCTTTTTCATTAATGGGGGGCCTCACGGGCCCCCCCAAGCCCCGGGGACCACCACCTCCCCGGGGCTTTATACTCGTTGGGAGGGGGGCCACGCGGCCCCACTCCTGGAGCCCTTGATGGTCCTGGGGATCGCCACCCCCCAGGGCCGGCTCCTGCAATGTCCCGGGGTGCCCACCCACGGGACATTTCCGTTTCCAATGACAGGGCGGGAGCTGTGCAGCTCCCGCCCTGTCATTGCAAACACTGCTTTGCTTGTTGGAAGCGAGATCAGGAAACCTGCTCTCGCTTCCAACAAGCAAAGCAGAATTTGCCCAAAAGCAAATGCCGGCTCCCGCAGGAGGTGGGGAGCCGGCAGGGACCGTGGGGGCATTGGGGCTCCCCCCATTGTCCCCAACATATGGCCAGGCCCCAGGAGACGGGGTCCCTGGGGCCAGAAGTGGCCATGGGGAGGGGGGGCCACACGTCCCCCCTCCCCAATGAAATTTTTTTTTTTTAAAAAGAGGCCAGGCCCTGGGGGATGGGGTCCCCGGGGCCAATAGTGGCCTAGGGAAGGGGGCCATGCAGCCCTCCTTCCCAATAAATACATTTTAAAAAGGAGGCCATGCCCCGGGGGATGGCCCCTTCCTGTTTTTTTTTTTAAAAAGGGGTCAGGCCCTGGGGGATGGGGTCCCCAGGGCCTCAAAAATACTAAAAGAAGCGGGCCACACAGCCCCCCTTCTAAAAAAATATAAAAAAGAAAAGCCGGCATCTAGCCGGAGGCCCTGCCCACTCCCTGCACCACTCTGCAAACATGGCGCGTTCTAAGTTGGGGGATTAAGTCCCCTTCATTCCTGAGGGTCCCTGTGGGCCACCTAGCCCACCAGGTACCTCCAGTAAGCGCCACACAGCTGGATTGCAGAGAGGTCGTCCAAGGCCACGCCCCTTTTTACTCCACTCTGCAAACTCGCCTCTTGGCGCACTGCTGGTGGGGCGATGAGGTCCTCTTGTGTCCTGAGGACCTCAGGAGACAAGTGGACTTCATCCCCCGAGCAGCAGTGCGCCAGGAGCCGCGTTTGCAGAGTGGTGTAAAAAGGGGGCGTGGCCTCGGAACCACTATCAGCAATCCAGCTGTGTGAGGCTTACTGGAGGTACCTGGTGGGCTAGTTGGCCCCCAGGGACCCTCATGAGGAAAGGGGACTTCATCCCCCAACCAAGAGCGCGCCAGGAGGTGTGTTTGCAGAGTGGTGGAGAAAGGGGGCGTGGCCTGTGTCCACCTCTCAGCAATCCCACTGTGTGGGGCTTACTGGAGGTAAGAGGTAAGCTAGTTGGCCCCTAAGGACCCCCAGCAGTGAAGGGGACTTCAATCCCCATCAAAGAGCACACCAGGGAGCGCGTTTGCAGAGTGGTGGGCAAAGGGGGCGTGGCCTGTTATGAGAATTTAGCAATCCTGCTGTGTGTCCAACATATGCACCAAAACACACCAAACAATTTGTTACTTTTATCCCAGATCAGTAATATCGCAACAAAACAACACACTGGGGGTAATAGGAGGGGTAGTTGGCCCCCAAGGATGTCCTTGGGGGCCAAGTACCCCTCTTGTTACCTCCAGTAAGTCCCACACAGTAGGATTGCTAAGACGTCTTCGGAGGCCATGCCCCCTTTCTCCACCACTCTGCAAACGCGCCTCCTGGCAGACTACAGGATGGGGGATGAAGTCCACTTTACTCCTGAGGGACTTTGGGGGCCAAGAAGCCCTCCTGGTACCTCCTGTAAGTCCTACGCAGCGGAATTCTTGAGCTCTGGTCAGAGGCCCAGCACCCTTTCTCTACCACTCTGCAAACGCGACTACTAGTTAAAGTAGCATGTTTCTGCACCTCTGACTTAGAGGTAGTTTTAATCCCCCTGCCACATTATATACTAGGGCCTTACTGGGGAGGTCATGCAATCACAGGGGTACCCCAACCCATAGTGTACCCTAGTGTATGTAGGTGTTTTCACTGTATTCTAAGTGTCTTTTAGCATAGCACTGGCTCTAGGCCTGGTTAGTAAGAGTCAGTTACCACCAGTACCCGTCAGCAAAAAGTTGGGGGCACAGGATGACTTTGCAACAAGGCCTCTTTTTGCACCTCTGTTGGTTCTTTCTGCATATCTTTTGCTTCTTTCTGCACCTTTCTTTGTCTTTCTGGACTTCTGTTGCCTCTTTCTGCATTTCTCTTGCTTCTTTCTGCGCCTTTCTTCCTCTTTCTGCACATGTCCTACCTCTGTAGGCATAGTTAGAAATTAGCATTTAAAAAACCTTAGAAATTCACTGAAAAAAACCATAGGTTCCAGGGACGTTACAGTTAGAAATTAGCATTTAAAAAACCTTTGAAATTCACTGAAAAAACCATAGGTTTCAGGGACGTTATAGTTAGAAATTAGCATTTAAAAAACCTTCAAAATTCACTGACAAAACCATAGGTTTCAGGGACGTTATAGTTAGAAATTAGCATTTAAAAAACCTCAGAAATTCACTGAAAAAACCACAGTTTTCAGGGACGTTATAGTTAGAAATTAGCATTTAAAAACCTCAGAAATTCACTGAAAAAACCACAGGTTTCAGGGACGTTATATTTGGAAATTAGCATTTAAAAAACCTTTGAAATTCACTGAAAAAAACATGGGTTTCAAGGACGTTATAGTTAGTAATCAGCATTTAAAAAACCTTAGAAAATCACTGAAAAAACCATAGGTTTCAGGGATGTTATAGTTAGAAATTAGCATTTAAAAAACCTTTGAAATTCACTGAAAAAAACATAGGATTCAGGGACATTATAGTTAGTTGGACATTTCACTCGTACAAAACCAGTGAAATTCGTCCGTTATAGTTAGTTCAGCGAATGCACTGCTGATGACGTCACATATTACATCATTCATGACATGGTCAGTGACATCACTGATGACATCACTGATGACATCTCAAATGACATCACTGATGACATCATCCATGTGATAATCAGATGCACCTCCTCACACCCTAATATAACCTTTAATACACCCACTCTAAAATACAGACTACCATTTTCGAAACATACACACACCAATACCAGTTACTACATACCCACTCACTGATTCCTAGGTCTACACACACATCCACTTATTCACCTATACAGTCACTGATACATGCAGTCACTCATCAATACAGCACTATCATATGCACTTATACACCTATAGAGACACTCACACACCACCACTCACCCATAGAGTTACTCACACACCTAGTCAGTCATGCAAAGAATCAATCACACTCCCATTTACTCACCTATACAGTTATACACACACCACCTCACTTATTCATACATATACTAACACATACTTACTCTCTTATACAATCACTGATACAAGCACACACTGATCCATACAGCCACTCTCACAATCACTCACTCTCACATATAGTCATTTATATACTCCAACACTCACATATACTGCCTTTCACATATGTAGATACTCACACATGTACCACTGAGACATCCATTCACTCACCAACACAGCCATACACACACTCACCCACCCATACAGCCCCTCACAGACGCATTCTTGAACCCATACACCCAGTGAATCACCCACTCACACATCCATGCAGGGAGTCATACATCCCCCACCCACCCACACAGACACTCAGACACCCATACAGATACTCAGACAACCAATCAATAACCCATATAGACCCTCATTTAGCTACTCACCAACCCATGGAGCTGCTTACACACCAACTGACAGACTGATACAGACATTTACACAGTTTAGTCACTAACCCATGCATTCACTAAGACACGTTTAATCACTCACTTATACAGACAGTCACGCACCTACTAAATGATACATTCAGACACTTATACACACACTCATTCTTCAATACACCTTGGCATATATATAAACATATTTAAACTTTACAGAAACACACAGTCACTGGATGATGTCATCAGTGATGTCATCAGTGATGTCATTTGAGATGTCATCAGTGATGTCATCAGTGATGTCACTGACCATGTCATGAATGTTGTAATATGTGATGTCATCAGCAGTGCATTGCGGGGGCGCGAGTTATAGTTAGCTGAACAAACTATAACGGCCGAATTTCACTGGTTTTGTACGAGTGAAATGTCCAACTAACTATAATGACCTGAAACCTATGTTTTTGTCAGTGAATTTCAAAGGTTTTTTAAATGCTAATTACTAACTATAACGTTCCTGAAACCTATGTTTTTTTCAGTGAATATATCTATATATATAGTTATAGTTAGGATCTAGTTTCCATAGGAAAAGCATTTTTTGACTTGGCTACAACTTTGGCGTTGTTTGACCAATCTGCATGAGGTTTTGCCAAAAAGTGTCACGGTCGGTACTATTGATTGGGAAAGTTTGGGGGTGATCCATGCAGCGGGGACCAAGAGTTTGGTGCGCAAAGTAAGTTTGCCATTGTAATGTTAATTCCCATATGAACCTTTAGCCACCTCTACAGCCCGTACCGCTGAACGGACTTACACCAAATTTGGCAGGGAGGTAGATGTCGGTTCAAGGAAGTGCCCTTTGCTTATTTGGTGTAAATACGTTCAGTAGTTGAGAAATGTAAGTTTAAAACTTAGTGATATCTCTGGCTGCAGATATTTTGCTGTGGTTTCATGATGAATCGCAAATGCACGTGCCAACAGGAATGCTCTGATTGGCTGGTCGCAACCTGAATAGTAGGTTGCGGCCGCCATTTTATCTATCGGGAACAGTTCACGGGGCTGAAAATGTGTGTGAAAGCCCACATAAGTGGTCAGGTTGGAGATACTCTGACCCCATGGTTGAGAAATGGAGGTGTTAGTGAGACGTAATGTGTTTAAAATAGATTTTTTTTCATCACGCACGATATTCGCGCGGACATCTTGTCTATCAACGTCATAGCGAATATTGGTGAAAATATTTTTTTTTAAATTCAGTGAATCATCAATACACATTATATTATTTTGAGATTCTGGTCAATGTTTTTATAGAGTTATTTATATAGTGAGTTATCTACTGTGATTGGTTAGAATTAATTATATAGTTATAATTTTTTAATGTGGTGGTGGCTATTGAAATCCTGCTTTTGCTTTCCGCTTTTGCGACGTACCCGCGGGGATAATGATGACCGACATCATTGCGATATCTGGAGTCACCGCAAACACGTAAAATAGGTTTTAGAGATGGTTGTTCTAGAAATACAGTAGAAAAACATGAGTTTGAAGTGTAGAGTAATAAACCTCTAGTGTGTAGAATACTGTAATGTGTGTGCATGTATGTGTTTTCACTTTATGGGAAAGGCGCGATCGACACGGTTAACAAGGTCATCGTGACTTCCTGAATAACCGCGAAAACGCGAAATAGGTCTGAAAGATGGTTTTTAAAGAAACTTAGTACAAAAATATGAGTTTAAACATGCTTTGAAAGAAGTATGTATATAGTAATGAGTGCAGGCCAATGTTGAGAATAGATTTTTCAACACAATATTTTTGGGGGCATTGGTGGCCATTGAATGTCTATTTTTGTTTTATGTTTTCACAACCTATTCGCTGGGATCGCGACTTCGTCACAAAGATCCCCAATAATTAAAGGAAAAAAAACTCTTTAGGAAAAAACTTCACAATATTTCGGGCATTAGGGTGGCTCTTATAAGAGCCGTTGTATTGGTTGTGTGTATATGGCTGCTACACATAAGACCGATGCAGAGTTTCAGGTTAGTTAGAAACACCCTGTTGCCTCCATCTGTAAAGTGCACTCTATCATTTCTATAAATTCCATGCATGTCAAAACGCAGATTGTTGTTATAGAGACAGCCCATACGATAGTCTCTGAGGAGTGTAGAAACAGTTTTATTAACAATGGTGCTCTCTACATAATTACATGAGTGCATGAGTAGAGCCTGAGTGTTTCATCAGTGCACGCGTATGCCTCAGTATTTCAATGTGTGCATGGGTTATAAGTGGGTGTTTAGATGGCTGAATAGGTTCTGCGCAAATGTTATAATGATTGCATAGTTACAGCCTTGTAAATTTAGTTTTACATTTTAAAAAGTGTAGAAGAAGGAGAGATGCAGTAAAACAGAAAGAACAAGTTGTGAGAGTAGTTGATAATGCCTTTGCTTTGAAGAGGAAGCTTTTAATTGATTCTAAATAGAATGAAGACTCTTGACAAAATAGTGTTTTGCATGAGGAGTCAAAACCAGAAGAAGAGATTAGTGAATAGAAGTAACTGTTGTACAGCTTTTAGTGGACAATGGATACATACTTCTTGTACAGAAGCTTTCTTTAATTTTGAAAGCTATATATATTATAGTTGATAGTTTTAAAAAAGAGATTACAAAATTTAATAGAGTGTTCTGTAAAAAGCAGAGTATGTTTGTATATGTTGCTGATGCACTTACCAGAAGATTTAAACACAGACTTTTGACTTCTATTTAAAAAGTGAAAATGTAAATTATGATAACTGGGAAAAGTTAGCTGTGTATTTCTATGTAGAGGGATGGTTTGACCTGTGTATACAGCAAGTTATATGTTAGTAGTGTTACAATAATTTGAAGATAAAAAAATGAACAACAGATAGATATTAGATACCCATTTTGTAAGATAAGAAAATGCCTGCTAATGTAGAAAAACTATGAAGGTCAAAAAAAAAAAATCAACATTTATTATTCTTTCCATCATTGCGAAGAGCTGTTATGGACTTCTCTCCAGCACTAACTACAACTCCACAATCCACGAATGTTCAGGGGAGGGGGTAGCAGAATCATGCTGTAGCGTTTGTAGGTATGAGCGGTATATATGCCATATATCCTTGGGCCGTGAGGTAGAAGGTTGGAGCGAGGAGTATATTTCAGTTTGCATATTGCAGTATTTCATACTGCGAAGCCATGCTTCTTTTGTGGGGCACTGTCTGGTATCCCAGTGTATTGTGATTTCCCTTTTGGCCAACAGTAGTGCTATCGCTGGAAATCTGCAGTGACTGAGGGGGATATCCATGACTATTCCCAAAAGGGCCAGCTTGGGGGAGGGTGCAAGCGATGACGAGGTCATATCAGACAGCGTCTGGAATATTGAAGTCCAATACATAGATATAAATGGACAAGTCCATGTCATGTGTGCGAAATCAGCATTGGGGAGTTGGCATTTGGGGCATTGGGGTGATTTAGAGGGGTCATAATTAGCCAGTTCAACCAGTGTAACAGTTTATGCCTGTGGTTGGGGGAAACCCTTTTGATTTGTTCATGACTGCAAGTCCATTCTTTATTGAATAGGGGTTGTCCCAGATCCTCTTCCCAGTGGCGTCTTGCTCCCCTGTCTTTTACCTGTTTGAGCGCCATGCATGCACGATACAGCTTAGTAACTAGGTGTGAGCCGTCTTAGTCGGCTATTTAATAGTGTGAGAGGTGTGAACTCATCCGGGGGAAGGGGGAAGGGGGAAGGAGGAGATCGTCGAGCAGAGAGCACCCAGCAGCCTTGTCGTGATGAATTTGTCCATGTGGACATTTCTGTCTGTGCAGCCAAGTCGGCCAGGGCCAAGGAGTGTCCCTCAGGAAACAGATCTCCGATAGTGTGCAATTGTAGCTTACGGAGTGTCTGTTGAACTACTTTCTCAGATGTAGATGTTATTAGTGGGTTCTGGAATAGTGGGAGGTTGGGGGAGTATAGGGAGCCCGAGCCTAGTAGTAGGCTTAATTTGTGCCAGGCCCAGCAAGTGGTGGACAATGGCTGTATACCACTAGGGTTTAGTCGTATTCCTAATGGGAATATAGCTCCCAGGGGGGTAAGGTCAGACAGGTAACGCTCGGGCTTGCTGTATGGTATGTGGGTGTCTGGGTGGAACCAGTGGTGCGCAAACTGGGCCTATGCGACCAGATAGTATAGATGTAGGTCTTGGACTGCAAACCCACCTCGTTCGTAGGGGAGTGTAAATGTGTCCCAGGCTATCCGCGGTCTCTGTCCAGCCCAGACCAAGCAGATCAGCTGGCTGCGTAGTTGTGAGAAGAATGCCTTTGTCAGAGGAATAGGTATGTTAACGAATAGATATAGAAACCGAGGGAGAACGTTCTTTTTAATAAGGGCGATACGGCCAGCCATAGATAATGGTTGCTGGATCCAGCGTTCTACCTGCGAGGTAAGCGCTTCCATGGCAGGTCCATAATTAAGACGGATAATTTGTTCTTTGTTTCTATGCAGGGTGATTCCTAAATATTTAGTGGTATCTGCCGCCCACCGGAGAGGGAGAGTGCCACTCACCTGATCGGTCAAATCTGTGAGTGGTAATAGCTCAGACTTGTCCCAGTTAATGCGCAGGCCAAACATATCCCCGAAGCCACTGATCTCAGCAATAAGGGGTGGTAGATTCGTGATGGAGTCTCTGATGAAAAGCAGGATATCTTCTGCATTCATGGACAGGAGCAATGCCCCACGGCGGAATCGGAGGCCGCGGTGCATATGTTACTCTTGTAGATGTCAGGTTAAGGGTTCTATTGCTAATATAAAGAGTAGGGGAGATAGAGGGCAGCCCTGACGAGTACCGCGCAAGACCTAAAATGAGGCGGAGAGGGATCCGTTCACCCGGAGTCTAGCCGTGGGGGATGAGTATAGAAGCGCACTCAATGCGATAAAGTTAGCGGGCATGCCAAGCTTAGGGAGCTTGGTGAAGAGAAAAGGCCATTCTAGGGAGTCAAAGGCTTTTTCAGCGTCTAGGAGAGCCACTGCTGCTGGGGTGGTTGGGGATATCCTATTGATTACGGAAAAAACAGTCCTGAGGTTTAAGGCGGTTAATCTGTGTGGAATAAAACCGGATTGAACCGGAGAGAGAATTCGGTCCAACAGTAGCGACAATCTGTTGGCAAGCATCTTAGCGAGAATTTTAAGTGGAAATTTATCAAGGATAAGGGAGGATATGAACTGCAGGAAGTGGAGTCTTTGCCAGGCTTCAGTAAAAGGGAGATTGCTGCCTCTTTCATTGAAGAGGGTAGGGCACCATTAGTGAGGGATTCGGCATAGACCTCTAGCAAATGTGGGATAAGAGTTTGTCTATAAATTTTATAAAAGGCCCCTGAGAGACCATCCAGGCCGGGAGCCTTTGAGTCTATGGCTTGGCTGAATTCTTCCGCGGTGAAAGGTTCACTGAGGAATTTTGCCTGCCCTGTGGTTAGCCAGACCATTGCCACCTCCTCCAAGTAGGCGAGATGGTGTGTAAAATCAGTATGCAGTTTAGTTGTGTATAAGGACCGGTAGTATGTTACCAGCTCTGACAATATGTCTGCATTGTCTGTGGCGATGGAGTCGTTGGGTCACCGCAGTGATGTGATGTGCCCGGTTCCCCGGCGGGGTCGTACCAGGTATGCAAGTGTCCTGCCAGGGCGTTCTCCCTCACCATATCTGTATTCACCCAGTAGTGTGGCCTCCCTGTCGGCATGCTCGTTATACTCTAGTATAAGAGCTTCGCGTTTATGGGAGTCTCAAGTGAGGCGGGTGAGTTGTCTAGTTGTGTTAATTCGGTTTCATGTCGGGTAAGGCTGTTGCGTACTGAGCGTAAAACCCCAGCTTGCTTGGGGATACAGACGCCGCGGATATATGCCTTGAAGGGGTCCCATAACATTGCATATTGCGTCACCGAGCCGGAGTTTAGTGTGAAATATTCAAGAATTGCGTCATGTAGCTCGGACTTAAAAAGTGTATCTAATAAGGCTGTGGCTGGGAAGGTCCATTTATGTTCCCACCCGGTGGAGTATGGGATTACCAGATGCAATAGCACGGGTGCGTGGTCTGATAGAGTACGAGGCTGTGTTTCTATATTGCAGATCCATTGGCATCCTTGTGCATTTGCAAACCACTAGTCTATTCTTGTCCAAGTCGAGTGCGGTGCTGAATGAAATGTGTAGCCCCACGCTTCGAGGTGATGCGCATGCCATATGTCATGCAGGTCTAATGAATGCAGGAGGTCTTGAAACGCTCGTAATGCCTGAGGTTTTGAGCCCTGTCTGGTGCTGGAGGAGTCACGGTTAGGGTCTAGCCATAGATTCAGGTCCTCCCCAAGGAGCAGTGTGTCATAGTCATACCTGTCGAGCAGTGAATGGAGCACTGAGAAGAATGCGGGGTTGTCTGTGTTGGGTGCGTAGAAGTAGAGGAATAGTGTTTTTTTACCTAGCAACAACCCAATCACCAAGATATATCGCCCGTGTTCATCAGCAATAGTGAGCTGATGAGTGAAGGGGAGGCTGCAATGGATTAAAATGCATACTCCGCGGGAGTATGTACTGTAGCCGGTGAAGAAACGGTGGGAGCCCCATGTGGAAGCAAATGGGGGGGGGAGGTTTCCGGGGTAGGTGAATTTCCTGTAAAAATGCTATCTTAATGTGATGTCTACGGAGGTAGACTAATACAAGCTTGAATTTCCTGGGGTTGTTAAGGCCCCGCACGTTCCAGTATAACAGCTTCCCCTCGACATTTGCTTCAGGAGTCAATGCCATAAATGTAAAAGGGTGTATGCATATGTGGTGTAGTTGTGGAGTGTGCTATATCCGGAGGGGAATGGGGGAAGCTTAGGTGGGGGAAGATAGCGGAAAGAGAGACTAGAGAGCAGAGTAGAGGAAAACACCTCCAAGGAGCCCACCCCGCACCCACACCAGGGCTGAACAGCCTGGTGAATACCCAGTACCCCAATTTTAAGAATTAACATCCCAAAATCAAACTGGTCGGAATCATCCGTAGGGGCAGGCAACGTTACGGGTGCACAGTGACCGCTCCATAAAGTGTAACACTTGTAGAAGAGGAAAACAAAAACTTCTGTAATAGTATGAAATATCATAGTCATCACCTACTTCCGATGTGGGTTGTTATTGCTCTTCAGCGTAATATAGTAGGAAAAAAAAGATTTTATGGCAAAACAGAATGCAAGTAGTGCTTGTCAGTGTGTCAGAATGGCAGTAGCAGGAGAAAAAAACTAATTGGCCACCATTCCAAGGGGAAAAGTTCTGCTCTTGCTGCCACCAGCCAGTCTGGAGACGAGTGTCCAGAAGAGTGAGGTGGACTTCTGCGGTTATTGTCTTTGTGCAATTTACAGAAAGCCAGTGCATCTGCGAAGTGTCAAAAAAGCGGGGCTTATCGCCCACAGATACCCGCAATCATGCAGGATAGAGCATGGCATATTTCAGGCCCAATTTGCGAAGCTGTACTTTGGCATCAGTGAACTTGAGACAGGGCTCTTGGACAGTGACTGTGTGATACGGGTAAAAAGAGAGCGTGTAGCCTTGGTAATGCAGCGGGCATTCTCCTGGGCCAGGCGCAGGACTGTGTTGCGGTCCCTGTAGTTGAGCAGGAGTGCAATTATAGGCCGTGGGGGGCGCCTGGTGGTGGACAGGGGCCCAGGGATCTGTGGGCCCTTTCACAATATTTGTTGATTCTGCCAGGCCCAAAATTAATATATTTTTCCTCCGGGATCTTGCTTTTAAGTCCTCGTTCTTGATGGCTACAGCTTTCAGTAGCCTTTTCATTTTGTCCAGCCGGTGAGTGGTGTCTTTGGCTTGGTCTTCATGGGTGGAGATGCGTTTCTCTGCTGCATCAAGCCGGGTGTTATGCTTGTAGAGGTGTTCTCCCATCCTGTCGAGTCGCGAGGTGAGCGAGTCGAATCTAGTATCGATGGCGCGGAACCCAGCACACATTTCCGCCATAATGGCTGCTGTGTCATCTAGTGCGAGAGGCTGTGCGTCAGATTTTGCCTCGCTAAACGGTGTTTATTGGTGTATCAGGGTGCTGTCCCGGGCGGTCTGATGTACCAGGCCTGTCGAAGGTCAGCTTGCATTGCTTGGGGTCGCCCCGACCCATTGTGCCCACAGGGGAGGTGGTAGCAGCCAAGTAAGTTATGGCAAGTATACTGTGGCGCGGCTGTAGGAGGCAGGGGGACGCTGCCAAGGGGGACATCCTTCCAGGGTCTCAACGAGGTAGTAAGCCCAGTTTCAGGACAGAGAAGAGAGCCCAGGTTTGCCAAATTGCGGGAGAGGGTCTTGTCCAAGTTCTTGTGTCTCTTATGATGCGAGAGATCTAGGCCCTGGAGACGAATGAACTACGGAGCCTCATAGGATATGAGCCTCAGGGCTGTACTCCCGCCCGGGGCTTGTCAAGTGGTGATGGCTGCACCACAACGAGGTATGGTTAGGCTGCGGCCTCCATCTTGCCATTACTGGAATGTTTGAGGCCACACAGGGTCCCAGCCATGTGGCCAATCCGAACGTCCGCCATGTTGTGATGTCGTGTCAGGCCCCCGGTGGGGGGGGGGGGCAATCCCCATGTACTGTCCCTGTTTCGAAGGGGAGCTCGGGGGAATCTGGAGTAGTGAAGGATAGGCCCAGACCCCACCCCGGGCAGAGAATCGGGCTTGTGGATTCCTCATTGCTTGATGTCCTGATTGGGGCTCCCGACTCACGGTTCTTGCCCACCGGGGACGGTGTTTATTGGTGTGACTTTTTGGGCGGCAGGGGGGGGGGTCGGTGATGATCACTCTGGGTCAGCGCTGGGCCCAGGTAAGGCTGAGGATTAGGCCGGGCCCACGTGGGCTGCCGCGCCGCCGCACGTATATCGCAGGGCTGCAGAACGGTCCTCGCCACTCACCCAGGGCTTAGGTGCCGGCCGTCTCAGTTCATCCCCATCTCGGCATCGATGTTCAGGCTGCGGCGGCCCCAGCCGAGGGTAGATCGGAGTGGGTGGAGGGCCCAGCGGAGCACCGCAGCTCCGGCCTCAGGCTCACCCGCGACCCCTCTCGTTGCAGGGCCTCCGAGGCAGGCTGGGCTGTCCACCCCGGTGAGGTCCTGCAGCGGCTCGGTGACACAGAGTCGGGACCTGTTGCCCTCCGTGCTGTTTTCGCCGTGTCCGGTGGCTGCTGGGCGACATTTCGGGAATGGATGGTGACAGGAACGTGAGGTTTTTGTCAGGAGAAAGGAATCGGGCGCCGGAGCTTCAATGCCGTGCGGCCATCTTGGTCGCCGGCTTGGCCACGTCTCCACAAGTCCACAATCAATGCAGTATGATGCCATCGGGGAAAACTGTGGAGCCAAATCTTGAAGTTGAGATTGGACTTTTGAATGGACCCTCTGCTTCGGTGTTGTTGTGCTGCTATTGAAGTCGAGGGTCCTTCAGCTTTGCATTGCCTTCTTGCTGCTCATTTGAACTCCTCGGGCATATTTACAAGCCCCTATCGCCACCACAGCGTCACTTTTCAGGACGTTGTGGTGGCGATAGGGGCTTTGCCTTAATTACAAGGCAGTGTTAAGCCACTTAACGTAACGTAAATAAGGCCCCCTTTCACGCTACACTTAGCGTGAAAGGGGAGGGCAATGGGTGTTGCTGTGGGCGTATCACCACAACACCTATTGATTTTGACGCTGCCCTATATTTACAAGGGCAGTGTAAATTTGTGGCAGCACTCAAATTAAGACCAGGGAAAGCACACATGGAAACAGCAAAACGCCAATGATTGTTTATGTGCAGGAAGGTGTCCGATCAAAAGGTTGCCCCCACATGGAAGAGCCACAGCAGGTAGGTTGTATTTCCATATGTTTATTCACAAAGGCTGCACACAGATTTTTAGGCAAAATGTCATCGTGAAGTTTGCTGCCAGACGCGTTTCGAGTCCTCCTGACCCTTCATCGTTGGCAAAAGCACGTAGAACCGGACCGGCAATGTGCAGCTCGATTTAAATGTCTCTGAAACGGAGGATAAACAGTGCAGCAGTTTTTGACAGGATTGCATCATCCCACTGTGGTAAATAATGAATTGCAAATTTCACGTATTTCCAGGACGGACTCACTGGAGTTTCAGTTATGTGCAACTACAATAACCATAAGGCCAGAGTAGTGGCCACGCCCATTGGGGCATTTCAGAGAAATTTAAATCGGCCATCTCTAATTACTCATACTGGTAAGGAATTGCATGCTTTTAATTTATGTGCCCCGCTTTCTGGCTGCATTTGCCTTAACATGGCCATACTTTCCCTGAGGAGTAACTTTTACTGCCACAACTGTGTTTTTATTCTAAAATCACCTGATCTGCCTTCTTCCCCTGCTCTGTCTGATACCAATTCCAAGGCATGGGTTTTCCCTCTAACGTTTCAGCTGCGCAGACTTTCTGCCCCCTTACTAATGCACAGTCTGATCTTATCACTCTCCCTGTGCTTCCCGACACCAAGTTTAAGGATCAAGCTTCCCGCTTTAATGTCTCCACTGCACTGAGATGCTACGCTCTTATTAATGCACAATCTCTTCTCAAGCATAAAGCTGAAATTGTCGACTTCATTAATAGTCAGAATCTTGACCTACTATTTATTACTGAAACCTGGGTAGATCCACCAGAGGGTCCAGATTTTTGAGTGGCAGTACCCCCAGGTTTCTCTGTCTATAGACAAGATAGATACATGAAAAGAGTTGGAGGACTTGCTTTGATCTATAATAACAAGTATTAACACAAAGGCATGATTTTGTATTGCTCCATGGACCTAGAGGTAATTTTGTGGATTGCATTAGTTCCCTTCTTGAGGCCATCGCTTGTGAAAAGGAAATTAGCGTACTAGGCGACTTTAATTTTCACCTAGATGCTTCCTTAGACAAAGACACAGTTGTCCTTGGGCTTGCAAGGGCTTACTCAAAGAATTAATACATCCACTCACTCGGCCGGACATACTTTAGATGGCATTTTTACTAATAATACCCAGACTACTATCAAGGAGGTCTTACCTCTATTGTGGTTCATCATCACACTATTATCTTTAAGGTAAACATGATGTTAGGACTTTCCAAGAGTGTTAGGCCTGGCCACTCAATTCAGTTTCGGCCTTGGAAGAAAATTAACAGTTCATTCCTCACCCTTCAGCTGGCTAAAACAATCTAATCTCCCTCTCAATGTAGACCAGGCCTCTTGACACTACACAGATTGTCTTCATGCCGCCTTTTCTAAATTAGCTTCTTACACCAAAGCCTCCAGGAATAGGAGTATCTCCTCCGCCCCTTGGTTCACCGAGGCACCTAGGCTGGAAAAGCAAAACTGCAGGAGACAGGAAAGATGCTGGCGATCACAGTGCAATCTGTTAGAGAAATCTCTGTACAAGCAAGCTTTGTCTAAATATAAAAGCCTCCTAATCAAGGAAAAGAGCAATTAATTCACTCAGCAAATTGACACAGCTAAAGTCTCTACCAAACAGCTTTTCCAAGTGGTATCTAAACCAACCACACTTCCTGGCAGTAAATCCATTATCAATACGCAAGCTTTTTGCTGCACTTTGGCGCAATGTTTTACGCACAAAGTTAAACAAATCTATTCTAAGCTTGAGGCCGCTAATCCTTCTGATGCCATGATTTATAAAACAATTTTTATTAAGAAATGAAAGAAAAGGTACAAGGCAATGATAAAGCAATAGTTAGGTCTACAGTACAGAGTCACATATTGCGATACAGAGAGCATTCGATAAGCACAATTCATTTCCCCACGTTGAACCAGAATGATAATGCCCAGCCTGTCCATTAAGCATTCAATACATAGGTGGATTAGCATTCAGACGATGTGCGCACACCAGTTGGCATCTCGTAATCGAGCAGTTACTTTGTGTGGTTTAGGACGAGAGCACCGCATCAATCCCAGGAGCATCCAACAATAAACGTCTTTCACGCTGCAATTCAGTTGAAGGAGATAAGCATATATCACCTCTGTATTTATTCCACCTCCCCCACTTATGGTCCCATTTCTTGGGGCACCCTCTATACTTGAACACTTCCTTTTCGGCTATCATTGCCCTATCCATGTCAATAGCCCAATCACCGAAGCACGGGGCCGTTCCCACCCCCCACTTCTGTTCAATGTTGCGTTTTGCAATGGCCCACCCCATTGAGGCCCATGTTTGCTCAGTTTGCGTGAGGTCCGTGGCTTCCCACACATTAAGGAGGCACAACTGGGGGGAGGCCTTCAGAGTCTTACCACACATTCTCACCATCTGTTTTGTAACCCTATCCCAGTATTGTCTCACTATTGGGCAGTCCCATAGGATATGGAAGAAAGTGCCAGGCTGGTTGCAATTGCGAAGGCACATGGGGTCAGGCCGTTTACCTAATTTAAACAAGAGCTATGCGTCAAAGTATACACGGTGGAGGATTTTCAGTTGGACCAGGCGCAATCTCATTGGGATAGCCACTTCTCTGGGAGAAGCCAGTGCATCGCGCCAGTCTTCCTCATTCATGCCCCCCAGGTCCACCTCCCAACCCTGCCGCAGGCGTTGCATAGGGTCAGGCCGATTATTTAACAGCTTTTTATAGGTAAGGGATATGGCTTTTGTGGGCATAGGGTCAAGTATCAACCTGTCCTCCAGTGGAGAGGATTCAGGCAGAGGAAGATCCTTAGGCAAGGCAGCTGTGACTGCATGGCTGATCTGTAAATATCTAAAAGTCTCAGTTTGCGCTAGTTGATACTTGGTCTGCAGGTCGGCAAACGTGGCCAGTTTACCCCTCACCCACATGTCCCCCACTGTTGAGATGCCTATCATGTCCCACCTGTCAAATCCAGGACATTTGCTAAGTTGACCCAGCATATCCGGTTCCCAGAGTGGTGTGGCTTTTGTAAGCTTGTTATGCCAGCCCCATTTCTTATTGATTCCATGCCAGACCTCCACTGTGCGTGCTGTGGGTCCTGTGAGGTGAAGCTTGCGGGGGCTTGTGTAGAGTGCCCTATTGTATCCTCCCCGTCCCAAGAGCCAACGGTCAGTGCGAAAGTTTGGATCGTCGTGCTCCCCATGCACCCACCTATTGACCGCAACCAGTTGAGACGCTTGGTAATAGAGCTGCATGTCGGGCAATGCAATACCCCCATCGTACCATCCCATTGTCAGTTTTTTCATGGCTATGCGTGGTGCCCGCCCCTCCCACAGCAATCCTCGCACCACGCTGTCAATGTTGGCAAAATAGGCATCGGGGATTAGGTTGGGGGTGTTTTGTAGTGCATACAGGAAACGCGGCAGTGCTAACATCTTAAAAAGTGCGGCCCGCCCCATGAGGGTCAGGGGGAGAGATCGCCAATGCTTAGCATCCGATCGTAGACAAATCAAGGGCATTAGCAGGTTGGACTCATAAAATAATGTCGGATCTGGGGTAATAAAGATGCTGAGGTACTTGAAGCCCCGTAATGTCACCGGAATGTTGTAGCCCCTAGGGCTATGCGGCGGTTCCCCCCATAGCACGTAGAGTTGGGACTTAGTCCAATTTATCGTATACCCCGAGTGGGCTCCAAATATGTGGAATATGTGGAGTACTCGGCTGAGGGACCGCGAGGGCGAGGCCAAATAGAGGAGGATGTTGTCCGCATACAGTGAAATGCGATCTTCATGGTCCTCTGTCCATTTCAGACCCCTTATCACCGGGTCTCCCCTGACCCAGACAGCCAGGGGCTCCAGTACTAGGGCAAAAAGCAGGGGCGATAGAAGGCACCCCTGTTTGGTGCCCCGCTGCAATGGGAATTGCCTAGAGACATGGTTGTTGACTGTTACCTGCGCGGTCGGTTGGGTATAAAGCAACTGGATCCATTTGATAAAATTGGGTCCAAAGCCCATCCTAGCCAGTACTGTGAAAAGAAAGTCCCACTCAATGGTATCAAACGCCATAGAGGCGTCCAGTGACATCAGGATCGCATCCTCCCTGATCGTATATATTCTGCCCAGAACCCCATTCAATCGCCTCAAGTTCAAGGCTGTGTTCCTCCCTGGCATAAACCAGGATTGATCCGGATGCACCAGCTCGGTAATATAGGGGATAAGTCTATTGGCCAATACTTTTGCTAGAATTTTCGCCTCAACAGTGAGGAGGGATATGGGGCGGTATGACTTGCAGTCGTCTGCTGGCTTGCCTGGTTTGTGTATAACCACAATTGAGGCCGTCCTGATTTCAGTTGGTAGGATTCCTAGATCAAAACTTTTGGTATACATGTGCAGTAAGTGGGGAGTGAGCTTGGAAGCCATTGGCTTAAAGAGTTCAATTGGGAGCCCATTGGGTCCCATAGCTTTGCCTGAACGTACTTCCTGAATCGCTTTTTGAATTTCGGTCTCTGTAATGTCACTCTCTAGGGAGTCTCTGTCTTGTGCGGACAGGCAGGCAACTTTAATAGTCGACAGGAGTTCCGCAGCCATAGAGGACTGGGACGTCTCGGCAGAGGTATAAACCGATAAGAAGTAAGAGGCGAACGTTTCGGCAATCTGCTGGGGATAGGTGAGCAGTACACCATCAGTCCCAGCTATCGAGTGTACCCACCTGGATGCCTGTTCCCTTTTTTATAGCCAGGCCAGAAGTTTACCCGTCCGCTCGCCATGTTCGTATATCTTATGGCGGGTGGCATTATAACGTGTTTTGGCCGCTTCTGTCAGCAGCTGCTGATAGTCAAGGCGCACCATATTTAGTGTATGTTGTGCATCCGAGTCAGGAGTACACGCCAGGGTTTTTTCCTTGATCAGGATGTCCTCCTCCAGTTCCACTACACGGTTGGTGAGTTCCCTCTTATGCCCCACCATCAGCGATAGGGCTCAGCCCTTAATGACAGCACCGAACGCCCCCCACAATACACAGGCTGAAGTGACCGACCCCACATTCTCTGTAAAATAGTAGTCAGTGTCCTTGAGCAATGTTTCCCTAATGTGGGGTACCTTAAGTGCCCAAGGATTGCTAGTGAGTGTAGTGCAGCGCTTGGTTTGCCCCAAGGTTAAAGTTGTGAGAATGGGGGAATGGTCAGAGATTCCCCACACAAGGCACCTGGATTCAGAGAAAACATGGACATCTTGAGCATGCATGAATATGTGATTAATGCGTGATTGACTATTGTGGGCCCCAGATTAAAACGTAAATTGTATGGTGGTCGGGTTGAGCCATCGCCAGATATCCACCAAACCCATAGCGGACGAGAACTCAGTCAGTTGGGATCCCCCGGGGGGGTCCCTACAGGGTGGGAGGCGATCCCTGGAGCTGTCTACTGCCAGATTGAAGTCTCTCCCCAAAACCAATAACCCCAATTGTAAGTCAAGTATGAGCGCTCCAATGTCCCGCAACGTAGGACGCTGTAATCCAGGGGGGACATACATGGATATGACGTTGAGTGTCTGTCCCTCCCAGGTGCCAGAGAGTGCTACATATCTACCCTGCTCATCCGTCCAAGTCTTGTGTATCATATATGGACATCCCCTGCGGAGGAGCACACCAGCCCCCCGTGAACCCGAGGTAAACCCTGAATGAGCGACCAATCGATACCCCCACCTATTCAGTGCCCCACAAGAGTTACCGATTAAGTGTGTCTCCTGGAGTAGGACAATGTCCGGCGCCTGCCGCTTCAGGTATTGCAGTACTACTCCCCGCTTAATCTTGTCTCCCAGGCCATTAACATTCCATGTAAGGAGTTTAAGAACTAAGTGTGGTGCCATGTGTGTAAAAATGCGTGGGCGATGTAGAGTCGGGACTCAGAAAACAGGCTCATGACTGTGCCACAGGGGCAGTGGAAGCAGGCGGGCAGGTAGTGCGGCAATGAGTCAGACCGGGTGGTAGTAGGGTCCGTGAGTGGACAAGTGAACACACCTCTAAGTACCCCCAGTGCTCCCCATGACGATACCATAGGATTCTGGTGGTGAGCACAACGTGTCATAGAGAAAGTGATTAGTTGCATAGAACGATTAGACCCATCAACGAAAGGGAAAGCAAACAATAGCATTGCACAAGTACAAAAAAAAAAAAACCCCGGAAACAAACCCCCCCTCCCCCCGAAACTCAACTCCCACCCCCCACCCTGCCTCCCTGCACAACGGGTACATAACCACCCGCCACCCCCAACTTGCAGAGTGCCTGTCGCCCACCCTTAACAGTTTCGGGAACGTGATTCAACCCCACTCCCTGGGGCATCAGTTCGTGAAGACAGTAACAGCCCCGGCCTACGATCCCATAACGTTCTACCCAAACATAGTGAATAAACTGTTGCAATAGTCAAAAGATAGCATTATCGTTTCCACAGAAAACCAAGAACAAAGTGGAAGTGGATCTATATGAACTCTGGCCTGCCGGAACCCATGCAAAAGGTGAAGCATTCTAAAACTGACAGCATCTACCAAATGTATGCTCAGGAAGTCGTCTGACTCAAGGGGTAGTCACTTGTACCTGCAGATCTTCGACCTTCATCCCTTCGGACTCTGAGTCACTGATTCACTGTCGGGCGGGGACCCCTGCCGCCGGCGTCGGTTGCCAGCATTACCAGCGTCACCCACGGGCTTATGGGGATGCTTGCCAACAGTTCGCCAGCCATCGAGCCAGTCCCAGGCATCCTCCGGTCTGGTGAAGAACCATAGTTTACCCTCTGACTCGACCCGCAGCTTTGCCGGAAACAACACAGCGTATTTTATTTTTTGGTCCCTCAGCGCACGCTTCACGTCCAGGAAGCTACGCCGCTGCTTCTGAACCCTCAGGGTGAAATCAGGGAAAAAAGTGACTTTGCTATTGTCGATTGCCAGCGGTGGGGCCGCCCTCGCCGTCTGGAGTATGGCATCTCTATTGTGAAAATTAAACACCCTTGCAAGGAGCGGTCGGGGAGACGCTCCAGGTTTGGGTCTGCCCCCGGGTACACGATGCGCTCGTTCAATTTAAAAGCATTTGGAGAGACCCCTTGGCTGGAGCTGTTTGAGTATCAATTCCTCGACAAAGAGGTCAGCAGCCTGACCTTCGGCCCGTTCTGGCACCCCTAAAATTCGTATGTTATTTCATTTCATGCGGCCTTCATAGTCGTCCAGTTGTAGGGCCATTGCTTCCTGTGTAGTTTGAAGTTCAGTTACGTGACATTTGAGCAGATCCGTGTCATTCGTTAGTTCTTTGGTAGTGCTTTCAACGGTGCTAATATGGTCAGACATCTTCCTCATGTCCGTTCGAATCAAAGAAACCTCTGTGGCGACCGTATCAATGCGGGTTTCAAGTGAGGTACGCACCGTTGTTATAGCAGTTAAAATGTCCTGCAACGTCGGATCTGATTGCTCCCCATGTGGTTTGGGGTTAGTGTGCTCCCCATCCTGGCCTTTTGCCATGCAAATTTGTCCAGTTTCGCTTGCACCACGTTGCAACCACTGCGGCCGCTTGCCATGATGTCGTCGGTGGGCGTGATATGCCAGAGAGAGGGTCGAGCAGTGCCAGCTACTCGCCACCGCCTGCAGTGAGCAGAGCCCACACTGGCCTGTCGGTTTCCACCAGCAGGGCCCAGATCAAAGAATACCAGGATAACCAAAGAGCACCTCACCGGTAGTGCTGTGGATTTGTGCGGCTTCCAATGACTGAGGAAATGGAATGATGGCCAGCCAGAGTCAGTCAGAATCCCTGTCCCCACCGCCGGAGACAAGGGGCGACCCGGGGCCCCCAGACCGCACCACAACACTGGGGCAGCGAAGGGAGTGCAGGCTTAGGTCACGCACCGCCGTTGTAGTCCCAAGCGCTACAGCCGTCTGTAGGGGGCCTTGTGCCGCACACTCTTGGCCCGTTGTGTCTCTGTAGGGCTGTATCACCCACGTGGCGGCACAGCCGGATACACCGCAGTTATGATGCTCAGCAGCACTTTTGGGAGGCCCAAGGGGAACAGAGGGCCAGGCGTGGTGTGCTATTGGAAGGCTTGTGCCTATATCATGACCCACCGATACTCGCAGAGTGAGGCGCCTCCCCAGATACCTGTACGGCCGGCCCTGCGCCAGCCCGGGGTCTGCAGTGGCGAAGCGCGTAGGCCGCCGATGTCCTGCAGGGTACAGCAACACTTGCGGCTCACAGGCAATCTGACCGATGGTAGGAAAGACAGCAGCAGGGATGGCACACTCACCGCCGGCCCCGCCGATGCGGGAAGCTCAGCGCAGCCTTCCCAACTCAGGCGCCGGCTCATCCACCAGGCCGCGGCGTAGATTAGTGCACACGTCAGGGGGATCGACGAGGCACTCCCAGAGCTGCTGGGGCCGCCAAACCGCTCAGGAGACTATCTATACGCATGGACGCCTCCGATTGAGGCCGTTTTTTGTCCAGCTGTGGGGCACGATGTCAGGGTCAGCTGGGTTCCACCAAAGGCAATTATGGCCGGGGCACGATGTTTTATTTCGGATTGATCGGGAGTGGTGCAACGGAGCTCAGCTACCGTGCGGCCATTTCCCTCGGCCTCTGATGCCATGATTGATATCTTTTAGGATACTTTTATGGTAAGCTCTTTCTCTGAATTTTCCCCGGTCACTGCTGAGCAGATAGCCATCATGATCAGCAAGGCCAAGTCCGGCTCTCCTCTCGACCCTTTTCCTTCCTCGGTTCTGAAACTTTTTCCAGATATGATAGGCGCAAACCTTGCAGCCATCTTTAACTCCATGTTTATCTCTGGAGTTGTTCCCATTCAAAGGAAAGTCACCTCAATTCTCCCTCTCCTAAAGAAACCCAGCCTGAACCCAGTTGATCCCAACAACTATCGACCCATTTCTCGCCTCCCGCTAAAACAGTAGAAAAAGTTATGAACTCTCAGCTTCCCAGTACCTACAAGAGAACCAATTGTTTAATGAGACTCAATTTGGTTTTAGGTCTGGGCGTAGCACAGAGTCAGCTTTGATTAAAGCTACAGAGGAGATTAGGCTCATGTTGGACAGAGGAGGAGCTGCAGCACTTATTCTCCTTGATTTGTAAGCTGCGTTTGACAAGGTTGGCCACAGGCGAGACCAAGCATATGACGAGATTCCTCTCCACCACGGTTTTCATGGCGGGTTCTCCTCCATGACAACTGTGGTAGAGAGGAAATAAAGGGGGCCCACAGGGCCCCCTGTTGCCTCTGGGCCATGGGTTGCATGCAGGGGGCACATGCTGTGCCCCCCTGTGTGCACCCACCACAGTACCTGCACGGCATGGACTGCACCAGTCCATGTCGTACAGGTACTGACTTTGATGTTCCCATTGCGGTGCCTATTGCATAGGCACCGCCATGGGAATGCCAAAGAATCACCCGCCACTGACTAAAATAGTCAAAATATGGTGTGTGGTGTGCAAACCGGTTTGGCGGTGTGGCGGCGGGGCGGTACCAGTCCCACAACGCCAAACTCATAATCAGGCCCATAGTGTTTATTGCATTGGCTTGTCAGGCAATATACAGTGTAATCCATGTTGCATGTCATGGTTTATTTTATATTAATGGGTTTAAAACGCCCTGGTATCTTGTTCTCTTTTACTTTGTGACTGAATCTGCATGCTTTGCATCTTATGCATGGGAAAAATCCTCATACTTCTTCTATTGATTTATTACTTTTAGCACTAAAATGGCCGTACACCAGCAGATCCTTCAGTGAAGTGCTGCGTCTGTATGTCACTAATAGATGACTTGATATAGAAGAGCCAAGTATATTATCGGACTGCAAAATGTGCCAATTTTTACATAGGATCTGAAAAACATCTGATGCACTCTCTGAAAAATCATTAATAAGCCTGATCTTAGGCACCCCATCTTCCTTCTGTTTGTCTCATAACGGTTCTTCTCTCTTTATACGATATACCTTTGCTTTTGCTGATTCTAGAAACTTGGTGGGATACCCTTGGGATTTAAATCTCCTGGCCATATCATTAACCACCAGGTTATATTCTGTTTCCCTTGTACAATTACACTTTATGCGCAGAAGTTCCCCATAGCGGATACTCCACTTCAGTTTTCGTGGGTGATTATTTCGTGCATGCAGTAGGGAGTTCCCTGCTGAGGGTGTCCTATGTAATGCTGTGCATATTTTGTGATCCTTTGTGAATACTCTAAGATCCAGCAAGGTGACCTGTTTGGGACTTATGCGGCCAGAAAAATGTGAATTATGCATGTTGTTATTGAGGATGGTTATATATCTCTGTGCCGTCTCCATATCACCCACCATCCAAATTAGAAGAGGTCATCAATGTACCTGACCCACATAATCACTTTGTCAGTCCAGAATTTGTACTCCTCAGACCAGAACACCTGCTTCTCCCATCAGCCTAAAAATAAGTTCACATAGCTGGGGGTGAAATAGGTGCCAATCACTGCTCCATGTATCTGCCAATAGTATTGTCCTGCAAACAAGAAAATATTATTCACCAGACAGAATTCAATAAATTGTACTAGCATTCTATTGTGCTCATAATATTTAAGAGCTCTATTTCTTAAATAAAATGCTACCGCTTTTCCTCCATCTTAGTGAGCGATGCTAGTATACAAACTGGTGCTGCCCACTGTAATCATGAGGAAGTCCTACTCCCATGTTATGTCCTGTATCTGTTTCAATCTTTAGTGTCTGTAATGTACAAACTCAGGTTCTTGACAAAAGGAAAAAGATAATAGTCAACATGAACTAATGTGTGTTCCAACAGGCTAGCCTTGGATGAAATGATGGAGCGACCAGGGGGACAGGTGACATGATTATATAGCTTTGGTAGGTGGTAGAAAGTAGGGGTTTGCAGAGAGTCACACCTAAAAAATTGAAATTCTTCCACATCGAGCATCCCCTTACAACGCCATTCTTCCAACATATCATAGAACTTGCATATACTCATGAGATACACTTATCATCGAATAGGTTCATACCATTTACAGTCACTCAATTGCCATAGAGCCTCTTGCTGATAATATTATATTGTTAGCAGTACCACATTTCCACCTTTGTCTGATGGTTTGATTCTCATTGTTTCAATAGGATAGCAATAAAGGGCTACTGAAAATCCAGTACATCGTCCCAGCACATGGCAGCTATCTTTGCCTTATTGGCTAGTAACAACTGTTGCCCATAGCGACAATTATAGAATAGGAGTAAGTCTACTTTTCTGGTGTTAAGTCAATGTAGGTGGTACTCACTTTGTTTTAACTGATTTTAGTTCAATATTGTTTTTTGTCCAGGTGGTCTTGGCTGTTTCTGCACAGATCAGCTCTTAAAAGCTAAGATATTATACTTATTTTGTTTATTCATATAATGTGGTTGAACAATTATAGCTTAGAAGTTGATAAAACGGGGACAAAGGTAATAGTATGAGAATGAACAATTACCCACAATGCCTGTTATAAAGAAATTGCTTATTATACGAACAGTATCAATTGCATTTAGATTATCGTCCACTTGGGCATAGCTCATATTAGCCTTTATCACACAGGCATATTTAAGTTAACATTGTGGTACACCTATAGAATACTGTAAGTGGGTTACAGGCTTAGAGCCCACTTAGCCGATATTTTAGAAAGCCTTTCTTTGACCTTGTCAGGCACAAACACTTGTCCCCATTGTACTTTTAAAGATTAGACGTTTATAGTATACTATATTAATTTTATTGACACAGTCTTTACTGTATTTTCACATTCAATTAATGGGCAATAGATAAAAGATTCATTGCCATGATTTATAGCATTAGCACCAGAGATATTACATTGTTAAAATGTAAACAATGTTTGCAAGCATAAAACAATACCGCATGATGTATAATATCTACTGAGAAATCCATCGTTTTTTAATGTCGTTTGAGGAAATATAATTTTGTATACTTACAAGTGGAATATATTATAATTACATGTGTATGACAATTTATTAGAAGCAGTACTGTCGAGTGTAGTTTTGTTACTTTCTAGCAAATGGTTGGCTTTGATCTGGGAAAATGCTTAAAAGATGGCACCCATTGAAATATATGTTTCCCGGTTTAATCCGTTTTCATTTGTTATGGGTATTCACATAAATGTATTGGTTGTCCTTTACCACCTGATCCGTGAACAACAAGGCGTGTGATCGCCGAAATGCGTTGGGTTTTAAGTTGCTGCTTAGTTAAATAAACCACTCCTTTTTTTAAAGTGCACGTCTGCTGTTGCCTTTTTACAAAGGAAGCTTTGTAAAAAAAAAAAAAAATTATATATATATTATCTACTGGCGGTCGCCAGTAGATAGTTATAGTTAGGACCTATTATCCATAGGAAATTCATAACATTCTATTCCCAATAACTTTGGTGTCGTTTGACGAATCATCGCGAAATTTTCAAAACTAGTGGGGCGCTCCGGTCCGCTCCTGTCTTGAAAGTTTCGGGGTGATTCATCAAGCGGGGGCCGAGAAAAAAGGGGGTCCCAAAACGTGTTTTCTCCATGTTAATTCCCATAGGAAATTTTAGCCACGGTTACAGCCCGAACTGTTGAACGGAATTACACCAAATTTTGCAAAAAGGTAGCGCTTGGTTCAGAAAGCGACCTTTTTTTAAATGGTGTAAATCCGTTCAGTAGTTGCGGAGAAATTCAAAAAATAAGAGTGAAAAAATCAATTTCCCATAGGAAACTTTATGCAAGGCTACAGCAAAAACTGCTGAACGGAATTACACCAAATTTGGCAAAAAGGTAGTGCTTGGTTCAGAAAGCACCCTTTTTTAAAAATGGTGTAAATCCGTTCAGTAGTTGCTGAGAAAATCCAAAATAAAAGTTTCGATATCTATGGCCGCGGTGGATCCGCGCACCCTCCCGATCACGAGCTGCATGTTAATTGGCTGTCAACACTCCAAACCAGGAAGTGTTGGCAGCCATGAACCGAGGAACAAGAAAGCAGTAAAATAACTGCGTAAAATGCAAAAAGGGGGCAGGGTAGAAACACCCTGACCTCCTAGGCCTGCTCAGGGCCCAAAATTATTATTATTATTTTTTTTAAATCGGCAAAAAACGTGCTGGGTGCGCGGATCCTGCTGATAAAAAAATGAAGCGCGGGCTCCTGCGCTTCTTTGTTATTTGGCCCCGGTTGGGCCAAGTCCCGGGGGCATGCGGGGGGTTAATAAAAAATGGTTTGGGGGGCCTCTAAGACCCCCCAAGCCCCGGGGACCGCCACCCCCCGGGGCTTTGAATTTTAAATTGTGCGGGAGGGCACTGGGCCCTCCCACAGCCCCGGGGACCGCCACCCCCCGGGGCTTCTTTTTTTTAAATTAAATTACCTGTGTGGGGGGCTCGACCCCCGAAGCCCCGGGGACCCCCACCTCCCCGGGGCTTTCACGATGTTGGGAGGGGGGCTGCATGGCCCCCCTCCTGGAGCCCTTGATGGCTCTGGGGACCGCCACCCCCCAGGGCCGGCTCCTGCTGTGTCCCGGGGTGCCTACCCCCGGGACACTGCTGTTTCCCGGGTTTTGTACGAGTGAAATGTCCAACTAACTATAACGCCCCTGAAACCTATGGTTTTTTCAGTGAATTTCTAAGGTTTTTAAATGCTAATTTCTAACTATAACGTGCATGAAACCTATGGTTTTTTCAGTGAATTTCTAAGGTTTTTTAAATGCTAATTTCTAACTATAACGTGCCTGAAACCTATGGTTTTTTCAGTGAATATATATATATTTATTATACTATGTATACATGTGAAAATGTCTCGGTCCCCTGTTTGCCTCGGTGGCACGGAAAAAATGGGTGGAACTGACGTCAGCACGCCGACGAGGTCCTCTTATGGCTCCGATGACGTCATACGGTGTCGCAAGCGGAGCCGTGCTCATTGACGTGGGAGAGCTAGGAAAGAATTTCTGTGGAATGCTGGTGCAGGGGATATTCACCTAAGTGTTCAGGCTAGTCCTTTGGGAGCAACTGTTTATGTTGCCACTCCAGAAACCGAAACCAGTGATCCGAGGGCAGAGGCCCTGCAGATGGCACACGAGGTGGGGTGCCCAGTCGTGTGCACCGGTGGGGCAGCGAAGTGACAAGCACCACAACCCACAAAAAAGGTAACGAGGGCACTGAATAACACAGGATCTTCTCTTTGTATCTGGCAGGAACAACGAAGTTAAAATGCCCTAGTACCAAAATGTAGAATTAGTGCTACAACGGTCTTCAAGAGGACCTGCGATGCCGCTTCTGCCTCCCGTACCCTGGAGGCGGCACATGGGTCACGCGGTACGGTCATACTGCGGTGGGACGCACACTCGTTGACCTCTCATGGCACTGCTCCACACTTCAGGGAGGACGCTTTCCATTAGCTATGTTTTCTGATGACATGTCGCGCCGGCCCCGTCCAACAACAGAACTCCTGATCCAAACAGACTCTTCCACTCTCTCACCGGAAGTGAAACCAGGCCACGCGGACACTTTCACAATACAACAGCCGGGAATGCACTTTTCGGTAAAAAAACACATTCCTTCCTCCTAATTAATCAAATAAACGTCTCACTGAAGAACAGGGGCCAGCTTCAATCGGTAAACAGCCGTTACAACGACTTTTTACTTTGCGATACCATTACAACGCATGCATTACCACGCATGCGTTGTACATCACGAAGTCATTACTACGCATTTTTAGAACGCATGGTCATTTACCACGCATGCCTTTACAACGAATTTTGTTGTAAAGGTATGTATGGTAAATGACCATGCGTTCTAAAAAACATGTAGACGATCCATGTCGTTGTAAGGAAACAGAGGCTGTTCCATTTCCTCACAACGACGTGCACCGCCCCTCAGAGATGACATGAAGCACGAACCACGAGGAGAGAGGAACCATGAGGAGTGAGAGGTAAGGGGGATTGGGCATGGGGTGGGGGTTTCTTTTCTAGGGTTTAGGGTAGTGCAGTGGTGTTTGGGTGGTGTAGGGGGTCATGCTGAGGGTAGTGTTTTAGGGTTTAGGGTAGTGCAGTGGTATTTGGGTAGTGTAGGGGTCGTGCTGGGGGTAGTGTTTTAGGGTTTAGGGTAGTGCAGTAGTGTAGGGGTCGTGCTGGGGGTAGTGTTTTAGGGTTTAGGGTAGTGCAGTGGTGTATGGGTAGTGTAGGGGTCGTGCTGGGGTAGTGTTTTAGGGTTTAGGGTAGTGCAGTGGTGTTTGTGTAGTGTATGGGGTCATGCTGGGGGTAGTGTTTTATGGTTTAGGGTAGTGCAGTGGTGTTTGGGTAGTATAGGGGGTCGTGCTGGGGGTAGATTTAGGGTTTAGGGTAGTGCAGTGGTGTTTGGGTAGTGTAGGGAGTCGTGCTGGGGGTAGTGTTTTAGGGTTTAGGGTAGTGCAGTGGTGTTTGTGTAGTGTAGGGGTTGTGCTGGGGGTAGTGTTTTATGGTTTATGTTAGTGCAGTGGTGTTTGGGTAGTGTAGGGGGTAGTGCTGGGGTAGTGTTTTAGGGTTTAGGGCAGTGCAGTGGTGTTTGTGTAGTGAAGGGGGTCATGCTGTGGGTAGTGTTTTAGGGTTTAGGGTAGTGCAGTTGTGTTTGTGTAGTGTAGGGGTCGTGTTTTAGGGTATAGGGTAGTGCAGTAGTGTTTGGGTAGTGTAGGGGGTCATGCTGGGGTTAGTGTTTTAGGGTTTAGGGTAGTGCAGTGGTGTTTGGGTAGTGTAGGGGTCATGCTGGGGGTAGTGTTTTAGGGTAGTGCAGTGGTGTTTGTGTAGTGTGGGAGGTCATGCTGGGGGTAGATTTAGGGTTTAGTGTAGTGCAGTGGTGTTTGGGTAGTGTAGGGAGTCATGCTGGGGGTAGTGTTTTAGGGTTTAGGGTAGTACAGGGGTGTTTGGGTAGTGTAGGGAGTCGTGCTGGTGGTAGTGTTTTAGGGTTTAGGGTAGTGCAGTTATGTTTGGGTAGTGTAGGGTGTCGTGCTGGGGGTAGTGTTTTAGGGTTTAGGGTAGTACAGGGGTGTTTGGGTAGTGTAGGGAGTCATGCTGGTGGTAGTGTTTTAGGGTTTAGGGTAGTGCAGTTATGTTTGGGTAGTGTAGGGTGTCGTGCTGGGGGTAGTGTTTTAGGGTTTAGGGTAGTGCAGTGGTGTTTGGGTAGTGGAGGGGGTAGTGTTTTAGGGTTTAGGGTAGTGCGCCCAATCAGCCACAATATCCGTGGACAAAGGGGATCCTGCCTCTTTGGAACGCTCCGTCAATTGAATAATTTGGGTCAAGGGCCCTACCACGTCCAAGACCTATCAATTCCTTTCTTGGGATCCCTCATATACTTGGAGAAAAAGGTACATAGTTTCTCATCAATTTCAGGCGTGTGTGCCACCTTCCCCTTCAGTGAGGGCCTGGGGCATTCTCCCCTCATTCTATTCCTGACCTCCCTTTCAAGGGGTTGATGGATTTTCCCCACCACATACTCTGCCACTTTGGCGTCAGGTGTCCACTCTGCCGACCTAGGATGGTAAATTTGGGTAGGCTCGAACATGTCCGAGTGGACCCCGTCCCCAACCGGGGACTGAGAGGAGTGGGACTCTGGACGCCAGTGATGCCCCGAGTCCTTATCCTCATCAGAGGAGAAATCGTCCTCCGATACACCCTCTCCCTCTAAGGGAAACCCGCCGTCGGGGTCTACAATAGTGGTGACAGTGTCGCAATTTTCTCCGGGCCCCTCCTCCTCCCGGCAGGGTGCATGTTTTAGCGTTCGCGCACTCTTGAGGAAGGTCTCGGTAAGTTTATCAAATCCTTCCAAGTGCCCCGCGTTATGCTTAACGGCCCTTTTATTCCCCATCTGGGAGCTACTTGGATCCGCCACCACCAGATCTGGGTCACTGAACACCCCAGGGATGCTTTTCGCCAGCTTATCAACCTGATCCCTAAGAGGAGGCAGCGCCCTAGAAATAGCCAGAGAGAGGGCTTGGTCCACTGCTGAAGGGAGAAGTTGGGGGGCCATTCCTCCTCCACTTCCTGGTAGGAGGAGTAAAAATGGTCTTCTGGAGAAGACATGATAGCAGAGGGTGTGAGCACAGAACAAATGCCCTTAAAATCCTTAAGACAGCCCCCTCGCCGGTGCTCCAACAGCTGGGCTTTCCCCGAAGCTGTTATAAGAATAGACTGAGGCGCAAAACCAATTACCACCACCAGGTGGCGCTGGTCGCTAACGTGGCCGTGTGGGGAAATCACCGCGTAGCGGTGTCAAAATTAGGCGAGGGTTGGTCGGGAATCAAGCGGACACTAAAGGAGTGACCGGATTCCCAAACGCGCGTAAAGACCAGCGGGAGCGCTCGACGGAGCTGCCTCGCTCAGACCAGACGCGCCTGACAGGATCTCACTGCGCGCAGAGCACACAGCAGGAGAAACTGCGAGGGGGAGAACGCGCTCGGGCAAGAGCCTGCTGCGCAGGGTATATGAAACAATACCAAGGCAATAATGCTAATAACGTGCACAAGAAACCGCTATACAAACAGCAACAACGTCAGATTAAGTCAAGAATGTAAGGAATGCACTTAACTGACGAGCAGTGAAGAAAGAGGAAGCGGAAGGGACGTCACGATATTATATACGATGGACTGTGATATGATTGGACTATAGTTGCCTTGGAGACTACCCCCCTAATGGTTCATGGGTTGTGTAGTCTTTTGTTTAATGATTGTTGTGTTACGTCTTCTTTAAACTGCTATGCAAATAAAGTGAGGAAAGATATGCATCATCCTCACCTCCGTCCTGCCATAGAATTAATTAAACTTTATTTGATCTGATTTAGAAACATAGATCATAAAAGTGTACATAAAAACAGTAAATCCTCTTTCCTAATACAATACAGTGAGAATTAATTAAAACCAGTAGGTAAAAACGGGTGTTACAAAGCCCGGTTCAGAGCAACTTCAGGTTAACAGAATCGTAAAGTTCAATGGTTCGCAAGATAAATCTCATGTACTTCGTGCAAAATACGCAATAAGGGGTCCAAGTAAGATGTAACGCTCCAATACCTGACCAGTTTGCACTAAATAAAACTGCAGAAAAATAAAAATAAAAAGTGTTTTGCACACTTCTGTCATTGGGCTATATGTGGGCTACATCTGGGTGATATTTGTGCTACATTTGGGCTCTTTTTTCTCTGGTGGCCATCTTGGGAGACTTATTTGTTCTGAAGTTTCCTAATTTCGTCATTTACTGCAGTTTCCTCAGTAGGAAATGCTTTCAGTTTTTTACTTTGATTCCATCAAGAAGGCATTCAGATGTGTCACACATTTGCCATAAATTCAGAATGTTAGCACTCTAGTTGTTCATTAGATCACTGTAGTAAAGCTACTGCTCACCAGGGAGTTAACTGGAAGTCTACTGCTGGTATTGAAAGTGATTGTTTGAGTCTGCATGTCAGAATTTTCTAATGAAATAGAAGAGGATTTGAGATCTCACTTAAAACATGCCCTACATTTTCTTTCTGCAGCACTAACCATAATTTCTATGGCAAAATGAACCCCCTCATTTTGTTCCTTTTTAAATTAAATGTTTTAAGTGTTACCAGTTTATTCCAATCAAGATGGCTTCAGGTGTGCCATACCTTTGTCATAAGTAAGACTGTTAGCGCTCTAGTTGTTCTTTAGAACACTCTGGGAAGCTGCAGTAGAACACAAAGGCATCAACTGACAGGCTGCTCCTGTTGAAATATAACAGGAAGATATTTGAAATCACACTTGAAACATGTCCTAATTTTTCTTTCTACAGCACTAACCATAATTTCTATGACAAAATGAACCCCATCATTTTGTTCCTTTTTAAATTAAATGTTTTCAGTGTTACCAGTTTATTCCAATCAAGATGGCTTCAGGTGTGCCATACTTTTGTCATAAGTAAGGCTGTTAGCACTCTAGTAGTTCTTTAGAACACTCTGGGAAGCTGCAGTAGAACACAAAGGCATCAACTGACAGGCTGCTCCTGTTGAAATATAACAGGAAGATATTTGAGATCTCACTTAAAACATGTCCTAATTTTTCTTTCTACAGCACAAACCATAATTTCTATGGCAAAATGAACCCCTCATTTTGTTCCTTTTTAAATTAAATGTTTTAAGTGTTACCAGTTTATTCCAATCAAGATGGCTTCAGGTGTGCCATACTTTTGTCATAAGTAAGACTGTTAGCTCTCTAGTTGTTCTTTAGAACACTCTGGGAAGCTGCAGTAGAACACAAAGGCATCAACTGACAGGCTGCTCCTGTTGAAATATAGCAGGAAGATACTTGAGATCTCACTTAAAACATGTCCTAATTTTTCTTTCTACAGCACTAACCATAATTTCTATGACAAAATGAACCCCCTCATTTTGTTCCTTTTTAAATTAAATGTTTTAAGAGTTACCAGTTTATTCCAATCAAGATGGCTTCAGGTGTGCCATAATTTTGTCATAAGTAAGACTGTTAGCGCTCTAGTTGTTCTTTAGAACACTCTGGGAAGCTGCAGTAGAACACAAAGGCATCAACTGACAGGCTGCTCCTGTTGAAATATAACAGGAAGATATTTGAGGTCACACTTGAAACATGTCCTAATTTTTCTTTCTACAGCACAAACCATAATTTCTATGACAAAATGAACCCCATCATTTTGTTCCTTTTTAAATTAAATGTTTTAAGTGTTACCAGTTTATTCCAATCAAGATGGCTTCAGGTGTGCCATACCTTTGTCATAAGTAAGGCTGTTAGCACTCTAGTTGTTCTTTAGAACACTCTGGGAAGCTGCAGTAGAACACAAAGGAATCAACTGACAGTCTCTGCCCTTGTTGGATGTACATGTTTTACTGAGAATGTCAGAGTTCATTCTCACATGACTGAGAAAGATAATGTGAATTTACAGAAAATATGCTCTCATTTTAGCTTCTGGAGCACCTTCCAAAACTGTATGGGACAAGCATGTGAAAATAGTTTTCTCTCAAACATGATTCATGATATCCCAGCAGAAGGTTTTTCACAGGGTAAAATCACCTTAGAACACACCACAATTCCTGAAATTAGTATGGTACCATCAACAAATGAATTCTAATGTAACTAAAGTCTGTTATCACCCTTTATACTTCTCCTTTTGGTAACCCTCAAAATCTTCAATTCACTACATTGCATTTCAATGGGGTTCTATCATTTATATTGGTCCCAAGATGGCTGCCAGCAATTCCAGGATGAAGTGCTGACAGCCAATCAGATCTCACAATGACCTGTGTGGTTAGGCTCCGCCCAGATATATATGTGTTTTCTTTTTCAAATTTCTCAGGAACTACTGAACGGATTTACACCATTTAACCAAAGGCACGACTCTGAACCAAGGGCTACCTTTTTGCCAAATTTGGTGTAATTCCGTTCAGCAGTTCGGGCTGTAGCTGCGACTAAAGGTTCCTATGGAAAATTGCATGGGGAAAACACGTTTTGGGACCCCCCTTTTTTCTCGGCCCCCACTTGATGAATCACCGCGAGACTTTCAGGATAGGAGCGAACCAGAGCACCCCACGAGTTTTGACAATTTCGCGAAGATTCATCAACTGGCGCCAAAGTTATTGGAAATAGAATGTTGTGAATTTCCTATGGAAAATAGGTCCTAACTATAACTACCTACTGGCGACCGCCAGTAGGTAATATATATATATATATATATATATTCACTGAAAAAACCATAGGTTTTAGGGACAGTTATAGTTACTTGGACATTGCACTCGTACAAAACCCGTGAAATTCCCCCGTTATAGTTAGTTCAGCTAACTATAACTCGCGCCCCCGCAATGCACTGCTGATGACGTTACATATTACATCACTCATGACATGGTCAGTGACATCACTGATGACATCACTGATGACATCTCAAATGACATCACTGATGACATCACTGATGACATCATCCAGTGACTGTGTGTTTCTGTAAAGTTTAAATATTTTTAATATATATAGGAAAAGACGTATTGAAGAATGAGTGGGTGTGTAAGTGTCTGTATGGATGGTTTAGTAGGTGCGTGACTGACTCTATAAGTGAGTGATTTAACGTATGCATGGGTTAGTGACTAAACTGGATGAATGTCTGTATCCGTCTGTCTGTTGCTGTGTAAGTGGCTGCATGTGTTTGTGAATAGCTACATGAGTGTCTATATGAGTTATTGAATGCTTGTCTGAGTATCTGTATGGGTGCCTGAGTGTTTGTGTGGGAGGGGTGTGTGCAACTCTGTGCATAGATGTGTGAGTGGGTGATTCACTGGGTGGATGGTTTCAAGAGTGCATCTGTGATAGACTGTATGGGTGGGTAAGTGTGTGTAAGAGTGTGTTAGTGAGTGAATGTATGTTCCAGTGGTACATGTGTGAGTAACTACATATGTGAAAGGCAGTATATATGTGTGTTGGAGTATATAAATAGCTATAAGCAAGAGTGAGTGATTGTGATAGTGGCTGTATGGATGAGTGTGTGCTTGTATCAGTGATTGTATAAGAGCGTAACAATGTGCTACTATTTGTATGAGTAAGTGAGCTGGTGTGTGTATAACTGGTTAGGTGAGTAAATGGCAGTGTGTTTAATTATTTGCATGACTGACTAGGTGTGTGAGTATCTCTATGGATGAGTGGCGTTGTTTGAGTGTCTATATAGGAGTAAGAGTGCATATGATAGTCCTGTACTGAGTGACCGTAAGTATGAGTGACTGTACGGGTGAGTGAGTGGATGTGTGTGTGTAGACCTAAGAATCAGTGAGTGGGTATGTAGTTATTGGTGTTGGAGTGTCTATGGTTTTGCGAATGGCAGTCTGTAATTTAGAGTGGGTGTATCAAAGGTTATATTAGGGTGTGAGGAGGTGCATCAGATTATCACGTGGATGATGTCATCAGTGATGTCATTTGAGATGTCATCAGTGATGTCATCAGTGATGTCACTGACCATGTCATGAGTGATGTAATATGTGACGTCATCAGCAGTGCATTGCGGAGGCGCGAGTTATAGTTAGCTGAACTAACTATAACGGGGGAATTTCACGGGTTTTGTACGAGTGCAATGTCCAAGTAACTATAACTGTCCCTAAAACCTATGGTTTTTTCAGTGAATTTCAAAGGTTTTTTAAATGCTAATTTGTAACTATAACGTGTCTGAAACCTATGGTTTTTTCAGTGAATTTCAAAGGTTTTTTAAATGCTAATTTGTAACTATAACGTGTCTGAAACCTATGGTTTTTTCAGTGAATTTCAAAGGTTTTTTAAATGCTAATTTCTAACTATAACGTGCCTGAAACCTACGGTTTTTTCAGTGAATTTCAAAGGTTTTGTAAATGACAATTTTTAAATGTATTAATTGTTATATTAATTTTTTTCATACTGATTTACTACATTTTTAGAAACAATTTTTTTTTACATATTTTATTTTTTAAATTACATTGTAATTACATTATACATTACATTACAAAAAATACTTTCTCAGAATGAATTACTTTAGTTTAAATACTTTGCAGATAGGCAATAGACTTTTAAGTACAGTAGTTACAGTTGTTGCAATGGGCAACACATTTTCAAACACAATGCAACATTCAGCTCAATGTGAATTTCTAGTTAAATGCAATTAGTTACTTTATGGATTACTTTTGTAACCACAGGACTGGATCCTAGATTCAGTCCTGGTACATCTCCTGTAAACAGTTGAGTAAAAGCGTTTTGGTTACAGTCGTGATTTTTAAGGAATATTATTGTATTTTAAAAGTTGACACTTAGAAACTTTTTCTCATAGAATCACCAATGTTATCCTATGGAAGGAAATTCACTTAGCAGGTAAAAACTGTTATCGTTACTTTTTCTTACTCAGTGTTGGATCCTGGATCCAGCACTGGTGCATCTCCTGTAAACAGTTGAAAGAATGCGTTTAAGTCATACAGGCGATTTTTAAGGAATATTTGTAGTTTGTGAAAATCAACACTTTGAAACTTTTTGCTGAAAACCAGTCAATCTTAGCCTATGAAGGAAATTCAAGTTACTGGTAAGTACGGTTAAAATTACTTTTGAGGATCAGTACTGGGCTGAAAGATGCAGCACTGAGGTCTCTCCTGATAACAGGTGAGTAAATCGGAATTCGTATTTCGGCTGATTTTAGAGGAATATTTTAAAGTTCCAAAACTCCACACTTAGAAGAATTTCCAAGTGAAACCAGTCAATGTTAGCCTATGGAAGGAAACTCAAGTTACTGGTAAGTACGGTTAAAATTACTTTTCAGGACCAGTACTGGGCTGAAAGATGCAGCACTGAGGTCTCTCCTGATAACAGGTGAGTAAATCAGAATTCGGATTTTGGCTGATTTTAGAGGAATATTTGTATGTTTCAAAAATCAACACTTAGAAACTTTTTCAGCAAAAAGCAGGCAATGATATCCTATGGAAGGAAATTCAAGTTACTGGTAAGTACGGTTAAAATTACTTTTGAGGATCAGTACTGGGCTGAAAGATGCAGCACTGAGGTCTCTCCTGATAACAGGTGAGTAAATCAGAATTCGTATTTCGCCTGATTTTAGAGGAATATTTTAAAGTTCCAAAACTCCACACTTAGAAGAATTTCCAAGTGAAACCAGTCAATGTTAGCCTATGAAGGAAATTCAAGTTACCGGTAAGTACGGTTAAAATTACTTTTCAGGATCAGTACTGGGCTGAAAGATGCAGCACTGAGGTCTCTCCTGATAACAGGTGAGTAAATCGGAATTCGTATTTCGGCTGATTTTAGAGGAATATTTTAAAGTTCCAAAACTCCACACTTAGAAGAATTTCCAAGTGAAACCAGTCAATGTTAGCCTATGGAAGGAAACTCAAGTTACTGGTAAGTACGGTTAAAATTACTTTTCAGGACCAGTACTGGGCTGAAAGATGCAGCACTGAGGTCTCTCCTGATAACAGGTGAGTAAATCAGAATTCGGATTTTGGCTGATTTTAGAGGAATATTTGTATGTTTCAAAAATCAACACTTAGAAACTTTTTCAGCAAAAAGCAGGCAATGATATCCTATGGAAGGAAATTCAAGTTACTGGTAAGTACGGTTAAAATTACTTTTGAGGATCAGTACTGGGCTGAAAGATGCAGCACTGAGGTCTCTCCTGATAACAGGTGAGTAAATCAGAATTCGTATTTCGCCTGATTTTAGAGGAATATTTTAAAGTTCCAAAACTCCACACTTAGAAGAATTTCCAAGTGAAACCAGTCAATGTTAGCCTATGAAGGAAATTCAAGTTACCGGTAAGTACGGTTAAAATTACTTTTCAGGATCAGTACTGGGCTGAAAGATGCAGCACTGAGGTCTCTCCTGATAACAGGTGAGTAAATCGGAATTCGTATTTCGGCTGATTTTAGAGGAATATTTTAAAGTTCCAAAGCTCCACACTTAGAAGAATTTCCAAGTGAAACCAGTCAATGTTAGCCTATGAAGGAAATTCAAGTTACCGGTAAGTACGGTTAAAATTACTTTTCAGGACCAGTACTGGGCTGAAAGATACAGCACTGAGGTCTCTCCTGATAACAGGTGAGTAAATCGGAATTCGTATTTCGGCTGATTTTACAGGAATATTTGTATGTTTCAAAAATCAACACTTAGAAACTTTTTCAGCAAAAAGCAGGCAATGATATCCTATGGAAGGAAATTCAAGTTACTGGTAAGTACGGTTAAAATTACTTTTCAGGACCAGTACTGGGCTGAAAGATGCAGCACTGAGGTCTCTCCTGATAACAGGTGAGTAAATCGGAATTCGTATTTCGGCTGATTTTAGAGGAATATTTTAAAGTTCCAAAACTCCACACTTAGAAGAATTTCCAAGTGAAACCAGTCAATGTTAGCCTATGGAAGGAAATTCAAGTTACTGGTAAGTATGGTTAGAATTACTTTTCAGGACCAGTACTGGGCTGAAAGATACAGCACTGAGGTCTCTCCTGATAACAGGTGAGTAAATCGGAATTCGTATTTCGGCTGATTTTAGAGGAATATTTGCACAATGGTGAAGGGAGGGGGCGGGGCCTGAGGTGACATCTGTGCAAACGCGCCCCGTTGCGCGTTTTAAGTTGGGGGATTAAGTCCCCTTGAATCCTGAGGGTCCCTAGGGGCCAACTAGCCCACCAGGAACCTCCAATGTGCACCAGGGGCTGCGTTGCAGAGACGTGTAGAGAGGCCACACCCCTTTTACACCTCTCTGCAACGCAGCTCTGTGGCGCTTTCTGGATGTACCTGTTGGGCTAGTTGGCCCCCAGGGACCCTCAGGATTGAAGGGGATTTAATTCCCCATCTTAAAACGCGCCACGGGGCCTGTTTGCACACATGTCACCTGAAGCCCCGCCCCTCCCTTCACCACTGTGCAAACGCGCCCGTGGCGCGTTTTAAGTTGGGGATTAAGTCCCCTTGAATCCTGAGGGTCCCCGGAGTCCAACTAGCCCACCATATACCTCCAAAAGCGCCACAGAGCTGCGTTGCAGAGAGGTGTAAAGGGGTGTGGCCTCTCTACACGTCTCTGCAACGCAGCCCCTGGCGCATATTGGAGGTTCCTGGTGGGCTAGTTGGCCCCCAGGGACCCCCAGTATTCAAGGGGAATTGTTCCCTCTGCAAACGCGCCAGGGGCGCGTTTGCAGAGTGGTGAAGGAAGGGGGCGGGGCCTGCGGGCCCGATCGTTTAAAAAAAAAAAAAACATTTTGTCCCCTGAAGGGGGCTGTGTGGCCCCCTTCCTTTTTCCTGTTTTTATGCCCTGGGGACCCCATCCCCCAGGGCCTTACCCCCTTTTTTAAATTTTTAATAAAAAAAAACGGCAGGGGGCCGCGTGGCCCCCTTCCCTGGGCCTGTATTGGCCCCGGGACCCCATCCCCCGGGGCATGGCCTTTTTATTTTTATTCTTTGGAGGGGGCTGCGTGGCCCCCTCCTCTGGCCATTTAAGGCCCCGGGGACCCCATCCCCCGGGGCCGGCCTTTCCATTTTTTTAATTTTTTTAATTTTTCTTTTTTGGGGAGGGGGCCGCGTGGCCCCCTCCTGGGCCACTACTTGCCCCGGGGACCCCATCCCCCGGGGCCTGGCCTCTCGTTGGGGACTGTGGGGGGTCCCCAATCCCCCACAGTCCCGCCGGCTCCCCTGTCCTACGGGAGCCGGCATTGCTTACACATGGGGAGCAGCTGACATGCTGCTCCCCATGTGGAAAGCTGTCGGCTTTGGATATTGGAAGAGAGAGCAGGTTTCCCTGCTCCCTCTTCCAATATCCAAAGCAGTTTGCTATGGCAGGACGGGAGCCGCGAGGCTCCCGTCCTGCCATAGCAAACTACAGTGTCCCGGGGTAGGCACCCCGGGACACTGCAGGAGCCGGCCCTGGGGGTGGTGGTCCCCAGGGCCATCAAGGGCTCCAGGAGGGGGCCGCGCGGCCCCCTCCCTACATCAGCACAGCCCCGGGGAGGTGGTGGTCCCCGGGGCTTCGGGGTCCAAAACGGACCCCCATTTTAATTTGTTAGTGCCCCGGGGAGGTGGCGGTCCCCGGGGCATGTGGGGGGGCTGGAGCCCCCCCACACAGGTTGTTAAATTTAATTAAAAAAAGCCCCGGGGAGGTGGTGGTCCCCGGGGCTGCGGGAGGGCTCAGAGCCCTCCCGCACCATTTTTTAAAAAGCCCCGGGGGTGGCGGTCCCGGGGCTTGGGGGCCCTTTGAGGCCCCCACACATTAAATTATCCCCCCACCATGCCCCCGGGACTTGGGCCACCCGGGGGCCAATTAACATCGAAGCGCGGAGACCGCGCTCGATTTTTTTTCGGCAGGATTCGCGCACCCTGAGCGCATCCTGCCGATTTAAAAAAAAAAAAAAATGCTTTTTGCCCAGGGGGTCCTTGTGGGACCCCTGAGCAGGCCTAGGGGGTTAGGGTGTTTCTACCCTGCCCCCTTTGTGCATTTTGCGCAATTGTTTCTTTTTTTCTCGGCGGGATACGCGCACCCTAAGCGCATCCCGCCGATTTAAAAAAAAATCTTTTTCTGCCCAGGGGGTCCTTGTGGGACCCCTGAGCAGACCTAGGGGTCAGGGTGTTTCTACCCTGCCCCCTTTTGCGCTTTGCGCACTTGTTTCTGTCCCTCGGTTCTACCGAGGGACAAAATGCCTGCCAACACTTCTTGATTTGGAGTGTTGACAGCCAATTAGCATGCAGCTCGTGATCGGGAGGGTACGCGGATCCGACGCGCCCATAGATATATATGTGATTTTAATTGTGAATTTCTCAGGAACTACTGAACGGATTTACACCATTTTAGCAAAAGGCACCAGTCTGAACCAAGGGCTACCTCTTTGCCAAATTTGGGGTAATTCCGTTCAGCAGTTCGGGCTGTAGCTGCGACTAAAGGTTCCTATGGAAAAATGAATGGGGAAAACGCGTTTTGGGACCCCCCTGTTTTCTCGGCCCCCGCTTCACGTATCACCCCGAGACTTTCAGGGTAGGAGCGGAGCGCCCCAACAAGTTGGAAACTTTCACGAAGATTCGTCAACCGGCGCCAACGTTATTTCAAATAGAATGTCGCGGATTTCCTATGGATAATAGGTTGTAACTATAACTATCTACTGGTGACCGCCAGTAGATAATATATATATATATATATATATTGTTTTTGCAGTAAACAAGAAATATGAATAATTCAATTCCAAAACATTACATAAATTACTAAAAAAATTACATTTAAAAAAACAAGAAACGACATTTACATAAAATATAAAAATTAAGAAACAGATGAAAATATAACAAATGGCATGAAATTAAACTTTTCAACAAATATTACAAATAAATATATTAAAAAAATTATTAGAAAATGTTTTGAGTCTCGGAATAATACATGAACTATTCCCACTCCAATTTTTGCAACAGTAGAGAAAGTGTAGAGCTGAAGAGGGGCTAAATGCATTATTCCCACTCCAAACAGTGCAACAGTAGGGAAAGTGTTAGACTTCGGAGGGGTTACATTTACTATTCCCACTCCAGTCTGTGCAACATTAGGGAAAGAATTGGACTTCAAAGGGGTAAAATTTACTATTCCCACTCCAGTCTGTGCAAAATTAGGAAAATCTTGGACTACGGAGGAGTTAAGTTTACTATTCACACTCCAGTCTGTTCAACAGTAGGGAAAGCGTTTGAGTTCGGAGGGGTAAAATTTACTATTCCCACTCCAGTCTAAGCAATAGTATGGAAAGCTTTGGACTTGGGAGGGGTTAAATCTACTATTCCAACTCCAGTCTGTGCAACAGTAGGGAAAACATTGGACTTCAGAGGGGTTAAATTTACTATTCCCACTGCAGTCTAAGCAACAGTAGGGAAAGTGTTGGACTTCAGAGGGTAATATTTACTATTCCCACTCCAATCTGTGCAACAGTAGGGAAAATATTGGACTTCGATGGGTTAACATTTGCTAATCCAACTCTAGTGTGTGCAACAGTAGGGGAAGAGTTGGGCTTCAGGGGTTAGATTTACTCTTATGACTCTTCTAAGCAGCAGTAGGTAAACTACTTCACTTCAAACACATTACATATTTACACAACCGTATACATTTAGAAAAAGATATACAACTTTTAAAAAAAACATTATTACCTAACATAATGAATATATATATATATATATATATATATATATATATATATATATATATATATATATATTATCTACTGGCGGTCGCCAGTAGATAGTTATAGTTACAACCTATTATCCATAGGAAATCCGCGACATTCTATTTGAAATAACTCTCTTGCCGGTTGACGTATCTTCGCGAAATTTTCAAACTTTGTGGCCCGCTCCGGTCCGCTCATACCCTGAAAGTCTCGGGGGATTCGTCAAGCGGGGGCCGAGAAAAGGGGGGTCCCAAAACGCGTTTTCCCCATGCACTTTTCCATAGGAAACTTTAGACACGGCTACAGCCCGAACTGCTGAACGGAATTACACCAAATTTGGCAAAGAGGTAGTTCTTGGTTCAGAAAGAACCCTTTTTGTTAAATGGTGTAAATCCGTTCAGTAGTTGCTGAGAAAATGAAAAGTAAAAAGTTAGTGATATCTATGGCCGAGTAGGGTCCGCGTACCCTCAGCGCACCCTGCGCGCACCGTCCCGATCACGAGCTGCATGTTAATTGGCTGTCAGCTGGCTGTCAACATTCCGATTCAGGAAATGTTGGCAGCCATTTTGTCCCTCGGTAGAACCGAGGGACAGAAACAAGTGCGCAAAGCGCACAAAGGGGGCAGGGTAGAAACACCCTGACCCCTAGGTTTGCTCAGGGGTCCCACAAGGACCCCCTGGGCAAAAAAAAAATTTTTTTTTTAAATCGGCAGGATGCGCTCAGGGTGCGCGAATCCTGCCGAAAAAAAAATCAAAGCGCGGTCTCCCGCGCTTCGATAGTTAATTGGCCCCCGGGTGGCCCAAGTCCCGGGGGCATGGTGGGGTGGGGGGATAATTTAATGTGTGGGGGCCTCAAAGGGCCCCCAAGCCCCGGGGACAGCCACCCCCCGGGGCTTTTTTTGAAAAATGGGGCGGGAGGGCTCTGAGCCCTCCCGCAGCCCCGGGGACCACCACCTCCCCGGGGCTTTTTTTTTATTAAAATAATACCAGTGTGGGGGGCTCCAGCCCCCACACGCCCGGGACCGCCACCTCCCCGGGGCACTAAACATTTTAATATGGGGGTCCGTTACGGACCCCCAGAGCCCCGGGGACCACCACCTCCCGGGGCTGTGTACTGAATGGGAGGGGGCCGCGCGGCCCCCTCCTGGAGCCCTTGATGGCCCTGGGGACCACCACCCCCCAGGGCCGGCTCCTGCAGTGTCCCGGGGTGCCTACCCCGGGACACTGTAGTTTGCTATGGCAGGACGGGAGCCTCGCGGCTCCCGTCCTGCCATGGCAAACTGCTTTGGATATTGGAAGAGAGAGCAGGAAACCTGCTCTCTCTTCCAATATCCAAAGCGATTGCTTTTCCACATGGGGAGCAGCATGTCAGCTGCTCCCCATGTGGAACAGCAATGCCGGCTCCCAAGGGACGTGGGGAGCCGGCGGGACTGTGGGGGGATTGGGGACCCCCACAGTCCCCAACGGAGAGGGCCAGCCCCGGGGGATGGGGTCCCCGGGGCAAGTAGTGGCCCGGGAGGGGGGCCACGCGGCCCCCCTCCCCAAAAAAGAGATTTTTATTTTATTTTTTTAAATGGAAAGGCCGGCCCCGGGGGATGGGGTCCCCGGGGCCTTAAAATGGCCAGAGGAGGGGGGCCACGCTGCCCCCCTCAAAATAATATAGAGGCCATGCCCCGGGGGATGGGGTCCCCGGGGCCAATACAGGCCCAGGGAAGGGGGCCACGCGGCCCCCTTCCCGTTTTTTTTTTTTGAAAAATTAAAAAAGGGGTAAGGCCCTGGGGGATGGGGTCCCCAGGGCCCAAAAAGAGAAAAAGGAAGGGGGCCACACAGCCCCCTTCAGGGGACAAAAAAACAAACAAAAAAAAAAACGATCGGGCCCGCAGGCCCCGCCCCTTCCTTCACCACTCTGCAAACGCGCCCCTGGCGCGTTTGCAGAGGGGAACAAATTCCCCTTGAATACTGGGGGTCCCTGGGGCCAACTAGCCCACCAGGAACCTCCAGTATGCGCCAGGGGCTGCCTTGCAGAGACGTGTAGAGAGGCCACACCCCTTTTACACCTCTCTGCAATGCAGCTCTGTGGCGCTTTTTGGAGGTATATGGTGGGCTAGTTGGACTCCGGGGACCCTCAGGATTCAAGGGGACTTAATCCCCCAACTTAAAACGCGCCACGGGGCGCGTTTGCACAGTGGTGAAGGGAGGGGCGGGGCTTCAGGTGACATGTGTGCAAACAGGCCCCGTGGCGCGTTTTAAGATGGGGAATTAAATCCCTTCAATCCTGAGGGTCCCTGGGGGCCAACTAGCCCAACAGGTACATCCAGAAAGCGCCACAGAGCTGCGTTGCAGAGAGGTGTAAAAGGGGTGTGGCCTCTCTACACGTCTCTGCAACGCAGCCCCTGGCGCATATTGGAGGTTCCTGGTGGGCTAGTTGGCCCCTAGGGACCCTCAGGATTCAAGGGGACTTAATCCCCCAACTTAAAACGCGCCACGGGGACGCGTTTGCACAGATGTCACCTCAGGCCCCGCCCCTCCCTTCACCATTGTGCAAATATTCCTCTAAAATCAGCCGAAATACGAATTCCGATTTACTCACCTGTTATAAGGAGAGACCTCAGTGCTGTATCTTTCAGCCCAGTACTGGTCCTGAAAAGTAATTTTAACCGTACTTACCAGTAACTTGAATTTCCTTCCATAGGCTAACATTGACTGGTTTCAATTGGAAATTCTTCTAAGTGTGGAGTTTTGGAACTTTAAAATATTCCTGTAAAATCAGCCGAAATACGAATTCCGATTTACTCACCTGTTATCAGGAGAGACCTCAGTGATGCATCTTTCAGCCCAGTACTGGTCCTGAAAAGTAATTTTAACCGTACTTACCGGTAACTTGAATTTCCTTCATAGGCTAACATTGACTGGTTTCACTTGGAAATTCTTCTAAGTTTTGAGTTTTGAAACATACAAATATTCCTCTAAAATCAGCCGAAATCCGAATTCTGATTTACTCACCTGTTATCAGGAGAGACCTCAGTGCTGCATCTTTCAGCCCAGTACTGGTCCTGAAAAGTAATTTTAACCGTACTTACCGGTAACTTGAATTTCCTTCATAGGCTAACATTGACTGGTTTCACTTGGAAATTCTTCTAAGTGTGGAGTTTTGGAACTTTAAAATATTCCTGTAAAATCAGCCGAAATACGAATTCCGATTTACTCACCTGTTATCAGGAGAGACCTCAGTGATGCATCTTTCAGCCCAGTACTGGTCCTGAAAAGTAATTTTAACCGTACTTACCGGTAACTTGAATTTCCTTCATAGGCTAACATTGACTGGTTTCACTTGGAAATTCTTCTAAGTGTGGAGTTTTGGAACTTTAAAATATTCCTCTAAAATCAGCCGAAATACGAATTCCGATTTACTCACCTGTTATCAGGAGAGACCTCAGTGCTGCATCTTTCAGCCCAGTACTGATCCTGAAAAGTAATTTTAACCGTACTTACCGGTAACTTGAATTTCCTTCATAGGCTAACATTGACTGGTTTCACTTGGAAATTCTTCTAAGTGTGGAGTTTTGGAACTTTAAAATATTCCTCTAAAATCAGCCGAAATACGAATTCCGATTTACTCACCTGTTATCAGGAGAGACCTCAGTGCTGCATCTTTCAGCCCAGTACTGATCCTGAAAAGTAATTTTAACCGTACTTACCGGTAACTTGAATTTCCTTCATAGGCTAACATTGACTGGTTTCACTTGGAAATTCTTCTAAGTGTGGAGTTTTGGAACTTTAAAATATTCCTCTAAAATCAGCCGAAATACGAATTCCGATTTACTCACCTGTTATCAGGAGAGACCTCAGTGCTGCATCTTTCAGCCCAGTACTGGTCCTGAAAAGTAATTTTAACCGTACTTACCAGTAACTTGAATTTCCTTCCATAGGCTAACATTGACTGGTTTCACTTGGAAATTCTTCTAAGTGTGGAGTTTTGGAACTTTAAAATATTCCTCTAAAATCAGCCGAAATACGAATTCCGATTTACTCACCTGTTATCAGGAGAGACCTCAGTGCTGCATCTTTCAGCCCAGTACTGATCCTCAAAAGTAATTTTAACCGTACTTACCGGTAACTTGAATTTCCTTCCATAGGATATCATTGCCTGCTTTTTGCTGAAAAAGATTCTAAGTGTTGATTTTTGGAACTTTAAAATATTCCTCTAAAATCAGCCGAAATCCGAATTCTGATTTACTCACCTGTTATCAGGAGAGACCTCAGTGCTGCATCTTTCAGCCCAGTACTGATCCTCAAAATTAATTTTAACCGTACTTACCGGTAACTTGAATTTCCTTCATAGGCTAACATTGACTGGTTTCACTTGGAAATTCTTCTAAGTGTGGAGTTTTGGAACTTTATAATATTCCTCTAAAATCAACCAAAGTACGAATTCCAATTTACTCACCTGTTATCAGGAGAGAACCCAGTGCTGCATCTTTTAGCCCAGCACTGACCCTGAAAAGTAATTTTAACCGTACTTACCAGTAACTTATATTTTCTCCATAGGAATCCTTTGTCTGGTTTTCAGCAGAAAAGTTTCAAAGTGTCGATTTTTACAAACTACAAATATTCCTTAAAAATCGCCTGTATGACTTAAACGCATTCTTTCAACTGTTTACAGGAGATGCACCTGTGCTGGATCCAGGATCCAACACTGAGTAACAAAAAGTAACAATAACAGTTTTTACCTCCTAAGTGAATTTCCTTCCATAGGATAACATTGGTCATTCTATGAGAAAAAGTTTCTAAGTGTCAACTTTTAAAGTACAATAATATTCCACTAAAAATCACGACTGTAACCAAAACGCTTTTACTCAACTGTTTACAGGAGATGTCCCAGGACTGAATCTAGGATCCAGTCCTGTGGTTAGAAAAGTAATCCATAAAGTAACTAATTGCATTTATCTAGAAATTCACATTGAGCTGAATGTTGCATTGTGTTTGAAAATGTGTTGCCCATTGCAACAACTGTAACTACTGTACTTAAAAGTCTATTGCCTATGTGCAAAGTATTTAAACTAAAGTAATTCATTCTGAGAAAGTATTTTTTGTAATGTATAATATAATTACAATGTAATTTAAAAAATAAAATATGTAAAAAAAATGTTTTCTAAAAATTTCGAAATCAGTATGAAAAAAATGTATATAACAATTAATACATTTAAAAATTGTCATTTACAAAACCTTTGAAATTCACTGAAAAAACAGTAGGTTTCAGACATGTTATAGTTACAAATTAGCATTTAAAAAACCTTTGAAATTCACTGAAAAAACCATAGGTTTTAGGGACGTTATAGTTACAAATTAGCATTTAAAAAACCTTTGAAATTCACTGAAAAAACCATAGGTTTTAGGGACAGTTATAGTTAGTTGGACATTGCACTCGTACAAAACCCGTGAAATTCCCCCGTTATAGTTAGTTCAGCTAACTATAACTCGCGCCCCGCAATGCACTGCTGATGACGTCACATATTACATCACTCATGACATGGTCAGTGACATCACTGATGACATCACTGATGACATCTCAAATGACATCACTGATGACATCATCCACGTGATAATCTGATGCAGCTCTTCACACCCTAATATAATCTTTGATACACCCACTCTAAATTACAGACTGCCATTCGCAAAACCATAGACACTCCAACACCAATAACTACATACCCACTCACTGATTCTTAGGTCTACACACACACATCCACTCACTCACCCGTACAGTCACTCATACTTATGGTCACTCAATACAGGACTATCATATGCACTCTTACTCCTATATAGACACTCAAACACCGCCACTCATCCATAGAGGTACTCACACACCTAGTCAGTCATGCAAATAATTAAACACACTGCCATTTACTCACCTATACAGTTATACACACACCAGCTCACTTAATCATACAAATACTAGCACATTGTTACGCTCTTATACAATCACTGATACAAGCACACACTCATCCATACAGCCACTATCACAATCACTCACTCTCGCTTATAGCTATTTATATACTCCAACACACATATATACTGCCTTTCACATATGTAGTTACTCACACATGTACCACTGGGACATACATTCACTCACTAACACACTCTTACACACACTTACCCACCCATACAGTCTATCACAGATGCACTCTTGAAACCATCCACCCAGTGAATCACCCACTCACACATCTATGCACAGTCGCACACACCCCATCCACACAAACACTCAGGCATCCATACAGATACTCAGACAACAAATCAATAACTCTTATAGACACTCATGTAGCTATTCACAAACCATGCAGCCACTTACACAGCAACAGACAGATACAGACATTCACCCAGTTTAGTCACTAACCCATGCATTCAGTAAGATACGTTTAATCACTCACTTATAGAATTAGTCACGCACCTACTAAATCATCCATACAGACACTTATACACCCACTCATTCTTCAATACGCCTTTCCCTATATATATATAAAAAATATTTAAACTTTACAGAAACACACAGTCACTGGATGATGTCATCAGTGATGTCATTTGAGATGTCATCAGTGATGTCATCAGTGATGTCACTGACCATGTCATGAGTGATGTAATATGTGACGTCATCAGCAGTGCATTGCGGGGCGCGAGTTATAGTTAGCTGAACTAACTATAACGGGGGAATTTCACGGGTTTTGTACGAGTGCAATGTCCAACTAACTATAACTGTCCCTAAAACCTATGGTTTTTTCAGTGAATATATATATATATATATATATATCCACTCAACAAGTTGCCCTGATGAAAACGCCTGCGGCGCTGGAAATCCGGCAAGCTGTGAGGACGGAGAGTGCATTATTGTGGGACCAAAGTATTGCAGCGCTAGCAGTGTTTTCCCATTTTCGAGCAACCCACATGGGTAAGAGACTTTATTAATGCAAGCACGGCATGCACCCACTGTGGAGCAATATGGGGAACTTCGAGTACCAAGAGGCAATGTGGCACACGCCCACTGGGGCGGGACTCTATAAATCTGTGTTCCCAAATGGCAGCCGTGACTTTGCTTTCTGCCAGTGATCAAGGAAACTGTGCTTTCTGAAACGCGTTTGGCGATGTAATTTGGCTGAGAATAGGGGAACTGTTGTTGCTGCAGCCTATAAATAAATGGAGTAAACCTCTCCGGTGTGTGGCGTTTTCATCAGGGCAACTTGTTGAGTGGATTTGTAGCGGCTAGCCTAACCGCGAAGACGCCCCGCTGCTTATGTGCGGCCCTGCGGCGCTGGAAATCCGGCAAGCTGTGAGGACGGAGAGTGCATTATTGTGGGACCAAAGTATTGCAGCGCTAGCAGTGTTTTCCCATTTTCGAGCAACCCACATGGGTAAGAGACTTCATTAATGCAAGCACGGCATGCACCCACTGTGGAGCAATATGGGGAACTTTGAGTACCAAGAGGCAATGTGGCACACGCCCACTGGGGCGGGACTCTATAAATCTGTGTTCCGAATGGCAGCCGTGTCTTTGCTTTCTGCCAGTGATCAAGGAAACTGTGCTTTCCGAAACGCGTTTGGCGATGTAATTTGGCTGAGAATAGGGGAACTGTTGTTGCTGCAGCCTATAAATAAATGGAGTAAACCTCTCCGGTGTGTGGCGTTTTCATCAGGGCAACTTGTTGAGTGGATATATATATATATATATATATATATATATATATATATATATATATTCACTGAAAAAACCATAGGTTTCAGGGACGTTATAGTTACAAATTAGCATTTAAAAAACCTTAGAAATTCACTGAAAAAACCATAGGTTTTAGGGACAGTTATAGTTAATTGGACATTGCACTCGTACAAAACCCGTGAAATTCCCCGTTATAGTTAGTCCAGCTAACTATAACTCGCGCCCCGCAATGCACTGCTGATGACGTCACATATTACATCACTCATGACATGGTCAGTGACATCACTGATGACATCACTGATGACATCTCAAATGACATCACTGATGACATCATCCAGTGACTGTGTGTTTCTGTAAAGTTTAAATATTTTTAATATATATAGGAAAAGACGTATTGAAGAATGAGTGGGTGTGTAAGTGTCTGTATGGATGATTTAGTAGGTGCGTGACTGACTGTATAAGTGAGTGATTTAACGTATCTTACTGAATGCATGGGTTAGTGACTAAACTGGGTGAATGTCTGTATCCGTCTGTCTGTTGCTGTGTAAGTGGCTGCATGTGTTTGTGAATAGCTACATGAGTGTCTATATGAGTTATTGAATGCTTGTGTGAGTATCTGTATGGGTGCCTGAGTGTTTGTGTGGGAGGGGTGTGTGCGACTCTGTGCATAGATGTGTGAGTGGGTGATTCACTGGGTGGATGGTTTCAAGAGTGCATCTGTGATAGACTGTATGGGTGGGTAAGTGTGTGTAAGAGTGTGTTAGTGAGTGAATGTATGTCCCAGTGGTACATGTGTGAGTAACTACATATGTGAAAGGCAGTATATATGTGTGTTGGAGTATATAAATAGCTATAAGCGAGAGTGAGTGATTGTGATAGTGGCTGTATGGATGAGTGTGTGCTTGTATCAGTGATTGTATAAGAGCGTAAGAATGTGCTAGTATTTGTATGAGTAAGTGAGCTGGTGTGTGTATAACTGTATAGGTGAGTAAATGGTAGTGTGTTAAATTATTTGCATGACTGACTAGGTTTGTGAGTACCTCTATGGATGAGTGGCGGTGTTTGAGTGTCTATATAGGAGTATGAGTGCATATGATAGTCCTGTACTGAGTGACCGTAAGTATGAGTGACTGTACGGGTGAGTGAGTGGATGTGTGCGTAGACCTAAGAATCAGTGAGTGGGTATGTAGTTATTGGTGTTGGAGTGTCTATGGTTTTGCGAATGGCAGTCTGTAATTTAGAGTGGGTGTATCAAAGGTTATATTAGGGTGTGAGAAGATGCATGAAATTATCACGTGGATGATGTCATCAGTGATGTCATTTGAGATGTCATCAGTGATGTCATCAGTGATGTCACTGACCATGTCATGAGTGATGTAATATGTGACGTCATCAGCAGTGCATTGCGGGGCGCGAGTTATAGTTAGCTGGACTAACTATAACGGGGAATTTCACGGGTTTTGTACGAGTGCAATGTCCAATTAACTATAACTGTCCCTAAAACCTATGGTTTTTTCAGTGAATTTCTAAGGTTTTTTAAATGCTAATTTGTAACTATAACGTCCCTGAAACCTATGGTTTTTTCAGTGAATTTCAAAGGTTTTTAAATGCTAATTTGTAACTATAACATGTCTGAAACCTACGGTTTTTTCAGTGAATTTCAAAGGTTTTTTAAATGCTAATTTCTAACTATAACGTGCCTGAAAGCTATGGTTTTTTCAGTGAATTTCAAAGGTTTTGTAAATGACAATTTTTAAATGTATTAATTGTTATATTAATTTTTTTCATACTGATTTACTACATTTTTAGAAACAATTTTTTTTACATATTTTATTTTTTAAATTACATTGTAATTACATTATACATTACATTACAAAAAATACTTTCTCAGAATGAATTACTTTAGTTTAAATACTTTGCACATAGGCAATAGACTTTTAAGTACAGTAGTTACAGTTGTTGCAATGGGCAACACATTTTCAAACACAATGCAACATTCAGCTCAATGTGAATTTCTAGTTAAATGCAATTAGTTACTTTATGGATTACTTTTCTAACCACAGGACTGGATCCTAGATTCAGTCCTGGGACATCTCCTGTAAACAGTTGAGTAAAAGCGTTTTGGTTACAGTACTGATTTTTAAGGAATATTATTGTATTTTAAAAGTTGACACTTAGAAACTTTTTCTCATATAGTCACCAATGTTATCCTATGGAAGGAAATTCACTTAGCAGGTAAAAACTGTTATCGTTACTTTTTCTTACTCAGTGTTGGATCCTGGATCCAGCACTGGTGCATCTCCTGTAAACAGTTGAAAGAATGCGTTTAAGTCATACAGGTGATTTTTAAGGAATATTTGTAGTTTGTAAAAATCAACACTTTGAAACTTTTTTGCTGAAAACCAGACAATGGATTCCTATGGAAGAAAAAATAAGTTACTGGTAAGTACGGTTAAAATTACTTTTCAGGGTCAGTGCTGGGCTAAAAGATGCAGCACTGGGTTCTCTCCTGATAACAGGTGAGTAAGTCGGAATTCGGATTTCGGCTGATTTTAGAGGAATATTTTAAAGTTCCATAACTCCACACTTAGAAGAATTTCCAAGTGAAACCAGTCAATGTTAGCCTATGGAAGGAAATTCAAGTTACTGGTAAGTACGGTTAGAATTACTTTTCAGGGTCAGTGCTGGGCTAAAAGGTGCAGCACTGTGTTTTGTCCTGATAACAGGTGAGTAAGTCGGAATTCGGATTTCGGCTGATTTTAGAGGAATATTTGTATGTTTCAAAAATCAACACTTAGAAACTTTTTCAGCAAAAAGCAGGCAATGATATCCTATGGAAGGAAATTCAAGTTACTGGTAAATACGGTTAAAATTACTTTTCAGGACCAGTACTGGGCTGAAAGATACAGCACTGAGGTCTCTCCTTATAACAGGTGAGTAAATCGGAATTCGTATTTCGGCTGATTTTAGAGGAATATTTGTATGTTTCAAAAATCAACACAGAAACTTTTTCAGCAAAAAGCAGGCAATGATATCCTATGGAAGGAAATTCAAGTTACTGGTAAGTACGGTTAAAATTACTTTTCAGGACCAGTACTGGGCTGAAAGATGCAGCACTGAGGTCTCTCCTTATAACAGGTGAGTAAATCGGAATTCGTATTTCGGATGATTTTAGAGAATATTTGCACAATGGTGAAGGGAGGGGCGGGGCTTCAGGTGACATCTGTGCAAACGCGCCCCGTGGCGCGTTTTAAGTTGGGGATTAAGTCCCCTTGAATCCTGAGGGTCCCTAGGGGCCAACTAGCCCACCAGGAACCTCCAATATGCGCCAGGGGCTGCGTTGCAGAGACGTGTAGAGAGGCCACACCCCTTTTACACCTCTCTGCAACGCAGCTCTGTGGCGCTTTCTGGATGTACCTGTTGGGCTAGTTGGCCCTCAGGGACCCTCAGGATTGAAGGGGATTTAATTCCCCATCTTAAAACGCGCCACGGGTCCTGTTTGCACACATGTCACCTGAAGCCCCGCCCTCCCTTCACCACTGTGCAAACACGCCCCGTGGCGCGTTTTAGGTTGGGGGATTAAGTCCCCTTGAACCCTGAGGGTCCCCGGAGTCCAACTAGCCCACCATATACCTCCAAAGCGCCACAGAGCTGCGTTACAGAGAGGTGTAAAAGGGGCGTGGCCTCTGTACACCTCTCTGCAAGGCAGCTCCTGGCGCATACTGGAGGTTCCTGGTGGGCTAGTTGGCCCCCAGGGACCCCCAGTATTCAAGGGGAATTTGTTCCCTCTCTGCAAACGCGCCAGGGGCGCGTTTGCAGAGTGGTGAAGGAAGGGGCGGGGCCTGCGGGCCCGATCGTTTTTTTTGTCCCTGAAGGGGGCTGTGTAGCCCCCTTCCTTTTTCATGTTTTTGGGCCCTGGGGACCCCATCCCCCAGGGCCTTACCCCTTTTTTGTAATTAAAATAAAAAATAAAAAACGGGAAGGGGGCCGCTTGGCCCCCTTCCCTGGGCCTGTATTGGCCCCGGGGACCCCATCCCCGGGGCATGGCCTTTATTTTTTCTTTGGAGGGGGCTGCGTGGCCCCCTCCTCAGGCCATTTAAGGCCCCGGGGACCCCATCCCCGGGGCCGGCCTTTCCATTTTTTTTAAATTTTTATTTTTTTATTTTTGGGGAGGGGGCCGCGTGGCCCCCTCCCGGGCCACTACTTGCCCCGGGGACCCCATCCCCGGGGCTGGCTCTCGTTGGGGACTGTGGGGGGTCCCCAAACCCCCACAGTCCCGCCGGCTCCCCGTGTCCTACGGGAGCCGGCATTGCTTTACACATGGGGAGCAGCTAACATGCTGCTCCCCATGTGGAAAAGCAATCGGCTTGGATATTGGAAGAGAGAGCAGGTTTCCCTGCTCTCGCTCCAATATCCAAAGCAGTTTGCTATGGCAGGACGGGAGCCGCGAGGCTCCCGTCCTGTCATTGCAAACAGCAGTGTCCCGGGTTAGGCACCCCGGGACACTGCAGGAGCCGGCCCTGGGGGTGGTGGTCCCCAGGGCCATCAAGGGCTCCAGGAGGGGGCCGCGCGGCCCCCTCCCTTAAATTGCACAGCCCCGGGGAGGTGGTGGTCCTCGGGGCTATGGGGTCCGTAATGGACCCCCACATTTATTTTGTAAGTGCCCCGGGAGGTGGTGGTCCCCGGGCATGTGGGGCTGGAGCCCCCACACCTTATTTAACATAAAAAGAAGCCCGGGGGTGGCGGTCCCGGGGCTGCGGGAGGGCAGAAGAGCCCTCCCGCACCATTTTTATATAAAGCCCCGGGGGTGGCGGTCCCGGGGCTTGGGGGTCCTTTGAGGCCCCCACACATAAAATTAACCCCCCACCATGCCCCCGGGACTTGGGCCACCCGGGGCAATGTGATCGAAGCGCGGGAGACCGCGCTCGATTATTTCTCGGCAGGATTCGCGCACCCTGAGCGCATCCTGCCGATTTTTAGAAAAAAAATTCTTTATTTTTTTGCCCAGGGGTCCTTGTGGGACCCCTGAGCAAACCTAGGGGTCAGGGTGTTTCTACCCTGCTCCCTTTGTGCGCTTTGCGCACTTGTTTCTGTCCCTCGGTTCTACCGAGGGATAAAATGGCTGCCAACATTTCCTGAATCGGAATGTTGACAGCCAATTAGCATGCAGCTCGTGATCGGGAGGGTACGCGGACCCTACTCGGCCATAGATATCACTATCTTTTTACTTTTGATTTTCTCAGCAACTACTGAACGGATTTACACCATTTAACAAAAGGGTTCTTTCTGAACCAAGAACTACCTCTTTGCCAAATTTGGTGTAATTCCGTTCAGCAGTTTGGGCTGTAGCCGTGTCTAAAGTTTCCTATGGAAAATTGCATGGGGAAAACGCGTTTTGGGACCCCCCTTTTTTCTCAGCCCCCGCTTGACGAATCCCCCCGAGACTTTCAGCCTAGGAGCGGACCGGAGGGGGCCACAAAGTTTGAAAATTTTGCGAAGATACGTCAACCGGCAAGAGAGTTATTTCAAATAGAATGTCGTGGATTTCCTATGGATAATAGGTTGTAACTATAACTATCTACTGGCGACCGCCAGTAGATAATATATATATATATATATATATATATATATATATATATATATATATATATATATATATATATATATATATATATATATATATATATATATATATAAAATAAACAATTAATCTATTTACAAAATTCATAAACAATGTAATAGCTCATTTTTGATTTAAAAAAAATGGTAATTTAATTATTACTTAATTAGCTTGACACCCTATACCTCTACAAGCCTAGCAACCCACACCTAAAATATAACTAAAATAAATAAGTATAACACAATTTACATACTTAATAATCAATAAAATAACGAATTAACAATTAATAAATAATTGATAAATAATAATTACTTAATTAACTTCCCACCCAACAACCCTACAAACCCAGCAGCACACACCTAAAATTTAACTAAACACAGAATGATTACACAATTTACATAATTAATAATCAATTACACAATTAATACATTAAAAAATAATTAATTAATTATTACCTAATTAACTCTCCACCCTATAACCCTACAAACATAGCAACCCACACCAAAAATGTAAGTACATTTAATCAGTATTACATAATATACAATATTAATATCAATCACAAACTTACTTAAAATTATTCATTAATTAATAATTTATTATTACTTAATTACATGCCCACCCTAGCCCTATACAAACCCAACAACCCACTAAGACACTATAAATTACGGTTAACAATTAAGTTACAAATTCTAAATCACTTAAGTTTCCAAACTATATTTTAAAAAATTAATAACAATTTATACAAACAATAATAACACACTGAATTAATACATGAACTAAAACACATTAAAATAATTTTTAAAATGATATTCTTTACAAACAGGGCTTAATTTGAGCCAGTGGTTTCCGGTGCTCAGGACCGGCACTTAATTGCCAGCACCGCCACTTAATTTTTGGAACCTGCACTTATGACAGCTGCCACTTGGTGGCGCTATTTGTTTTTTAATTCAATATACATTATAAACAACTAATACCTGCCACCCAAGCCATTCTTTAAGCTTTGGTGGCCTCGAACAGACTGAATTTTCACACTTAGTAGTGGGATGGTTAGTAGTTGTGTAAGTACTGTGGCAATGTGTGGTGCAAACTGCGGTGGCCTTCTTACAAATTAAGGACTGTTTACAACTATAATATTGAAAACAGTATTAGCAACAACAATATTTTTAATAACGATAATACTGACCTGAAAAGACAATATTCTCAGCTATAATATTTCTGCATTGCAATATTTTTGTGTCACAATATTTTATTCCGATATTTCTGTCTCCTAATATAAAAAAAAGCTTGATATTTTGTTCAAATATCGCAGAAACCGATCAGGTCAGAAATGTTGCCATTTGACTTAGAGTCTGCTTTATATTTTGGCAGAGGATTACTCTGTCACAAATGTGATGAATAGCTTGTCTGCATTATTACAAGTTCCATAGAATATATTGCACCTATAATAAGGACGATGGGATATCCGTCATGTTTATGACAGAGTAACACACATGCCAAACTCTAATTCAGACCCAAAGTCTCAGAAATGGAAGTCAGATATCCTCAGCGGGGCAAGGCAGCAGACTTTGGTCGAGAAGGGCTACACAAGACCAGAAAGTCATTGGACAAGGCCCCAGTTAAGCCACTGACTACTTGCGGGAAAGCTCAGAGCAAGAAAGATTAAAACTTCATGCCCAAAGATGGTCCCTCACCAGCAGGACACTTTTGATGCCTTCGCCCATTGAAGATTTCTATGTCGGACTTTGTCGCATTTTTGGTGTTTGGATTTCTCCAGTGGGGCAAGGCTGTAAGCTGTAGATGAACAGGGCTCAATGAGACGAAACCCTCTCCTGGATGTCCTGCTGAAACTGATTTGCTGCTACAAAAAGCCCCCAGTGGGAGCAACCTGTATCTTCAGCCTAGAGGCAATGCATCTTCTTTGGGGTGACTTGGTAGGTTTGCCCCAGTCCTCAGGAGGTCTTTGGTGCCAAAAATGTTCTAAGTCCCAGGTTTCTAACAATGCTAGAAGAAGTGCACTTCAATACAGCAAAGGGTCCCAGGACCTCAGGAATAGCACTTAGGGGTCAAGACTCACTCCAGCAGAAGTCAACAACAGGATACATGGCCAGTCCAGTTGGAACTGGTCAGTGGGGCTCTTCAGTACAATAGGCTTCTAGCAGTTTTTGTGGATCCCTGTAGCTTAACAGCGGGTCAGCCAACTGACTCCTGAGTCCACTTCTTTGTTCTGGGTACAAATGAGAGCAGATCAAGCTCTTCAGGTCCCTTCACAGGTCTCAACAGCAGATGCAATCCATCTTCTGTCTTTCACAGGTGCAGTAGTGTTCTGAAGAGGGTACCAAGTGGTGCCACATTTATGGCTGGCATTACCCTGTGCATGGGGGTGACTCCTGGCCCCTCCCTATCTAATAGGGAAGAGCCGTACCCACTTTTGCAGTGATTTATCTGTGCCCAACTGCAAGCAATCCCAAATGGCCCGTCTCTGCCTAAATCCAGCCCTTCTCCCCTTGTGCTCACCCTAGAGGTGTGGCCAGGGAAAGGAGCAACACCTCCTCTGCGGTCACTTCAAACCTGTTTATGGACAACTCTTCTCCCACTGACATTAGTGTCTCTCTGACTGGGGGACCAAAGAAGGGCCCTGCCCACTTATCACCTAACACTTGCCAATGACAGGGTAGGCTTCTTTGAAGTTATTCAAGTTCCTGAACACAGCCCAGATGGTCATCCTGCCAGAGGAAAAGAACCCCTCTCACACCTTTGTCTTAGCTCTGGGAGCAAGTTCAGACCTATTGAAGGGGGCTAATTAACTCCTGGGTGACAGTTAGAGCTCATGTAAATGGGCCTCCCGGGAATTTAGGCAGGAAAAAGGTAACTTTCTAAAAGTACCTTTTCCAAAATATGTATTACAAATCTGATGTTGCCAATGAATTGGATTGGTAATAAATATTTTAAAAAGTCCCAAAATTTAATTTGTAGCTGTTTTCTAGCTGGAGATAACATTATTAGATATAATATTGTATCTCAATGCTTTCCTATTGATTAGCCAACCCTGCTACATTGTGAAAATGGCTTTTGGGGGTCTTTTAATAATAATAATAATAATAATACAGACACTTATAAAGCGCGACAGCTACCTCAAGCAGAGGTGTCCTGGCGCTAAGCGATCGACAGAATGCAGCTGTGAAAGCCACAGATCCATTATTCTGCCCTAAAGAGCCAGGTCTTAACTTTTTTCCTGAAAAGAGGCTCTGCCTCTATGTTACATAAGTCATCTGGCAGGGAGTTCCACAATTTTGTAGCTCCAACCATGAAGGATCTGCCTCCCAGGCGGACCTTGTTAAAATGAGGTATGCAGAGCAGGCTTTTTGAATTAGACCTTAGCGATCTCGTCTGCTTATAGCCACGTAGTCTTGATTTCAGGTAATTGGGGCAGTTACCGTGGGTAGCTAGGAAAGCCAACGTCAGCGCCTTAAATTTGATTCTTTTAGCAACTGGTAACCAGTGAAGTTCTTTTAAGTGCGGAGAGACATGAATTCGGAAAGGGACTCGCCTAATCAGCCTCGCAGCCGCGTTCTGGACCATCTGGAGACGTCTGATCAGATACTTAGGTATGCCCAGATAGAGGCTGTTGGCATAGTCCAGCCTGGAAGTTACCATTGCGTGGACGCTAATTTTACGGCATGTTTCTGGCAGCAAATGTAGAAATGTGCACAGATTTCTGAGTTTACTGAAACAGGTGGCTGTCACCTGTCGTGTCTGAGCTGAAAATGACAAGTCAGACTCCCACTTCACCCCAAGATTTTTTAAACTGTCTGCAGGGGACGGGGGCGCGCCCATTTCCGCAGGCCACCAGAGATCCGGTGCTGGAGGTGACTTTTTCCCAAAAAACATCACCTCCGTCTTTCCTGCGTTGAGCTTCAGTTTGTTGTTCATCCACAACGCAATATCTCTTAGACAACCTTTGAAGCTCCTGAAGGAGTCCTCAGACTGCTCTTTGTAAGAGAAGACCAGCTGGGTGTCATCTGCGTATGATATCGCTTTTACCCCCCAGCTGGCTATTACATCCACTGCTTTTAAATACCATGCAGCCTTCCTTATGGGCAGTAAGGTCTACTAAGGGGTGACTTAATAATATTTAAAAGGAAGGTTTACGGGCCAGATGTACAACCATTCATTTTTGTGAGTTGCAAATTGCGTCAAATTGTGACTCGCAATTTGCGACTCGCAAAAGTGAATGTACACAGTGTCTCAGACACTGTTAGCGATTCCCAATGGCGTCGCAAATTGCATGCCTCATCAATATTCATGAGGCAAGCGCAATTTTCAACCCCATTGGCAATGGCTAGCACTCCCAGGGATGGTGGCCTGCTGGGGTCAGCAGACCACCATGTCTGGGACTACTTTTTAAATAAATGCAGCCCGTTTTCCTTAAAGGAAAATGGGATGCATTTAAAAAAGAAAAATGAAACTTTTCAGTTTAATATTTTAAGGGCAGGCAGTGGTCCCTGGGACCATTGTCTGCTCTTAAAAAATATTTACACACCCATTCACTATGCGGAAGGGGACCCCTGGGACCCCTTCCCATTTGCGAGTGGTTTACCACCTACTTGAAGTCGGTGGTAAACTGCAAGTGTTTTGCGGCCGCAAATGCGGTTGCAAAACAATAGTAAATGGCATTGAGTCTCGCTATTAGGAAGGTATGCCCCTTCCTAATAGCGAGAGTCGCAAATGCTATTTTGCGAGTCAGTGACTCGCAAAATAGCGTTTGTACATGCCATGACTCTTTTTTGCGGTCACAAACGGGCCGATCTCCTGTTTGCGAGCGCAAAAAAGGGTCGTACATCTGGCCCTATGTCTCTTAAAGGTTATTTTGACAGGACAAATTTTCAGTTTTAAAACTACACAGCCAGGCTACAATGGTAGCCCTGCAGTCAAGTTTTCACCGCCACTGTAGTAGATGGCACAATGGCTGGTGCAGTCCACTAGTGAGATTTATCTTTCAGGAGCTGAGTACCCTTTGTACCATATACTAGTGACTTATAGGTGCATTAAATATGCCAATTAGTAGTATAGCCAATTTCAATATGTTTTAGGGGTCAGAGCACATGCACTGGGTCCTGATCAGCAGAACCAGTGCACAGAGTCAAACAACCAGCAGCATCAGTCCAAAGCAATGGGGGTGATCATGCAAAAAGAGGCATTTTCCTACACACTCCAACACTGACCTGGCCGAATTCACAAAGTAATGGGATTTGATGCACGAGACAGAGAATCACTTGGTTGTGTGGGGAGTGGGACAACATGCCTGGCACAATTATAGAAAATGGTTTGACTTTGATGGGGCCTCACCAACTACACTATATTTTTATGGAAGTACATTTTCTCCAGGAGGACAAGGCAGAAGCTTTTCAGCGGTGCCTCCACTCTCAGGGTGCAGGCCCCCACAGGTTTCTACAGCGGTCCCCTACAGTCTTCTCCATCTATAGGTAGCTCAGATTGGGCGAGCCACTAAAGTCTCGATCCAAGCTTGAGCCAGATGCCTGGCTCTGGCTAACTTAAGATCCTTTTGTACTCTTATGCTGAAAACCAAGTAGGACTTTCCAGTGGCTTGTGCCACTTGTGCCCTGGTCTCACGGCACCATGCTAAATCCACACCTGTGCACATGTGCTCCTGCTGCAATCAGGGCCGGACTGGGAACAGCAACCAGCCCTGGCCGATACTGCCGCACTGCTGCAAAACCGGCCCCCTGTAACAAAACTGGCCCCCACGGGCACAAACCGGCCCACCGGGGAAATGTCCAGTGCCCGCTATGGCCAGTGTGGCCCTGGCTGCAACCACCTCAATGCTCCGGTAATAGGCCTTTAAAAGGCTTTACATTGAAAAATGTTTGGAATGAATGGTCCCATTAAAGAAAAGTGATGTGAATTTCTGTCACAACCCCAACAGCACGAAAAACATTTTCTTTTTAAACAACGCTGGCAACCCTACTCAGTGCCCCAGTTACCACCCCTGCACCACCACAAAGGAGGCTGTGGCCAGCACTGCGTTCTCTTGCATTTTTGATTTCCCTGGAGTGGGTATTCAGATGTGTGCGTCATTACTGCCCATCTTGACCGCTGCCAGCAGGGGGTAATTAAAAATGCAAACAGCTCAATAAATCCATATGATCAGAGGCGGACTAGCCGATGCGGCAATCAGGCAGTGCCTGAAGGGTTGGTGAGACTGGTCAGTGTGTGGGCCATTTTTTGCCTGTTTGTGAGCCTGTTTTATGGTCTCATGGGCTGGATTTTTGACGATGATTTTCTTAATATAAACACAAGTATTGCCTGCTGCAAGCAGAAATGCATGCAATATCCCATGCCTTGCCAAACACCTATATAGTGTGCCTTTACAAGTACAAAACTGACATAATTTGTAAGCATGGGCCACATTTTAACTACTAATGGGGGCCTCTTTTATTTTGGTGCCCAGGCCCATTTTCTGGCCCAATTAAGCCTGCAGTCACATTTGACAGTACAAGCTGTGTTTGAAAGTCTGTGTGGAACTGAGCCCTCCTTTTTTGTCTCACCGGCCACCTGTAACTCTGTAGGAACTCGAGGACCTTTTTTGTTAATAGTGTAACTGCCTTCACGGAGATGTTCATCCTCTCCTCAAACCTGTCTCTATGTTGAGTGGCTGGAGTCAGTGATATCAATATAAAAAAGACTTCCCAACCTCCCATAACTTATTTTTTATTTTTTTCTGGAAAGTAATTTTCTTGCAGCTTGATTTAACATATAATGTGTATTTCTTTATAATAGGGTGCTAATTTAGTTCCTCAAAGACTTAACCACAAACAATGTTATTTTTGGCTAAAAATAGGAGGGATAAGAAGTGACCCTTCTAGTGGCTGAATTGCACTATATGCAATAAGAAATGAACTGGGTTTAATCCCTGCTTCCTCCTTGGCCAATTGTGTGAGCCTGTCTCCTTTTCCTTCATAATCACATTTTAGAGCACCTTGAAAGAATATAGGGGCTTAATTACAAGCCCCTTATGCCGCCTGTGTGTCTTGTGTGACGCACCGGCAGCGCAAACTGCTGCGTGATTTTCACAAGCACACGTAAAGCCATCATGCGTGGCTTTACATGTGCTTGTGAATATCGCCCCTTTTCATGCAACACTTTGTGTGTAAGCGGCTTGACATGGGTGTTGCTGTGGGTGTTCCCACACAACACCAATGTCCACTGATGCACTTCTTAATTTACGAGCAATCGTAAACCTGGAAATGCGTCAGAATGCTATGCCACCCTACGGGTGTCGTAGCGAGGCACAACAAGGAGAAATGTTTTTATTTCTCCTCGTTTTTTTCCTCTTTCAATGCGTGCTGCATTCAGCAGCACGCATTGGAAGAGGAAATCACCTCAATTGATTGTTTTTGTGCAGGAAGGTGCCCCTTCCTTCACAAAAACAATCTCCCCACGACGCAGGCATCCTTGCACCGTGGTGCAAGGGTACCTGCGCCGGCGCATGGCATCAGTTTGTGCGCCAGCACAGGGAAAAGCACAGAGATGCGACATATTGTTGTAAATATGTTGCATCCCCGTGCGTCGAAACTAAAGCAGCACAGAGCAGCAAAATTACTTGCCGCACCTCGCTGCGTTAGTTTCTCGCAAATAGGGCCCCCAGTTCGAAACGTGTGCTTCACAGAAACCTCTCTTCTATATGGTTCAATAAACTATAGTGAAACACTTCCAGATTGTGATGACTCGGCTCGTGCTTTAGCTCTTAGGCCCAAGCCAGGCCTTTGACTCTGCTCTGGCTTTGCGTTCTATATGAATTTGTAGGCTTGCACACCTGTAAGGTGGCTGCCCTAGGCGCACAAGTTTTGGATGAGCTTTCTTGGCCAGCAGGCGCATACCTCGTTTCAGAGATCCGGCATCCCAGCTTATCTCAATGGGTTGTTTACATCCATCCTCCCATCATCCTGCGGTGGACGTGCAGATAGGGCAGGACTGAGAACACAAATCAGCCCTGGCAATTTTATTGGACTGGACTCCGGGGGGAAGGGGCGAGGGTGGAAGTGTTAAGCACTGCTGCTAAACTAAAGGAGCCCTCAGCACTGCTGCTTTTGTTATGGGGGAACGATATTGCAGCACTGCTGCAAAACCGACACCCAGTAACAAAACCGCCCCCCACCCTTCCAGCCTATCGGGGAAACGCCCGATGCCTGCTATGGCAAGTCCGGCCCTGCGTGCAGATCTTGCAGGAGTGTTCGTAGTGATACCTGATGCCTCCGTTCTTTCTATCAATAGGCTATTTGTTGGGTATTGTGTTTTGTTTTCTTTTTTCTTACAGCAGTGCAAATGTCTGTGTGGCTCCGGGATGGCGAGCCATGCTTCTGGCATGTCCATGAATCAAAAGCCTGAATCCAGAAGCATTTGGGGCCTTGGGGTGTTTTGTGGTTCAGTACAGGCTTGCACCTAAGGCAAGTTTGTGGAGAGCCCCACCACACTGCACCATCAGCCGCTGTGTCTGTGTGCACATTCGTGGCCTGTCCCTGTCTGAGAACAAGCAGGAAGCATTTACCAAACACATTGCTAAGCTTCCACCCTGTGTTCTGGGATAACAAAACCGAGACAATTCATAATTGGACATGGCATCTGTGAGAAATTGGGTTGTTGGTTGAGGGGAACCACAAAAAGTCACTAAATTACCCTTTGGTTAACCCTTCGGTCGCTTGGCCCAAAAGCACTCAGGTGTAACTTAGAGGCAATGTGTAAAGTATTTTTGCAGCACATAGACTGTATTAAAGCGAAAACATCACACAAGAAAAAATTGCACACTTTTAGAAAAATAGAATACATTTGTATAAGTTATTTGACACCAAAATGACAAAAATCCATTCAGTAGACCCAGAGCAATTTTTTCTTGTGTGACATTTTTGCTTTAATATGAATGCCACCCCGCTTCGCACTGCAGCCCTGGTCTCTCTGACGCCGCTGGATGACCATCACCAAGCTGCTGCTCCGCTTCACACCACAGCCCGACGCCTGCCAATGCCGGCGCTCCTGACTTCAAACTCACGGAGCTCGACCTGCAATGTGTGTGACTTCAAGGTCCCGAAAACTCCGGAACCGACTTCCGGAACAGAGGCCTGCTGATGCCGCTCCTCCGAAGCTCACCGCAAAGTCCGACGCCCTGCATCTTCAAAGATACTGTTTTACTGGTCTCCCCGACACCGTAGCTGGCCCGCGACACCGCGACCAGCCGGAACTGTTGGATTTGTTTGATCACTACGCCGTGATGGCCCGGACTGAGCTATCGACTTCAAGTAACTGAATATAAACCCTATTTTTGTACTATTCGTATCTTGATAACTGTGTGTTAGATTTTCACAGTTTTGGTCTTGTTTTACACAGATAAATATTTTTCAAAAAATTGTGTGGTGTCCTTTTATAGTGTTTTCACTGTCTTACTGTTTGTTATGTGCAAATGCTTTACACATTGCCTCTGAGATAAGCCTGACTGCTTGTGACAAGCTACCAAGGGGGTGAGCAGTGGTTACTTTAGGCATGTAATCCACTTATCCTTGCTAGAGTGGTGGATTCTGCCTGACTTAGGTGCATACCCTAGCCAGCTAGAAAACCCATTTCTAACACGTATTAAATGAAATAAGGTAACCCAATGGTAACTTTTAGGAGAGGTAGGCCTCACAGTAGTGATAAACAAATTTGTGAGTTTTTCACTAACAGGAAATATAAAACTTAAAAGTACATGTCCAACTTTTAAATTACAATGCACCGTGCCCTATGGGCTGTTTAGGGCCTACCTCAGGGGGGAGTTATGTGTACTAAAAAGGGAGTTTTCGGATTGGCAAGGGGATTATTTTGCTAAATCAAATTGCCAGTTTAAACCGCAAATCGGGCTGCAAATGGAAGGCCTGAAACATATTTAAGAGGCTACTTAAGGGGGGGCACAACGAGTGCTGCAGGCCCACTGTTAGATTTGGGGGTCTCTAGTTGGCAGAGGTAGGCACCTTTGACCAAATAGGGACCCTTGCGTCTAGTCAGGGTACGGGGGTACACTCCCAAAATAACCCCTGCTCACCCCCTTGGTAGCTTGGCACGAGCAGGCAGGCTTATCTCAGAGGCAGTGTGTAAAGCATTTGTGAACACATACAGTAATATAGTGACAACACTACAAAGGGACGCCACACAGGTTGTATTATAAAAATAAGTATCTTTTATATAGATTTAACACAAGACCACAAACGACAAAAAGAATCCACAATACTGTACTTAAAAATGGTAGAAATAGCTTAGTTCTCTTAAGATGGTAAATGCGACACTTTGCGTTCAATGTACCTTTGGATGCGTAACGCTATACAACAAAAGAGTTGCAGGGAAGGTGATGCGTCGGTTCCTTACACGCAAGAACGGGGATGCATCAGTTCCTGGCTTCGGGGGAGGTGATGCGTCGGTTCCCTACTGCTGCGTAGGGGATGGTGATGCGTCGGTTCCTTACCAGAGAGGAGGTGATGCGTCGGTTCTTCACCGCGTGGGGAGGTGATGCGATGGTTTCTTACTGCGCTTCTGTGGCGATGCGTCTAGCAACGCCGCGATGCGATGACGACCCGGTGCAATGAGACAAAATGGCGTCTGCTTGATGTTGTGACAACGAAGGGGTGATGCGTGCACGCCTGACGGCCGTGCGGCGACTCGGTGAATCTTCTGAGCCGCGACAGGCCCTGCGACACACTTCTTCGGTGCTGCGACAGCATCTGCTGCGACGGCAACACTCTTCTCCAGCGATGCGGGGCGCCTCGGTGATGCGATGCGACAGCGGCAGCGGCGGCATGCTTCCTCAGCGATGCGACGACAGCTGCTGCGGCAGCGACACACTTCTCCAGTGATGCGACAGCGTCTGCTGCGACGGCAACACTCTTCTCCGGTGATGCGAGGCGCTTCGGTTGATGCAATGGCGACAGCGGCAGCGGCGGCACGCTTTCTCGGCGATGCGACGACAACTGCTGCGGCGGCAACGCGCTTCTTCGTCTTGAGTCGCGCTTCCAGCTCCCAGCGACACGCAGTCTCTCAGAAGGCCCAGCTCAACAGCAGGCACTTCAATTCCCAGCAAGGGAAAGCAGGGAGAAGATGGTTGGTGAAGTCTTGTATCCCTGAGACTTCAGGCAGTAGGCAAGCTCTAGTTCAAGCCCTTGGAGATCTTCTTACAAGTTGATGAAAGCAGCACAAAGTCCTTTCTCCTTTCTTTGGCAATCAGGTAACCACTGCAGGCCAATCCTCAAGCAGCACCCAGCATAGGGATAGTCTCCTCCTGCAGTCTCTCTCTCTCTGGTTCCTCTCCTCAGCAAAGGTTCTTTTTGTTTCCCAGAAGTGATCTAAAGTCTTGGGGTCAGGGCCCCAGCATTTATACACCAAAATCCTTTGTCTCTGAAGGCAGAGAGTGTCTGTACCTAGTCCAAACCAGTTCTGGTCAGTCTTGGAGCACTTTGTTTAAAGGACTCCTTCTTTCCTTTGACAGTGTGGGCCAGGGACATCAGACGCACCACAGGAGGTGGAGCCAGCATTGTGGAGGGAAGGCACATCCCTATTCAGGTCCCAGGTGCAACTCCTCCCACCACTCTACATGTAGATCTCTCTATTCAGCCCTGTGCTGACTCACCCTGTCTCCTGGAATCCCCCAGCCCCTGTCACTCACAAACCAGACATGGAATACACAACCTAGCAGAGGCAGGCTTGGACAGTTAGGCAAGAAAATACCTACTTTCTAAAAGTGGTATTTTCAAACACAGAATGTTAAAACCAACTTCACTAAAAGATGTATTTTATCATTCTGAGTTCAGGCATACTAAATTCGTTTTCTACCACAATCCCTGGATCAGTTAGGATTATAAGATGTTATAATCAAACTGCCCATTCTGGCCTATGGGGAACAGGTAGCCTTGCAATAGTGAAAAACGAAAATGGATGTAATTCACTATTAGGACATGCCACACACACCAGGGCATGTCCTACCTTATACTTACAATGCACCCTGCCCTTGGGCCTACCATAGGGGTGTCTGATATGAAGAAAAGGGAAGGTTTAGGGACTGGCAAGTGGGTGCACTTGTCCAGTCAACAAGGCAGTCACAGACTGCACACAGGCTCTGTAATGGCAGGCCTGAGACACACTTTACAAGCTGCTACTGTGGGTGGCACAACCAGTGCTGCAAGCCCACCAGCAGCATTTGATTTACAAGCCCTGGGCACACGCAGTGCACTGTACTAGGGTCTGACAAGTAAACCAAATAAGCCAATCATGGAGTCACTAATCCATACATCAATTTTACCATAGGGAGCACTTGCACTGTGGCACGGGATAGCAGTGGCACAGTGCCCAAAGTATCTAAGAGCAGCAAAAACATCAGAGGCAACAGCAAAAAAATGGAAGGGAGACCCACGCCAATGGTGCCAGGTCTCACACCCACCAGTAGCATTTAATTTCCCAACTCTGGGCATATGGTATACCACTTTACTAGGGACTTATAAGTAAATTAAATATGCAAATCAGATGTAAGGCACTTGTACCATGTTTTGGTTAGCAGTGGTAAAGTTCTACCATTCTTTGCAAAAAATGCAGAAAAAGTAGTGAATATACAGTTGACCAATCATATTGACAGAAACAACCTAATGCACCCCTCACAATCAGGTTTCCGAGCTGCACATTCTACGGAGACAGCCCTTCTCCTGCTACGGAAACCCTAAGACAGCACGCAGACGAAGGACACACGGCTGCTCTGATCCTGTTGGACCTCAGTGCAGCTTTTGACACCGTCTCCCATGGCCTCCTTCTCCGAAGATTAGAGACGTGTGGTGTCAGGGGCATGGCCCTACCCTGGATGGTATCCTTCCTGTCGTCACGAGGTTTCCAGGTCACACAAGATGCATACACGTCCAAGAGTTTTCCCCTGTTACAGGGAGTTCCCCAGGGCTCAATCCTAAGCCCCACGCTGTTTAACTTATACATGGGGCCACTTGCCACTATAGTGGAAGGTCACAAGGTGTCCATTGTGTCCTATGCTGACGATACTCAGCTTATTATCACATTGTCCCAAAACCCGGGACTCACTGCCCACCAATTTTCCCAATGCCTGGAGGAGGTAACAGCATGGATGTCCAATCATTGCCTGAAACTCAATGGCAGCAAAACGGAGGTGATGATAGTGGGAAAAGCTCCATATGGATGGTCGTCAGCATGGTGACCTGAGACACTTGGCCAACTTCCAATTCCTAAAACCGAACGCAAAAATCTTGGAGTCTGGCTCGACTCCAACTTAACATTTGAGAGTCAAGTCCGGAAAGTCACAGGTAAATGTTTTGGGACACTAAAGGTCCTGAGGAAGGTCCTCGACCTGTTACTTGTAAACGCCAGGAAAACTATAGTACATGCCGTGGTCACCTCTCAGATTGACTACGGAAATGTCCTATATCTAGGCGCATCTAAAAAAAGATTAATGAAGCTGCAATCGATACAAAACGCAGCAGCCCACCTAGTGCTGAATCTCCCCAAAAAAACATCCATATCAAAAGCCCTAGCCAAATTGCACTGGCTTCCAGTGGAAAAGTGAATATTGTTTAAGACAATGTGCCACTGCCACCGTATTATGGCAAAAAAAGGGCCACAATACCTTCAAACAATGATAACAGCTTACACACCCAGCAGAAACCTGAGATCTGAAGGTAAAGCTCTAGCAAGGATTCCAAGAATCAGAAAGGCTAGGATGGGTGGTCGATCCTTTAGATTCCTGGCAGCTAAACACTGGAATACACTGCCAGTTGAAATAAGAACAGAGCCCTGTGAAACGACCTTTCGTAGAAAGTTAAAGACATGGCTTTTCCCACCAGTTAGTTAATATATTCTCCCAGACTTCATGCTTGCCCAGGGGTGGAGTGTTTGAATTTTGCAGGACTCTCTACCCCTGCTGTCCGTTAATTCTGCTACTGGCGCGGGGACACACCGGCGGTGTAACCATGCGCTCTATAAATGGATAAATAAAATAAAAAAATATAATTAAATAAAGTCCTAAGGCCAACAGAAACGAATTCAGCAAAACAGGAGGGGAGAAGGCTGAAGGTTTGGGGGAAGACCACCCTAAGGCTGACAGATCTAACAACACCATTATCGATAGCTAAAATATAAAGAGTTCACTGAACTCACAGAGATGGACTTTTCAGGAACATATGTCTGAAATACAAACTTCTTCTGTAAAGGAAAGCACACCCAAGCAGTAAACAGCGACGAAGCCAGTGTGTCATGGGCCCTAGTGCAAGCCAGGAAATGGGCCTGTGGCCTCTGTTTAAACTGAAGTAAGGCAGTAATCAGGGTTCGGAGGGACCCTCAGGTCTCTGGGCCCCGGTACCACTGCACCTGCTGCATCAATGGAAGCTACGCAACTGTAAGCTGTATCCACTTTCTGCTCATCCGTCTCATGCCCGAAGCCCTGTAAATCAGGGATTCCCCACCTTGTGATGTGGCAGAGGGGAAGGGGGCAGGGCTGACCTGTGGAAGTTGCTACTGTTTATGAGATTCGCTGTGGGGTCTGCTGCAACCTGCTCTCTAGCAGAAATATAACCTGTTCAGGGAGTCCAAGTTATAACGCAAGGCTTACTTATGGTTTTAACCTTATTGCCTTATTGACGGACAGACGGACAGACGGACAGACGGACGAACAGATAGATAGATAGATAGATAGATAGATAGATAGATAGATGAGCGACACACGTGGATAACACTGCCCAAATAGAAGGGTCCCTTCTCGTTTGTTTCTGTGTGTGCTTGTGTGTTGTAGTGCACTTTACGCCTCTGTGTGTGTAGCAGTGGAGGGTAAGCCTGTCTGTGTAGGTGCGCGCACGCCCCCTAGGAAAGGATAAAAGGTGAGGGAAGGAGGAAGGCGGGGCCACGGGCCACAGGCAGAGCGTGACAAAGAGATCCGTGTGAATAAAGAGAGGCGTCCAGCATCCTGAGCGCAGCACATTATCAACTGCAGACAGCAGGCACCGTAGGCCGCAGGAGCCCACGCTGTATCCGTGGGGACAAGGGAGGCCCTAGTGAACCTTACGCACTGTGAAACTAACGAGGGAAGAGCATCGCAAAACCCCAAGAACGCGAGGGGAGAAACCGAAACTTACGAGTGACAGATCAGTGTAATGCATACTATTGATAGAGAAAATATAAGAGAAAAAAAAAACAAGGCACCAAGGGAGGTGAAGATAAGTAGCCAGGCAGAAAAATATGCCTTGGCCTTTGAAATTATTGAACCCGAGTCCTAGCATTTTAAAGTTAAATGGTTTTTCACACCTCGTGGAAAGTTAATGGTGGCGTGCACCGGGTTTAGTGAGCTCCTTCTGCTGACAAATTTTCTCTTAAAATGTTTTAATGCAAAAATTACTCGACCTGAACATTGAACTCGTTTTATTCAAATTATAAGTGAGGCTCTCTTAACCATGGACAAACTGAGAATTGAAGACATCTGTGGAAATTAGTTTGAAAGTGACCAACACACACAGTATGGATACCCTTCCTTTACTCCGATTTATGTCAAACTACATATTTGCCAATAATCTGGGACAAAAAATGAACTGTTTGAGTTTAAATCGAGGCCCATTAAATTGGGTAATGACTGTTAAATGCGTTGCTACAAAACAGAAAGGGGCAGATTTACAAGAAACTGACGCATCTGTAGAGATGCATCAGTTTCCCTGCGCCAGCCTGCGATACCCTTGCGCCACCATGGATGTGCCGTATTTACAATATGGCACTCCTGACAAGGACTCTGGCACTTATGTTTTTTAAAAATTAAGCACTGGTGCTGAGTCTGACCTGCACAAAAGCTGGGTTAAGTCCTGACCTAGTGTGCACATGTAATTTGGAGAAGTAAAGCATACTCACACATGAACATTACAAGTGCCTTGAGACTGGTTTGTGGATCCAGGAAACTGTCCATGTTATTATCACACTGGCAGAATAATCACACATACACAGATTGGCTTATGCCATGCTCTAGAAGTTCACTTACAAGTGACACTGACTCATTGTCAGTGAAATTGCTCTCCCACCCTCGCAGCTCCACCATTAAGTGATGCCTGCCCCTGCACTCTCGAGTGTTGGTGATCGAGGCCCTCCTCCACCCTCAGGTTTCCCTGTGCCTCATCCCTGGTGGTCCAGTGGACCTCTGTCTCCTTCCTCTCACTCTGCTCTTTCACTCGTTTTCACTCATTTTTCTACCCTTTTTTATCTTTCACCTTTCTGCACTTTTCTGCATCTCTACTCTTTTGTGCCTTATTTCTGCTCATTTTCCCCTCCTCTCGCTCTGCTCTTTCAATCGTTTTCACTCTTTTTTCTACCCTCTTTTATCTTTCACCTTTCTGCACTTTTCTGCATCTCTGCTCTTTTGTGCCTTATTTCTGCTTATTTTCCCTTTTTTCTTTATCCCTTATTTCCTCCCTTTACCTTTCCCCGCCGCTGCTGCCCCCGCGGCCCCTCCCCCCCAGCGCGACCGGCCCAATCCAGCTCCCCTTCCCGCTCCCGCCTCCCAGCTGTCCAGCCCTCCCCGACCCCTACTTAATGGTGGCCGCTGCGGGGACAGGCGAGCAAGACCACTGACTCATTGTCAGTGAAATTGCTCTCCCACCCTCGCAGCTCCACCATTAAGTGAGGCCTGCCCCTGCACTCTCGAGTGTTGGTGATCGAGGCCCTCCTCCACCCTCAGGTTTCCCTGCGCCTCATCCCTGGTGGTCCAGTGGACCTCTGTCTCCTTCCTCTCACTCTGCTCTTTCACTCGTTTTCACTCGTTTTTCTACCCTTTTTTTATCTTTCACCTTTCTGTACTTTTCTGCATCTCTGCTCTTTTGTGCCTTATTTCTGTTCATTTTCCCTTCCTCTCGCTCTTTCAATCGTTTTCACTCGTTTTTCTACCCTCTTTTATCTTTCACCTTTATGCACTTTTCTGCATCTCTGCTCTTTTGTGCCTTATTTCTGCTTATTTTCCCTTTTTTCTTTTTCCCTTATTTCCTCCCTTTACCTTTCCCCGCCGCTGCTGCCCCCGCGGCCCCTCCCCCCAGCGCTACCGGCTCAATCCAGCTTCCCTCCCCGCTCCCTCCTCCCAGCTGTCCAGCCCTCCCCAACCCCTACTTAATGGCGGCCGCTGCGGGTACAGGCGAGCAAGAACACTGACTCATTGTCAGTGAAATTGCTCTCCCACCCTCGCAGCTCCACCATTAAGTGAGGCCTGCCCCTGCCCCTGCACTCTCGATTGTTGGTGATCGAGGCCCTCCTCCACCTGCAGGTTTCCCTGTGCCTCATCCCTGGTGGTCCAGTGGACCTCTGTCTCCTTCCTCTCACTCTGCTCTTTCACTCGTTTTCACTCGTTTTTCTACCCTTTTTTATCTTTCACCTTTCTGTACTTTTCTGCATCTCTGCTCTTTTATGCCTTATTTCTGCTCATTTTCCCTTCCTCTCGCTCTGCTCTTTCAATCGTTTTCACTCGTTTTTCTACCCTCTTTTATCTTTCACCTTTCTGCACTTTTCTGCATCTCTGCTCTTTTGTGCCTTATTTCTGCTTATTTTCCCTTTTTTCTTTATCCCTTATTTCCTCCCTTTACCTTTCCCCGCCGCTGCTGCCCCCGCGGCCCCTCCCCCCCAGCGCGACCGGCCCAATCCAGCTCCCCTCCCCGCTCCCTCCTCCCAGCTGTCCAGCCCTCCCCGACCCCTACTTAATGGCGGCCGCTGCGGGTACAGGCGAGCAAGACCACTGACTCATTGTCAGTGAAATTGCTCTCCCACCCTCGCAGCTCCACCATTAAGTGAGGCCTGCCCCTGCCCCTGCACTCTCGAGTGTTGGTGATCTAGGCCCTCCTACACCCGCAGGTTTCCCTGCGCCTCATCCCTGGTGGTCCAGTGGACCTCTGTCTCCTTCCTCTCACTCTGCTCTTTCACTTGTTTTCACTCGTTTTTCTACCCTTTTTTATCTTTCACCTTTCTGCACTTTTCTGCATCTCTGCTCTTTTGTGCCTTATTTCTGCTCATTTTCCCTTCCTCTCGCTCTGCTCTTTCAATCGTTTTCACTCGTTTTTCTACCCTCTTTTATCTTTCACCTTTCTGCACTTTTCTGCATCTCTGCTCTTTTGTGCCTTATTTCTGCTTATTTTCCCTTTTTTCTTTATCCCTTATTTCCTCCCTTTACCTTTCCCAGCCGCTGCTGCCCTCGCGGCCCCTCCCCACAGCGCGACTGGCCCAATCCAGCTCCCCTTCCCGCTCCCGCCTCCCAGCTGTCCAGCCCTCCCCGACCCCTAGTTAATGGCGGCCGAAGGCGCGTTAAAGGCAAGACCGTCTGCGCCCGTCCGCGACCCGACCGCGACCAGCACCAGGAACCCTGGACCTCCGCCCCACCAACGCTACGATCCAGCAGCACTCCACGCACTCAACCCAGGCCGCAACAACAACTGCAAGCTAGCATCACCAGCCGACACCCACGGACCCTTCAGCTGTCACCGCTGCCGCAGTGGCGTAGCAAGGTCAGGTGGTACCCGGTGCGGAAAATTTCTTGTCACCCCCAGCTTGACAAAATGGCAAAAATATGTGTTTAAAACACATATATTTGGAATTTTGTCACCCCCCTCAGTGATGACACCCGGGGCGGCCCGCACCCACCGCACCCCCCTTCCTACACCACTGTGCTGCCGGCACACCTGCAGCACCGCCAAGAACACGGATCCAGCACAACCCGCCCACAAGAACACAACTGAACCGAAGACCCTGCAATGCATCCTCCTCAACGTCCGATCCCTCCACAAACACGCCACAGAAATCTGGGACCTCCTCGACAGCACCACCCCGGACGTAGCGTTCTTCACCGAAACCTGGACCAACACCACCTCGGGACCGGATATCGCCATCGCCATCCCCCAAGGATACAAGATCTCCAGGAAGGACCGCCCCACCTGCCCAGGAGGAGGAATCGCCATCGTCCACAAATCCAGCCTCCGCCTGAGCACACTCCCCGACGAGCCCACAGAACTGATGGAACACCTTCACTTCAAGATACTGGCCAGCCCCACCGCCACCCTCCGAGGAACCCTCATCTACCGACCCCCTGGACCTCGCGGACCCTTTGCCAACTCCATCACAGACATTATCTCCCCGCAGGCCATCGCATCCACCAACTACACCCTGCTGGGAGACCTCAACTTCCACCTCGACAACCAACTGGACCCCAACACCACATCCCTCCTGGACAACCTCCACAACATTGGACTCCGCCAGATCGTGACCGAGCCCACGCACTCAGCAGGACACACCCTCGACCCCCTCTTCACTACAGGAAACTCCATCACCTTCAGCCACACCACCGAACTCCCATGGACCGACCATCGTTGCGTCCACTTCACCTTCAGAACACCCACCATCCACAGACACCAGCACCTGCTTCCACGAAAAAACTGGACCAAAATCACCAACGACCAGCTCACCTCCTCACTCAACAACTCCACCCCAACCATCGCGGAAAACGACGACCCCAACACAGCAGCCCGAACCCTGCATAGATGGATCTCGGACAGCACCAACACCATAGCCCCCCTCAAGAGAAACAACAATACCCACGCCAAGAAAGCCAGATGGTTTACCACCGAACTTCGAGAGTCCAGTCGCACATGCCACCGCCTCGAAAAGGCCTGGAGGAACACCAAATCCACAGAAGCCCACAACAACTTCAGAGCCGCCACCAACGCCCACCATCAACTCATCATAGAAACGAGGAAAAAAGCGATTGAAGACAGAATCTCCACCCACGCGCACAACAGCAAGGAACTCTACAGCATCATCAAGGAGTTCGCCCAACCCACTAGCGAGTCTACCGACATCCCTCCCTCACAAGACCTCTGCGACAAACTCAGCACCTTTTTCCACCTCAAAATCAAGAGCATCTACGACAACTTCGACGAAGGCAACCAACACACTGAACCCTCACCAACCACCCCCGACACCCGGAAACCAGCGATTGACGACTGGACAGCCCTCACCACCGAAGACACACTGAAGACAATGAAGTCAATCCACTCAGGGGCCCCCTGCCCCCACCACATCTTCAACAGAGCCGCCGACACCATCGCACCCATGCTCCGCCACACCATCAACGGCTCCCTGGCGACCGCCTTGTTCCCCGACGACTGGAAACACGCCGAGGTCAACCCCCTCCTAAAGAAACCCTCAGCGGACCCCACCGACCTCAAAAACTACAGACCCATCTCCCTGCTCCCGTTCCCAGCAAAAGTCATCGAGAAAGCTATCAACAGCCAACTCGCCACATTCATTGAAGAACACAACATCCTCGACTCCTCCCAATCCGGCTTCAGAAAAAACCACAGTACGGAAACCGCCCTCCTCGCCGCAACCGATGACATCCGCACCCTACTGGACAAAGGAGAAACAGTAGCCCTCATCTTCCTCGACCTATCAGCGGCGTTCGACACAGTCTCCCACCGCACCCTTATACGCAGACTCTACAACGCAGGAATCCAGGACAAGGCCCTCGACTGGATCCGCTCCTTCCTCTCCGGCAGTACGCAGCGGGTCAGACTCCCCCCTTTCCTCTCGGACCCCACACCTACCACCTGCGGAGTCCCCCAGGGCTCCTCCCTCAGCCCGACGCTCTTCAACGTCTACATGGCTCCACTCGCCCCCATCGCAGAACCTACGGACTCAACATCGTGTCATACGCAGATGACACCCAGCTCATCCTCTCCCTATCCAACGAGCCCAACACCGCCAGACGCAACTTTCGAGAAGGCATGGAAGCTGTCGCCAAATGGATGAAAAACAGCTGCCTACAACTAAACACCAACAAAACAGAAGTACTCATCATGGGCCCAAACCCAGACGCCTGGAGCGACACCTTGTGGCCCCCCGCCCTCAGAAACCCGCCAACCCCCACGGACCACGCACGCAACCTGGGAATTATCCTGGATTCCAAGCTCAAAATGGACCGCCAGATCAACTCTGTCTCGTCTTCCTGCTTCCACACCCTCCGCCTCCTTCGTAAGACCTTCAAATGGATCCCCCTTCAACACCGAAAGACCGTCACTCACGCCCTGGTCACCAGCAGACTCGACTACGGCAACGCACTCTACGCCGGAATAAACAAAAACCTCACCCGCAAGCTACAGAACATCCAGAACGCCGCCGCAAGACTGGTCCTCAACCTGCCAAAACACTTCCACATCTCCCAGCACCTACGCACACTCCACTGGCTCCCCGTCGAGGCGAGAATCACCTTCAAGATGCTCACCCACTCACACAAGGCCCACCACGGCACCGGACCAGCATACCTGAACAGCCGACTCAAATTCCACGCACCCCAAAGGACCCTACGATCAGCCCAGCTCTCCTACGCCGTGGTCCCCTGCACCAGAAAGACCAGATTGGGAGGTCGCTCTTTCTCCTTCCTCGCTGCCAAAGCATGGAACGCCCTTCCGCTCCACTTCAGACAGACAACATCGCTCCCCATCTTCGCAAGAAACCTCAAAACCTGGCTCTTCGACAAACCCCCTCCTTGATGGAATGAAACCTGCACCCCCCCCCCACCCCCACCCCTAGCGCCTTGAGACCCTTACGGGTGAGTAGTCGCGCTTTAACAAACCCCTGATTGATTGATTGATTGACTTACAAGACACTGTTTGAAGCAAGGCTATTCATGGCTATGCACAACCTCAACCCTCTGGTTTCAATTATTCTAGGGTTGGTGAGTTACACTATCAAAGTTTTAATGATGGCCTTCAATAATATCTAGTAGCACTATATAGTCAAGGTAAGCAAATGTCAAGCCTAGATAGTAGACATCATTTTTTTTATATGTACTTATCAATCTTTGTCAATATTTGTACAGGTTTATATTTTGATAGTAGATATTGTGATATGCAACAATTCCGGGAACAAATGGTTGTAGGAAAGTGCCCCCGTTTGACATGGTCACCCCCACTTTTTTCCTGGTGTCTGATGCAATTTTGACAGAAGTGCATTGGTTTCCTGCTATCCAGGTCCCCAGTGCCAGATCTTTTTCCCTAAAACTGTACAATCATTCCCCCAAGTGGCAATCCCTTTAGCACCCCCTGTAATTCCCTAGTAAATGGTACACCTGGTACCTAGGGCAAGGAGACTAAAGAGCATGTATTTTGCCACCCTAAGGGACTCCTCAGCACCACCATGCAAAATGCAATTGCAGGCTTGCTTGACATAGTGCAGAGAAAAGTGAAGACTCAACATGGCACACCTCCTGTGTGCAATGCCCGCAGACTCTGCATGCAGTAGAGGTAAGTCACCCCTACAGCAGGCCTTACAGCCCTAAGACAGGGTGCACTATATTATATGTGTGGACATATTTGCATGAGCAGATATGCTCCTGTGATGTTTAAGTTGATTCTTAGATATTACAAGTGAACAGGGAAGCCATTTTAAGAACATGTGTTGGACACATGTTTACGAGTTCCACAACTATGTGATGGTTTCACTGAAACCAGAAATGTTTGGTATCAAACATCTCATAATAATAAACTCACACTGATTCCAGTGATGGATTTATTAATACATGCACCCAGAGCAGTGGTTCCCAAACTTTTTCAACCCACGGCTCCCTTGCCCTATTGGCCGTTGGCTGCAGCTCCCCATTATGTTACTTTTTTTTGGTGCATGGGGGATGTAAGCCGGGCCTCAGGAGTACCTCCATTTTTCTCCCTGAAAATCATTGGGATGAAGCCGATTAAGGTATCATAATCATAGATGTAATCCTATCCTGTCCACTGGGGAACCCCATGCAGTATCAATGACTGATTGGAGGGACACGAGGTTCTCGTAGAAGTGAACTGTTGCTGCATTGTGCTCTTTAAAGAGATGGGTCTTTCAGAGTCTGGGAAAATATGCACAAAAATGTAAAGAAAAAAACAAAGTGTAATATAGTCTCATTCTTTTGCAAAGCACTCCAATGCCTCTAGATCAGGTTTGTGCTTAAAAATAAAATAAAAGGCAAAACGAAAGTTATTTGGAGGAGAATAGGGGCAGAAGCTCCAATTTTAGGTGCGGAGTGCAAAAACCAGCACTATAGCCCATGCCTAGCATGTGATTAAAGCCTCCATAGTATTTTGTTGGGTGTAAAGCACATACAGCCTACGCTACATTTTACCACAAAGCAATGTACCCCCGTCCTGAGGAAACACATCCCCAACTCCCTAACAACTGCTTATCTCATTTCAGCCCCGTGCACAAACCATAGTTTGCAAGTCGCTAACCTATTAGCGACTTGCAAAATATGGTTTGCGACTCGGTATTAGGAAGGGGCGTGCCAAGGGCGTCCCTTCCTAATAGCGAGTCCCACACTATTCTATGATTGTTTTGCAACCGCATTTGCGGTCGCAAAACAATTACAGTTTACCACCTACTTCAAGTAGGTGGTAAACCACTCGCAAATGGGAAGGGGTCCCTAGTGGACCCCTTCCCCTTTGTGAATGGATGCAAAAATATTTTTTAAGAGCAGGCTGTGGTCCCAGGGACCACTGCCTGCCCTTAAAAGAATGAAACTGAAAAGTTTCATTTTTCTTTTTTTTTATGCATCCCGTTTCCCTTTAAGGAAAACGGGCTGCATTTAAAACAAAAACTGCTTTACTGAAAAAGCAGTCACAGACATGGTGGTCTGCTGACCCCAGCAGGCCACCATCCCTGTGAGTGCTAGCCATTCCCAATGGGGTCGCAAATTGCGGAAAGGACCTGCTTGCATGCACTGCAGCTTGCTTAAAATTTGCTATTTTCAGTTCTGGGCACATAAGCATCTTCTGTAAAAACAATAAATTTAAAAAGTCATTTTAATTCAAACAGCAGTGATTTAGGGTGGCTTCTGCCACAATGCAATTCACCTGTTTGTGTTGCAAGGGGTTGCTGTAAACCGAAAACAAGCACATCATCTCAGGATTTTCCATTTTACCCACCTACAATGGCGAACAGTGCAGTATTAAAATATGCTGCTCCAAAATCCCCGCATCCTTCCCCTTCTTGTTGCACAAGCAGCACTTCTAATCAGGACCCATGGGTGGTGTCACTGGCGCAGAAAAGTAGTGACTAACACTGCACAATGAAACGTCCATTGCTGGTATCGGAGGTGTGTGAACTAAAGACGCACGTAGAGCAATAGAAGTGCATTTTTCAACTCTGTCCTCTTCTTGCCCCCAATCTCCTGTCCCAATTCACCACTGGAATAAGTTTGAATCAAATTTAAAGCCTAGTTACTTGTAAGGACGGCTCTTGGATGCAACTCTGTTTTTTTGCTAACTGTTGTGAAGGACGGTCTCATTTTGTTGTATTATAAAAGAAAAAGTGTTTTAACACTTGCACTGAAGTGAGGCACAGGATAGACGTGATGTAAACAAAGTTTGAAAGAAGCATATTTTGGGTGCACAATAAGAGAATGTAGAGTTCTCTTTCTTAAGCGGGGACACAATTTTTAAGCTTTTAGTATTTTGAGCTTTTCTTTTCTTTTTTTTTTGCAGATTTATATAGCACGAACTCGACCTGAAGGTATTGGAGCACTTTACATGAGCATCAGTTACTTTACACAAGGACACATTCATTTTTTGGTAGGCACAGGGAGATTTGGGGCCATATTATCAAGAAGGGCGTTAAAATTATCGCCGCTTTAGCGGCAGGAAACTGCCGCTAAAGCGGCGATAATGGGCTTGATAATATGCCCTTGTGAATTCCCATAGAAGCCCATGTTCTGGTGTGAACATGGGCTTCTATGGGAATTCACAAGGGCATATTATCAAGCCCATTATCGCCGCTTTAGCGGCAGTTTTCTTCCGCTAAAGCGGCGATAATGTTAACGCCCTCCTTGATAATATGGCCCTAAGTGATTTGCCCAGAATCACAGGATGCTGAGCTGACCCTGAGGCTCAAACCTGGTTCCCCAGCTCTAAAGTTGGCGGCTCTGGCCGTGAGGCCACATCCTCTCCCCCAGTTGTGAGACACTAAAACGCCACGGGGCTTATTTACAAGCGCCTTGCGCCACTTTTGGTTCATTTTTAACATGGGAAAAGTGACGCACGGGTGGCGCAAGTGGCTTGTAAATAAGCCCCCACATTTTTAACAGAGACTAGTTAGTGTAGTTTGAAGTGTCATTACCGGTATGGATGTCAAACTGTGACTAGATTGATGGTAAATACACCATGCCCTGCAGGTCAGGGTGTGGGGTAAAGTTCACCCCTCCCCTTGCACCCCCTCGACCCGCCCCACCCTGCCCTTCTACTGTCTGCAGATCTTCTCTAGCCTGGGACAGTTCATCACATACAACATTCAAGTATTTGGAAAGAACAATATGTGACGATGATGAATTGTGACGTTTATTCATTACTTTAACCCCTTCCGTGCTTCCGTCGGCCAACGGCCATCGCGAGCACTACCTCGCTAGTGCTGCGCACGTCCGTTGGCCGACGCGGCCCCACCCACTCTTTCAAACCGCCGCACCGCGGTGGAATTCGCACCGCGGTTAAGCAGTTAAAAATGAACATTTCTATGATATTTTATACCGCTTTGTTTACTGCCCAGCCAAACTCTGATTGATGGCCTGTTAATTTGCAGAGTTTGTGACTGAATCACACGTGATTGTAGCATTTATTTTAGGGTTTGGGAATAGCAGTGACATTTTCAGAATGTGTCCATGTGGTAGATTCAGGCAATAAATTGAATAAACGGATACCATCCTTGCGTCCAATTTCAGTATCCCTTAGTTTGGCTGAAAACATGTCATGCAGCCACACTTCAACGGCACCAAATCTCCCAGGCACTTACCACGCCTTTAAGTTCTTCCTTTCTTTCTGGTCTTGCACTGTACTATGGACCTTGTAGTAGTACATTGCACAGGTCATTCACTTACTTCATGACTTTAAGTTCAATATACAAGATTAGTATGTCCAATGCTTTAGTGAAAAAGTTGACCCGCCCCTGAAGAAAGCACCACGCTGCTAACCCAGAAAAGACCGCTGAGACCCAGCCGCACGTGGACCAGGATTCCAGCCTGTGTGGCCATAGTCTAACTATGCAGTGGTTCCCTGCTGTGTGCTCAGTGTTCATAGCACCACTGGCTAGTTTTCATGGTGCATCAGGGTGCCGCGGCGCACATATCGGGAACCACTGTCCCAGAGAGCACCTTAAAGGTGCACCCTGAAAACCTACTGACTACTAGTCTACTGGCTGACAGGTGTAGACCATCCTGCCATCACAGACAGGTTTATGACCCTCTGCAGGTGAGACCCTGTGCTCTCTGAAGGCAGAAACAATGCCTGCTCTGACTGGAGTTGTTGTCACAGCCTACAAGCAGGATGGCTAAGTCATCAGCATAACAAGGCAGGAGGCTTCGAAGGCCTCTGCTGCTTTTGATTTGAGACCCAAGGCTTCCCCAAATAGGGGAATTACCACACACTGCCCTGGGCCCATTTGGCACCAGTACAGGTGGGAAAATTAGCTAGTCAGGTGGTGTGTTCCTCCATCAGGCTAGTTCCACCCCTAAGGGGGGCTACCTTATGCGAACACAAAACTTAGAATTCCACCATCTTGACTTTGGTGGAACTAGGCTCACAGGAAGTGGTCAGATAGAGGGTGTAGACATCGTAAAGGTAAGTAGCCTATTGGCTACTACCTGTCCCTCCCCTTATCACCCCTAAATTGAGTATTTGGGAGGCACCCCTGATGCCAGGAACTCTGATTCAACAGATCCAGAAGAAGAGGACAAAGAAGAGCTGCGAGACAATGAGAACTGAAGATTGTTGTGGACTTTTTGGCACGAAAACCTCCCTGACTGCTTCAGTCTCAATAATCATGACCGAGTGACTCGTCCTGCAGCTGAGCAACTACCAAGAACCCTGGTAGAAAGCCAGCCCTTTGCAAATTGACAGCAATCTCCCTTGGAGTAGAGGAGCTACACTGCTTAGTCCCAGGTAAGGAAGAAGGAAAGTCCAGTTTACCGAGTTTCCTCTCCCTGGCCAGCCCAATGCAACAGCCCCCAGGAAGAGATACCTGTGCTCCTGAATGTTAGATCTGTGCTCCTACTGAGTGAGAGGACACCAGGACCAACAGGAGCCTCACAGGGCCTATACCTGAGGTACCCAAGGTACCAGTTGCAGCAGCCAAGGCCTGTCCAGGAAAGACTCTAACAGTACCCCTAGACTGAGCAGCCATTGAGGGACATCAGCACAGCAGAGACCCACTGCCAGAGTGGCCCAGGAGTCCTGATTTTTCACCCTCAATGGGCGAGACAGATGACATCAAGACTGTAGGACCCACAGAGCCCAGCCGAACTTTCCACTCTGCAACCGAGCCCCCAGCCTGGGTACCGATGAACCAACTGTGTCCCCTTGTTCCCAGGATTCTTGTGACCTGAGCCCCCCATTGGGAGCCCCGAGACTTGTCCCTCTCTGATGCCTGTTTCTAGATGGTCCGACTTCTTTCCATTGGCTTAGCATGCAAAGCTACCAACCCGACCAGCACCTCTGCACGCGGATGACCCAGGGCAGTTAACGAGTAACTACTGGTGGTACTTTGGGCCTTGGCCCCCTATGACCCAAAGTCCCACAGAAGCCCCCCCGAAACTGACCGGCAATAACTGTATGCAACATATGCCTTTTCTCCCAGTTGGAAGCATGGCTGTGTAAAGTTGCAATTAAATTCAATAAACACACCTATTTTCCTTGAAGTTGAGCGTTGGCTTTTCTTTTCTTTGATGGTGTCACAGCGGGATGCTCCGTTCCTGTGTTTGCGGAGTCTGTCAGGGTTTGGGGGGCCCCTGTCATGGGGAAAGTTTTGGAGGATTTATAATTGGGGGCATGACCCCCCCGCCTGTGCTGGAGAAATAGAGAATTTTGCCTGATATAAATGATGTGGAGGTGAGCACGGGATGTAAGAGGGGTATTGTTACCGCCTCTGGCTGACTCCGGAGGTATGTGCTTGAAAATACATTATTTCATGTGGCAGTGAGAAAGCAAGAGCGCTCTGGAAGTTCGTGAATTGAAACTGGTATTACAGTGTCGAGAGATGATAAACTATGAATGATACACATGCACTGTAATCCATTAAAATTGACCTTCCATTGTGCATTCTGGGAAATGGATGGCTATGAACTACAGAACTACTGAGGAGTCCATTCACTAATTGCAATCACCTGTCACCAGTGATTGCCTACTAATGATTAAGGCTGATTCAGTGCCGAAATGCATGTGGGATGAAAGCAAGTTACCGCTTTCTATTGAATGAAAACGCCTATTTTCCTTGAAGTTGGGTGTCAGCTTTTCTTTTCTTTCATGGTGTCCCAGTGGGATGCTCCGTTCCTGTGTTTGCCGAGGCCACCCTGTCGGCGTTGGGTGCCCCCTGTCACAGAGAAGGTTGTGGAGGGGATATATATATATACATATATATATATATATATATCCTCTCGCACTGCTTCAATGCTTTCACCAGTCCTGGAAACGGAAAGCAGGCACGGACCACGTTTCTGTGCAAAAGATGTTTATTTTCAGTCGGCCATGACGCGTTTCGGTCCCTCCTGGACCTTGATCACATGAGCGGAAAGAATAAAAGAGAGGAGTTACTGGTGGTTCTGCCTCGCTTGCTGTTATTTCGCCAAAGCTGTACATGATTAAGGGCGTAGCCCAAAACGCGTTTGATAGGATATAAGGGAGAAAATATGTCCAAGGCAGCTGCTTTCATGTAAGAAGCATACACCTACCTGTGAGGGCCATTCCACTGAGGGGCAACTCTTTTCTTGTTGAGATATATATATATATATATATATATTTTTTTTTTTTTTTTTTTACCTATTAGTTATAGTTAGGAAGAGAGTTTTTTGATTTGCCAATAACTTTGGCGCTGTTTGACGAATCTTCATCAAATTTTCAAAACTATCGAGGCAGTCACTTTAGCTGCTGTATTGAAAATTATGGGGTGATCCGTCAGCGAGGGCCGAGAAAAAGAGGGGGTCCCAAAACTCTTTTTCCCCAAGTTAATTTCTATAGGAAACTTTAGACACTGCTACAGTCCAAACTGCTGAGCGGAATTACACCAAATTTGGCAGAAAGGTAGCTCTTGATCCAGAAAGCACTCTTTATGTTAAATGATGTAAATCTGTTCAGTAGTTGCTGAGAAATTTAAAGATTTCTCAGATATGCAACTGAGGCCATGGTGGATTTGCGACCCCTACCAATCTCGTGTCTGAGATCTGATTGGCTGCCAACACTTTAAACCAGGAATTGTTGACAGCCATCTTGTGACTCCGTTGAACCGAGTCACAAGAAAAAATTTAATAAAAAAGAGAAGGGGGCAGGGTAGAAACACCCTGACCCCTGAGGTCTCTTGAAGGGAGGTCCAAGGGCCTAAAAAGCATTCTTTTAAAAAAAACATTTCATGGGAGCCACGACTCCCACCGAAATGTTTTAAAAAATGAAGTGCGGTCTCCCACGCTTCATTAAATAAAGGCCCCTGGGTGGTCCATGTCCCGGAGGCAGTTTATAAATTAATGCAGCGACCGCCACCTCCCTGGGGCAAACATAATTAAAGGGGTGCAGGGGGCCCGCACTGCCCCCAGCAGCCCTGGGGACCGCCACCTCCCCGGGGTGAATTGTTAAAACAAAGGTGCAGGGGTGGCTGTATGGCCTCCCCTGCATCCCTGGGGACCGCCACCTCCCTGGGGCTACTGTACTGCAGGGCTTCGAGGGCCCCCCTGCTCTGGGTGCCACCACCTCCCCGAGGCTTTAACATTTAAAATGGGTGGGCCTCACGGCCCCCCCGGCCCTGGAGACCACCACCTCCCTGGACTTTAACATTTTAATGTGGGGGTCCTCACGGATCCCCCCAGCCCCAGGGACCACCACCTCCCCTGGGCTTTAACATTGTAATGTGGTGGGCCTCACGGACCCCCTCTGCCCCGGGGACCGCCACCTCCCCGGTGCCAAACTCTATATCTAAGAAATGGGAGGGGTGCCGCATGGCCCCCCTCCCAGGCCATTCTGGGCCCTGGTGGCTGCCACCTCCCTGGGGCAGATCCCTACCCATGGAAGGAGGAGGGCGCCCCATCCAGGAGCCCTAGATATTCCTGGGAACCGCCACCCCCACGGCCGGCTCCGGAAATGTCCCGGGGTGCCCACCCCAGGGACATTGCGGTTTTCTATGGCAATGCGGGGGCACCGCTCCCGCTATGCCATAGCAAACAAGTGCTCCGGTTTCAGAAAGTGAGAGCATTTTGCTCTAGCTTGCTGAAAGTGGAGCACTTTGCTTTTCACACGCAGGCAGCTGCATGTCAGCAGCTTCCTGTGTGTAAAAAGCAATGCCGGTTTATGAGGAGGCGTGGAGCCGGCCAGGACGGCAGGGGCCTTCAGGGAGGGGAGACGCCCGGGCCCCCCCCTTTTAAAAAAAATAAATAAAAGGGTCTTGTCTGGGGGATATCCAAGGACATCCTTGGGGGCCAACTACCCCCCCCTGTTATCTCCAATAAGTCCCATAGAGCGGGATTGCTAAGAGTTCTTTAGAGGCCACACCCCCTTTCTCCAACACTCTGCAACCGCGGCTCATGGTGCACTACTGGTTGGGTCATGATGTCCACTTTACTGCTGAGGGACCTTGGGGGCCAAGAAGCCCTCCTGGTACCTCTTGTAAGTCCTAAACAGCGGGATTTCTGAGAGCTGGTTGGAGGCCCAGCCCACCTTCCACCACCACTCTGCAAACGCGGCTACTAGTTAAAAAACCTTAGAAATTCACTTAAAAAACCAAAGGTTACAGGGACATTATATTTAGGAATTAGCATTTAAAAAGCCTTAGAGATTCACTGAAAAAAACAAAGGTTACATGGACGTTATTGTTAGGGTCAGATTTCACTCATGCAAAACCAGTGAAATTCAGCAGTTTTAGTTAGCTGAGCTAACTATAACTCGCGCCCCCGCAATCCACTGCTTATGACCTCACATATTATATCACTCATGATATGGTCATTGACATCACTGATGACATCTCAAATGACATCACTGAAGACATCATCCAGTGACCATGAGTGTTTTTAAAAAATGGAGTTAAAAACCTTGCCGAAATTTTTTAAAAATATATATTTATTCACACACACACTCACACATTAATGCATGCACTCACACACCCAGTCACAGACCCATTCAGACACTCACACAACCACTCACAGAACCACTCAAACACTCGTGCACCCACTCACAAACCCACTCAGAGACTCACACACCCACTCACAGACCCATTCAGACACTCACAGACCCTCAGACACTTAAGCACTTGAAGAGAAACCCACAGAGAGACTAATGCACCCACACACAGACCCACTGAGAGACTCATGCACACAGTCACAGACTCATGTATCCACTTAAAAACCCAGTCAGACACTCATCCACTGATTACAGGTCCACTCAGAGACTCACATACCCACTCACAGACCCACTCATACATGACACACCCACTGACAGAGCCACACAGACATTAATGCTCACACTCACAAACCCACTCAGATACTTACATACCCACTCATAGACCCACTCAGACACCAATTCACCCACTCAGAGACTCATGCACCCACTCAAAGACCCATGCAGACACTTATGCACCCACTCAGAGATCCAGTCACAGATTTATGCACTCACTCAATGAGAGACTAATGGACACTCTTTGAGTCCCTCTCAGACACTCACACACTTACTCACAGACCCACTCAGACACTTATGCACCCACTCATAGATCCACTCAGGCTCATGCGCCCAATCATATATCTACTGAGAGACTCATGCACCCACTCATAGACCCACTTAGACACTCATGCACCCACTCACAGACCCACTCAGACACTTATGCACCCACTTCTAGATCTAGTTACAGACTCATGCACCCACTCACATACCCATTCAAAGACTCATGCACCCATTCATACACTCACTCAGAGACTCATGCACCCACTCACAGACCCATCAGAGACTCATGCACCCACTCACAGATCCACTTCGATATTTATGCATCCACTCAGAGACCCACGAAGACACTCAAGAACCTACTCACAGACCCACTAAGACACTCATGCACCACTCACACAGTCACTGAGAGACTCATGCGCACACACACACACAGACTCATTCACCCACTGTCAGTCTCACTCAAAGACTCACAGACCTGCACATGCACTCACACATCCACTGACAGAGCTACTCAGACATTAGCACACACACTCACAGATCCACTCAGAAACATACGCACCCCCTTAGAGACTCAAGCATCCACTCAGATTCATGCACTCACTCAGAGATCTAGTGTCAGACTCATGCACCCACTTACAGTCTTAAAACACTTGCAAGCTCCTCTCGATTGGCCATGGTCTGTTCACCTTAGTAGGATGCAAAGGGCTGCCTGCATTTTTCCAGGAAGATGGGTAAGTTACCAAAAGGACCCTAACACTTTTCCCATCGATTTTGAAGACTTGCTGTAATGCTGAACAATATGAGGGCATGGCCACTAAACAAAGATGCACTTACTTTATATAGAGGTAGGACCTTTGTTTGATGCAGATTCACTTCTTTATACTCTCATTGTCTTTTCTTTAAGAACATTCATGTTATCCCAAATTTATGGATACAGATGCATGAGGAAGAATCACATTGCATCACTGTCGAGATTTCCTCGTGCTGCATTAAGCATTTGTAGTGTAGAATACATTTTGATTTTAACTCAAGGAGCTACTACTTAGTAATTAAGCTATAGAAAGTACTCCACTTGAGTAGGTATTTTATGCAAAACTTTGGACTCTTTTTTAATAAATGGGAAGCCGATGTTCCGTCATGGGTCAGTCACTGACACAGCATTTGAGACACCCACATAGACCCACAGACACCCACTCTCACACTCAGGCACTCACACAGCCACTGACAGCCCCACACAGACACTCACAGATCCACTCACAAAAATTACAGGTTACAGTTAGAATATTATTTTTTTTAAATGTAGAAATTCACTAAAAAAACCTAAGGCTACAGGGATGTTATAGGGAGGAAATAGAATTTAGAAAACCTTAGAAATTCACTGAGAAAAACAAAGGTTACAGGGACGTTACAGTTAGGAAATAGAATTTAAAAACTTTAAAAATTCACTGAAAAAAACAAAAGTTACAGGGACATTAAAGTTTGGATCATATTTCACTTGTACAAAACCATAAAAATTCAGCAGTTATAGTTACCTGAGCTAACTATATCTTACGCCCCTGCAATGCACTGCTTTTGCCATTACATATTACATCACTCACGACATGGTCCATAACATCACTGATGACATTATTGATGACATCTCCAATGACATCAGTGATGACATCACTGAAGAAATCATCCACAGAACCACCCACACACACTCACAACCCCTAAACCTTTTATATGTCCACTCACACACCCACACAACCACTCACATACCCATTCTCAAACCCATTCAATGACTCACACCCACTCACTCATACAGCCCCTAACACAACCAAATCACCTACCCATATAGCCACTTACACAACTACTCACTCATACAGCTAGTCACACACCCACTCACTCACCCATACAGCCACTCACACTAGCATTCACTCACCCATAGAGCCACTCGCAGATCCACTCACTCACTAGTACAGATACTCATACAACCACTCACTCACCAACAAAGTCACTCACACTAGCACTTACTCACTCATACAGCTACTCACACAGCCACTTACTTACCCATACAGCTACTCAAACATCCAACCAATTATCCAGTTAGCCACTTACATACACATTGACATATCTGTACAAGCAGTCACACATCAACTCGCTCACCTATACAGCCAGTCACACAGACACTTACTGTGTAAAAAAGCCAATTACACACACTCACTTACCCATACTTCCATTCAAACAGTCAATACCTTACCCATACAGTCACAAACATACCCACTCACCCACCCATTGAGACACTCGCACAGCTACTCAGTCACCAAAACAGCCATTCACACACTTCCCCACCCATATAGCCACTAAGGCAGCCACTCACTCACCCATACAGTCAATCAATTTTAATCACCAGCACAGCCACTCACACAGTCATTCAAACACCCATACAGCTACTTAGACACACCCTTATTCACCTATACATCCACTCACACACCCACTCACATACATAGAGCACTCAGACACCACACTGATACAGACAGTCACACACCCACTCAGATGACATATGTTAGAAACAGTATCACTCAATGCTAGTTTAGAAAGAATATTAATTTAACTTATGCAGTAGCTTACTATATATATTTAAGTCTCAGAAACATTTACAAAACAGTTTCATTCACTGGATGATGTCACCAGTGATGTCATGTGAGATGTCATGAGTGATGCCACTTACCATGTAATGAGTGCTGTAATATGTGAGGTCATAGCCAGTGCATTGCACTGGAGTCACTTATAGTTAGCTCAGGTAACTATAACTGCTGAATTTCTATGGTTTTGTACGAGTGAAATTTGATCCTAACTATAACGTCACTGTAACCTTTGTTTCATATATATATATATATATATATATATATATATATATATATATATATATATATATATATATATATATATAATCTACTGGCGGTCGCCAGTAGATAGTTATAGTTAGGACCTATTTTCCATAGGAAATCCGCGACATTCTATTTGAAATAACTCTTGCGTCGGTTGACGAATCTTCGTGAAATTTTCAAACTTTATGGCCCGCTCCGGTCCGCTCCTACCCTGAAAGTCTCAGGGTGATTCGTCAAGCGGGGGCCGAGAAAAAAGGGGGTCCCAAAACGTGTTTTCCCCATTCATTTTCCCATAGGAAACTTTAGACACGGCTACAGCCCGAACTGCTGAACGGAATTACACCAAATTTGGCAAAGAACCCTTTTTGTTAAATGGTGTAAATCCGTTCAGTAGTTCCTGTGAAAATCAAAATGAAAATCACATATATATCTATGGCCGCGTCGGATTCGCGCACCCTGAGCGCACCCTGCGCGCACCGTCCCGATCACGAGCTGCATGTTAATTGGCTTTCAAGTGGCTGTCAACACTCCAAATCAGGAAGTGTTGGCAGCCATTTTGTCCCTCGGTAGAACCGAGGGACAGAAACAAGTGCGCAAAGCGCAAAAGGGGAGCAGGGTAGAAACACCCTGACCCCTAGGTCTGCTCAGGGGTCCCACAAGGACCCCCTGGGCACAAAAAGCATTTTTTAAAAAAAATCATCAGGATGCGCTCAGGGTGCGCGTATCCTGCCGAAAAAAAAAAAATCGAAGCGCAGTCTTCCGCGCTTCGATGTTAATTTGCCCCCGGGTGGGCAGTCCCGGGGGCATGGTGGGGGGGGTTTAAATTTAATGTGGGGGCCTCTAAGGCCCCCCAAGCCCCGGGGACCGCCACCCCCCGGGGCTTCTTTTTAAAAAAATTATTTTGACCTTTGTGGGGGGGCTCCAGCCCCCCCACACACCCCGGGGACCGCCACCTCCCCGGGGCACTAAAGATTTGAATATGGGGGTCCGTTACGGACCCCCAAAGCCCTGGGGACCACCACCTCCCCGGGGCTGTGAAATGGTTGGGAGGGGGCCGCGCGGCCCCCCTCCTGGAGCCATTGATGGCCCTGGGGACCGCCACCCCCCAGGGCCGGCTCCTGCAGTGTCCCGGGGTGCCTACCCCGGGACACTGTAGTTTGCAATGGCAGGACGGGAGCCTCGCGGCTCCCGTCCTGCCATTGCAAACTGCTTTGCTTCATTGAAGGGAGAGCAGGGAGACCTGCTCTTGCTTCAATGAAGCAAAGCAGATTGCTTTCCACACGGGGAGCTGCATGTCAGCAGCTCCCCATGTGGAAAAAGCAATGCCGGGACCGTGGGGGGATTGGGGACCCCCACGGTCCCCAACGAGAGGGCCAGCCCCGGGGGATGGGGTCCCCGTGGCAAGTAGTGGCCCGGGAGGGGGGCCACGCGGCCCCCCTCCCCAAAAAAAATAATAATAAAAAAAAAAGAAAAATTAAGGCCTGCCCTGGGGGATGGGGTCCCCGGGGCAAAAGGAGGCCTGAGGAGGGGGGCCACGCAGCCCCCCTCCTTAAAAAAATAATAAAAAGAGTGGCCATGCCCCGGGGGATGGAGGCCACGCGGCCCCCTTCCCGTTTTTAAGAAAAAAAGGGGTAAGGCCCTGGGGGATGGGGTCCCCAGGGCCCAAAAAAAGGAAAAAGGAAGGGGGGCCACACAGCCCCCCTTCGAGGAAAAAAAAAAAAACGATTGTGCCGCAGGCCCCGCCCCCTTCCTTTACCACTCTGCAAACGCGCCCCTGGCGCATTTGCAGAGGGGAACAATTCCCCTTGAATACTGGGGGTCCCTGGGGCCAACTAGCCCACCAGGAACCTCCAGTATGCGCCAGGGGCTGCGTTGCAGAGAGGTGTACAGAGGCCATGCCCCTTTTACACCTCTCTGCAACGCAGCTCTGTGGCGCTTACTGGAGGTACCTGGTGGGATAGTTGGACCCAGGGACCCTCAGGATTCAAGGGGACTTAATCCCCAACTTAAAACGCGCCACGGGCGCGTTTGCACAGTGGTGAAGGGAGGGACGGGGCTTCAGGTGACATGTGTGCAAACAGGCCCCATGGCGCGTTTTAAGATGGGGAATTAAATCCCCTTCAATCCTGAGGGTCCCTGGGGGCCAACTAGCCTACCAGGTACCTCCAGTAAGCGCCACGGAGCTGCGTGGCAGAGGTTTGTAAAAAGGGGCGTGGCCTCTGAACACCTCTCTGCAACGCAGCTCTCTGGCGCATACTGGAGGTATCTGGTGGGCCAGTTGGCCCCTAGGGACCCTCAGGATTGAGGAGGAATTAATTCTCCAACTTAAAACGCGCCACAGTGCATGTTTGCAGACATGTCACCTCAGGCCCCACCCCATTCCTTCACCATTGTGCAAATATTCCTCTAAAATCAGCCGAACTACGAATTCCGATTTACTCACCTGTTATCAGGAGAGACCTCAGTGCTGCATCTTTGAGCCCAGTACTGATCCTGAAAAGTAATTTTAACCGTACTTACCAGTAACTTGAATTTCCCTCCATAGGCTAACATTGACTGGTTTCACTTGGAAATTCTTCTAAGTGTGGAGTTTTGGAACTTTATAATATTCCTCTAAAATCAGCCGAAATACGAATTCCGATTTACTCACCTGTTATCAGGAGAGACCTCAGTGCTGCATCTTTCAGCCCAGTACTGATCCTGAAAAGTAATTTTAACCGTACTTACCAGTAACTTGAATTTCCTTCCATAGGATATCATTGCCTGCTTTTTGCTGAAAAAGTTTCTAAGTGTCGATTTTTGAAACATACAAATATTCCTCTAAAATCAGCCTAAATACGAATTCCGATTTACTCACCTGTTATCAGGAGAGACCTCAGTGCTGCATCTTTCAGCCCAGTACTGATCCTGAAAAGTAATTCTAACCGTACTTACCAGTAACTTGAATTTCCTTCCATAGGCTAACATTGACTGGTTTCACTTGGAAATTCTTCTAAGTGTGCAGTTTTGGAACTTTATAATATTCCTCTAAAATCAGCCGAAATACGGATTCCGATTTACTCACCTGTTATCAGGAGAGACCTCAGTGCTGCATCTTTCAGCCCAGTACTGATCCTGAAAAGTAATTTTAACCGTACTTACCAGCAACTTGAATTTCCTTCCATAGGCTAACATTGACTGGTTTCACTTGGAAATTCTTCTGTGTGTGGAGTTTTGGAACTTTATAATATTCCTCTAAAATCAACCGAACTACGAAAACCGATTTACTCACCTGTTATCAGGAGAGAACCCAGTGCTGCATCTTTTAGCCCAGCACTGACCCTGAAAAGTAATTCTAACCGTACTTACCAGTAACTTATATTTCCTTCCTTAGGAATCCATTGTCTGGTTTTCAGCAGAAAAGTTTCAAAGTGTCGATTTTCACAAACTACAAATATTCCTTAAAAATCGCCTGTATGACTTAAATGCATTCTTTCAACTGTTTACAGGAGATGCACCAGTGCTGGATCCAGGATCCAACACTGAGTAAGAAAAAGTAACGATAACACTACTTACCTGCTAAGTGAATTTCCTCCCATAGGATAACATTGGTGATTCTATGTGAAAAAGTTTCCAAGTGTCAACTTTTAAAATACAATAATATTCCTTACAAATCACTACTGTAACCAAAACGCTTTTACTCAACTGTTTACAGGAGATGTCCCAGGACTGAATCTAGGATCCAGTCCTGTGGTTAGAAAAGTAATCCATAAAGTAACTAATTGCATTTAACTTGAAATTCACATTGAGCTCAATGTTGCATTGTGTTTGAAATTGTGTTGCCCATTGCAACAACTGTAACTACTGTACTTAAAACTCTATTGCCTATTTGCAAACTATTTAAACTAAAGTAATTCATTCTGAGAAAGTATATTTTGTAATGTAATGTATAATGTAATTACAATGTAATTTAATAAATAAAATATCTAAAAATAAATAGTTTTAAAAAATGTAGTAAATCAGTATCAAAAAAATAAATATAACAATTAATACATTTAAAAATTGTCATTTACAAAACCTTTGAAATTCACTGAAAAAACCATAGGTTTTAGGGGCGTTATAGTTAGAAATTAGCATTTAAAAAACCTTTGAAATTCACTGAAAAAACCATAGGTTTCAGGCACGTTATAGTTAGAAATTAGCATTTAAAAAACCTTTGAAATTCACTGAAAAAACCATAGGTTTCAGACACGTTATAGTTAGAAATTAGCATTTAAAAAACCTTTGAAATTCACTGAAAAAACCATAGGTTTTAGGGACAGTTATAGTTAGTTGGACATTTCACTCGTACAAAACCCGTGAAATTCCCCCGTTATAGTTAGTTCAGCTAATTATAACTCGCGCCCCCGCAATGCACTGCTGATGACGTCACATATTACATCACTCATGACATGGTCAGTGACATCACTGATGACATCACTGATGACATCTCAAATGACATCACTGATGACATCATCCACGTGATAATCTGATGCACCTCCTCACACCCTAATATAACCTTTGATACACCCACTCTAAATTACAGACTGCCATTCGCAAAACCATAGACACTCCAACACCAATAACTACATACCCACTCACTGATTCTTAGGTCTACACACACACATCCACTCACTCACCCGTACAGTCACTCATACTTATGGTCACTCAGTACAGGACTATCATATGCACTCTTACTCCTATATAGACACTCAAACACCGCCACTCATCCATAGAGGTACTCACACACCTAGTCAGTCATGCAAATAATTAAACACACTGCCATTTACTCACCTATACAGTTATACAAACACCAGCTCACTTAATCATACAAATACTAGCACATTGTTACGCTCTTATACAATCACTGATACAAGCACACACTCATCCATACAGCCACTATCACAATCACTCACTCTCGCTTATAGCTATTTATATACTCCAACACACATATATACTGCCTTTCACATATGTAGTTACTCACACATGTACCACTGGGACATACATTCACTCACTAACACACTCTTACACACACTTACCCACCCATACAGTCTATCACAGATGCACTCTTGAAACCATCCACCCAGTGAATCACCCACTCACACATCTATGCACAGAGTCGCACACACCCCTCCCACACAAACACTCAGGCACCCATACAGATACTCAGACAACCATTCAATAACTCATATAGACACTCATGTAGCTATTCACAAACACATGCAGCCACTTACACAGCAACAGACAGACGGATACAGACATTCACCCAGTTTAGTCACTAACCCATGCATTCAGTAAGATACGTTAAATCACTCACTTATAGAGTCAGTCACGCACCTACTAAATCATCCATACAGACACTTATACACCCACTCATTCTTCAATACGTCTTTTCCTATATATATTAAAAATATTTAAACTTTACAGAAACACACAGTCACTGCATGATGTCATCAGTGATGTCATTTGAGATGTCATCAGTGATGTCACTGACCATGTCATGAGTGATGTAATATGTGACGTCATCAGCAGTGCATTGCGGGGCGCGAGTTATAGTTAGCTGAACTAACTATAACGGGGGAATTTCACGGGTTTTGTACGAGTGAAATGTCCAACTAACTATAACTGTCCCTAAAACCTATGGTTTTTTCAGAGAATTTCAAAGGTTTTTTAAATGCTAATTTCTAACTATAACGTGTCTGAAACCTATGGTTTTTCCAGTGAATTTCAAAGGTTTTTTAAATGCTAATTTCTAACTATAACGTGCCTGAAACCTATGGTTTTTTCAGTGAATATATATATATATATATATATATATATATATATATATATATATATATATATATATATATATGTATATAATATCATGTAAACTTACCTTACCTGTGATCATGCTGCTTGAAAAAGAATATTAGAATTTTTAGAAAACAAAAATATTACTCACCTAACCCCCCAACCTCAATGCCTAGCAGTTAGTGCAGGTCCTGTTCACTGTCTAGTATGTTCACGCAGTGGTGTGTCAGCTACTGCTAGGTGCATGGATGCCTGTGCTGCGGTGCACACACCACCAGACTCGCCCCCCAGATCATCCCGCGAACCTCCAAGGTGTAACACTTACAGGCCCTGCCGCCTGCTGCCAGCATGCAGGGGAGGTAGTGCTTCGCCAAGAAATTGAGTGCACCCACCTCTGCCTCACAGAAAAGTGGGCAGGGCTGCGCCCTGCCCACCTCTGTTGCCCAGTGGGGGTGCAGGTGTCACTGTCTGTTTGTTCTACATATGCCATTGGAAGGGATTTGGACTGGGAAAGGGAAGGAAAGAGACAGGAGGACAGTGTGGACAGGCCAGGAGAGAAAAGTAAAACAAAAAGTGAAGTACAAAAAAGTCACAAAAACACATACAGAAACATAAATACACACACGGATAGTCAGAGAGTAATAAGGAAAAGGTGGGATTAGGAGGTGCGTGACCAGATGGGGTGGATTGGGTTGGATGAGAGTGGGCTAAAATTTGGAAACAAAGCTGGGAGAAAAGCAGGCAGGGCAGGAGCTGGCGAAACAAAATGCCCAAGCACTTGTTCACCGCGCGCAGCCGTTCGCGCTGATTTTTCAGTGCGGGATGCAATACCAGAGCTAAATCGCTGCAAGACATGCATTTTCCACCCGTTCGCGGAACTAAGCAGAATCTCGCTGAGTTTTTTGTAACTGCATGGAACTCCACAGAGTGAAATTCCGCAAGTTCAGCCCACCCTTAATTTTCATATATGTTGAACCTGCCACCCAGGGAAACATGAAATGTAGAAGCACATACTGCCAGGCACCTGTTTGTTTTTTCTTTTCCTCATTGTTTTTAATGTAAGATTAATAATAAAATTATTGTGTGTATGAATATGTGTGTTTTTCTTCATGTAGGTGGAAAATAGGGAGCATCATATTTCAAATTAGCTATTGAAAATCAATATTCATCTTTTTCTAGGAGTAAGTCTCCTTAGAAGCAATATTCATATGTGAATGCAAAAAAGATCTCAGAGCGCCCTGGTGTTATTTTAACTTTATTTCATGCAGATCTGAATGGGTCCTTCATTTTTTAGAAAACAATATATCATTATTTTTTGTGGAGAAAGGTCATTAACGCGATAACCTTCATGGCCGTGTATTTGCTACAGTGGGACGAATTTATGACATGTTTATAAATTGTTGTAAAAAGAGTTGGCTGAATTTTGAAGCCATAGATGAGTATTTGTATTTCTCAGATATGTGTGTGGACTATCATCCTACTAAAATGTGTGCGTCCAACTATGTGCATTTTTATTAAACAAGCTCCTGTCTGGGATTTTATTGTGACATTTTAGCTGATGAGATTTTTGCCCATAAGCCCAATTTCACCTTTTAAAATGCAGCAGAAATTTCATGTGGCCTAGTTAAATGTCTATTGCTTTCAATTTATTCTCCGACTTGTAAACATGTACCTCTTTTTATGGCACCGCTGCATTTTAGATGGAAAACATGCTTGTCCAAAACGTCCTGTTGGCTATAGTTTGCCAAACCTGTAAGAATTTGCATATCAGCGTCTATGTTGTTTGTAAATCTATACTTCAGTGAGGACCGTTTTCTTCCTCTCCCACATCAAATCAATATACCACAATCAATTCACATGGATTGGCATAAAATAAAGGCCTTGTGACCTGTAGCCTTGCCAAAATCTTGGAGCAACCATAGAATGCTTCAGTGATATTTTTCTGTTGAGTCCGTGCTTGTTTCCTTGGCAACAGACAGCATGAACTTAAATGTTAAGTTTTCTTTACCTCTGCAGCTTCTTGTTGCATCATGTCAGTAGGATATTGATTAGTATCTTACCTGTGTCTGTATTTGTGGTGTAAAATGTGCACCCTGTTTGCAAACTGATCGTAGATGTCAAACCCATTCCAATCACAAGGGCATCGAGGGACGTGGTTGCATACTATTGTAGCTTTTTCAATGGTGGTTTACGAATGATGACATAAAGCAAGATGAAAATTTACACGTTAATATTATTTATTAACAATTTTCAAATTGCGCTCATTTAAATACATTTCATTGCAAATTCCCCGACACCCCGGCGGCCCGGGTTCGACTCCCGGTATGGGAACCAAAAAGAAAAAAAAAAGGGAAAAAAAGCAAATTCCCCGACATTAATTTTTGGTGTGTGTTGGCCTATATTCCGATGGGTGCAAATAAAGGGACGAAAACAGAAACATTTGTGCAGGTGTGAAGGTAGTGTTTGCACCCAATTTACACCCTTAAGTCAATGTTGAGAACCTGTTTTGCTTGCAATATTGCTGCTTGAGCGCAGGTTAGCGTGGGTAGTAACCACATGCCAACCATGGTTGTAAAGTACCATTGCAAACAAGGTTTCACACAACGCAATGTAGCAAGACACCTTGCGGTGCTGCAATGAGTGAAAGGGAGAGGGCAGGAATGCACCGTATTTAACATTATATGACGCATTCCTGTCCTTTCCTTGCGCTGGCGCACAATGTGCTGCCTTGTGCCATAACAGGCAACCTTGTGCCGTGGTGCACGGGTGCCTGCGTTGAAGGCAGGATTGTCTGTGTGTTGGAAGGGGCAACTTCCTGCACAGAAACAATTCTCAGTGGCGGTATCACATCCCAGTGTGCAGTTGCCGCCCTAAGTGCGATGGGGATGCCCAGACGTGAGTCCCGTGCTCACTGTGCCAACAGAATCAACCAAAACCTGAATGTTGAGCCCGTAATTAGGGTGAAACCAGTCCTGCGTAGCGTGTGTTCTGGTTCAGGGAGGACCTGACTTCGCAGTTTGGTCTGAACTGTTCCAATGGGAGCAGGGTCAAGACTGATTTCCATATTGCTGGGTCCATACTGAGTTGACATGGTGTGCAAAATAAAGATAGATTGGGATGTGGCCCGAGTAATTACGAGTTGCTGATATTGGTTCAAGCATTCCATCCATCACTATTTTGTACACTTTAGTGTGTCTTCCTAAGAGAGACAAGTATGCCTAGACATGGATCCCATGAACAGTGTGTCACGGAAACGAAGCTGTACCCGGCTGATGAGCCCATAACTAGGGCGAAACCGGTCCTTGGTTGCTTTCCAGTTCACCGAGAACCTGGCTTGGCAGTTCGGACTAGACTGTTCCAATTGGAGCAGGGTCAAGGATGATTTGCATATAGCCGGGTCCAAACTGCAGTGACATGGTGTGCAAAATAACAGTGAACTGGGATGGGACCCTGAGTAATTACCACTTTCTGAGATTAATTCAAGCATTGCATACTTCACTTTTTTGCATACTTTAGTGTGTTGTCCTAAGTGGGACGGGTATGCCTAGACGTGGTCCTGTGCTCACTGTATCACTGATTAGCCGATATATAGGGCGAAACTGGTCCTGGGTTGCTTGTGTTCCAGTTCAGGGAAGATCTGGTGTAGCATTAAAGATAAATGTCAACAGTAGTAGTAAATGGGAATGAGCTTGGATCAATGTGGCACAATACATCTCCAGTGAATAATGACCACCCCATCAACACATCCTCCCCATTCCACATTCTCAATTCTAGAACATCAATAGCACTCCAACAGCTGTGCCTTAAAGGAAAACATGTCAAAGTACTATTAACACAGATAATACGGCTAATGAGATATAACACATCTTTCCCCTGTGAACAATAATGAAATAAAATAAAAATAATAAAATAAAACAAATATAAATACAAAACTTTCCCAGAGACAGATCACATAAAGTGCCCCAAATTTGCGGGTGGATGGCTAACCCGAGCACCAGCTTTTACTCATGAAGCTATTGAACCATCACCTATACACACATCAGAACCCCTGTTTACAACCTCCATCCTTGCATTACCTTCAGATATAGATGTTGTTCCTGATGTTGAAGTCAATGTGGTACATAAGAACAGTGGTCCCAGAAAACGACCATACAATTCAAAGTCCAAAATTACAAAGTGATTACCAAAAAACTGAAACACAAGGTATTTTGTTGCTCTTAGTGTTTAATTCACACTGAGCTTAGTCTATTATTGACATAATTCATATTATATACAATGATATCCCTAGGTGGGAAAAGGGAAAGAGGGGAAGGTAAAGTGAGAGTGATTCAGGTGAGGTAAGGGTAATGACTTCAAGAGTGTAGTTTGCATCAAAACAATATATTACTCAAAAACATGTGGCTCCTTGATTGAGCCTATTAATCACAATATACACAAAAAAACTTGTATCGCCATGGTAATAGTTAACACAGTACTAAATCTCTGATGTTAAAACTGGCTTGATTAAAAATTGTCGACGTTTCGACCCCAATATATCCGTAGGCTATTGAAATCCTTATGCCGGGGTCTTCATCAGGACTGTGGTGTGAGGGTGGGTGAGGGGATCATAAGCCGCCCCTGATGAGAGGCTGGAGTTATGCTAGGGCCCACGTGGCTCCTAATGACCGGGAGAGAGAAAACAGCACTGAAAGTGTGTTGAAAGCCTAATTACTCGGCTGAAGGCATATAAAGTATTCTGCGTTAGAAATACTGGCTAGAACTTTCAAGTTTCCATCGCGCCGCAGTTCTGTTGAAATAAATCCTTACGAACGAACGGCCTTCAGCCGAGTAATTAGGCTTTCAACACACTTTCAGTGCTGTTTTCTCTCTCCCGGTCATTAGGAGCCACGTGGGCCCTAGCATAACTCCAGCCTCTCATCAGGGGCGGCTTATGATCCCCTCACCCACCCTCACACCACAGTCCTGATGAAGACCCCGGCATAAGGATTTCAATAGCCTACGGATATATTGGGGTCGAAACGTCGACAATTTTTAATCAAGCCAGTTTTAACATCAAAGATTTAGTACTGTGTTAACTATTACCATGGCGATGCAAGTTTTTTTGTGTATATTGTGATTAATAGGCTCAATCAAGGAGCCACATGTTTTTTGAGTAATATATTGTTTTGATGCAAACTACACTCTTGAAGTCATTACCCTTACCTCACCTGAATCACTCTCACTTCACCTTCCCCTCTTTCCCTTTTCCCACCTAGGGATATCATTGAATATAATATGAATTATGTCAATAATAGACTAAGCTCAGTGTGAATTAAGCACTAAGAGCAACAAAATACCTTGTGTTTCAGTTTTTTGGTAATCACTTTGTAATTTTGGACTTTGAATTGTATGGTCGTTTTCTGGGACCACTGTTCTTATGTACTGTCCTTTACCCAGGTCCCAGAGACTAGTTTTAGGTTTACCCTTCTTAGGTAACGAAGTCAATGTGGTGGCAGCCTCTGGACTCCTCAATAAAGGCATGTTGAGACCATAATGATGTTTGGAAATACCTTCACTGCACCTCAGAAAACAACCTTCTTCCTCGTGGTCAGAGCCCACTTTATCACCTCTACCACACTTTGCCAACCTCCTACATTCCAAACTTTCCCATCCTGGGTAACCACACTCTTATTGTACACTTTAACAATCTTCATTGCTTTGCCATATCTGGGTGTACCTTTAGTTATAAGCCCTGTTTTAGGCACCCTCACCCAATCACCCACAGCAAAAGAAGGAACTTTAACCTTCCACTTAACATCATAAGCCTCCTTAATCTTTTACTGCTTCCTCTTCACACTCTCAAAAATTTCCTCCATGTTCATCTCACCTTGACCCTTGCCTTGTTTCTTTTTAAATCACCATGGACACAGCTTTGAAACCAGATGCGTTCCCCCTAGTAAATGGAAGGGACTAACCTCTGTGCTACTCTGGGGGGTGATGCGATCCAACCACAGTTTCTCCCTTAACCTGCCTCTCCCATTGCCACCACATCCACGTGCCCAAACAATGCTATCTTTCAACATATTGTTCAGTCTCTCAACCTGTCCATTCCCTTGGGGTTCGTGCAGTCATGTGATAACATGCTGGATATTGCTGTATTTGAGGAAACTTTGCATTTTTTTAGACATCAGCTGCAATTATAGTGTCTGATATTAACACCTCAGGATATCCTTCTCTTGCAAACACCTTCTTGAAAAACTCTACAATGGCACTAGAAGTGGACTGAAAAACAATTTCACCTCTGTCCAATTCAGGTGGTAATCCACCAGGACCAACACAAATGGGCATCACAAGGTAAACAGTGGAACGGTCCAGAAAAGTCAAAACCCAAATTCTGCCATAGTGAAGAGGAGCAGGAGCAGACTTTTACATTTGAACACAGACCTCACATTTTCTCACCACATTAAATGCCATCCTGTTGAGTCCTGGCTACCAAAAACATGCACGTAGGAGCCTTTTCATGGAGGACATACCTGGATGTCCCTCATGTGCCAACAACAAAATCACATCTTGCACACCTTGCATACACTTTCCATTTTTGAATATCAAATCACCTTCAATCTCTAATTCTTCACCATCTTCCAAAAAAGGCATAACCTCTTCTGGCACAGATCTTTTACTAGGCCACCCTTCCATAACATTTCCCTTCACATTTTGCAATAACTTGCCAACTCCTTCACACTCCCTCCACATCTCCTCCTGAACACCATTTAATTAGATACTCCGAAACAGAGGCAACCACATCAACTCTAACAACATCAACACCATCTTTAGATTTCTCCTGGGGCAAGCGGAATAAACAGTCAGCCATAACATTACTTTTTCCTGGCACATGCTCAACTGTGAAACATACTCCTGTAGCCTTGACACCAACTTCGCAATACACGCCATAGCATTCCATCCCCCTTCCGGGGAGACGATCCCAACTAGAGGTTTATGATCTGGGCGAAGCACAAAGCGTGAACCCCAAATGTAGTTTTGAAAATGTTCAATTTCCCAGATACAGGCCAATAACTCCTTGTCTATCACTGCATATCTTCTCTCAGCATCAGATTGTGTGCGGGAGGCAAAAGTAACATTCCATATCTCATTGCCACATCTCTGGGATAACGCCCCACCAATGCCATACATGCTAGCATCCATCGTAACAATAAATTCCACACCCATGAAAAACGGTTTTAACGTAGGTGCTTCAGCAATTTCCATTTAAATCTTCTCAAATGCAGACTGATGCACTTCCGTCCACAAAAGTTCTGTATTTTTCCATGTAATGTCACTGAGAGGTTTCATTTTAGTAGCAAAGGCTTTGATAAACTTGCTGTAGGACTCACACAGCACTGCAAATTACAACAATTTTTAACGATTATCAGGAGCAGGAGCTTTGGTTATAGCATGTACCAGTGACCTCTTGGGTACCACCTCTTCTCCAGACAGAGTATGTTCAAGATACTCCACAGACTTGGAATTTTTTTAAATATTTTTCCTTCAGTGTTAAACACTCTGCAAACTTTCCTAAGATGATCCATGTGTTCTTTTTAATTTTTTGAGAATATGAGCACATCATATTGGAAGCATTTCACTGATTCTTCCATATATTCGAACAAATGGAATATAGCTCTCTGGAAGACAGAAGCAGCAGAGGCAAATCCAAAAGGCATCCTCTTAAACTGCAATGACCCCTGAGGTGACAATCACCACAATATTAGCACTGACTGCTCTGAGGTCCACACACCGCCTCAATGAATTATCCACTTTGCGAGCCAAAACTGCCGGAGACACCCACTCAGAAGATTCAACCTCCTCTATTATTCACCATTTCCCTCTGCATATTCTTCAATTCTTCCCTTACATCGATACGTACATTCCTAAGTTTTTGCACATACCGGTTTGACATTTGCTTTCACTTTTGTCTTATGAGCAAATCCTTCCATTTTTCCCAGCCTTTCCACAAATACTTCCGGATACTGAGATATAATCCGATCCTTCTCACTGCAGTCTTCAACCATCAACACTGGCTTTCTACTTCTAGGATTCAATATATACCAAACTTCCATTGGTCTCTCCAACCCAACGCATTCACTCCAGATTGTCACCGCTTGTAATATTGAAGATAAATGCCCACAGCAGTAGTAAATGGGAACAAGCTTTATTCAATGCGGCACAGTGCATCTCCAGCCGATAATGACTACCCTATCATTACATCCCCAAGTTCCACATTCTCAATTCTAGAACATCTATAGCACTCCAACAGCTGTGACTTAAAGGAAAACATGTAAAAGTACTATTAAATCAGATGATAAGGCTAATGAGAAATAACACCTGGCTTGGCAGTTTGGTCAGTACTGTTCTGATTGGGGCGGGGTCAAGACTGATCTCCATATAGCTGGGTCAAAACTGTTGTGACATGGTATGCAAAATAACAATGAATTGGGATGGGGCCCGAGTAATTACCAGTGGCTGAGATTAATTCAAACATTGAATCCATCACTTTTTTGTATACTTGAGTGTGCCACCCTAAGTGGGACAGGTATGCCCAGATGAGGGTCCCATGTACACTGTGTCACTGGGGCCAAGCTGTACATTACTAGGGCCAAAGCGGTCCTGGGTTGCTTGTGGTCTGGTACATTGAGTAACATGCTTGGCAGCTACGGCTGGACTGTTTCTGATTGTAGGAGGGTCAAGACTGACTTGCATATAGCTGGGTCAAACTGTGGTGACATGGTGTGCAGAATAACGGTGGATTTGGATGCTGCCTGAGTACTTACAGTGGCTGAGAATAATTTGAACATTCCATCCATCACTTCTTTGTATACTTAAGTGTGTTGCGGTAATTGTGATGGATATGTCCAGCTGCCGGTCCCGTGAACACTGTGCTACTGGAACCAAGCTGTACCTGGCTGATGAGCCCATAACTAGGACGAAACCAGCCCTGAGTTGCTTGTCTTTCGGTTCAGGAAAAACCTTGGCTTCACTGTTCTGACTGGAGCAGGGTCAAGGCGGATTTGCATATAGCTGGGTCCAAACTGAGGTGACCTGGTGTGCAATATAACAATTGTTTGGGATATGACCCTGTGTAATTACCAGTGGCTGAGATTATTTCAAGCATTCCATCCATCACTTTTTTGTATACTTTATTGTGTCACCCTCATTGGGACATATATGCCCAAACGTGGGTCCATCAAATGATCCATGTCGGAAATACACTTATGATATGGAATGATCATCAAGCCCATAACTCTCAAGCTACTTCCGTCTCAGCCATCTAGAGGGACCTCAAACTACACTTTCTAAAAGACCACATTTTTTGTATCCAAACATGTTAAATGTCTCTTTAAATGCTGAATGAATTTGTCTCACCTGTAAATATTTCACTAAACCTGCTTAAAGTATGAAATACTTCACTCCACTGCATTTCTATTATTGTACTCTATTGTAATATGTTCTTACATTATGGTCTAGAATATTGTGGACTAAATATTGTCTAAAATATATTGTGTCCTAACTTAAATTACCTCATTGGCGTTGATAATGTAAAATCTACACCCAGTAGGTCAAACCTTTTGGAAACAATTTTAGGACACAATATTTATGTTAGATATTGTTTTTGTCTCAATATTCTGACATACAACTGTTGCATTGCCCTTTCCAAGGGTCTTACTCTGGCTGTACCGAGAAGCAAAAATAAACTAAATAATCAGAGTCTTTTTTAAAATGCTTCTGAATATCCATGGCACAGACTATGGTTTTATTAAATGTTTTTTTCATTTGAATTTTTCATCATGTCATATCATATGTCTTGTGTAAACATATACACATCTTATTGTAAGACTCAGCTAACAAATGTGTTTTTTCTGCTTCATTTTAGGTTGTTTATGTGAATACACTGCATCAGTGTATGAAGAGGGATGAATACTTAAACAGTTAGTACAAATATTGATTATTTTACTTAGGGCTGCTTCAAACTGTGATAATTAGAAACTTTGTATGCCATTAATAGCACTTCTTTGCAATGTCCTTTTTGAGATCAATAGGGGAATGTGAGTGGCTCATAAATTTGCCCACTTAAGCTATCAGATTTATTTGGGCAGGCGTTGGTTTTATAGAAGAAGAATCAAATAAACGCATACACAAGTTATGGATTGGAAGGAGAACATAGCCATATAGTTTTCTTTATGTAGTTGTTTTGTGCATGAATGACTTCATTATTAGATGAAAATATAAGCATTTGCTGTTCCTAGATGGGGACATACCATGAAACCGAATGCTAGAAATCAAATTCAAGATGGCCCTCATTCTAATTGGGAGGAATTCTGCTTGATCATTGTACATCCTGTAAACATTGATACGGCCACCTATATTATTTGCTGGAAGTGCAATTACATCACCATTCCAAGATTTAGGGTTCTCCCTTGTTGTCTGTTTGATGTCACTCAGAACCCCTAGTGAAAAACCCTGCTCCATATTTACAAAGCGGTGTTAAGCCACTTTGCGTAGCTTAACGCCCCTTTGTAAATATCATCCTCTTTCACGCAGGTATCTGTGTCAAAGGGGCGTTCAATTGGTGTTGCTGTTAGCGTTCCACTGCAACACCCATTGCTTTTTGACACTGCCCCAGATTTATGAGGACCTGTAAACATGAGGCAGCGCCAAAAACTAATGCAGCTGAATAGCAAGTGTTAGATCCGTGCAATGAAGAGAAATACTTTTATTTCTCCTCATTTTTGCTCTTTCTAGGATCTCTTTTCCTCATGGAGGGAAGGTGCTTGCTTATTACTCCAAGACTGAGCAGCTGTTACAAAGTCTCTTAGCTGCCCGCTGTCGGGTAGCAGGGGTAGTCACATTCAGAGGTGTCACATCTGAGACCAGCATTCCTTTGGATGAATCAGTGGTCAATGTACTAATTGCAGTTACATCTACTTTAGAGTCCTAGCTTTTAGTTCAGGTGCCACCCTCTGAAATTGGTCTGTAGTTTAAAAGAAAGAAAAATGAGTCCATGGTCCTGTCTACTATGACGAGCTTTTCTACTGGTTGCATTTCCTCTCTCAAGAGTAACTCTTCCATTTCTACTTATCTTGTTCTTTTAAAATAGAACACAACACTGTATATCTATATCCTACTCATGCATCTCAGTAAGACATTTTTGCAACAGAAAAACACAAAGAGGACATTGCTAATCATAACAGCTTCTAGATGGATCTTTATCACACAAATTCAGCTGATGTGTAGATAGGTACATGAATAGCATGTACTTTCTTCTTTCCTAAATCTTGTATTTTCATTTTAGGTGAATCTTTGATATCTCCAGTATGAGTCCTTTAGGAGGAATCAGTGAAAGTCCCACTGACCCTCCAATACAACCCCCCACCCATCTTCAGGTGGTCCGTTTGTTTACTGCATCCTATAAAAGGAAGGCATGGTCCCTGTCTATTGCTTAGTGGTGCTGCATGGGACACAGGGCCTCTTTGGGAAGGGTTGTGGAGCCTACAAGGAAGGGTGTAGTCAGACAAGGCACCTAGCCTCATAAGGACACACAATCCCACGTCTTAAAGCAGGGTACTCTCACAAAGAGTTGTGACCATATCATTGTTCTGTCATATAATACAGACCATTCCACAGCACGGCAGCATGTGACAATGCGCTGCAGGGTTCATGTGAAAGCTCACACTATGGAGCTCTGGGTAAGGCACAGGGGAATCCTCCTGAACATGCTAGAGCTTACCGTGGTGTAGAAAATATGTAGTATGGGTCCAGCATTACTTCCCGTGTGCACCAAAGTGAAAATATTTGTGAATGGCTGTCCCCCCAAACCCTTGCCTCTTTTGTCAAGTGTGTATACTACTACTACTACTACTTCTACTACTACTACTACTACTACTACTACTACTACTACTACTAATAATAATAATAATGATAAATGGGGCCATATACTCCCACCTGTAATTTATAAGGATATTGCAAGATGCAAAGAAGCTCAGTGACGCTATTGAGGCAGCATGCCAAAGCCTAAGGGCCTAATTTAGATCTTGGTGGAGGGGAATACTCCACCACAAATGTTACGGAGATCCCGTCTGCCGTATTACGATCCCATTATATCCTATGGAGATCAGTTATAGGGCGAGCGGGATATCTGTCATGTTTGTGACGGAGCATTCCATCCGCCGAGATCTAAATAAGGCCCGAAGTCCTTTGTAAAGTCACCGAATTCCAAATTGACTTGCACTATCCTTATAATGTGCAGTTTAGAGTGCACGATTTCTTAAAATAAGTGGATTTTTCTTGCAACGCAGATCTTTCAAGAAGTCCCAGGTCGGGCATAAGTGGTGAATCCAAGCCTCCTTAGTCGTGGAACTTTGAGACTTGTACTTTTGCCTTTTGCCTTTATTTAATCAGGACTACATTCCCACCATGCCAAAAAGGACTGCGAGCATTGCTCATACCACATTAGCGACAAATTCAGAGCAGGCATCCTTTTCAAAATGATTTTGTCCCTGGAGTCTGCATGTTGAAAAGAGACCATCCAAGTATGTGGTCTTCCTTGTTGCCGTGGAAGAGTTTCAGGAACGTTGGGAGGTCAGCCGGCCGTGGTCACAGGTGAAGCGTAGGCCAGCAAATAGATGTAACCTGGCTACTAGTCCAAGTAAAGGCAAAAGTGAAAGTTCCATAGCTGGGAAAAGACAGAAGAGGGTGGGTAAGTTATGTGACAGCTTCCACGCCTCATTCCCTTGATGGCAACTGTAAGTGCTTCCTCCACCATGGGTGAGGTTGAGGAATAAAAGGGAAGAGAGGCCTTAATCACAGCAGCATCACAACACCACAGGCTGCTAAGAGGCTGTGGGAAGTGAGGTAGGTGGGACAAGTGGAAAAACTTAGCAGCTGATATGGCTCCCTCTTTTTGCAGATGAAGGCATGGATGGTGGAAGGGATAGTCCTCAATCACAGTGTAACATAGGCTAGGTGGGTCTTATTACACCAATTTTCACTTGGAATAAGTTACTGCAAGGTAGTAGTGATAGTGTGGAGAAGTGTGGCTCAATGGTTAGAGCGGCAGACCCTGATGCAGAGATCTGGCCCGGGACCAGGGTTCAATTCCCACCTCAGCGGGTCTTGGGCTCAATTTCCTCAGACCTGATAATTCTCGCCTCGGTGCCTATTCTAATCATGGGTCCCACTCTGCAACTCTGGGCAATAGCTTGCTTAATCTCCACAACGGCCCCAACAGCGCTGGGATGCCTGGCTTCACCCTGGGGGTGCCCAGGAGTGGACATTTCACAGGGAAAAACCAGGAAGGGTTCCACAGCGGTATGCGTACAGCGCCTGGACACCCCTTTGGGGGTATGGGTGCGCTTTACAAATTTCATTTCATAGGTCGATGTTCTTATTATAGGTGGGTTCATAGACCTGAGCACGCCTGGAATTAGTTTTAGAAAAAAGTCCATGGGCTTCCGAGGAGACACGTTTCCTACTTATTCTAGTAATACTTGCTCATAAGAGAAGTGGCACAGTATTTGAGGAGCTTCCAAGCAATGAGTGGAAAAGTGAACAGGTGGATATACAGAGAATGAGGTCGTTCCAGGCATTAAGAGAGCACGTTATGAAGTTTACAATGTGTCTGGTTTTGTATATTTTATTGTTTGACACTCGATTAGATTAATCCTTCACTAACACTTTCACAAGAATAAATTATCCGTGTTCTAGAACTCCCAACTATGAGAGAGTGAATTTCCTTTTTTTAAATCCGCTTGTAAGCAGATGCTAAACGTCAGGTAATTGCGGCCATTTCCTCTCATCACATCTGCCTGTCCCAGATCACAAAAGGCAGAATGCAGGCAGAGTGCCCTGCAGCAGAAGAATACATCATTCAGTGCAGCGAGGAATGCACGGAACTAGGAATAGTTGTGCCCTTGAGCAGTGTTATCGACCAGACAAGGTAAATACCGTAGTGGTAATTTCATCACGTTAATTACACTACCCCGCCCCTGACAGTACATGCCAGTTTCCTAGCAGGGAAGCCTGTGTGTGACACCTGCCCACCCAGGCAGGTGCTGCACAAGAGATGCTGTGGGGGCAAGGTGCTGTCAACAGCACTGTCAGGGGTCCGGGCAGCGTTTTTATTTTCAATCAATTATCGTTAAGGTAAATACATTGCCGTGTTGCTCACTGTACTTCTAAAGCAACTGTGTTGTTGGGCTTTTTTTTACACCCGCGGAGCAGCAGAGCTATCCTATTTCCGCTCAGCAGGTGGAAAAATCACAAATTTCTTATGTTTCGAAAGTCTCCTGAATTTTTCACCCAGACCTATGTGGATCTACTGAAGTTCAGTAATTATTAGCTAAATACATCATTTGGGGAGTTTTAATGTCACCTATATATCGCATGATGACTCTAAACCTATAATTTCACATGCAAATTGTGCCGTAGTAACTGGGGTACAGTGTACTGCATATACTCTGAAGACTTACTTTTCCCTACATTGTTCAATCAATCTATCAATCAAATAGGATTTGTAAAGCACTGCTTATCACCCCTGAGGGCATCCAGGCGCTGGGAGGGGGGTGCTGCTGCTGTGTTGAATTGTCGAAGAGCCAGGTCTTTGGGTATTTCTTGAACTTTTGCAGGGTGGGTGATGTGAGGAGGTGGAGGTCGTTCCAGGACTTGGCTACCAGGTGTGAGAAGGCGTAGCCACTACTACTGCTTTTGTGGATACGGAGAGTGTTTGTTGTTTCCAATGGATTGCTCTCCATCCTTCACAAGCACTGTTTAGACCACCTGGTCCTCAGTTTGACCAATTCTGCATCCACTGTGGGACCGGGAGTGTTAGCATATGAGGGTTTATACTCCAGGGACCTGTTGTGACTTATTTCCATCATACATTCTCTTTAAGAATCATGCATTGATCAGATCATTAAGAAAACACCCTTTGATCAGGGTCGTAATCTGGCAGTGCCCGATGGGCCAGTCTTACAGGTCAGTGTGTGGACCGCTTTTGAAGCCCTGTATGGGCTGGTGTTGTAAATATCTTTACATAGAGAGTAGGCGGCAGTAGCAAGCAGCACTGTGCAAGCTGTGGATGCTGTTATCTCATTGCATGCTGAGTAGGTGGTCCCCTCTTTGTGGGCAGAAGAGCAAGGGAGGTGTCAATGTTTTATCTTTTTGATACAAATGGAACTTAGTCAGTTTCACTGGTGCATTTCTCAAATATTACCACACAAATTGCTCACAGCGAGCAAAAATACATATGGTTTCGCACTTCTAGAGATCACAGACAGTTTGTCTTAAAAGATCAGAGGTTGTTTGATTTACAAATGTAGGCTAATTTTTTTCTACCCAGTTCATAAATGTAGGCCACTTTATTTTGGTTCTTAGGCCTATTTTCGGCCCAAATCATACCCTGCTTTTCTTTTTTTTTCTCACTAACTGCCATCTCTTAGTTGGAAGCCGTATTCAGACTGGCCTATAGGGCCATCAGGGTGATAGGCTGGTATGACAGACCAGTGTGTGGGCCGGCATTTTAGCAGTTTATGGGCCGGTTTTATGACCAGGTGGGCCGGTTTTACTGCTGATTTCCCTGCTATCACCACAAACATTGCCAGCAGCAAGCACAAATGCATCCAGTCTCCCATGCCTTGCAAAATACTCATATAGCATGTCTTTAAAAGTTCAAAACTGGCCTGATATGCAAATGTGGGCCACTTTATGTGCCAACTGGTTTGCTAATGGCGGACACTTTTATTCTTGTGCCTGGGCTAATTTTTTGTCCCAGTCCGGGGCTGGTTGGAAGCAGGAGACTACTTCTGAATATCACAGACAACATTTTTCTGTTTGGGAAGGGAGCCAGGGAGCACAGCACAAAAAGCCAGCCTTTGATCAGCCACACTGCAGGTCCAGGGTTTTTCTGCCTTTGTGTTTGTATGTAGAAAGGACACACAGCAGGAAGGCAGGATGCTCATCCGACACAATTTACCTTCTACTCGGCGGTTTTTCTGCCTACAGTAAGTGACAACCCTTTCAAACCTTAAGTCAGGGGTTCATAATTGCACCTTTCAGTGGCGCTCACAAAAGATATAATGAAGGCTGCCATGGCCCTCCACATAATGCATGCGTGGTGCAACATTGTTCTGAACACCAGAGGGAGCCACTTATCCACTTCTTAGCTGCAGAGAGCTGTGTGCATAATGGTGACTGCTAAGCAACAGAGAATGACCTCAGAAAGCATGCAGATGAATACAGCCTGCAGAAAGGAAACATGGCATCTAAAAAACCAGGGTTGGAGGAAGGTGTAAAATGCCTCTTTTTTTCCTAAATCAGTAATAAATGGTAGTGTTTTTTTTAACAACGCATTTACCCAGACACCATTTTTCCTTTCTTCACTTCCCTTTTTTTCATTTCATGTTGCTCTCCGCTCATTTCATGTTGCTCCCTGCTCTCTTTGGCTTCTGTTTGTACTCTTTCAGGCATTACTATCTGACTTTAGATCATCCGTTTTGTTCATCATTGTGTTTCTCTCTTTTTAAGCTTGCATTTGATTGCCTACGCTCTTTCTTTTCTTCACTCTTGACTCTTCAATATATGAACATCTTTAACTCCGGCATCCAGTAGCGGCTCGTGGTGGGAGTGCTGCGGGGCGGTGGGGCGGGGCGGGGGAGGAGCAGGGTGGGGGGTAGTAAACTACAGCATACGGCCGAACAGAGGTAAGTAAACAAATAAATAAATAAAACTAATTTTATTGCGCGCACTTCATTGCCAAATGCGATGCAGCGCGCGCAACAAAATTCGTTTTATTTATTTATTTCTTTACTTACCTCTGTTCGGTCGTATGCCGTAGTTTACTACCCCCCACCCTGCTCCTCCCCCTCCCCGCAGCACTCCCACCAGGAGCCACTACTGCCTGCATCCATCAAAAGAAGCACAAGGCATTACACTTTCCATGTTCTGCCTGCTCAGTTGTGATCAGCGTGCCAGTCACATTTTAGGGCAGGCAATACATGCGGTGTCTGACACTTACATTTCTCAATGGTACAAGAAGCACAGCTGTCAAGTTTCCCAAGTCTATGCGCAATGAGCTGAACCAGTCGAGATGTTTTCCTTTGAATTCTGGGTCTTGTAGTACTGATTTTATGATGGAATAAACAAGACTACAAGTTCCGGAAGTCAGAGTAAATTCTGGGCTGGGGTAGCTCATCATGCGCGGACCTGGGAAACTTGGGAGGGATGAAGAAGACAATCTAAATTTCACCAGACAGAAATTGATGATTTTCTGGCAGAGATTTAGAGTTGCCAGATGTCTTTATGTCATTACAAGCAACTTAACACCGTCCTGACTTTCTAACCAGCAGCACTTTGCAGGTGGCAATTTCAGTTTCATTTGTTTGACATTATTAATTTGGGCCTACAATTCCCAACGTTGTATGTCAGACTGTCGAGGACAAAACCACTGTGGGGCTAAAATATCAAGGCCTAATTATCGAGGTTCCAAATGTTGTGAAGGTAAGTGCATCTCGGTAAGTGTGATTTACTATCCTTAACTCCATCTCTACGTATATTACCCAGTGGCGGTCGCCACTGGGTAGTTATAGTTAGGATCGTATTTCCATTGGAAAATGCATTTTTTGTGGTTCTAATGGCTTTGGCCCCGTTTGATGAATCCCCACAAAACTTTCCCAAAAAGTTCTACTTTTTGACTAGTTTGCACATGGAAAGTTTCAAAGTGATCCATCAAATGGGGCCAAGAAAAGGGGGTGGGTCCCAAAATGCGTTTTCCTCATTAATTTTTTAATAGGAACTTTAGGCACCACTACAGCTCAAACTGCTGAACGGATTTACACCAAATGTGAAAGAAAGCTAGATGTTGGCCCAGAAAGAGAGCTTTTTCTGTTTTGGTGTAAATCCATTCTGTAGTTTGGGACAAATTAAGATAAAAATAAATAGTATATTTCACACTGTCGAGGAATCGCAGAGCTGACAGATCTTATAGTGGGAGCTGAATGGTTGCCACCACCTCAATCAGGAAGTGGTGGCATCCAGCTTAGGACTACAAAAAAACAAACATAAGGAGGCAGAGTAGGGATACCCTGAACCCCTAGGCCTGGTGGTGGGGACCAAGAGGGCCTGGGGTCAAAAATGTTTTTTTAAATGTTGCTGCAAAATTGCAGAGGATCTGCAAATCTGCTGCAATGTTTAAAAAAAAAAAGAAGAATGGGCTCCCATTCTTCTTTTCTAAACCCCCAGGGGTGGGCAGGTGTCCATGGGTGTGGCGTTTTTAGGGAGGGAAGGGTGCACAGCCCTCCTTCCCAGTTCATTTTTGGCCCTGGAAACCCCATCCGCAGGCCTGGATTATGTGCTAAGGGGAGGGGGCTGCGCAGCCCCCCCTCCCACGCCGCTTTTGGCCCCCGCTGCCACACTCCAACCCTTCAAAAGGCCCTGCAGACCCCATGCACCCCGGGCCTCTAACTTTTGAAAAAGGGAGGGGGCATGTGCCCCTGCTCCATCAGTCTTTATTGGCCCCGGGAAACCCCATCCCCTGGGGCTGGCTCACTTTCTGTGTCTGGGTAACCCACTCCTGGGACACAACAGTTTCACTGCACCGTGATGGGCAGGGAAACTTGTGTTTCCTCCTGCTTGACGGGAGCATTTTCTAAAACTCCCACCAAACGGGAGCAAACATAAAGTCTGCTCCAAGTGGGCGGGAGCTTTATTAATGCTCCTACTAGCTGGGAGCAGACGTTTGCTCTGTTTCCCTGTCTGCACTGACATGGGCATGGAAACAGATCAAGATATTGCTCCTGTCCGGAGGGAGAAGCCTAAATAGCTGCTCCCTGCGGCTGGGAGCAATGTTGGCTCCCGCAGCATCTGGGGAGCTAGCTGGGCCATGGGGCCTTGAGGCTCCCCCCCAGTGGCCGCCAACGTGTGTATGGTGGGTGCCCTGGGTAGGCACCAGGGCACCCACCTTTAAAATGCCAGAGGAGGGGGGCTATGTGGCCCCTTCCCCTTTAAACATATATATACAACTCTGGGGAATAGGGTCCCCGGGGGCCATAATAGGCTCAGGGAGGGGGCCACACCCCTTTAAACAAAAAAAACAGCCCTGTAGAATGGGGTCTCCATGGCCTAATTTGGCTCAGGAGGGGGCCATGCATCTCCCCTTTACAATATATATGGCTCTAGGGAACAGGGTCCCCAGGGCCATAATAAGCTAGGGGAAGGGGGCCGGATATATATATATATATATATATATATATATATATATATATATATATATATATATATATATATATATATATATATATATTACCTACTGGCGGTCGCCAGTAGGTAGTTATAGTTAGGACCTATTTTCCATAGGAAAAGCATTTTTTGTTTTCTCAATAACTTTGGCATCGTTTGACAAATCATTGCGAAATTTTCAAAACTAGTGGGGCGCTCCGGTCAGCTCCTGTCTTGAAAGTTTCGGGGTGATTCATCAAGCGGGGGCTGAGAAAAAGGGGGGTCCCAAAACGTGTTTTCTCCATGTTATTTTCCATAGGAAACTTTAGACACGGCTACAGCCCAAACTGCTAAACGGAATTACACCAAATTTTGCAAAAAGGTCGCCCTTGGTTCAGAAAGAGTCCTTTGTGTTAAATGGTGTAAATCCGTTCAGTAGTTCCAGAGAAATTCAAAAAATAGAGGTCGGAAAATCAATTTCCCATAGGAAACTTTTGCCAAGGCTACAGCCCGAACTGCTGAACGGAATTACACCAAATTTGGCAAAAAGGTAGTGCTTGGCTCAGAAAGCGTCCTTTTTTTAAATGGTGGAAATCCGTTCAGTAGTTGCTGAGAAATTCAAAAAATAAAAGTTTCGATATCTATGGCCGAGGAGGGTTCGCGAACCCTCCCGACCACGAGCTTTATTCTAATTGGCTGTCAACTCTCCAAACCAGGAAGTGTTGGCAGCCATCTTGTGACTCAGTAGAACCGAGTCACAAGAAAACAGTGAAACAAGCCTGAAAAACAAGAAAAGGGGGCAGGGTAGAAACACCCTGACCCCCCAAGCCTGCTCAGGGGTCCCAAAAAAGCATTTTTTTTTTTTTTAAATGGCAAAATTCGCGAAGGATCCACGAATCCCGCCAATGAAATTAAAAAAAACGAAGCGCGGACTCCCGCGCTTCATTGTATTTAAGCCCCCGGGTGGGCCAAGTCCCGGGGGCATGGGAAAATATATTTGCGGGGGGCCCAGGGGGGCCCTGCAGCCCTGGAGACCGCCACCCCCGGGACTTTTCTTAAATATTTGCGGGGGCACACAGCCCCCCCGCAGCCCCGGGGACCGCCACCGCCCGGGGCTTGCTTTTTTAAATGTGTGGGGGGGCCTCAAAGGCCCCCCCCAAGCCCCGGGGACCGCCACCCCCCCGGGGCTTTTCTTAAATATTTGCAGGGGCACATGGCCCCCCGCAGCCCCAGGGACCGCCACTCCCCGGGGCTTGTTTTAAAAAAAATATTAGACCTGTGTGGGGGGGCTCGAGCCCCCCCACATGCCCCGGGGACTGCCACCTCCCCGGGGCACTAAAATGCAAATTTGGGGGTCCGTTACGGACCCCCGAGCCCCGGAGACCACCACCTCCACGGGGCTGTGCATGTGATGGGAGGGGGGGCCACGTAGCCCCCCTCCTGGAGCCCATGATGGCCCTGGGGACCGCCACCCCCCAGGGCCGGCTCCTGCAGTGTCCCGGGGTGCCCACCCCCGGGACACTGCTGTTTGCTATGACAGGGCGGGAGCTGTGCAGCTCCCGCCCTGTCATAGCAAACACTGGTTTGGATTTTGGAAGAGAGAGCAGGAAACCTGCTCTCTCTTCCAAAATCCAAACCAGATTGCTTTTCCACATGGGGAGCTGCATGTCAGCAGCTCCCCGTGTGGAAAAGCAATGCCGGCTCCCGCAGGAGGCGGGGAGCCGGCGGGACCGTGGGGGCATTGGGGCTCCCCCACGGTCCCCAACGAAGAGGCCAGGCCCCGGGGATGGGGTACCCGGGGCCAGGAGTGGCCTGGGAGGGGGCCACGCGGCCCCCTCCCCTAAATGAAAAAAAAAAAAACACGGCAGCCCGGCCCCAGGGGATGGGGTCCCCGGGGTCATAAAAAAATAAACAGGTGGCCAGGCCCCGGGGGATGGGGTCCCCGGGGCCATAATTGGCCTCTGGAGGGGGGCCACGCGGCCCCCCTCCCGTTTTTTTTAAAAAAAAAGGTGTCAGGCCCTGGGGGATGGGGTCCCCAGGGCCCCAAAAAAAGAAAAAGAAGGGGGGCCACACAGCCCCCCTTCCAAATAAGTAAGTAATAAAAAAAAAAAAACGGCATCGCCGGAGTCCCCGCCCCCTCCCGGCAACACTCTGCAAACGCGCCCCCTTGCGCGTTCTAAGTTGGGGAATTAATTCCCCTTGAATACTGGGGGTCCCTGGGGGCCAACTAGCCCACCAGGTACCTCCAGTATAGGCCAGGGAGCTGCGTTGCAGAGAGGTGGTCCAAGGCCACACACCCTTTTTACACCACTCTGCAACGCAGCTCTGTGGCGCTTACTGGAGGTAGCTGGTGGGCTAGTTGGCCCCCAAGGACCCTCAGGACTCAAGGGGATTTAATCCCCCAAGTTACAATGTGCCAGGGGGTGCAATTGCACAGTGGAGCAGGGAGGGGGCGGGGCCTGATATGAGAAGTGTGCAAACGCACCCCCTGGTGCGTTGTAAATTGGGGGATTAAGTCCCCTTCAATCCTGAGTGTCCCTGGGGGCCAACTAGCCCACCAGGTACCTTCAGTTTGCGCCACAGAGCTGCGTTGCAAAGTGGTGTAAAAAGGGGCGTGGCCTCAGACCACCTCTCTGCAGCGCTGCTCTCTGGCGCAAACTGAAGGTACCTAGTGGGCTAGTTGGCCCCCAGGGACCCTTAGGATTCAAGGGGACTTAATCCCCCAACTTACAATGCGCCAGGGGGCGCGTTTGCACAGTGGTGCAGGGAGGGGGCGTGGCCTGATATGGCAAGTGTGCAAATGGGCCCCCTGGCGCGTTGTAACTTGGGGGATTAAGTCCCCTTCAATCCTGAGGGTCCCTGGGGGCCAACTAACCCACTAGGTACCTTCAGTTTGTGCCACAAAGCTGAATTGCAGAGAGGTGTAAAAAGGGGCGTGGCCTCAGAACATCTCTCTGTGACGCAGCTCTGTGGCGCAAATTGAAGGTACGTGGTGGGCTAGTTGGCCCCCAGGGACCCACAGGATTGAAGGGAACTTAATCCCCCAACATAGAACGCGCCAGGGAGCGCATTTGCAGAGTGCTACAGGGAGGGGGTGGGGCCTGATATAACAAGTTAGCAATTCTGCTGTGTGGTATTTACTGGAGGTAATAAAAGGGGTAGTTGGCCACCACGTTGGCGGCTAACTATCCCTCCTGTTACGTCCGCTAAGTCCCACACAGTGGGATTGCTAAAATGTGTTTGAAGGCCATGCTCACCTTTCTCCACCACTCTGCAAACACGACTACTATGTTATAGATAGAAATTAGCATTTAAAAAACCTTTGAAATTCACTGAAAAAACCACAGGTTTCAGACACGTTATAGTTAGAAATTAGCATTTAAAAAACCTAAGAAATTCACTGAAAAAACCATAGGTTTCAGGGACGTTATAGTTAGTTGGAGATTTCACTCGTACAAAACCAGAGAAATTCCACCGTTATAGTTAGTTCAGCTAACTATAACTTGCGCCCGCAATGCACTGCTGATGACGTCACATATTACATCATTCATGACATGGTCAGTGACATCACTGATGACATCACTGATGACATCTCAAATGACATCACTGATGACATCATGCACGTGATAATCTGATGCACCTCCTCACATCCTAATGTAACTTTAGATACACCCACTCTAGAATTTTCAAAACCATAGACACACCAATACCAGTTACTACATACCCACTCACTGATTCCTAGGTCTACACACACGTCCACTCATTCACCCATACAGCCACTCATAGATGCAGACACTCATTAATACAGCACTATCATATGCACTCATTCACCTATACAGACACTCACACACCACCACTCATCCAGAGTTGCTCACACACCTAGTCAGTCATGCAAAGAATCAATCACACTTCTATTTACTCACCTATACAGTTATACACACACCACATCACTTATTCATACAGATACTAACGCATACTTACTCTCTTACACAATCACTGATACAAGTACAGACTCATCCATACAGCCACTCTCACAATCACTGACTCTCATGTATAGTCATTTATATACTCCAACTCTCACATACACTGCCTTTTACATCTGTAGTTACTTCGACATATACCACTAAGACATCCATTTACTCACCAACACACCTATACACACACTCACCCACCCATACAACTGTTTCCACATGCACTCTTGAACCCATACACCCAGTGAATCAACCACTCACACATCTATGCACAGAGTCACACACCTCCCACACACCCACACACACACTCAGGCACCCTTACAAATACGCAGGCAACCAATCGATAACCCATATAGACACTCATGTAGCTACTGACCAACACATGCAGCAGCTTACACAACAACAGACAGACTGATACAGACATTCACACAGTTTAGTCACTAACCCACGCATTCAGTAAGACACATTTAATCACTCACTTATATAGTCAGTCACGCACCTACTAAATCCACCATCCAGATACTTATACACCCAGTTATTCTTCAATACACCTTGGCATATATCTAAAACATATTTAAAGTTTATAGAAACACACAGTCACTGCATTATGTCATCAGTGATGTCATTTGAGATGTCATCAGTGATGTCATCAGTGATGTCACTGACCATGTCATGAATGATGAAATATGTGACGTCATCAGCAGTGCACTGCGGGGCGCGAGTTATAGTTAGCTGAACTAACTATAACGGTGGAATTTCTCTGGTTTTGTACGAGTGAAATCTCCAACTAACTATAACGTCCCTGAAACCTATGGTTTTTTCAGTGAATTTCTTAGGTTTTTTAAATGCTAATTTCTAACTATAACGTGCCTGATACCTATGGTTTTTTCAGTGAATATATATATATATATCCACACAAGCTTGGTTCTCCTTCGCCTGGCTTTTTCGGCGCTCGATTAGGTGCGGGACCCTTGCGGTTGAACCAAACCGATAAACATATACCACATCCTTCATTTTGCAGAAAGAAAGGGTCGCACTCTCACAGGATCCTTTTGGCAATTGTATTTAATTCCTTTCATCCATTCAGTTGGGACAACAGGCAAGTAACTAACGCGTTTTGGTATTTCGTAATACCTTGTTCACGGTCGACCGTGAACAAGGTATTACGAAATACCAAAACGCGTTGGTTACTTGCCTGTTGTCCCAACTGAATGGATGAAAGGAGTTAAATACAATTGCCAAAAGGATCCTGTGAGAGTGCGACCCTTTCTTTCTGCAAAATGAAGGATGTGGTATATATATATATATATACACACACACAGCCTTGGGGGATGGGGCCCTAGTGTCATAATAGGCTCGGGAAAGGGGGCCGCATGGGCCACTCCCCTACATATATATATAAGCATGCAGCCAGGGCCATAATAAGCTCAGGAAGGGGGCTGCACATCCCATGTCTTCTATAAAATCAAAAAAACAACCCTGGGGAATGAGTTCCCCAGAGCCATAACAGGCTCAGGGAGGGGACTGTGTAGCCCCCTCCCCTTAAAAAGAGATACGGGACTGGGGGATGGGGTCCCCAGGGACTAATAAGGCTTATGGACGGGGGCCACGTGCCCCCCCCTTTAAAATACATAGGGCCCTGGGGATTGGGGTCACCAGGGATTAATGAGGCTCGGGGAGGGAGGGCGATGGCCCCCCACCCCTTTAACAAAAAATGCTCTGGGGATGGGGACCCCACAGCCAGGCCCTGTAGCCAAGGCCCCCGTGCAAGGCCAAAGGCTGTGTGCAGCATGAGGTTGGCTACATGTGGGGATTGGCCGCAGTCCCCGTGACCAAGCCCCTGCAACACACAACAAAGGGCTTGCACAGCGTGAGGTTAGCTGCCTTTGGGTGGCTAGCCACGAGCCTGGACGTAGGCCAGACCTTGTAGCCATCCCCTCAAAACGCATGGACGAAGGCTGTACGCAGTGTGTGGTTGGCTGCATTTGGGGTGGTTGGTTACAGGGCATGGCTGGAGGCCAGGCTTGTAAACGACCCCCCACAGTGTTCAGCCAAAGGCCATGCGCAGTGTGGGGTTTACTGCATGGGGGGTTATGCAGGAGCGGCTCCTCCGCTATGGCTGGGGAGCATCGCCCCACTGCTTTTAAGCAGTGTGAAACATAAAATGATAATAACTTAGAGTTATTATCATTTTATGGTTCTGTCCTCCTGCTGTGCAGCGGGTGGGTGGACAGGGCTGCCCTGCTCTCAGAGCAGGGCAGGGGAGGAGTGGTTTGCCCACTCCTGAGTGCGCAATGACTGTTTGGTCGGCACTCTCGGGCCGCCCAAACCAGTCATGCACACTTCCCTGTTCTCCATACAGGCTGCATTACAGCCTTCATGGAGAACATACCCACCCTCTAACCCCTGGCTGAGCACCGTGTCATAGTGCTCAGACCAATTACAATGCTGCACTGCCATGTGATTGGCTTAGGGGAGGGAGCCTAGCTGCCTGCTTCCTGTTCCTGTCGGAGGCAGGAGAGCAGGAGCAGAGAAGATGCGGGACCCTGCCTTGAGATAAGTTTTTTTTTAAATTCCGATTCCCCTCAATACCACCCCCCGCGTGACACTCCCTCCCGCGCCCACATGTCACCCATGACTTATGCCGGCCACCACTGGGGTTATGTATGGTAATTAAATATTGCTCTAAGTTTAAAAACCCTTAAAATACACTGAAAAAAACAAAGGTTAAAGTAACGTTATAGTTAGGTGTAATGTTCAGCAACAACTTAACATTTTAAACTCTGAAAACCACTGAAATTCATCACAACGTATGCCCTAAAGGAACTATAACTTTCACCCTCGCCATGCACTGCTAATTACCCCACATATTACATCAATCATGACATTTTCTATGACATCATTGATATTATCACTTCAACATTTGCAATGAAATGATTGATGAGGAAACTGTGGGGGCGCGAGTTATTGTTACCTTAGAGCACGAGTTATAGTTACTTGAGATGACTATAACTAGTGAATTTCAGTGGTTTTTAGAGTTTAAAACGTTATGTTATTACTGAACATTTCACATAACTGTAACGTTATTTTAACCTTTGTTTTAATCAGTGAATCTATCTATCTATCTATCCATCTCTCTCTCTCGCTCGCTCTCTCTCTCTCTCTCTCTCTCTCTCTCTCTCTCTCTCTCTCTATATATATATATATATATATATATATATATATATATATATATATATATATATATATATATATATATAAACAAACAAACTCCTGATAATCCCCAGTCATCCGGAATCAGGAACGGACCACACAACGGCTTGAATTCAGGTGCTTTATTCAACGTGGGTGTACAGCATGACGCGTTTCGACCGGGTCTCCCCAGTCTTGATCACATGATATATATATATATTTCCAAGAGTTTATCCAAGAGGCTAAGGACGCACTCAACAGCAGCAAATTCGACTGAATTCTTTAATGGAAGGAAAACCGGCAATGTGTTCCTGATTTACTTCCTGCCTGACCGGTTTCGGAGCCTCCCTGCTCCTTCATCAAAGGCATCACAGGATCTCTGCAGACATTTCAAAAGCACACTCCAGGCTGAATGCTAATTAAGTACCTGCCCCTCAGTGAGCCTCACAGGTGAGTAATTTTCACATAGCATGCTGGTTGTTGTAGTGTGTTTGAAAAACATTATTCCCCTCTAGTGGGTTCCGCATAGTCCAGTGTTTCAATTTATATTTCCAGCCCTCCAGTGGGCCTCAGACACACAATTGATCAGTTTAAAATTTACCAAGCTGCTGTGCAAACCAGGAACACATTGCCGGTTTTTCTTCCATTAAAGAATTCAGTCGAATTTGCTGCTGTTGAGTGCGTCCTTGGCCTCTTGGATAAACTCTTGGAAATAAATATAAATATATATATATATATATATATATATATATATATATATATATATATATATAAAATGCTTTTTTTGGAAATCAGGGTCCCTGTGGGACGCCTTGAGCAGGCCTAGGGGGTCAAGGTGTTTCTATCCTGCCCTCTTTTCTTTTTTCTTGTGACTCGGTTCAACTGAGTCACAAGAGGGTTGTCAACACTTCCTAGTTTGAAGTGTTGGCAGCCAATCAGATCTCAGGCACGAGATCAGGAGGGTTTACGGATCCTTCGCATCCCTAGATATACAATTTGGTATTTCTTTAAATCTCTCAAAAACTACTGAACAGATTTACACCATTAAACAAAAAGAGTTCACTCTGGACCAAGAGCTACCTTTTTGCCAAATGTGGTGTAATTCTGTTCAGCATTTCGGGCTGTAGCTGCGTCAACAGATTCCTATGGAAATTAACATGGAGAAAAAGCATTTTGGGACCCCCCCTTTTTCTTGGGCCCCGCTTGACGAATCACCCCGAAACTTTCAACACAGGAGCTGTTACAAGCCATTAGTTTTGAAAATTTCACGAAGATTCGTCAATCGGCGCCAAAGATATTGGCAAAAGAAAAAACTATTTTTGAATAGAAACAAGGTCCTAACTATAACTACCTACTGGTGACCGCTAGTAGGTAATATCATATGCTGAACATTTAAGGATGAAACGCAACTGCAGCTGCCCCAAGCAATTAAATCAAGCATAGGAAGAGTTGGAGATGAGATTTAGGCAACAGGGTTATAATGCATCTGTCCTGTGTGCAGCTAGAAGAAAAGCAGAAGCGAGGCCTAGGGAACAGCTGATTTTTGGCAAAATTGAAACAGACCAGGAGAGTGTAGCAGTGAAACTGCAATTCCGTTTTATCACTGGGTACAGTAAACAACACAAGGACATAAGGGGCATTATGCAGAAGCATTGGCATGTACTGCGTGGAGACACATTTTTAAGGCAGAAGTTGGGTAATGGGCCATTGATTACATTCCGCAAAGCGAGATCTTTGCGGCAGGCTCTGGTTACCAACAGCCTGGGCATCCCGCAACAGTCTACATGGCTTGGGGAGAGTAGGGGCTTCAGAAAATGTCACAAGTTCAAGGCGTGCCGGTATGGGGAGAATACCACTGAGGTACCCTTGCCATTTTCTAATAAAAAGTGGCAAATTATGAAGCCCCTAACCTGTAAAAGTCAATTTGTGGTGTATGCCTTAAAGTGTAGTTGTTTTAAATTGTATTAGGCAGTACAATTTTACCAGTGCACCAACGGATTTTACAGCATATTCGAGAAATTAATAACAATGACCAGGCATACCCCATTGCCAGACATTTCTTTGAGGTCCATGAAAACAAGTTGGAAAGTCTGAAATACTTCGTGATTGACCAGGTTCCGCAAAGGTTGAGAGGGGGTAACAGAGAGAAATACCTGAGACAACTCGAATCAAGGTACATTCTCAGAATTAACAGTAAGATTCCGTGTGGGCATAATACTGAGGAGGATTTACACGTACATCTGTGAATAGAAAGAAATGAAAAGTCACAATACCCTCATTATGATTTGATGAATTTGCTGACTAATAACTGTATTTATGTCCCAGAATTTTTATAGAGCGATGGGTTCTAAGGTTAGAATAAGTATGAGTCTCCCTTTGGGAGAAAGCTATCGATTAAGAACATAAATTGTATGATTTTAGCCACTCCATGTAATATATTAATTATTTGGTCGCACTTTGGGTTGAGCATGATGCACTTTAATCTGTGAGGTTGCCAATAGCGTTGAAATTTTATAGAGCTCGGGGGCACTTGCCCATACATAAAAGTAGGAAAAAGCCAAAAGTGGTGGGCTTTTTCATTATGTAACCGACACTCTCTATGAGCCACATTTAAGATAATGTTTAATAATGAGGCGCTATTTGCACAAGGCAGTGGTAATTCATTTAAGTAAGCGATATTTGCACATAAATATTGGTCTTGAAAGAGTATGTATTTATATTAATTGATATTCGTAATAATAATACGATCAATATTGGTGCGGAGGTTTTAATAGCTAAATGTGCCAAAAGCAATGTCATTGCATTAGGAACCTCAATTGCTAATGATATCTGTTGATACTCGACAAGTTTACAATGTAGCACTGTCACTTTTAGTCTCTTGTTGAAACTTTATTGTAAATATGCACTGCCACTTTAAACATGCACTAGTATAAAAGAGAAAAAAATGGTGGCGATCGTAGGTTTGGAGAAGACCGCTGAGGCGGTTGAAACGTGTCACCTACCTTTTGTGGCTTGAATAAACACTCAGTCAAGCAATCTCGAGCGTGCTGGAGTCTGTTTGTCACTCAAGAGCAGACGTTGGAACGAATATATATATATATATATATATATATATATATGAATGTCATAAAGGCACATATATGTGATGTTAAATATAGTAAACCTATACTTACCTATGTAGATATGTAAACTTGCTTTGCGATATTATGCTTCTTGGTATTTAGGTCTCAATATTTTGGCCCCACAATATTTTGAAGTTAATATTCTGGTGGAATACCAGCCCCATCATTTAAATGCTATCCATGTCTGGATCACATAAAGGTGATTTACTCCCCTCCTCTGCAGAGTCAAACCTCTACGACCTACATATAATACTCAATGTCAACCCTTTGCCATTTGTAAAATGTCTTACCATCCTATAAAAAAAAAATCACCATAAAATTGTGTAGGAAATGCTAAATACCGTAACATGCAAATGTGATGAAAAACATGGCACCCCATACATTACCTTTCTCCTCCGTCTTCCTCGTCACAGTCACCACCGAGCACTACTTTGCTCGAAATTAGGCAGCGGCCCACGGAGATAGCAATTAAGTAACACAGTCTGCAGGGCCAGACTGGACACTCAAAGCAGCCCTGGTAATTGTGTCAGAGCAGTCCCCTGTTGGGGGGGTGGGTTTAGAAGTGTGAAGAAGTGCTGGTTTGTTACCAGGAACCGATATTGCATAGCCCCCACCCTTCCAGCCTTCTGGGAAAGCGCCCGATGCCCGCTACGGCCAGTCCTGTCCTGGCAGTCTACCATCATCTTCCACATGGCTTCTCACAAAAGAGAGAACCACAAAGCAGTCAGAGGGGCTGCAGTGGACGTGGAATGTTTTTATGCAAGCAAAATCTTGCTGTTCCTGATTGTTGATTTTTGTGCATTTTGCCCGGTTGTCGTTCTGCTTCCGGGATGCTTTTTCCCACACTTTTGACCCTTATAAAAAAATTTCAGGGAGAAAATGTCTTGAGGAAGTGTGAAACTGATGTGTGCCGCAGTCACAAGAAATGGCCTGCTTGAACCCGTCTCCTGTCAGTGCCTTGTGATTTTTTTTATGTGAGGTATGCCCTTATTTATAATTTTCACACAGACAACCAGCATAATGTATTTTGCTCAGTACGTGTAATTTTTGCAATAATTCACCCACCCAAAGACGAAGGGCCAATGGTCTATGAGTGAAAAAATGACAGGGGCAGTCGAAATGAGATGATGCCCTCTTTGACACGTGTTGCAACACAGGGCTGACCTTCTGTCCTATCTTTAGCCCTTCAACAGTCTCTTTGTGTGGCTAGGGGACACAAGGCAAGGAAACTACAGGAAGTAGACAGGGCTCTTAGAGTCCTGTTTATTCTCTTTTCCCAACACTACCCTCAAGGCCGCATGGGAACATTGGTAGCAAGGATAGTGCCAGGGGTACCGTAGGATTTGAAACGGGTAGCACCTGCTACTCCTGGTCAACCCAACTGATTTCTATGAGCAGACCAGAGTGTGCAGAATTGCAGCAGAAATGGGCCGGTGCCTGCTAAGGTAAGGGGCGGCATGGGGGGGATCAGTGGCTGCCGCCACAAAATGAAGGTAAGGGGGTAAGGAAGGGAGGGAGGGACGGGCGGGCAGGGGGAAAGGAACAATAATTCTAAAAAAACGTACCTTTTACCCGCATCCTCCAACGCCGACGGCCGCCGCAGCCTCGGAGCTCTCCCAGCAGTCTCTGGGAAGGCAGAGGCTGCTAAGCCAATCCTGGCGCTGTTCTAGAAGAGCAGCGCCAGGATTGGTCTGAGCGGCATGCTTTGCCACGCAGACACTGCTTGTGACCCTGCGGCATTTCTCCAACCTGGCTGTAAACACAACTGGGGTGGAGAAATAGGAGTGCGCATGGTATGTTTGGCCAGCCTAGGACAGTCGGCCAAACATACATGCGCACTTCTAAGTGCCACCACCTGCCTGTCATGGCCCGGCCCGCCCCACCCTGCACACGTCAGAATGAGTCAAAGAAAATTAAATGATATTGTTTCATTTTCATTTATTTTTCTGTGACTGATTGACGAGTGGCGTGACGCTCCGTTCGCCATTATGGAGGAGCTGCCCCTGAGAGTAGATGACGGTGTTAGGGGTGGATTAGTGTCTGCATGAGAGAAGGAGAGTGAGTAAGCTGGGTGAAAATTGGGGATTTGAGGATCCCCGCCCCCCCAAAAAAATATTACAGAAAATAATAAAGAATGACAGGTAAGAACAGTAAGAAAAGTATTTTTCCACCAGTATATTTTGCATTTTGTAGTTCAAGGTATGTTGTAATGACTTTCTTTGAAGGAGAATTTTCAGAAAGAAGAAAACACTGGAATTGTTCTCAAGGCTCACTCAGCCTTTTGACTTCTGGAAATGATCCATGGCATTAGAAGTCAGATGATAGCACATGGCACAGTCCTTTAGAATTCAATGCGCATCATTAGTAATATAACTATTGCCCCTTTGTTCACGGAAGCATTGGAGGACCCTGTCGATGATAACTCATTTATTGGCGCACAATAGCTGCATCTATTTTCAGAAAGCTGCTTTTTGCCTCCCACTTGGCATCTGCCTACAGTTGTCATGACAAAGTTGTCCATTGAAAAGCGAATGGTGTGTGCCTCTTCGCTGGGGTTGCAGCACAGGCATCGGAACTCGTGAGGTTTCTATGCTGGGATTCTCAAAAGAACGAAGTCCACATTCCAGGAAACTCAAAGCCCCCTCTGCCTCCCCCCCACCCCCCGCCGCATGCGTCAATGCGTCAGACCCTGCCAACGCGCACATGCCAGGAAGGCCGCGGCTAAAGTGTTAGCTCTTTATTAACCACTGACATATAATTGTGCCCGATTAATTAAAATAATGGCTGGGGACCTCGAGGCCGCTGGCTTCTTTGAAATCCTGTCCGAGTTCTAGAAGTCGCTTTTTTATGCATTAGAATTCCACTGACAGGTTTCCCAGTTTAGTGTGGAAGCAGCCAGCTATTTCTGTGGTCATTGCATATGCATGAGATGTCTCATGTTCGGGAGCCCGCGCTGTGTCATGCTTTTGATAAATAGTCTGCTAATTCTAAATTTGCATGCAGCCAAAACAAACATCTCCGTGTGCACTATCGTCTGGGTTGGTGCGAGGATAAACGACCTTTAAATTCCATTCTACTTGAAACATCCATTCATCTATTCCTTGGTTTCTCTGGAATGCGACACTGATCTTTTTCCAAAAGCGTTCCATTCATGGCTAGAGTTAGATCCATAATCTTGAAATACCTTGTAAAATTCAAAATAGAAAAATAAAAAGATATAAACAATGAGTAGAGAAGCAAACCAATAAGTCTGGCTTTATTTAATGTGCTAACACATGCAAACAATATTGTGCTTAAATGCTATTTGCAGGCATTAGCACATTAAAGTCAGAGTTGTGGTTTGCCATGCTGGTGCACTGAGTGGCAAGAGTTATAGTGCCCCGTGCTAAATTATATTTTGCTGTTTGTTATGTTACTACGACTTATAGAGCGCTACAGCTGCCCTGGCAAAAGGGCGTCCCGGCGCTGACACCAAGAAAAACTGACACATGCAGATGGAGCAGACAAAGGACTATGGTGCAGGGAAAAGGTGAGTCTTGATGGCCTTCCTGAATTCTAAGTAGTTACTGAAGCCACGGATATGCGCAGGAAGTGCGTTCCAAAGGATGGCCGCTCTACTGCGAAAAGAGCGACCACCAGCACGAACTCTTCGTGTCCGAGGGACCACCACCAGGTGCTGGCCCTGTGAGCGGAGATGTCGTGAGGGGACATATGGCGAAAGGAGATTAGCCAGAATAGTGGGGGTGGTCAGTTTCAAGGCCTTGAAGGAGATACATAGGGCTTTAAATTCAATTTGCCTGGCCACGGGCAACTAGTGAAGACGACGGATGGCCTCGGACACCGGACAAGACCTGCGCAAACCTAAAAGGGTTCTTGCTGCCGCGTTCTGTGCCCTTTGCAGCCTCAGAACCTCCGCCTTATTGGACCCCAGATATAAAGAGCAGGCATAATCTAGTCTAGACAATACAGACGCCTGAATGATAACCTGACGAGTGGGTGCATCAAAGAAGCCCAACAGGGGTCTAAGCCCCCGTAGAAGTCCAAAACAGGTCCCACTTCCACTTGTTGTTCGTGTGTGTTACTCTTTAATGCAGAATTACTGATAATTACTTGATTACTCCTGTTCGTGTAATTAAGAGTAATTTGGGGGGAAACAAATCCTACCACAAGGGCACATTTAGCGGGCGGCTGCACGCGCTTGCTATTCGTGTTCTGCTACATTCAGCGCTATTTCTCATTGAAAAATGCATTGAGGAGGCATTTTTATGCTAAGAAATAGCACTAAACACAGAATTACTCTTCTCACATAATTCAGGAGTAATCTCACAGAATTCTTAGGCAATTCCGCAAGCTTACGCTACACAGAAATTCGTGAGTTACGCCCACCCCTAGAACAAAAGTAGAAAATTCATTGTTTTCTGTGTGTAATGCAAGTATGAGATAGAGTAAAGTGTGATGATTTACTATATCTTTGAAGTTTAAAGTAGTCCCTCATGCATTGTAATCCAAGCTCTCCAGAAGTGGCAGAATGATACACCACACGGCCAATAGTATGAGGTGAGAGAGTCCTCTGGGATAGGCAAAGCCTACTCACTCAATGTGTTTACTTAAGTATTGGTAAACTCAGGGTCACGAGTGGCCAGTACATCACGTGGAGGTCGTTTGTCGAGCGTGAACTTTGTGGAGCTAGTGAATGGCGCTTCCTCCTGGGGCTTCTTGAGTAAAGTAGGAACATTGAATATTGGTATGTAATGTAAGAGAAGGTACTGTTACAAAATGAAAAGCAATACATTTTTTAAAGAATTGGTAAAAATAGGCCTTACAGACAGCTGTGCTTTTAAGCCAGATCATAAAAAAATTAAAATGTATTCTACAAGCTAAGGGCCTGATTACGAGTCTTGCGGTCAGAAGACCCCCAGTCTCTCAGTGGTGGTGGTCCGTCCACTGCATTATGACTTCAAAAGTCGTTGCAGCGGAGGATCACCAGCTGCGCCAAGGGACAGTCATTCCCTGATGGTGGCAGAACTGCGCCACAATGTAACATGCTGAGTGGGACTGGAGCAGTACCACTCAGCATATTACGAGTTCCACCCCCGCCAGCCATTTCATGGTAGGAACCACACCATGAAAAGGCTGGCGATGGAGGAGCAAAGGGGGCCCTACAGGGCCCCCATGCCCCTCCCGCATTGGGAATATTTTCAGGGGGGCATAACATGTGGCCCCCTGTCTGTATTCCCCCAAAGTTCCAGCACGGCATGGACGTCACCGTCCATGCTGTGCTGGAACTTATTTGCTGTTCCCATTGCGGTGCCTGTTTTCCAGGCACCACCATGGGAAAGGTGAAGGACTGTCCACCGTACACGAGTTCAACTCCTAATAAGGCAGGCGGTCCTTGCGTGGCTTTGGCGCAGCTGTGTCAGCGGAGAGCCGGCGCAACTGCACCAAAGTCGTAATCAGGCCCTTAATCGTTTGCAGAATTGTTAGATTCCCTTCAACCTTCAACACCCACATCCCACACCCACAAAAAAAAGATAAGCTGGTTTGGAAAAGAGTGGTAAAAGGAGAAAGAAACAAACGTATGAAAAACAGACACCGTAAGCAGGAAAGGTACAGGAAAAACAAACAAAGGTTTGGACAGAGTGGAAAGGTAACAAAGTGAGTAGTAAACAAATTTAACCAGCTGCTCAACCCTTTTTGATTTTTTCACATATATTTTAATCATACACATTCCCAAAAAAATACATAGAATTTCATTGTATATTTATAAAGCTGTTTTTCCACAGTCTGTTATGAAGCAGTGCTGTTAACAGCCAGTGTTAGTATTAGCAAAACACCATACACTGTTCATCCTCAGAAGGATGAAAGAAGGAGTCAGTTCCACCAGGATTTCTCTATCCAGCAGGTTATACACAGATGTCTGTGATGATTGCAGTAGCCTACTGATCTCTCTTTCTAGCTTTTAACATCAAACCTATAGCTTGCAGATGTATCTAAATAGGAAAGAGGATCTAAAGTAACATATACAGTAACAAAGGGAAGCCCATTACTTCCTGCTGTGTTTTTGCCAAATTATCATTTCCATTGCTCATCGAAACAATCCTATGTCAAGCAGACTTCCTTGGTCCTCCTCCACTAATTGCAGTAATCCTTCCATTCATTCAATAACCATGACTGAAGCGTCTTCATTTATCATGTGTAGCTGATTAAGATATCATTTTCATTTATGATTTTTATATAAAATTTATGATGATTGATGTCAAACAGGGAGCCCAGCCAAATCCATTTGCTGAGCAGCGTTTCCATATATTCCATTGCCATTTTGACAAACTGCATTTTAGCTAGAGTTATAGAGTATGTCAAGAGACATTTTAAACTTGTAGTCCGGAAATTTTTAATACGTGGGTAGGCCTAATGTTTCTTTGGCACCGCCTATGGGCATTAAAGCAGAACCCTGCCACAAAAGAGACATTGCTGAAAGTTATAGAGGATAGAAAGTATTGAAAAGACAATCGTGGATTCTATAGGGAACATTTTTTGCTAAGAGTCATTTAGATCACCTAAAAGATTGGGCGGATGCTAATAACATCATACCTTTGGAGCAGGCTGTTTTTAAACCAAACAACTCAACCTTAGATAATATCAACACCCTCAAACTGATTATGGAGAAATACATGGTGTTACATAATATGTCAGTTTATGCCGCCTATATTGATTTCTCCATGGCTTTTGACCTCGTAGATAGACCCACTTTGTGGCAAAAAGCTCAGAAATCTAAAAATCTGCTTAATCTTATAATTACAATTTACTCCTTCACCTGGTGCCACATATTACTTGGGGGCGATTGTGAGTTATCACCTAAAATACAGACCAACAATGGTCTTAAGGAAGGTTGTCGGTTAGCTCCTTTATTATTTTTCCCTATATATCTATGATTTACCAATGGCATTGACTGAATTGGGAGGGGAACACCCCGAAGTTAGGTCACCACAATATAGCCACAATGCTATAGGCAGATGATATTGTGATTCTGGGCCAAACTCCTAGGAGTTTACACAGATGTTTGGGCTGTCTCCAGAGGTTCGTTGATAGCCATTACTTAAAGATTAACGTCAATAAGAGTTAAGTGATAATCTTGAAAGCTAAGCGTTGCAGAAAACTGAGAAATTTTAAATGGCGCTTAGGGAAACAAGAGTTGGAATGTTTTAATACATATCCTTATTTGGGCAAAATGTTCTCTGCTAACCTTCTGTGAAAGATCATATATTGCATCTCTCAGGTAAAGAGATGGCACACGACAATGCACTCATCACTTTATAGGGCTTTAGGCCACAGACACAGCACCCATTTATTATCTGTGTACAATTTAATAATCCCTCAACTTTATTCTACGTCATCAAAGCCATGGATGTGAAATCCTTGAATTGTTTTCATAAAATGGAGGGAAACATATTTCATAATATCTGTATTTTAATTATTCTTGCTCCGGTTGAAGCACTACATCTGGATATGGGTCTCTCTAATATTTATGTCTGGGGGCTGGCCACATCCTTGGATGGGGGCCACTCGTTTTTGCTCAGTAAATAGCATTCCTTTAGAAGCCTTCTCTGGTTAGAAGCATTAGGACAATGCAGGAATGCTAAACCTTGAATAAGAATTTTAATCAAGCACTTCAGCACTTTAGTCTGAAAAGGGCTGAGCTTAGAGCAATATCCTGCTTTCACTTAAAAATTTTTTAAAACATAGCATTAGGAATATTTCAAGGGGACAAGATATGATTTTATGCAGAGAAAAAAGGAAGATAGAAGTAATAATTTCCACATTTCTGGGGCTCACCCTCAACCATATTCAAGGAGGAATTTGGAACATGGCATTTTTTGTTTGTTTTCCTCTTGTTTCGTATGAACATTTTGCCATTAAACACTATTCCAGGGGCATGGAGAGGCATTACTCCGGAGTATAGATTGTGTAATCTCTGCTGGGTTTCCTCCCAAACTTTAGAGCATGTTTATTTTGTGCGCCCGCACTGCCTACTAACCGTTGTCTCGCTTTGGTCGCCCTAAGTTGGCGGGGGTATGCCCAGACGTGGGTCCCTTGCTCACTTTGCCACTGGATTCAAGCAAGCCTGGCTGATGACGGCTGAAATGCCAGAAACCGGTCCTAGGATGCTTGTTTCCGGTCCAGGGAAGACATGGCTTGGCAGTTCGGGCTGGACTGTTCCCATGAGGCACAGGGTCAGACTGATTTGCATATGGCCATGTCTGAACTGGGGTGGTGGAGTGAGCTAAAGAATGATGATGGATTAAACCCAGATCAGTTGACTGGGGGTGAGTGTTTGATTGGCTCAAACGTTCCGTCCATCATCCCCTTTGTATCGCTTTGGTCGCCCTAAGTTGGCGGGGGTATGCCCAGACGTGGGTCCCTTGCTCACTTTGCCACTGGATTCAAGCAAGCCTGGCTGATGACGGCTGAAATGCCAGAAACCGGTCCTAGGATGCTTGTTTCCGGTCCAGGGAAGACATGGCTTGGCAGTTCGGGCTGGACTGTTCCCATGAGGCACAGGGTCAGACTGATTTGCATATGGCCATGTCTGAACTGGGGTGGTGGAGTGAGCTAAAGAATGATGATGGATTAAACCCAGATCAGTTGACTGGGGGTGAGTGTTTGATTGGCTCAAACGTTCCGTCCATCATCCCCTTTGTATCGCTTTGGTCGCCCTAAGTTGGCGGGGGTATGCCCAGACGTGGGTCCCTTGCTCACTTTGCCACTGGATTCAAGCAAGCCTGGCTGATGACGGCTGAAATGCCAGAAACCGGTCCTAGGATGCTTGTTTCCGGTCCAGGGAAGACATGGCTTGGCAGTTCGGGCTGGACTGTTCCCATGAGGCACAGGGTCAGACTGATTTGCATATGGCCATGTCTGAACTGGGGTGGTGGAGTGAGCTAAAGAATGATGATGGATTAAACCCAGATCAGTTGACTGGGGGTGAGTGTTTGATTGGCTCAAACGTTCCGTCCATCATCCCCTTTTGTATCGCTTTGGTCGCCCTAAGTTGGCGGGGGTATGCCCAGACGTGGGTCCCTTGCTCACTTTGCCACTGGATTCAAGCAAGCCTGGCTGATGACGGCTGAAATGCCAGAAACCGGTCCTAGGATGCTTGTTTCCGGTCCAGGGAAGACATGGCTTGGCAGTTCGGGCTGGACTGTTCCCATGAGGCACAGGGTCAGACTGATTTGCATATGGCCATGTCTGAACTGGGGTGGTGGAGTGAGCTAAAGAATGATGATGGATTAAACCCAGATCAGTTGACTGGGGGTGAGTGTTTGATTGGCTCAAACGTTCCGTCCATCATCCCCTTTTGTATCGCTTTGGTCGCCCTAAGTTGGCGGGGGTATGCCCAGACGTGGGTCCCTTGCTCACTTTGCCACTGGATTCAAGCAAGCCTGGCTGATGACGGCTGAAATGCCAGAAACCGGTCCTAGGATGCTTGTTTCCGGTCCAGGGAAGACATGGCTTGGCAGTTCGGGCTGGACTGTTCCCATGAGGCACAGGGTCAGACTGATTTGCATATGGCCATGTCTGAACTGGGGTGGTGGAGTGAGCTAAAGAATGATGATGGATTAAACCCAGATCAGTTGACTGGGGGTGAGTGTTTGATTGGCTCAAACGTTCCGTCCATCATCCCCTTTGTATCGCTTTGGTCGCCCTAAGTTGGCGGGGGTATGCCCAGACGTGGGTCCCTTGCTCACTTTGCCACTGGATTCAAGCAAGCCTGGCTGATGACGGCTGAAATGCCAGAAACCGGTCCTAGGATGCTTGTTTCCGGTCCAGGGAAGACATGGCTTGGCAGTTCGGGCTGGACTGTTCCCATGAGGCACAGGGTCAGACTGATTTGCATATGGCCATGTCTGAACTGGGGTGGTGGAGTGAGCTAAAGAATGATGATGGATTAAACCCAGATCAGTTGACTGGGGGTGAGTGTTTGATTGGCTCAAGCGTTCCGTCCATCATCCCCTTTTGTATCGCTTTGGTCGCCCTAAGTTGGCGGGGGTATGCCCAGACGTGGGTCCCTTGCTCACTTTGCCACTGGATTCAAGCAAGCCTGGCTGATGACGGCTGAAATGCCAGAAACCGGTCCTAGGATGCTTGTTTCCGGTCCAGGGAAGACATGGCTTGGCAGTTCGGGCTGGACTGTTCCCATGAGGCACAGGGTCAGACTGATTTGCATATGGCCATGTCTGAACTGGGGTGGTGGAGTGAGCTAAAGAATGATGATGGATTAAACCCAGATCAGTTGACTGGGGGTGAGTGTTTGATTGGCTCAAACGTTCCGTCCATCATCCCCTTTTGTATCGCTTGGTCGCCCTAAGTTGGCGGGGGTATGCCCAGACGTGGGTCCCTTGCTCACTTTGCCACTGGATTCAAGCAAGCCTGGCTGATGACGGCTGAAATGCCAGAAACCGGTCCTAGGATGCTTGTTTCCGGTCCAGGGAAGACATGGCTTGGCAGTTCGGGCTGGACTGTTCCCATGAGGCACAGGGTCAGACTGATTTGCATATGGCCATGTCTGAACTGGGGTGGTGGAGTGAGCTAAAGAATGATGATGGATTAAACCCAGATCAGTTGACTGGGGGTGAGTGTTTGATTGGCTCAAACGTTCCGTCCATCATCCCCTTTTGTATCGCTTTGGTCGCCCTAAGTTGGCGGGGGTATGCCCAGACGTGGGTCCCTTGCTCACTTTGCCACTGGATTCAAGCAAGCCTGGCTGATGACGGCTGAAATGCCAGAAACCGGTCCTAGGATGCTTGTTTCCGGTCCAGGGAAGACATGGCTTGGCAGTTCGGGCTGGACTGTTCCCATGAGGCACAGGGTCAGACTGATTTGCATATGGCCATGTCTGAACTGGGGTGGTGGAGTGAGCTAAAGAATGATGATGGATTAAACCCAGATCAGTTGACTGGGGGTGAGTGTTTGATTGGCTCAAACGTTCCGTCCATCATCCCCTTTTGTATCGCTTTGGTCGCCCTAAGTTGGCGGGGGTATGCCCAGACGTGGGTCCCTTGCTCACTTTGCCACTGGATTCAAGCAAGCCTGGCTGATGACGGCTGAAATGCCAGAAACCGGTCCTAGGATGCTTGTTTCCGGTCCAGGGAAGACATGGCTTGGCAGTTCGGGCTGGACTGTTCCCATGAGGCACAGGGTCAGACTGATTTGCATATGGCCATGTCTGAACTGGGGTGGTGGAGTGAGCTAAAGAATGATGATGGATTAAACCCAGATCAGTTGACTGGGGGTGAGTGTTTGATTGGCTCAAACGTTCCGTCCATCATCCCCTTTTGTATCGCTTTGGTCGCCCTAAGTTGGCGGGGTATGCCCAGACGTGGGTCCCTTGCTCACTTTGCCACTGGATTCAAGCAAGCCTGGCTGATGACGGCTGAAATGCCAGAAACCGGTCCTAGGATGCTTGTTTCCGGTCCAGGGAAGACATGGCTTGGCAGTTCGGGCTGGACTGTTCCCATGAGGCACAGGGTCAGACTGATTTGCATATGGCCATGTCTGAACTGGGGTGGTGGAGTGAGCTAAAGAATGATGATGGATTAAACCCAGATCAGTTGACTGGGGGTGAGTGTTTGATTGGCTCAAACGTTCCGTCCATCATCCCCTTTTGTATCGTACTAACCGTTGTTGTCTGTTGAAACCACTGTGTTTGGCACACGGAGTTTGTTCGACAAAAAAGCTTTTCAATTTTTATTTAATCCAGTAATTACATGATGTGTTTTAAATGTTTTTTAGACATGTATTGATTATGTAATTTGTGTTCTTTGTAAAGTTGATCTCATTGTAGATCTGTATTGCAAGGAAATAGGGTGTATTATACAGAGTGGTTGTGCGACGTCACCTTGTAATACACTTACCACCCCCTTTGGGTCCAAAAGGTTTAATCTGTAAAACCCTCAGCTCAACCCTGGGTAGCTGTCGAACTGAACAACAAGGCGTTCACAGAGGAACAAGTGTAACACATTTAAACAGCACCAGAACAATTGAGGAAGAAATTGGCACAACACTCAAGAAATACGACACCAATTTATAAAAATAGATCCTATTTTTATAAGAATTTAGGCACTAGATCGAAAAAGATGCACCAGAGGGTTCCGGAGATATAGATTTTACAAGCAACAATAAATCCAAGAGATTTCACTAAATCACGAACAAGCCTTGGCAAAGTCAACTAATTGGACACTTAGGGGCCGATTCCGATCTGGGTCGGAAAGCTCTCAAACCGAGCCGGATCCGGAGAGATTTCCGACCGAGCCGGACTCCCCCAGTCCGACCGAGCGAGTACGATGCGGCCGTATGCTGCCCGACTCGATTCGGTCGGACTCCCATTGAAGTCAATGGGAGCCGGTCGTACAACGCGTACACGGGCTCCCATTGACTGAATGGGCACGTCGCGAACAGGGGGCCCCCTACAGTGGAGTACGCGTTGGTGCAACTTGCACCGTACATACATGTGTAGGGGTGACCCTTGGGTCCCCCTGTGTTCGACTCGTGCAGCTACTGGCAGTGCACGGGGTCCGACACGGACCCCCAAGTCCGGCTCCGGGTGCTTTTGCGAGCCGGACGCTCCGACTCGATCCGGCCGTCCGACGCGTTGATCGTACTCGCTCGGTCGGGAAACGTCTCCATTGCGTGGTGCGAGCCGTGTCCGTACGAGTCGGTCGGAGCGGTTCGGACCCAGAAACGAGTCGGTCGGCGATTTCGCGTGCGCTCGCATCGTACTTGCTCGCTGGGACGACTGTACGAATCAGTCGGAAAAAAGGGCTCCGAATCGGATCCGGTAAAGCGGAATCCGATTCGGAGCCCTACCGGCCGAGATCGGAATCGGCCCCTTAGAATCTTTTTCAAGGAAAACTTAAATAAGTGTCAATGCTGTCAGTTAGAAGTACCAACTCCAGCAAGGAGCTAGTCAGGGGGACCAGGAAGGTCTTCAAGGACAGTTATCTTCTCAGAAGAAGCAGTCCTTCATCAGTTCCAGGCACTTTATCCACTTTGCAATGGATTCCTATGGAGTGGTCCTGATGCAAGAGATGAAGAATGCTGAAGATGCTCTAAGGATGCTGTGGATGCAATGCGGTAGACAAGGGTTTTTCTGCAGGGATTCCTCAGTCCATGAAGATAGTAAGAGGTCCTGGTTGCAGTGTCGATGTCCCATAAATTCGCCTCCAGTCTGGCCGAATTCCAGTCACCACTGGACTACCAGTCGCCTGTTGTCGTGGTGACAGGCAAATCCTTCCTGTGTTGATAACTCTCCTTCTGATGGTCCCAGCAGTTCTACAAAGCCTGCCTTCTGGGGCTAACACCTAAGTGGCTTCCTGCAGGAGGGAGGTAACACCTCCCTGGCTTGGAATCCCTCATTGATCTCCTTCCTTAGAATCATTGGCATGTCTTGCAGAAAGGTCAGAAAACTGTCTTCTGGGACAGGCTCCATTTGTGCCCGGGAAGACACAGTAGTTTTAAAGGCAACAAAGTGGCCGAATAAAGTTGAATAAACCGAATAAAGTTGTTTTTTGATTGATTGATTGATTGAGTGCCAGTGGCCCACACCAGCAACCACCAGCTCAAATTAAGCACCAATGATGGTATATTCTGAGTCAGGGAAACACATAATAATAGATGTCCAATGGAACAGAAAAGATGGGGAACAAACAGAAAACGTATGTGTTGTGTGTGTTTTCAAGCAAGTGAGAGTGAGGCATGAATATGCATTTTTTTAAACCAAAGGTCCTAGTTGATGAGTATCTGTACTGATATATATAGGGCTGAAAAAATCTTTACAAATCTAGGGCCATATGTATCAAAATCGGAATTTGCGATTCTCAAATTGCGATTCATAGCGAATCGCATTTTGAGAATCGCAAAACCCGATGTAAGGAAAAGATCGCAAATATTTAGCGAGTCTCAAAAATTCGCAGAAAATGCGAATACCTATTTTGCGATTCCTTTAATTGCGATTTCGCAATTAAGGAATCACAAATGAGAAATCGCAAATTAGCGAATCGGCAATTCAGGTGCAGCATGATGATATCACAACCAGGAAGTGGGACTACCCATGCTGCACCTGATTGCCAGAAGCTGAGTGAGAGGCTGGGAGGAGAGCTGAGACACTTGTGCACTGCATCTGAGTGAAGGAGACATGGACACACAGGAGAAGGAGAAGCAGCAGGAGGCGAATGCCAGGAAAAGGAAACATAAGTTCAGTGAAAGGGAGCAGGAGGTGCTCATACAAGAAATGGTGGTGAGCCATGATCTCCTGTTTGGCAAGCAATCACTACGTGTGCCAGAGGCACGCAAAAGGAAAATCTGGGCAGACATACAAGAGAAGGTGAATGCCATCGGCGTGACCCAACGCACCGTAGAGGACCTCAGGAAAAGGTAGTATGATATGCGCAAAAGATCCAAAGAAAAGGTGACTACAAGGCTGGCTGATGCAAGGAAGACCGGTGGTGGGACGCCACTGCCACTGATTCTACGCCTTTGGAGGAGTTGGTGGAGGGCACCCTGCAGCCGGAGAGTGTCAGTGGCGTGGCTGACCTGGACAGCTCCGAACCCCAAAACACCAGACAAGGTAAGAAGCATGCTAATACTCCCCTGATACATCACCACATCACTCACACACCCAGGAAAGACCCAGGCACCAAACATGAATGCAACTCCAGTGCATGCACACAAGCACACCCAACAATGCATCATGGGAGATGTAGTCACATCATGCACCAAACAGTGGAGCAGTGACACCCAGCAAGGAACAAACAGAATGAGTAAATCAGGAAAGGGAAAAAACATACAGATAGGACCCATGTAACTCGAAACTGAAACATTTATTGCATAACCAATGCGAGGCAGGACACCCAATTAATGTGTGCATTTACATTCACAGCACCACCAGGAACACAGGAATCTATGGCAGGAGGGGAGGATGCATCCCACACCGAAGAACAGACAGGGCAAGAGGAGCAGGAGGAAGGCAGCCCAGTAATCCCTGTGACACGCAGGTGGTGCCTCATAGTACCACCACTACCACCACTGGAGGCAGATCCACTGGACACAAGTGGAGAAGAGCAGCAAGTCCAGGGCCAGGAATTTCATCCAGGCGCAGGGCACGTCCGTCCACCAGCACAGCTTCCGAAGGCGAAGGCACGGTGTTTGCAGGGCTTGAAGGCAACATGCTACAGGTACAGTGCCTGCAAGCAAAGGCAATAAAATACAGGGCCAGTTCACAGCGCACAACAACAACATGACCCAAATGAGGGAGGACTTCATGGGCATGACTGGTGCACTGGAAGCACTGTGCTCAGAGATGCAGAGATGCGGAGAGACCGGGCAGCCAGGCGCAGGGAGAGACAGCGCCTCAACACCCGCCTGGACATGTACACAAAGGCGGTAAACCGCCTGTCCACTGCCACATCAGTGCTGGCACGTCGCTGTGTCAGCATGCAGCATGAGATGGCACACTGCTGCCAGGATGTAGCCAGGGGCCTGGTGCAGGTCACACATGCTGTGGACCAGCTGCGTGCAGCAGCCACAGGTGGCACAGGACCCCTCAGCTCACTGGAGGATGAGGAGCAATCCAGCAGGAGCAGCATCACTCCACCCACCCCACAGGACAGATGTCGCAGTGCACGTAAGGGGAGACCAGCCCATGGCTCAGGGGAGGGCAGTGGGCACCCTGAGTGAGGGGCAACAAGCCGTGCACGCAGACGCTGAAGTGCCATGAGTGGCACATGGCAATGGGTGAGGCAACCCATTGCATCTTGACTCATGTTTGGGACAAAGACTTGCACTCTGTGTTGAACATGTGCAAGCAATTTGGACTCACATAGTCTGCCCCCCAGGCTGTGTGACGGATATTTTCCTGCACTGAAGGAAATAAAAACACAGTTTTGCACCAATCTGTAGCATTGTGTCATCATTACTCACCTAGAAATAGTTCTGTGTGATCTCATCTCGCCTCTGGCGGCCGGACGCCGCACCAACCCCACCGGCTGGTCTGCATCATGGAGCTGGACCCTCCTCATCTGATGAGTCTGAATCTGTAAGCTCCACTGGGGTACCTTTCCTGGTGGCGATGTTGTGTAGCATGGCACACGCAACCACGACTTTGCAACATGTCTCGGGGCTGTACTGTAGCGCTCCTCCACTCTTATGTAGGCAGCGGAAACGGCTCTTGAGGATTCCAAAAGTCCTCTCAATGGCACAGCGGGTGGCTCTGTGGGCACTGTTGAACCTCCGCTCCCCAGCAGTGGCTGGATTCAGGTACGGAGTCAGAATGTAGTCACGTAGAGCATACGCACTGTCACCTGCAGGGAGACAAGAATCAGGTTAAACACTGCCCTGCCACTTCTGTGCTATACTGGTGTGTCCTTGTAAGCAATGCATTTACCTAGCAGGTAGCCCTCACCAAACTCCCCATCTGTGAGTCGTCGGTGGATTCCACTGTGGCGAAACATGAATGAGTCATGGGTGCTGCCTGGGTATTTCGCAACTATATCAGTGATTATATGTTTGGCATTGCACACAACCTGTATGTTCAGGGAATGATAGGACTTGCGATTCCTGAACACATACTCATTCTGTGAAGGGGGGGAAATAGCGACATGCAGTCGCTATTCTATGCAGTCAATAACGTGTGGGAATTGGGCTATCTGATAGAACTCCTGCTTGGTCTGATCTAGTGCCTGTTGTGTGCTGGGGAATTGGATGTGGTGATGCAGCCTCTGCACCATTGCATCAAGGAAAGCGTGGAAGAAGCGCGAAAGTGCACTCTGCGAGACCCCTCCTGCTGTGGCTTTCACCCCCTGAAAACTCCCTGATGCCAGTAGGTGCAGTGAGCACAAAACCTGTACATGGGTGGGGATGGTGTGTGTCCTGCGTGTGGGGTGTTCTAGTATGGGTTTGAGCTCCGCAATTAGGTCCAGGATGCTGTCTTCGTCCAGCCTATAATTCACATGGACCTCCTCCACAGTCCGCTGGAACAGGGTGATGCGCGTTCTGAAGATCCTTTCCTGGCATCTCCTTCTCTGTGCAGCAGCTCTGGTACGCAGCCTCCTGGCTATCAAGTACAGCCCAGCCATTGTGGATAACCCCTGTGGCATTGTGGGCCTCTTTAAATAGGTTGCACCTGGTTACCACCTGCTCATGCTTGGTGGTAATTGCGATGTGCAAAATTGCGAATTTCGCAAATTCGCAAATTGCGATTTTTTCATGCATCTCATTTTGCGGATTCGCCATTTGCGAACAAGTTAATCGCGATTTTTCGCACTTGACGTGTCGCAGATTGCGAATTCGCAGAATTATTCGCAGAATCTATGCCTCGCAAAATTGCTAATCGCTAATTTTGCGATTAGCATTTTTGCAAACTGGAAAGCTTTTATACATAGGGATTCTCTGTTTTGCAATCGCAAACACCGTTTTTTTGCAATTTGCAGTGTTTGCGATTGCAAAACAGCTTCATACATATGGCCCTATAAAAAGTATAGTTCATCTGGCCCTAGGTCCCTTTTTTCTAAAATTACAGAAACCCTTTCAAAATATAATACACCAATACCTTAACTTTTCTCTAGCATGAAATGTGGATTAATTCATCAAAAATACTTACATTTTTATTGTAACATTTTCATAATGACATTTATTAGTTTTCAAAGCTATTAAATTTGAAACACCTGCGAGAAAACCCCCCAAAAATGGACAGAGCTATAATAGCACAAATAAAAAGAATTCCCTCTTTGAAATGCAAATATGAATATGATTGTGGTTCTGAGGCATATTCTAAAAATTCAGTTATTTCAATTTACAAGAATAATAAGAGAAAGCATGTCATGTATAGTAAGCTCAAATTCTACATTAGGTAACATTTAATCTCCAGTTAAATTCATGAATGTCCTACATTTTAACCCAACAAATTTTAAATAGAGTAGAGAGAGGGAATATATCTTGTTGCCTGTTTCTTATCCCAATGACGGATACTCTAATTCCCAAATACCTGCTAATAACTTAAAGCATCATTTACTTTCCATCAAAAGCTTGAAGAGACAATTTAAAGGCCTGATACCAGGCCTCTTTTACAATTGATCTCGACCTTGTCACCCTTAAATCCACTTTTTGTAATTATTGACTTCCGAATCCCACTCCGTATCTCTCTTACCACACTCATAAAAAAACCCTGAGGGCAACCAAATGATTTCTGAACCCAAAATCTCCATCGCTCTAAGGGCCTCATTTATAAGGCCCTACCGGCCCTTTTGCGTGGCCGGAACCTCACTTTTTTGATGTTCCAGTGGCACAATGTGCCACAGGCATATTTATAAGGCCACGTAAAGCCATGTTACGTGGCTTTTCATGGCCTTATAAATGTGCCCCTTTCATACAGACAACTGCGTGAAAGGGGCATTCCAAGGATGTTGCTGGGGGCATTCCCAGCAACATCCAGTACTTTTGACACTGCCCCAGATTTACGAGAAATCGTAAGTCTGAGGCAGCGCCAGAAACATACACCTTCCCAGGGGAGGTGTAAGGGTGGCACAACGAGGAGAAATATCTTTATTTCTCCTCTCACACATAGAAAGAGGAAAAAGCCTCTTGTGATTGTTTTTGTGCAGGAAGGTTTCCCTTCCTGCACAAAAATAATCATCCTCGCAACGCAGGCATTCTTGCACCATGGTGCAAAGGTGCCTGTGTTGGCGCACGGCAGCCCATTGTGCGCCGGCGCAGGGGAAAAGGACAGGAATGCGCCGTATCTAATAGATATGGCGCATTTCTGCCCTTTTCTTTTCCCGTAGGGCAGCGCAGCAGCAAGGCCTGCCGTGCTGCCCTATGGCAAAAAGCCCATAAATGAGGCCCTCACTGCTTTAGCTTAATACTTTACTTTTACTAACCATGATCACCAATTACCCCTCTCATAACTAATGTCACTTAATACTCAACCCTGAGCCCAAATCCTACCACAGACCTCAAACTTTCTATCTATATAACACCATGTCTCTGTACTCTGTATTCTGTACTCCCCAAACCCTTTTGTAATCAGGGCATTATTGATTGGTGTCCAAAGCCAAGCAGATCCATGTTGTCCTGATTATGCTATATAACTGAACACCAGTAAGGCTTTTTGAATGCTGCTGCAATCTAAAATAATGAAAACATGACAATAGATCAGTTAAAAACGTATAGAAGCTTGATACTAGATAGCTCGGTTTGCTGTGGCACTTATTATGAAAACGATGATAAGGTCCCTGTGTTTGGTCCTGAGAAAATCTATTAAATATTTTTGATGGTCAAAATGTATTGACACATATATGGGACAATAAATAATAAGAATAGAATAAGAATATTTTGAAGAAATAGGAGCAAAAAGAACATTGAACTCCTTAAATTAAACACCTCTGGATAATAGCATAAAACCACAAGGTGATATGCAACATTGTACTTAAAAAACTAAATGAAAGAGCTTTCTTAAATTCATTGTCTGTATATATAGTTGTCATTAAAGACTGCAATATGTTTCCCTGTGATCTATCCATTTGTATTCATTTATTAATATTTTGAACAATACATTTTGTGAATGGCACATAGAGCAGAAGCATGATAATGGTTTGCAAATTAGTGATGACAAATTCATTTGAAAGAAGTTTGAGTCTAAAGAGTCCTAAGACTGTAAATAGTAGTTGGGTCACCATCAATGGGTTTATAATCTATCTACATCGGATATAATCATATGAATTAACATTTACCCCATCTCTCTTGGAGTTGTGGGGTTACCCTTTGTTTGAGGACAGTAGAAAAGAATACATAGAGGGATATTAGGGCCTACACATTTATCTTAGGTGCAATCAATTGCATAAGCCTCACCATAAAAATATTAGGCTGATACCCCTTGAACTACTACGATCAGAAAGGATACACAAGCTTTAACACACAGTTAGTGGACAACTCAATGAATGAAAAAGACTTTATTGCATGATTAGTTAAAGCGTTTGCAACATGAGAAAATAGCATCAAATCTCAGTTTACATATTCCATTGAGTTACCTCTTTCTTCTTTTGAAAATACATATTTAAAACAGTAAAAGTTAAGAAACAATAAAACATGTAAGGTGGCCTGATTTACGTGTTGCTGACACAGAGGTGCTAACATGTGAAGTGCATTCATATGTGAGTTAAGAGCCGAGGAGTTTACATCGTTACTCTAACAGGAGAATATGATAGAAATTATATGGAAGACTTATGAGAATGAATAGACACCTTTTATGCATAACCCCGCTGTGTGAACTAGGACGTGTCAGTTAGTCAATAGGCAGAAGAAGGGGGCAGATGTCGTCGGGGGGTGAAGTTGGAGGCGTGGGTCCAGTGGTGGTCAGTTGTTTATCAACCCGTTGTATGCATGATCCTGAGCTTCTATCTTCCTGGAGAAGCGGTCAATGAATTTAACCAAAAACAGTTTAGCATGGTATTTGATGGATCCAAGCAGGCCAAAACTGCTTCTCTGCAAGATCTTATGTCTTTAGCAATCAACCCTTCATAGCAGGGCCCTCCTATCCTCTAGAAGGGTGGGGCACAGTATGTGTATTATGTCCTCTTTTTGTTGATTTAGAGCCGGCACATTGCCTGAACCTTACCCCTTTTCCAGGCTGGAAGATGACAAGCAATGGGGATTACCCCCATCCTCAGCTTCATAAACTGTAGCTTTGTCCTTTCATTATAAAGGTTGTTTAGGTAGCTCTGAGGTATCAGTTGATTATAGGTGCATAGTGTCATCCAGCCATGTTTCCGTGCAGAAAAGCTGGCCCTGTCTTCTATTGAGGGGAGTAGTTTGGTGCTGATTTTTGTCAACCTTTTAAATTCCTGATGACTGATCTGTAGGTCCCAGGTGGGTTCCAAGCCAAGTGTGCTGAGAGCTGGGGTTACGTAGTGATTTCCCGCCGACCTATGATTTGTGGCCAGTTTGATCCATAAGTGGTGGACCAGGGTACCTTCCTTTGAGGCCCTAAACTTGTGGCAGCTTATAGCAAAAGCTGCCTTGCGAGCCAGCGCCTGTCTACAGTTTCCCGAATTCCAGTCTTATTTGCGCTGGTGATGTGTGGAAGGGGAGCTGGAAAACTGTTCTATAGATTTTTGTAAGCGTTTTGTCAAGTGTCACACTCTCCCGCCCTTTCAGAGCCTCACACCCATATGTTAGTGTTGAGAGAACCTTCGCCTGAGCTACCTGGAGAATTGGTGCAAATGTGGGGCCTTTTAGTTTTATATGTGCAGATCTGAGAGCAAACGAAAGTGCAGTGCCTTTCTTTTTATTTCAATCATCTGGCTCGCATATCAACCATTATCATTAAAAAGGACACCTAGATACTTGTGGCAATTGGTTGCTTCTAATTTCTCCTGGTCGAGGGACCATGTTGGCTTTTGTGTTCTGGCAACTCGAACCGCAAGAATTTTAGTTTTCTTTTTTATCAGCAAACCATTCCTATTGGAGAATGTAGCGGTTGCGTCCAGAAGGCGTTGAAAACCAATCTTTGTTTTGCTGAGGAGGGCCAGGTCGTCTGCATATAGTAGGTTTGAGAGGCCGAAGCCACCCAGTTTGGGCGGGTGGGAGTTGACTGAGTTAAGGTCCAGGGACAAGTCAAATAAAAATAAGTTGAATACAGTGGGCACAAGAATGCAACCTTGCTTGAGACCTTTTGTGGTGGTTATGGGCCGTGATAGGCGCGATCCATCCCTAATTTTGATTCTCACCCATGTGTCATGATGCAGTAGCTGTAGAGCCTTAAGCAAAGTGTCCGGCATGTTAAGGAGGGCAAGTTTCTGCCAAAGCTTTCTCCTGTTGACCCTGTCGAATGCAGATTTATAATTTATAAAACTCATGTATACGGGACAGGTGTTGGATTCAGGCTGGTCGATCCGAAAGGAGAGTGCAATAAGGTTCACTGTTGTCCCAGTGTGCCTTGTGAATCCAGTTTGATTTGGGGGTGTGATTTTGTTTGTCTCAGCCCATGATTGTAAAGAGTTCAACAGCACGCCTGCGAAGTACTTCGCTTCATTATCAATTAGAGCTATCATACGATAGTTCCCAGGAATTCTTTTGTCATCTCCTTTAAAGATTGGAGCGAGTATTGAGACGCGCCATGAAGGGGGGATGCAGATCTTTTCCAATATGGATGAGTAAAGCAGGGCTAGTTGGATAGCCCCGAAAGCTGGGTCGTCCTTATATAGAGCCGGTGGAATTCCGCATAGAACTGGAGCCCCATCCCTGCGGCCCTTCAAGATTTGTTTTTGAATTATGGCCTCTGAGATGAGGCACCCAGAGGTTGCCTGGTCGTGGCTCTCTGTTGGAGCTTCTAAGGACACTGCTTGCCGCAGAGCCTTCATCCTGCGCGTGGAATTGATCTGGTGGCGATTGGATATTAAAATGTTCATTTAAGAAGTGGTACCAGATGACTTTGAGATGTTAGAAGAAGCCACCTTAGAGGGAGAGCCGTTTATGGTATGCCAGAACTTTGCGGAGTTATTTGTCCTGAAGTTTTACAATAGTTTAACCCAGAAGGAGTTCCAGATTTTGTTTTGGTGGTCACGTTTAGCCGCCTTCAGATGTCTTCGCGCCTCCCGAGGTTGCTTATTATTTTTGGGTCCATTGGTAACCATTTGAGACTTCTCCACAGCTGATGGATCCTTTTTTTGGCAGTCTTTATTGGATGGCTGGAACCTTCCCCTTATGAGACACGCTGCTTTGCTTTACCCGGTGCCGGTTTTGCGAACTGGGCTGCCAATCTTTCTGTAAACATTGTCCAGCTCAGAACTGGGTCTCCCTCTAGTTTGTGGATGCTGGCTAGCAGCAGTTTGGCTTCTGCGACCAGAGTTGGGAGGCAGTTGATGGAACGAACACTTGATACGTTTGAGATTGATAGTGTGGCTTTCGAACCCTTGTCCAGCTGCCGCATTATGTTTGTTCAGCCTGATGTTGAGGGTGAGCTCTGAGTCTTGAGGGCGATGGTCACTGTCCATTTTTTCGCCAAAGCCAAATGAGGTGATTAGTTTCAGTAAGGGAAGGCCGACAAATGTGTAGTCAATCAAGGAAGCCCCAGTGTTGGTCAGGTATGAGAGGCCAGGTGGCTTGTCAGGAAGAAATCGGGCATTGAGGGCTCCTAATCCAAGGTTTTCCAGGTTTCCTTGGAGGACCTATCCTCTTGGGTCATCTTTGCCTCACTCGGGACGGTCCTGAGGTGGAATAGCCCAATCGCCTTCTTGGATCTGCATTATCTTGTTTATGGGAAGGTCGGTCATTAGCCACATATTAAAGTCTCCTAATATTATAATATCAGTGCTGGGGTTATCTGATCTGAGGTTTAGAACCATGGTGGTCAGTTTCTAGGTGATGGCTATCCTTGTGCTTGAGTTAAGGCGCATGTAGACGTTTATCAAAATTAGACTCTTTAACTGGCCATTGACAGTTCTAAGCAAAGTGCCTACTACTTGCAGCACTGAGGTGTCACTCACTTGATCCCAGGAGTGAATTACGCTGATGGCCGATATGTATATTGCAAGACCACCGCTGTTGCGGCCAAAATTCTGTTGTTTGTGTGCCGGTCTGTGATGGTTTATATATCCTTCTAGTTGGTATGCCGTCTGTAAACAAGTCTCTTCTAGTAGGATGACTTGGAAGGAGCATAAGAAAGATGTGGTTGCCTGATTGCCCAGTTTGTTGGCCAGATCATTGATGTTCCAGGAGCATATCTTGAGTGGGCTTTCCAAATGTACGTTGTGGACGCTGCTTTGTCACCTTAGCAGTCGGGTTGTGCTCAGGGTCCCAGGCAGCCATGCTCAGTTTTCTGCTCCTTCAGGGACCGCGGTTTGAATCTTGTGGCCCCCCATTTGTGTCCCTTGATCGGGAAACCAGGGTTTTGCTTAGGGCACCTCTGAGGATTGAGTAAACCAATCTTGGCTGAGTTGTTAGACTGACTGAGTCCGACGTGCTGTCAAGGAAGTGTGGATAACCTGGTTCCTTGCCCGGGGTGATGGAGCTTCCCCACTGCTTAAAGATGTCCGCGTGCCTCAGATTTTTTGAGGCGAGCTCCATGCATCGCCAGGTAACCTTGGTTGTTTCATTATTCTGGCCGTGCCCAGGTGAGATGAACTCTATAGATGCGATCTCATTCGATGTGACTTCTTCCAGCAAGCCGGTGGCTTGGATTAACTTGAGGATGTTTCCACGGTTTAGAATATCAAATGTGCCTTTGGACTTGTACTCCGGGTAGAATAATGTATAGGCCATTTGAGCTTGTGGATGCCTTATGTCTATGCGGCCATCTTTGTCTCTTTCAGGCGTTTTGTTGGCCCGAGTTGGCAGAGCCTGGAGGGCTAGATTGGATTCACTCAGTGAGAGAGGACCAGGCTGGTCAAAGTCTGCACTTACTAGGGGGGGGGAGCCCGACATTCCCAGAGTTAAGATGGTTTGATTCCTGGGATCTGGGGAGGGGCCGCCTACATGCAGATTAGGGTCCAGCACAGAATTTACAGGTTTAAGGGGTAAATTGATTGCAATTTCAGGCTCCTTTTGTCTCGTTAGGACTATATCTATAGCGGTTTGCATGGCTTGCTTGTTCAGGTTCCTCAGTTTGAACCGTTTAATGCCTCATGGCTCTGTTCTTGCTGGCTGGCGGGGCGGTCAGCCGGAAGTTGTGGCCCCCCACCACTTGACTCTGTACTCGGGTGGCCATATCTTGCCTTGGAGTTCTTATGTGGTAAGCAGGGGCCCTATTTGCTATCATAGCCGAGTCTTCTAAGTTGCCATGCTCCTCGCTTCGTTGAATGCCAGGGTGTTGATCTTTTGTTTTGCAGCGAGATCTGGGCTTTGATTTGGGTTATCCGTCACCCCTTCCGGTCCTCCCGACTGGATGACCTTTGTGTCCTTGTTCCGAGTGGTATCTTCACAATTCCAAGTTTTGAACAAGGGATAGGGTGCCAGGTTGTGTTTTGTAAATCGGGTTTTGTTGCGGCCCTTTCTCCTTTTTGCTGGTTTCCCTTTTGGGTCTGCTTCTTCAGCGTGGGGTACCCTGTTTTGCCCGGGTGAGGGTATGGTGTTGGCCCCAAGGCTTTTGGCCTTGACAGTCACACAGGAGCAGCTGCTATCCGCATTGCAGTCTGTTGTGGTCGGGAGCTGCAGTGAGTCGGCTTCAGGTGCCCCTTCCATCCCGTCTATTGGCCCTTGGGGATTTTTTAATTGAGTTATCTCCTTGATCCAAAGACATACCTCTAGGGTTTGGGGGCTTTATGTTGGTTATTTCTTTCAATTCTCCCACTAGCTTTGCCATCACCTCCGGAAACGCACTTAGTTTGCCAAGAACTGGCGAGCAGTTGCTGGCTATGCAAGGATAGTCAGCATTCGCCTGGGCCCATTTTATCAGGTTATTCAGGTTTGTGATATTTTCGCCGATGCTGGCGATGTACAAAGCCAGAGTGTTTAAAAGGCTAATCTGTATGTCCATTTTGTTGGCTTGGAAGGCCATTGCATCCACCGACCTCTGTAGGATGCCTAGAGCTGTAGACCAGGCCGACTCTTGTGCCTTGCCTTCCTCATTTGTGGTGGCTGAGGGGCTTATGTTGTTAGAGGCTTCTTTTCCATATGATGACAGCAGGACTTCTGTTCCTTGGATCAAAGGTAGGATAAGTCCTTTGCAAGGTGATAAGAATCTTCTTCGAGGGGATACAAGTGAGTTTGTCCCATTTCCTGTGAATTTCTGCTTTCTAGCTTTTTCGGGGCATCCCTAAGCAGCAATGGTTGCTCTGTTTGATCCGCTGGTTGGTCGGTTGACAGGGGGCAGATCTTTCCTGGGCCACCTTCTTCTTATCTTCTTCTCCCTCCTCTATCCTGGAGATAAGGTGGGATAGATCATCTCTGCCCAGTGATGAATTGAATAGAGGCTGTACGAGAAACCCTTCCGGAGCAGCTTTGGGAGTTGAATTGCTGGTTGATATGTTGGTTTTTTCCTTTTCCTCTTGTGCTGGTCCTGCTTTGCACCAAGATTTGGTGCCAAACGTTGCAGTTGACCCCCCCAACCTGTCCCAAGTGAGGGGGGGAGCAGCTCCCCTTCCTTTTGGAGAGGCCCCCTGGTTGGCTCTGGTGGCACAGAAAATTTGCCTGCTCCAGGTCGGGGTACCAGGTGAGGGAGTACTGAATTGGAGTTTGTGCTGCCCCCCTTATTGACAGTCACTATCGGGCTCAAGGGGATGGGCAAACCCCTCAAGCTCGAGTTGCTGGAAAAAATAGCAGAGCCTGCATTTTTGAGGTAGGCAAATTTAGATGTAATTTTTGGCTGAAAGGATGTGGTATTGGACCCTTAGAAGCTATGAGAGGATTATGTAGGGTTGAGTTGGTCTGCAAGTCGATCGGTGGTGTAGTTGGTGTTAGATCGAGTATCTGATCAGGTGCCACTATAGGTTCCCTAGGTTCAAATCAGTCTGCCCTCCATTTCCGTTTCTCGAGTGGCGCCGCCAGACCCCTTAGTTTTTCTGAGCGCATGGTTTGACTGGTTTGGCTGGTGCTTTCATAGGCATTAAGGTCGGGAGCTGAGAGCCCCCAAGCGGTCCCTCCTGTGCCCTCCCGGGAGGAGTCACAAAGTGACTCCCAATTTGAGAGAGCCTAGCTTCCATGTTCTTGGTGTTGGTAGTGATAAGATCGCTCCTCCACAGAGGTGGCGGCCCCCTTTCTGTTTCTTGCAGGTTGGAGGGGGGGAATCGTGGGTAGTACAGTGGGCGCAAACTGCGATCAGCCTTTGTCTGGTGACTGTTGCTTCCGTACGCCCACGGCCTTCACAGTACTCCTATGATCCTGGTTCCTCGATCTTATGACCCTGGGCCACAGTCTTGCCTTGCTGCCTCGCTGCTGTCTCGCTGACGCTGCCCGTCCACCGTGCCCCTTTGCAACTTTTGATACGGATACAGCTGATGACCTAATGCCTTCCCTTTGGCTGGCGTTGCTGCTGTTTGTATCACGTTGTGACTTATCAGCGGCTTAGTAATGGGGCCGCTGTTCCCTTTCTCCATCACTCCGCTTCTCTTCTCCTTTCTTTTCCTAGCAGGCGGCAGAGTTTGCGGGACTAGTGAGGGATATCGGCATCTGGCGTGCTACTCCCCCGTGCAGGACGGGGCAAGAGGTGACGCTGCGACCAAGCTCTTCTGGACTCCAGTGTTCCATGCGCACCCTCTGCCCAAAAGATGCTGGAGATGCGGGCAGTAAAGTATTGAAGTTTTGACGAGGGGCAAAATGCCTTGTTCCTTGTTGCTGGTGGGGTGGATGTCTATGTCGATGTCAAAGTTGCCCCCTTAGTCCCCCTAAGCCCCCTTGAAGTCTCCTAGGGTTCTAGGGTTGTGAGTCCAGAGTAGGGTTAACTGTATTGTGGCATGCTGGAACGGGGCTGAGGGGAGTGACAGGAGCGACGATGGGCAGTTCCAGCGGTATCGGGACAGTGGTGAGTGGGGCCTCCAAGTGAGCCGCAGGCTGCACCCGGGACTAATCCGGGCCGCCTCCTCAGTCCACCTGGCGCCTCACTCAGTGGCTGCTGACTGTCAGCAGCCGCACTCACAGATGCAGTTTTCAGCCTCACGGCTGTCAGGTTTTTCCAGCCAGGGGAGGGTGCGGGCCTGGTCTGCTGGGGCTACGGCAGTCTGGGGTGGGATGGTGATGGGCCCCCCCAGCTCCCTTCCCCCCGTTCTCTCACCTCCACTCTCCTCCAACATCGACGGCTCTGGACCTGGGCAACTGTGTTGTCTTTCTCTTCTGGTGTGCCCAGCACTCCCCGCCTTCTGGCCCCTCTGTGCCTCGATGGTTTAGGTTGATGATAGCTGTGGCGACCGGAGCAGGCTGGAGCTGGAACTGGAAGCTAGAGAGGGGCTACAGTCCAGCGGTAGCACAGTAGCACAGAGAAGGGAGGAGCGGCTGAGTGTCACAACTCAATGTATATGCTTGCTCAAAACAAATGCTGGATTCTACACATTGCACAGCCATTGTTAACACCAGTTGACTCTATACTTTTTTCCAGTAGGCAGAACCTTTGCCCAGCTCGATGTGTTTTGCATAGGGAGGGGGGGCGAGTACTACTACTAAAACTCGGACTCCCAATTAATAAAACAGAAACCTCATATACTTTTGACAAAATAACAAGTATTTCTGTCCTTACATGCTAAAATGCATATAGTCATTTCACAAAAAGTGAAAATGAAAATTTAGCAAGAAGTGAGAGGTGATGATTTTGGGATCCTCCCTAACCTAGGGAGAGAACCAAGCAGATGCCTTGAAAACAAAGAGCACATCTTGCTGAACAATTCGGTGGTGGTCCCATCCTCTTAGGACCACCCCAAGCACAGTTATGGGCAAAAATACAATCCCAACCAAAGGCCCTGCAAAGCAATATGGGACGAGATTAGCAGTGGGCAGTGAATATTATAGTATCCAATATCAAAATAATTCTACAAAGAGCTGCAGTTCAACTAGTCGTTACTAGGTGTCCCTCACGACTCAAATGCAAAAGCATTGAAACCCTTTCATGAAGCTGCAGTTCCACTAGTCGTTACTAGGTGTCCCTCATGAGTCAAATGCAAAAGCATTTGACTTGAGGGACACCTAGAAACGACTATTTTAACTGCAGCTTGATGTAATAATTTCAATGCTTTTGCATTTGACTCGTGAGGGACACCTAGTAACGACTAGTTGAACTGCAGCTCTTTGTAGAATTATTTTGATATTGAATACTATAAGAGGATGGGACCACCACTGAACCGTTCAGCATGATATGCTCTTTGTGTTCAAGGCATCTGCTTGGTCCTCCCCCTATGTTAGGGGGGACCCCAAAATAATCACCTCTCTCATTGCCTGATATTTTTCATTTTCAAAGTTCACTTTTGTGAATTGGTTATATACTTTTTAGCATGTAAAGTTGCTTTTTCAAAGCATTTGTGGGTGCAGTTTAGTAGCTGACTCCACTATGAGGAACGGCGCTAGTGGAGTTCATTGCCCAGGCCTAGATTTGCACACAATCACACATGGCACAGCACATGTCTGCACCACTTCAGGCACTCATGACTCCCATTTATACTCACAAGAGACATAATTTGCCCACTAAAATCATCATTTATGACACTCTACCATAACCAAACTAAAATAGAGAAAATGGAAGTACAACACACTTGTGGACAAACAAGGTGCACCATCAAATTAGCCCGTCAGGGTTCTCAAGGAGACTAATGTGTTTGCATTGGCTAATATTTCAGAGACAAGCTCACCCACTGAGAAAATTAGACTTGCTACAGATGTATGTTATGATCCACATCATAGCAATTAACCCTTTAACTACTCTATTGAAGCATATATATGTCATGAAAGCATGTTGACATGATACTCTTATGAGGACTATATGTCAGAGGGAAAGGGTCACTCCTCAATTCTGGTGGCTGTTTTTCGTGCCAAGGCATGAAGTGAAAGAGTTTGCCAGGTTTATGATCATTTCAGGGCACTGGCAAGCCACTAAATGACGTCTCCCAGTGCACACTTCCAGGCCAGCTCATTACTAAGCATGTGATTTTGATAGTGACATCACAGAAATATTGGATGGGCCTGGGAGGGATTTCCTAGCTCCTCATAGGTTCATCCTAGGATGCAGCTAGAGGTTGTCCTTAGCTCCTCCCTAGCCATGCCTACCACCATGAGCCACTTTTTTCTTTGGTGGTACAGAGGGAGGTGAAAAGAAGGAAGTATCAGCAGCCCACCTTTGCCCACCCTCTTTCCCAAGGTACCTTCTACCCTGCTAACAGCCAAAAACTAACTATGGGGTGCGAATTGGAGGGGAATTGACTAGGGTTGTCCTAATCACTCCCCTTCCAATGCCCAATTCTTGATTGTGTCCCTGCAAGGAGTCAGTTGTTTGGATTTTCATTAGCCCCAGAAAAAAATCCAAACAATGTCTGTCTCCTTTCTGGAGCACAGGCACTTTGTTCTTTTCCCCAGCAAGGACTCAGATGTTGCTAGGATTTTTTCTTCTCCTAAGAACGCACTAGTAAGGAGTCTGGACACTGTTTGGATTCTTTTTATCCTCAGAAAAAAACAGACAGCATCCGTTACCTTGCAGTGATGCAGACACACATACAAATGTATGGGCCCTAGTGAAGAACTGAAACTCTGTGTGGATTTTTTCTTATCTTTACAACAAATCTAAACAGTGCCCATCTCTTCACAGGGGTACAAACTCACAAACATGCACGTGTTCTGTGCCACAGTGAGGAGTTCAGACTCTATTAAGATTTTTCTTAGTCTCAGGAAAGATCCAAACAGTGCTTCTCACCTCGCTGACACACTCACATGTCTGCAACCCAGATAGGAGGCCAGACCAGCTTAAGGCTTCACACTGTGGAATTGAACATGTTTAATGCTGAAGTCACCTGGCACCGTGGAACGTCCATCAATCTGAAACATTTCAGAACACTAGACACCAGGAAGAGTCCTAGTTTGTGTGAATTGTATGGATAATACCACATGTTCATACCCAGAATGCCCTGCACAGCTAAGATAAAGGTTACAAAAATAATTTCCTCACATTTCTGTGACTGAGAGTTCCGTATATTGCGAGGCACAGCATAATGTCCACCACTCAGTGTCCCCACACTTCTGCCAACAAACAGTACCTCACATGTGTAGCTCCCATGTAATAGGTCCACCCACACATGTGCCAGTTTTATAGGTAGAAGAGTGGGAACAATGGAAGGTATAACTTTTGCATTATTCTGACGGTTTGATTTGTTCTGGCACAGAAAAGGAAGTATTGTGGCTTTCTAGCAGGAGGTTTTGGATAATACAACATGTTGGGATTAATGCAAACCACATCTCTATGAATCCTGCTGTGTCTCTAGCTTTTAGAAATGTCTAGGGTTATCAGGCTTCCTGGGTGTTGGAATTTCAGCCATCAAATATATTCCTCGCTGCCAAGCGTGTGTATACCTGTTCAAGCTCATGGAATGAAAAGTCCACCAGATTTCTCAATAACCCCACACTCAGAAGACCTAGAGGCACAATGCTTTGGGTCATGCCTCGGAAGGGATGTGTTCCTGTGTAAGAAAGCCTGATGGAAACGACCATGTTTTGGGGAAAAATATTCAAAATACGACAATTTTCATGTTCAATGTGTTATCATGGCCAGGCAGTCAGGATGAGAGTCGTCTGGTACTGGGTGATAGAACCCTTATGATGTGTAGATATGAAAAATATATGAGTGTGGTAAGTTTCCACAAAGCCCATATGTGATATTAAAGGCAGGTAACCTAAATGGGCATTTCTCTTGTAGCTTATTTGCAAAAATCAAAATACACAGCACCCAGTTCATCGATTGTGGCCACCCATAACCCTAAGAAATCATATATGTCTGCTCAAAAAATCCAGAGGAATATAATTGGGGGGGGGGGGGGAGGAGGTGGTCAAACAATAGCAGAGTTATTTTCCTGCTCAGGGGAGAAGCAGTGGAATTACCATGGTTTGGGAAAAAATACTGAGGGGCATATTATCAAGAACGGCGTTAAAATTATCGCCGCTTTAGCGGCAGGAAACTGCCGCTAAAGCGGCGATAATGGGCTTGGTAATATGCCCTTAAGAATTCAATAGAAGCCCATGTTTACACCAGAACATGGGCTTCTATTGGAATTCTCAAGGGCATATTACCAAGCCCATTATCGCCGTTTTAGCGGCAGTTTCCTGCCGCTAAAGCGGCGATAATTTTAACGCCGTTCTTGATAATATGCCCCTAAATGTCTGTCAAATGTCATGTTCATCAGAATTTCACGGCCAGCCAATAAGGATTAGGAGCATCTGGCACCCAGGAATAGGAACCTTTGGATGTGTAAATGGTTAAAATGCATGTTATTGAAATTTTTAGATCTGGCATTAGCCAAGATCTGTTGATTTTATTAAAATAGGTATAATGTACTTACATATAGGGGCTTTCAGCCACCTTTCTTTATCAATTGGTCTGTAGTTGTGCTTTCTGCTTCCATCCACTACAGCACATAGCATGAGACAGTGGGACAGCCTTAAGCCACTGGTTAACTTTACTTTGAGTGACCGCATTTTGCTCTCTCACAAGAAGCACATCTGCACACAAGCTAGTCCCCTTCAGTGGCAGTGTTTTTTTAACTTTATAATTACTTTAGTGTTGCCTTTAAGTTTAGAGCCTGATGTGATAGTAGGACCCTTCTGATGCACATTCCATCTTTATCAGATCCCATTTCCTGCCAATGCTGTTGTAAATTTAATTTGGAGTGTTTTGCTTTTTCTGACTGTTGCTATTTCACAGCATCCCAGATTGTGGCCATTAGAAACAGTACTGCATTAAGTCATCCTCTTTTATTTTTTTATTTTGCTCCTTTCTTTCTTTCCATCTTTCTTCCCTTCATTTTTATCTTTCTTTCGCACTGTCTTTCTCTTTCCCTCTTTTTACTTTGCCTTTTTTCCTTCTCTCTTTTGGTCTTCCTCATTTTTCTTTCTCGCTTCCCTTCTTTTGTTCTTTTCGTTTTTCTTTCTTTCCTTCTCACTTTCTGTTTTCTTCTTTCTCTTGCCCTCTTTCATTCATGGCTTCTTTCATTCCTTTTTCCTTCTTTATTTTAAGCGCCAAGACTCCTCTGGGTATTTGTGTGCTTTATAAGATATTTCATTCATTCATTGTATTCTTTTCTTTCTCTTTCCTTCTCTCCTGTTCTCTCTTTCTTTCTTTCTTTCTCTCTTTCTTTTTATTTCCTTCTCTCTTTCTTTCTTTCCTCATGTTTTTCCTCATTTATTGCCTTCTTTCATTCTTTCTTTCTTTCCTTCCTTCTTTATTTCTTTACTTCTATCCTTCTATCCTTCTTTCCTCCTCCCTTCTTTCTTTCTTTTTCTGAAAGGCAAGAGGTTAGCAGCCAATACCAGACTGACTGACCTTTTAAGTTATTCTCTTCAGTGGCAGGGAGTACTATGGTAATATGTGTCGGTTTTACGACCCCAAAAACTTTTTGCCTGTAGCAATTTATTTTTTCTAGATTAATGAGGGCACAGCATATTCCCAAATAATAACGATTTGCAAAAACCATGACAAAACATGAATTGCAAAAAGGCTGGCACCAACTCCACACCTATTGCCTTTGCCAATGCGTGTTTCATAGAGCCAAAGGGTAATATCTGTGACCAAAAGAAGGGTACACGAAATTGTCATTTTGCCTACAGCTGATTTCCAAATGTCCAAAATCCAATCACCCAGCTTATCTCTGTCACCCTGAAGTCATAGAAAACCTATACATATCTGTTATCACCAGGCTCATGAGATCCAGAGTTTTAGACCTGGCGTCTTGGCATGATTTCCCCTGTCTTTTTGCTTCTGGCCTTCTGTTTTTTTTAACAACATATTTTATTGAGTTTTCATGGTACATGATGGGCCGTGGCCCTCTGTATACATTTTGAAGGCATAATAAATCAGGAGTACCAATACAAACATAAAACTGTAACGCCTGCGAAATCCGCAGGTAAAACAACAAAAACATGGCACAGATAGTCTCAGATCCCATGAAGCTCAGTACGTCCGAATAAGTGTAGGTGCAGACGGTAGCATACTTTGTCTGGGTAGCTCGAAGGCCAGGTATGTGCAGGGGGACAATCTTATCAGGGGTCTGTGGATGGTAGGGGGGTAAATCTATGCCCCAATAAGTCGCCCAATGGGACCATATTTTTCTGTGCTTCTGGGGGCAGCCCCGGGCCTGAAACACCGAAATCTCTGCTCCCATTGACCTCCTGTTTTTTTGACTGTATACTGCATTTTGTTTTTACTGCTTTTAGGACTCTGGGCACTTTATCACTGCTGATGAGTGCTCATGTGCAAGTACTCCCTGTGTTAATTGTATTGGTGATTGGTTTATCCATGATTGGCATATTTTATTCAGTAGTAAGTCCCTAGTAAAGTGCACCAGGTGTGCCCAGGGCCTGTAAATCAAATGCTACTAGTGGGCCAGCAGCACTGATTATGCCACCCACATGAGTAGTCCTGCAAACATGTCTCAGACCTGCCACTGCAATGTCTGTAAGTGCAGTTTTAAACTGCCCAAACCTTCCCTTTTATTACATGGGCAGGGTGCAGTATATTTAAATGGTAGGACATGTACTGGTGTGTTTTACATGTCCTGATAGTGAAATATTGCTAATTTCGTCTTTCACTATTGTAAATCCTATCTCTCCCATAGGGTAACATGGGATTGCCTTGAAATATATTTTAAGTGTAAATTCTCATTGGGAGCATATAGAGATTTGGAGTTTGGGGTCTCTGAACTCACAATTTAAAAGTACATCTTTTTGTGAAGTTGGATTTTATATTGAGTGTTTGAAAATGTCCCTTTTAGAAAGCGGGCATTTTCTTGCTTAACCATTCTGTGTCTCTGCCTGTCTGTAGAAACCACATCTGGGCTAGGATGACAGTGGGCTCTTGTGCATTCACTCTAGACACTCACACAAAGGAAGCAGAGGTGTGCCTTGTATATCCTGATGGGCCATCACCAGGCTGATGGGCCTTCCTGAGCTAGAGCGGTGGGAGGAATTGTCAATGACACCTGAATAGCGCTGTGCCTGTCCTCACACAAAGCTGTCTCCACCCTCCTGTAGTGTGTCTGGAGCCAGGTCAGGGAAAGGCAGGGTCTTGTGCACTACAAAGACTCTCCTTTGAAGTTTGCCTACTTCAAAGGCAGAAAGGGGTATAAGTTATGGACCTCTGACACTCTCACATCAGAACACTTCTGGACTGAAGGGCATTCTGCCAGGAAGAAGAGATGGATGCTCTAGGAGGGACTGACACCCTGCCTGTTTCTTTGTTGTGCTGGCCTGCTGCTTGGTGCTTCCGTCCTGGGAGTGAAAGGGCTGGACTTTGCTTTCTGAATCCTGCTTCCAAGGCTCTCCAAGGGCTTGTGCATGCTTGCCTCCTGTTACGAAGTCTCAGGACCATTAAAGACTTCACCTACCAGTACCTGGGCTCTTCTTCTGAGAACCATGACTTGCCAAGTGGTGCCAAATCCAGTTCCTGGGCCCTTGGAAATGCAAACTGGTGAGGAAATCCATGCATGGACTCTCAGCACCCGTTTTCTCGATGCATCACCGCTGTGTGACTGAAGAATTGACGCAGAGCCTTCTGAGCAGCTGAAAAATTACGGCAGCCCGAGTCCCGAGCACCATGTCACTGACATCCGTGGCACCCCAATCTGATTATGACGCAGCCCCTGCTTTGCGCCTGAAGAATTGCCGCATTGCCTGCTTCACAGCTGTGAAATCGGCGCAGCGCCTGCTTCGCTGCTGCCGCATCAACACAACGAGTCTGGATTTTTGACGCATCATATTTGAACGTTGTCTCTTCATTGACATTGCCCAACAGTAAGGAACCGAGGCTGTGTGTCCGGAGATCGATGCATCACCTTCCCTTCTAGTAAAGAACCGACGCGTCACCTCCCCTAACATTAAGGAACCAGCGCAGAACCTCCCCTGTGTAGCATGAAAGAACCATCGCATCACCTCTCCAGGCAGTAAGGAACCAATGTGTCACCTACCCTGGGAGAAAGGAACCAATGCACATCTTTGTTTTTCTGGCGCCTCACCTCCCGTGCATCTGTTTTCATCTTTGAATTTTGAAGCATCCCAGGTACTTTCTGCTAAAAGTGAACCATCCATAGATTTCTATGGACTACATTTGCTTAACCTTTGAAAAGTGATACCTTTCCTTGTGTATGTTGGATTTTTGTTGTTTTGGTCTTGTTTTATTCAGATAAATATTGGCTAATTTTCTTAATTGGGGCGGACTCATTTTGTAGTGTTTTCACTATGTTACTGTCTGTGTGTGTACAAATGATTTACACATTGGCTCTGAGACCAGCCTGAATGCTAGAGCCAAGCTACCAAAAGGGTGAGCAGGAGTTATCTTAGCTGTGTGACTTTGTTACCCAGAATAGAATGAGGATCTCTACTTGGACAGGGTGCAAACCACTGCCAATTAGAGACCCCATTCCTAACACAGAGGAAGATAGCTGGGGTCTCACCTTGGCAGGGATAGGTTCCTGCATGAGGAGATTGGTGGGAGTTACCATGTTTTGGAAAGCACTTGCTAAAAATATGACAAATTTCATGGTCAGAGTCATTTAATGGTCACTAAGTCAGGGAAAAGTAGGTCTGGCTTTCACCAATAAGTTTCTCCTTTCATTCTGAATCAGAAAATATGGCTTTTACACTTTCCATACAGTTCTGAGTTTGACATCTGTCATCAAATGAAGAGTGCATCATAAACAGAGATTCTGCCAAAATTGTGTGATCTACACTTATATCATATAACTAATTGTGCAGAGTACTTTCCTGTTAGAAATGGGGGTCTCTCGTTGGCAATGGTTTGCACCTTTGTCCAAATAGAGACCCTTCTTCCTAGTCAGGGTAAGGGGGATACACTTCTGAAATAACCCCTGCTCACACTCTCAGTAGCTTGGCACAAGCAGACAGGCTTATTTCAGAGGCAGTGTGTAAAGCAGCTGTGCATACATACAGTAATACAATGAAAACACTACAAATGGACACCACACCAGTTTAGAAAAATAAGTAATCTTTATCTAAACCAAACAAGACCAAAACGTCAAAAATCTACAATACAGTTATCAAGATATGACTTTTAAAAGGTAAAAATAGTTCTGTCCATAACAAACTATAGATGCAACACTTTCAACACAAAGTACCTTGGATGCGTCAAAATCATAAACAAAAACAGCCGCATCGGTTCCTTATGCCCAGGGAAGGTGATGCGTCGGTTCCTTACTCCAGGGGAGGTGATGCGTCGGTTCCTTACTGCCACGCAGGGGAGGTGATGCGTCGGTTCCTTGCTGAAGGAGAGGTGATGCATCGGTTTCTTACAGAGTGAGGAAGTGATGCGTCGGTTTCTTACTATTTCACCGGCGTTGATGTAGACTTGGCACCCCAGTGCGATGCGTGGGGATCGGGGTTGCGTCGGTTCTCGATGTGGCGGCGGCGATCGGCGGCTGCGGTGTCCATCAATTGTTCTTTGTGCATTCTCCAGCCACAGTCCCATGATGCATCGGTTCTTGCAGCCGCACAACAGGGCCTGAGTCAGTTTCTTCAGCAGCACGACGGCGATGCATGGAAAGTTTTCCCGCACTGCAGTGATGTGTCAGAAACGGGTGCGGATGCGTCACGCTTCTCTTAGTTGCATCTCTTTTCCAGCTCCCAACAGCAGGAACAACCTCCAGAGGCCCAACACAGTAACAGGCACCACTTGGCAGGTCAGAACTCCCAGCAAGGAAGTTTAGGGGAGCTGGTGGTGAAGTTTTTGTGTCCCTGAGACTTCAGAAGAGGAGGCAAGCTCTACTTCAAGCCCTTGGAGATCTTCTTCAAGCAGGAGACACAGCACACAGCAAAGTATTTATCTTCTCCTTGGCAGAAACAGCCACTGCAGGCCAACCCCAGACAGCACACAGCAAAGGGGCAGTACTTCTCCTTCAGCTTTCCCAGCTCTTCTCAATGGCAGAGGTTTCTCTTGAGTCCAGAAGTAATCTAAAGTTCTGGGGTCTGGGCCCCAATATTTATATTCCATTTCTCTTTGTTCTCTTGTGGCAGAGAGCCTCTTTGCTCAGTCAAAACCTGTTCTGTCCTCCTGGTCCAGCTTCCCGACAGGAGGTGGAGACAGCATTGTGTAAGGCAGACCAGGCCCATTCAGGCACAAAGGAATCTCCTCCCCCACCTCTAAATGCAGCCCAGGTCTATTCAGCCCAGCCCTGACTCATCCAGGAAGGGCAGGACACACCTCACCCCCGTGGCTGTCTACATTGAATGCACATTCCCGGCCGCTGTCACTCCAAAGCCAGACAGTCAATCCACAGACCAGCAGAGGCACACAGGATGTCTAAGCAAGAAAATTCCTACATTCTAATAGTGGTATTTTCAAACACACAATATAAAAATCATCTTTACCAAAAGATGCATTTTTATATTTTGAGTTCAGGCATACTAAACTCCATCTTTCTACCTTTTCCCAATGGGAAGTTATACTTATAAGATGTTATAAAAAAACTCTCATTCTATCCTATGGGACAGATAGACTTGCAATAGTGAAAAATGAAATACACTGTATTTCACTATCAGGACATGTCACACACATCAGTACATGTCCTACCTTTCACATACACTGCACCCTCCCCACAGGGGTACCTTGGGCCTACCTTAGGGGTGACTCACATGTAATATAAGGCAAGGTTAGGGCCTGGCAAGTGGGAGCACTTTCCAGGTCGACATGGCAGTAGAGACTTCGCGCAGACACAGCAGAGGCAGTTCTGAGACCCATTTAAAAGGATGCTTGTGTGGGTGGCACAATCAGTGCTGCAGCCCCACTAGCAGCATTTGACTTACAGGCCCTGGGCACACACAGTGCACTGTACTAGGGACTTAGGAGTAAGTCAAACAAGCCAATCATGGAAACACCAAACCATATTAACAATTTACACAGCGAGCATAGGCACTTTAGCACTGATTAGCAGTGGTAAAGTACCCAGAGTCATAAAACCAACAAAAACAGGGTCAGAAACAGAGGGCCAAAAAGAGAAAAGTCTGGGGATAAACCCGCTGGAAAAGCCAGGTCTAACAATTCCCTAGTAAGACCCACACATATTTGCAATTGTCAGACTATAGACATTTAGGGCAACATTTCCTTCATTAGAAATCTGGCACATGTTTGTCCATTTGGGAAAAGCAACAAAATATTTTGCAAATTTGTTAAAAAGTGAAAATATTTCCACATTTTTCACTACATCTTCTGGCTGCAATGAGATATTAGTTTGTATGGGCATACAAAGAGACACATATACTTGAACAACCTAAAGCTGATTTATAAAAAAAAAACAATCTGGCACAGTGGTGCACAAACACTCCAGCAGTGAACAGACAGATGACTATCAATCATACATGCCACAGACAATACCTGCCAAGTCCACAGCCACAAACACACCAGCATCAGTGGCGGTCCGTGCAGGTAAGCGCCGTGGGGTGGGGCGGGGGTGGGGGTGTGGAAGTCGATATACGACGGGATAGTGAACATAAAATAAATAAATAAATAAAACCACTTACCTTGCGTTCGCAAGGTAAGTGGTGTTTATTTATTTATTTATTTTATGTTCATTATTCCTTCGTATATCGACTTCCATCTCTCCCACCCCCTCCCCACTGCGCTTACTTGCATGGACCGTCACTGCCCAGCATCAGAAGGTCAGGCAACTGAAGGTGATTGTAAAGTAACTGATGATGATAGTAATGTTTATAGGTAAGCACTACACAGGCAACTACCACGCCTATGGAAGGCCCATGACTAATGATGGAGGGTGCACAAACATGACCACCTATACTGTTATACTTCAAGAAACAAGGGGAGGTAGAGGAAAAACAGGAGGACCTGTCCTCCACAAATCTATAACAATCAAGAAGAGTCCCTCTGTATATTTAGAATAAAAAATAATTTTTCTTTCCCAGCTAGATTGCGATTATGTTTTTATTTATATAGAAGGAAAAGCACTTTGTTTTCCTTAAATAACCCTCACCCACCAAGGTTGCCCCTTGTTGGCCCCCTGACAGCCTGGGTCAACGTGAACACCGAGGACACAATCAAGACCATGGGCACAATCCACTCCGGCTCCCCAACAGACCCTTTTCCACACCACATCTTCAACAAAGCCGGCAGCTCCATCGCACCCCACCTGCGCAACGTCATCAACCTCTCCTTCGAGACCGCGACCTTCCCAGAGAGCTGGAAACACGCCGAGATCAACGCCCTACTCAAAAACCCAAGGCGGACCCGAGCGACCTCAAGAACTTCCGGCCCATCTCCCTGCTTCCATTCCCAGCTAAGGTCATCGAGAAGATCGTCAACAGACAGCTCACCCGCTACCTCGAAGATAACAGCATCCTGGACCCCTCCCAGTCAGGATTCCGCAGCAACCACAGCACCGAGACCGCCCTCATCGCCGCCACAGATGACATCAGGATCCTGCTGGACAACGGCGAGACGGCAGCCCTCATCCTCCTGGACCTCTCCGCCGCCTTCGACACTGTCTGCCACCGCACACTACGCACACGCCTCCACGACGCAGGGATCCGAGACAAGGCCCTGGATTGGACCACCTCCTTCCTTTCCGGCAGAACCCAGAGCGTCCGCCTCCCCCATTCCGATCCGAAGCCTCCGAGATCATCTGCGGCGTACCCCAGGGATCTTCCCTCAGCCCGACACTGTTCAACATCTACATGGCTCCACTCGCATGCATCGCCCGACAGCACGACCTCAACATAATCTCCTACGCCGACGACACTCAACTGATCCTCTCCCTCACCAAGGACCCCCTCACCGCCAAATCCAACCTCCAAGAAGGAATGAAAGCCATCGCCGACTGGATGAAGTGCAGCCGACTTAAGCTGAACACAGACAAGACGGTGATCCTCATCCTCGGCTCCAACTCATCAGCCTGGGATGACTCCTGGTGGCCCTCGTCACTAGGGGCACCCCCGACACCAACCGACCACGCACGCAACCTGGGAGTCATCCTCGACTCAACGCTCACCATGACCAAGCAAGTCAACGCAGTCTCCTCCTCCTGCTTCAACACCCTCCGCATGCTCCGCAAGATCTACAGGTGGATCCCGACAGACACGAGAAGAACAGTCACCCAGGCCCTCGTCAGCAGCAGACTCGACTACAGAAACGCCCTCTATGCAGGAGCCCCGACCAAGCTCATCAAACGACTGCAAAGAATCCAAAACGCCTCTGCACGCCTGATCCTCGACATTCCACGCCACAGCCACATCACCCCCCACCTGAAAAACCTGCACTGGCTCCCCGTCGACAAGAGAATCTCCTTCAAACTCCTGATCCATGCACACAAGGCACTCCACAAAACCGGCCCAGCCTACCTCAACAGTCGACTCTCCTTCTACGTTCCCAACCGTCAGCTCCGCTCTGCCGACCTCTCCCTGGCCACCGTCCCGCGCATCCGGAGAACCACCACCGGAGGCAGATCCTTCTCTCACCGCGCCGCCAAGATCTGGAACACCCTTCCCCTCAACCTACGACAGACCCAAGACCTGCTGACCTTCAGGAGACGACTCAAGACCTGGCTATTCGACCAGTAGCGGCAACACCCCCTCCTCTCCCTCAGCGCCTTGAGACCCTCGCGGGTAAGTAGTGCGCTTTACAAATCTTGTGATTGATTGATTGATTGATTCATCATCGGGTTCTTCCCGTCCTGCTGTGGAACGGGGCGTGCTGCGACCTACGAAGACGTGGGAGCACTTTTAGTTTGTACTATGTGTGGATGATGTGTATATATGGAAAAAAGTTATGCCACCATACTTAAAAAGGGGGTGGCCATTAGAGATGACTCAAAGGCAAGATATATGTTTCAAAAGTTTCCTCCAAAGGGGCCGACTAAAAAAGTGTGTGAAACAGTCGCGGCTCCTGGAGGGAGTGATGCGGGGGGGTGGGGCGGGGCAGGGGCACTGTGGGGGTAGAAACTCCGGCATACGGCAGAACGGAGGTAAGTACATAAATAAATAAATAAAACAAATTACATTGCGTGTGCTCTAACGCCAAATGGTGATGCGGCGCGCGCAATGTAATTCATTTTATTTATTTATTTATGTACTTACTCCGTTCGCCCATATGCCGGAGTTTACTACCCCCACCCTGCCCCTCCCCGCCCCACCGCCCCGCATCACTCCCTCCAGGAGCCGCGACTGATGTGAAAAACACATATGTAATGACAGATTCTTAATGGACAAGGCGTATGTGGGTGATGAAGAAAAAGAAACAAAAGGGGTGGATGGTATATATTTATACAAAGGAGAGGGTATATACTACCCTCAGTGTGTTCTTATACATTGATTGGTTCTATCACTTCGGCGTATGTATACTATTACCCTGTTGTAGATTGTAGAGCTATTTCATGACTATCTATATTTGAAAGGGTCAGTTACTTGGTGAAACTTCCCCAAGGGATGTTTTTGTTGAGACCAAAAATGTGCATTTTAAGGTGGAATACCCACCGTTGTTCTTTTTCAAAAAGGTGAGATTCATGCTGTACCCATTCCAGGATAACCCAATTGAAGTCATTGGTCGTGTGATTATGCTCAATGTAGTGAGATGACATTTTCGTTGTAGTTTGTCTGCAGTTATACACACACCAACTCACTTATTCATACACATACTAACACATACTTACTCACCTATACAGTCACTGACACAAGTACACAGTCACCCATACAGCCACTCTCACAATCACCCACTCACACATACAGTCACTTATATACTCCAACGCTCACCTATACTGCCTTTCACATATGCAGTTACTCACCCATAAACCACTGACACATCCATTCACTCGCTGAAACACAGCCATATGAACACTCACTCACCCATACAGCCCTCTCAGACGCACTCACGAACCCATACAGCCAGTGATTCACCCACTCATTCATCCATGCAGAGAGTCACAAACCCCCTCACCCACCCACACAGACACTCATACACCCATACAGGTACTCAGAAAAATCAATACCCCATACAGCCACTCATGTACCTACTCGCCAACCCATGCAGCCACTTACACACCAACTGACAGACTGATACAGACATTCACACAAATTAGTCACTCCCCCATACATTCACTGAGACATGTATAATCACTCACTTATACAGCCAGTCACGTACCCACTAAATCATCCATACAGGCACTCATACACCCACTGATTCATCAAAACACCTTGGTGTATATCTAATTAACACTCATAAACTTTTTTAAAACACTCACAGTCACCGGATGATGTCATCAGTGATGTCATTTGAGATGTCATCAGTGATGTCATCAGTGATGTCATCAGTGATGTCACTGAGGATGTCATCAGTGATGTCATTTGAGATGTCATCAGTGATGTCATCAGTGGTGTCATCAGTGATGTCACTGACCATGTCATGAGTGATGTAATATGTGAGGTCATAAGCAGTGCATTGCGGGGCGCGAGTTATAGTTAGCTCAGCTAACTATAACAGTTGAATTTCTCTGGTTTTGTACGAGTGAAATATCACCCTAACTATAAAGTCCCTGTAACCTTTGGTTTTTTCAGTGAAAAAAAAATAATATATATATATATATATATATGTATAGATATATATATACACATGTTTTTTTTTCGTTTTACTTTATTTTAGATTTTCTACAATCTCTTCACAACCACAGATCCTCAGTGCTGAAAACAATTGTGACTTAAGCAGTATATAAAATACAGCTTGAAAGATTAGATTTTAAAGAACTAATTATAAGTTTTTTATGTAGTATGTTCTTTTTTAACCTTTCCTTATGAAATCTACCTTTAGCACGTTGCCAATTTGCAAGTTTAAATTCAGCTCCAGCGACCGGCGGGAGGAAACTCATTTGCTGGCATTCTTGAGACCCAGTTTGCATGGAGGCGTTGATTGCCGAGCAGGCAGCAGCGATCGTCCACAGATTGAAGGAAGTATTCAGAACAGTCTGGCATGCACGAGGCGCCGTTGAAAGAAAGTCTGCAATTTGAAAGGCAGGCTTTTCAGTTACAATAAAAAAGCTTGTAGATACCATCACCGCCTCTGACATGATCACTAAAGCACGTGACCTCACTCTCGCAAGTCATAGCATTCATTTGCTTACAACTAATTTGATGCTTGACCACCTGCACTCACACACACCGTTTCATTCACCAAAAATCAATATAAATGTCAACATCTCAATCGCCGTCACAATAATTCACGCAATATTAACATAGCTGAAACACCTAATAACATTGAGAGAGGATATGGCATAACGGCCAGAGCTGCCAGCTTTGGAGCTGGCAAACCAGGTTCCTCCGGTTCGGGTCAACATCCTGTGATTCTGGGCAAATCAATTAATCTCCCTGTGCCTACCAAAAATTAATGTGTCCTTGTTTAACGAAACTGGTGAGCATGTAAAGCGCTCCAATACCTTCGCGCTGTATAAAACTGCAACTCATTCACTCTCCTGTGCACGTGCATAGAAACTCACAGATACAATGGTTGACATCATAATCTCTCTTGTTCACTGTGGCAGTCATGCACAAATACCATCAATTTCTCTCCAATGACCATCACTTACGCATTCTTTATGCGGTGTCCACAATTTCCAATAGCTTTATTAAGTTACTTGCTCCGGTGGAAACTATGGGCCGCTTGTACGACCATTTCCTTTTGCGACCCGCAATTTGCGACTTTTAGCGACTCGCAATTTGCCTGTCGCAGAAAGCAAATGTACTTATGTGTCTCAGACACATTTAGTGATTCCCAATGGCGATTCCCAAATGACCTGCCTCATCAATATTCATGAGGCATGTTGCAATTTGCGACCCATTGGGAATCGGCAATAACCCAGAGATAGTGGCCTGCTGGGGACAGCAGACCCCCATGTCTCTGTTTGCTTTTTAAGTAAAGCAACTTTTTTTTTAAATGCAGCACATTTTCCTTAAAGGAAAACGGGATGCATTTCAAAAAACAAAAATGAACAATTGTAACAGTACAGCAGGTGAAGAGTTCAAAATCATTTGTATCGAGACAGTACTGTAAATTCAAGAGATATTAGTCCCAGCATACAATTCTATCATGTATTTTTCCCCAATCACTTTTGTGGAAGAGCAGTTTTCACCCTCCCTCTCCGTAATTCCTCCACGGGGGAGATGCATATGCCGCCCCTCGACACATTCCACTTGGCTCATTTTTGGTCCCATTTCTTCGGGCAACCTCTGTTCTTAAATACCTCCTTCTGCGAGATCATAGCACCATCCATGTCTTTTTCCCATCCCCATAACGTTGGCAAATCCCCTATTCCCCATTTCTGAGCAATATTCCTTTTTGCTAGGGTGAGCCCCAGTGAGCCCCAGGCTTGTTCAGTGTGAGTTAAGTCGGTGGCCTCCCATATGTTGAGTAGGCAAAGTCGTGGGGAATTGGTGATATCTATCCCACCCACCTCCTTCAGTTTGGTGATGATCCCCTCCCAGTATGGACGTACAGCCGGACACTCCCAGAATATATGGAAAACCTTTCCTTCCTTAGCGCAGAGCCTAAGGCACCCAGAGTCAGTTCTCCTTCCCATTTTAACCAGCGTGCCTGTAGAAAGATATGTCCTGTGTAGGGTTTTTAATTGAATTAGACTTAGCCTCATTGGGATGGCTACTTCTCTTGGGGATGAAAGTGCCTCTTGCCAGTCCTCCTCACCTAGGTTTTCTACGTCAGCTACCCAAAGTTGCCGGAGACGCACAAGTGGATCCGGCTTATTATTTATAAATTTACGATAGGTTAAAGATATTGCATTATGCAACATGGGTTCGGTTAGAAGTCTGTCCTCCAGCGGGGACGCTTCAGGCACAGCCTCACTGCTTGGTACAGCGGCTCTCATGACATGTCTAATTTGTGGATACCTAAAAGCCTCCGAACCAGCCAATTGGTACTCAGCCTGAAGGTCCTTGAATGGGACCATCCCGTTCCGCTTTCACAGGTCACCAACTGACGAGATACCAATTGTGTCCCATTTATCGAACCCGGGCATTTACTCAATGTACCCAGCTGCTCGGTCTCCCACAGAGAGGTGGCCAATGTTATTTTCTTGTGCCATCCCAGTTTTTTTGTTGCTTGGTGCCAAATTGCTACTGTTTGGCCGTGGAATCTGTGAGGCCCTGACGTTTGGGTTTGGATTAAAGTGCCCTCTGGTAGCCGCCTGGGCATATTATCCATTTATCTGTCCGGTATGCCAGCTCGGATGGTGGGGCATGAACCCATTGATTAATTACTGACAATTGGGAGGCCCAATAATATTGTTTGAGGTCAGGTAAAGCGATTCCCCCATCATACCACCCTTGCGTAAATTTATGTGTTGCAATATGTGAGTTTTTTCCGTCCCATAATAAAGCCCTCACCTCGCTCTCTTCTGCTGTTGAAGTACGTGTCTGGAACCCTGTAGGGAGTGTTTTGCAACACATACAGAAATCGGGGCAGAGACAACATTTTAAACAGTGCCGACCTGCCCAGAAGAGTCAAGGGCAGGGCTCTCCAGTGGAGCACATCATTGTGAAGTTGTGTCAGTGGGGCCTTGAGATTAGTATCGTAGAATCGGGACGGATCTGGAGTTATGTATGTGCCTAGATATCGGAATCCCTCAGTCGCAACAGTGATTTTATTGTCTTTGGGTGTCCGTGGTGGGGGTCCTTGAAGCATGTATATTATGGATTTTGCCCAGTTGATAGTATAGCCTGAGTGTTAACTGAAAATTGCGAAGATGTGAAGGATCCTGTGGATCGAAGCTGTTGGGGCCGCAACATATAATAAAATATCATCCACATAAAGGGAAATTCTATCTTCATGCTGTTCTGTCCATTTCAACCCTCTGATCATGGGGTCCCCCTCACCCATGTTGCTAATGGTTTCAGTATCAAGGCAAATATGAGGGGTGACAGGGGGCAGCCCTGTCGGGTTCCCCTACCTAGTCGAAATTGCCGGGATGTGTGTTGGTTGACGACTATTTGTGCTGTCGGGTCTGCGTATAGTAATTTTACCCAATTTACATATGTGGGGCCGAAATCCATGCGCTCGAGGACAGCCAATAAATAAGGCCATTCGATCGTGTTGAATGCCATTTTTGCGTCTAACGACAACAGGGCCGCGTCCTCTTGAATTGTGTTAACCCTTTATAGTACCCCATGCAGTCTCCTAAGATTGAGGGCTGTGTTTCGACCAGGCATAAAGCCTGATTGATCTGGATGCACAAGTTTACAAATGATAGGAATCAGGCGGTTAGCCAACACTTTGGCTAGGATTTTGGTTTCAGCATTTAGCAGAGAGATGGATGGGTCGGTAGGAATCGCACCTCACCGCTGGTTTACCTTGCTTGTGTATCACTACGATAGAGGCGAGCCCTAAATCACTTGGGAGGGAACCTTTCTGGTAGCTCTCTAAGTACATGGCCAGGAGCACAGGTGTTATCTTGGAGGTCGTTAGCTTGAACAGCTCTATTGGGAGCCTGTTGGGTCCCATAGCTTTTACCGATTTTATCCCTCTTATAGCAAGTGCTAATTCCGGCTCTGTGGGGTCACCCTCCAGGGATTCGCGATCCTCTGGGGTCAGGGTATTGACTGGGATAGTGGCCAGCAGGTCTCTGCAGTTCATGGAGGTGGTTGTGGTGGCGGAGGAATATATTAGGGCAAAGTGGGAGGCGAATGCCTCAGCGATCTTTTGTGGGTCTCTCAACAGTTCCCCTGCTTCTCCTTCTATGAGGGGCACCCATCTCTGGCAGAGTCGCACCTCTCCAGCCATGCAAGCAATTTCCCAGTTTTATCGCCCAGTTCATAGATTTTATGTTGGCCAGCCTTTTGTTTAGATCTAGCTGCCTCCGTTGCTCTCTGTCTGTAATCTTGTCTTTTCGGATTGAGGGTGTGTCTAACTAGATCATCATCTGTGGATGCCACCGTGCCCTCCAGCCCTAGGATTTCCTGCTCTAAGGTCTCTAACTGCACCCTCAACTCCTTCTTGTGGCCTATCATGAGTGAAAGCGCGCAGCACTTAATCACCGCCCCGAAGGCACCCCATAGGATCTGTTGTGCGTCTACCTTATTCGTGTTTTCAATGAAGTAGCGGTCTACATCTTTTATAAGTTAACATGTGGGATTTTCAGGCACCATGGATTAATCGTGAGAGTTGTGTGCATATTCTCATGTGGTATTTCTATCTGGGTAAGGACTGGGGAATGGTCGGAGATGCCTCGTGCCAAGCATCTTGCCTCTGTGAAGTTGGAAACATCTCCAACGTGTGTCAACAAGTGGTCTATTCGAGGCTGACTACCATGGGCACCCGAATGGAATGTATATTGGTTTGTCTGGGGATTAAGGTGTCGCCAGATGTCCACTAGGCCAAAGGCTATGAGGAAGTCTGCCAACTGTGAGGTATCGTGTGAATCTCACAAAGGGGGCCGTCGGTCGACATGCCCATTCACCGTCAAGTTAAAGTCACCACCCATTAACAAAATCCCTCCAGGGAGGTCCAACAAGAATTTGTCCAGGTCTGTCAGTGTGTTTTTTTTCAATACGGAGGGGGGCGTAAATCGAAAGTACATTGAGCGGCCTCCCCTCCCACATTCCTGCTATTGCTGCAAATCTGCCCTTAGCATCCACCCATATATTGTTTATTACGTCGGGCAGCTTTTAGGGACTAGGATAACTGTTCCTCTCGAGCCGGAGGTGAAGCCCGCGTGGGCTGCTAATTTATATCCCCATCTATCTAATGCTTTCTACGTGTTGCCCACCAGATGAGTCTCCTGCAACACGGCGATGTCGGGGGCCTGACGCTTTAAGTATTGGAGTACAGCCCCTCTTTTTAATTTGTCCCCCAACCCATTAATATTCCAGATGAGGAAACGAAGCGTTCTCTTCATCTTATTGTTTGCCATGTTTTTATGAGGGGAATGGGGTCATCCCCTAACCAGGGTATGCATGTGGTTTTCGATCGGTATCGCGACTGGGACGTTACATTGACCTGTGCCTGCGTACATGTCTTCACATCACTCACTGCTGTTCCAACTAAATAACAAAAGAAAACAAACCAATCAATTACCCCCCCAATTTATCCCTTTCCAACCCCACTCCCTGCCTCCCTGCATTGCGGGCAATGAACCTCCCGCCACCCCAACTGTGCAGAGTGCCTATCGCCCACCCCTAGTATATTGAGGTACAGGATCCAACCCCACCCCCGGTGTCCATCTTTGCTAGAACTTAGTATAACATCTTTATAGGTTGAACAAGTGTTTCAGTGTACCCCGCTTTGTCTGCACCTGTGCCCTCAGGATCGTCCATTAGTGTCACTATTTGGCATTGGAGTTCTAGCATGATGCATTACAGACATACATTACTCTTGTGCAGGGTAAAGGCATTAGGGTTCCCAGCTGTCTTACTGTAATCAAATGTCTCTATGCGTTCAGTCCTTGTGGCCTGCCTCTGGTGGATCTCGCGACAGTTTGGGATCCATCGTGTTCACTGCATGGGTTTCCGTTCTGTCTCGGTTTCCACTGCCACGTCCTTCCTTTGGTTCCGCTTTCCAACAATGTGCCATCCATTGAGCCAGTCCCATGCTTCCTCTGGGCTATTAAAAACCACACCTTTCCCTCTGACTCAACACGCAGTTTTGCCGGAAACAACATGGCGTACTTGATTTCCTGATCACGCAAGGCTCGTTTCACTTCTAGAAAGCTGCAACTTTGTCTTTGCACTTTAAGCGTGAAATCAGGGAAAAATGTTATTTTGCTATTGTTAGAAATGGGATTTCTGGTTGGCTAAGGCTTGCGCCAGGCAGAAACAACTACTCTAGTCAGGGCAAGGAAGTTACACACTGAAGATAACCCCTGCTCACCCCCTTGGTAGCTTGGTACGAGCAGTCAGGCTTATCTCAGAGGCAGTGTGTAAAGCGTTTGCGCAACACGCACACAGCAACAACATACCAGGCATACCACAAAAGGAACTCCACACGAGGTTACGTCAAAAATAGCCTTTGTATTCTCATAACACATTAGAATAGTAATCACGTAATATACATTGAGCCACCTGGCACTAGGTAATATCTACAAGGGATTATTTATACCTGATAGGGCCACTTGGACCACTGTCAGAACCATCACTCAGTGAACACAGCAAATGTAGAACATATAATAAACGTAGAACACAACCAGTACTCACTGGCCATTACTGTACTCAGCATCATCCTGTAACATAAACTATATTATGCACAGTATCACATTAGGCGCAAAATACGTTATACGCCAACCTCACCAGTCTAAACTCATACCTAAACGCATTTAGAGGCATAAATCAGGGTGCATAAATCATATCACATATATCACATTATGCAATCACAATCACAAGGGGCATAAAACTCAGTCTGTAGTTTTGTAGAGCCTGGCGCTCTACCCATCTCACCCACAATGACCCCAGGCCATCTGGCCTTCTCTAGGGCTCAAATGCCCTCTGTCCAGAATGTCAGGGCGCTAAGCTGCCACTTGCAGCTAAAGCAAAAAGTGCGCAATGCGCTTGCACCTCTGTGCCTCCTGGGTCCCCTCCTGGGACTCCTCAATGCGCCCTGGCCTAAACATAGCAGCTGCCCACTAATTGCTGGGCAGCCGTGATCCTCACGGGCACTCACTGTGCCCCCCTGTCCCACTCAGGGACTCTATCCCCACGGGACATTAGGCACGGGCCCCACTGGCCCTCGGGACCCCCACTGGGGCCCTAAAATGACTGTGCCCCTCGTTGGAGCCACACGGGCTCTGGAAACAGAACATGCCCCCATCGTTGCAGTTGCCCACTGTCAAGCGGGGCAACTGTGACCATATCTGCAGAGAGGCCCGTCACCACTGAGCCCTCTGGGCCCCCACGGGGCCTTTAAATAAACTTGCCCCCATGTTGGAGCCACACGGGCTCTTGAAACAAGCATGCCCAACGTTGGAGCGGCCTGCAACGGCGGGTCCGCTCAGGAAAATAGGCACTGTGCCTTCACTGGCACCACACTGCACATCTCGAGCCCCCACTCACCGGGACTCTCTGGGCGGCTTTACTCTCTCCGCGGCTCGGGGCAGGACTCTGTTCTTCACCCGGTCCCTCTCCTGGGACCGGGACTTCTGCAAGGAGCCTGCAAGGCTCTGGACGTCCTGGGCTGCTCATGGGTCTCCTCCCAACAACACGGGAGCCCCGCTCGGGCCGGCAGCCACCTCCTTCCTTCCGGCGGTCTCCGGCTCTTCTTCGACACCGGAGCGCGGGCTAGGCTCCCGTCCGCTTCGCTTCCTCTCCTCTCACAGGGGTGCCCCGCCCACAAACAGACAAAGGCAACGCCTGACTTCCAGGTCGCGCTGAGCAGCGGCCCGGAGAAGAGTTATTTAGCGGCTCGGGCCGTGGTGGTGGCGGTGATTTCCAAAAGTAGAACGCGGGGTGGGCACCCGCTTTTAAGGTAAACACCAGTGCGGGGTGGGCACCCGCTCCTTTGGCAAAACGCGGGGTGGGCTCCCGCTATCCCTGGCAATACGAGGGGGAATCCCCACATCGGGATTCCCTCGGCGCATACGTTGCAGCCCAGTGCTGCGGAGCATGCACACGCCTCCTATCCTAGCAAATGCGGGGTGGGCTCCCGCTCCTCCTCAGAGCACGGGGCAATCCTCCACACGTCGCAGCCTCACGCTGCAGGCCAACAGTACTCCACCTGGAGTAACAAAAATAGAGCGCTCACGAGGCGATAGGAGCCTCAGCAGCAAAGTTTTTAGGGGCACCAGGATGGGCCCAGGGAGGCCAGCACACGGGGCCCTCCAGCAGGGAGGCAAGCCCTCGTGGCGGTTCCTCCTGGGCCCCCATCAGCAGCCAGCTCCTCAGCAAGTTAGGAACAAGAAGTGAACAATTTCATGGGGTCACAGCCCCTACATTTATACACCTCTTTTCTTTGTCTGCAGGACAGGGCTTAGGGGAGGGAAACAGATGCAACTGGTTCAGGGGGGAATTGGAGCACTTTGTTTGCCAAGTTCCTCTTCCCCTTTGTCAGGTGGGGGCTAGGTGATCAGACACACCACAGGGGGCGGGCCAGCATTGTACAGGCTAGGCACAGCCCTATTCAGAGACCAGGGACTTCTCCTCCCACTACTTCACATGCAGATGTCCCATTCAGCCTAGCGCTGACTCACCCTGCCCCTCCTGGAGCCACACACATCTCCCAGCCCCTGTCACTCACAAGCCAGACATGCAATTCACATCAGGCAGGCAGACACATAGCACACAGAAATGCCAACTTCTACAAGTGGCATTTCTAAAATAGTTATAATAAATCTGCGCACACCATTGCGCAGCATTTATTATCACTATTCCAAATATACCAAACTTGACCACGCTGCGCCTCTCATATCAGGAATTACCACTGAAACACTTATCAGGGAATCCCCAATGCATTCCTATGGGAGGGCAGCCCCACAGTAGTGAGAAACCAAAATGGCTGTTTGTCACTACCAAGACATGTCACACACTTAAGGTACATGTCCTATCTTTTACCTACAATGCACCCTGCCCATAGGGCTAGCTAGGGCCTACTTTAGTACCTGACATGTAGTAAAAGGGGGGTCATGGACATGGCACACACTTTAGGTGCCACGTCCCAGCGGCAGTAGCACTGCGCGCACAGGCCCTGCAATGGCAGAGGCCTGAGTTAGGTTTGAAAGGCTACTTTGGTGGGTGGCGCAATCAGCGCTGCAAGCCCACCAGTAGCATTTAATCTACCAGCCCTGGGTATATGAGATGCCACTTTACAAGGGACTCACAGGTAAATTAAATAGGCCAAACAGGTGTAGACCAATCTTACCATGTTTATCACAGAGAGCACACGCACTTTACACTGAACAGCAGTGCTAAAGTGCCCAGAGTCCTAAAACCACCAACACCATGTCAGAAAAATGGCTAGGAGAAAGGCAAAAAGTTTAGGGATGACCCTGCAAAAAGGCCAAGTCCAACACAACCCCCTTCCAGCCAAAACGCAGGGTAGACCAATCACCACCTTGATGGGCTTCCCTGCCTTGGGCGATAGAACACGGACGCAGGCCCGCAACTGCAGGGACACCCTCCAGTTCTACGCCACTCTAAACACACGTGGTTCCCCCTGTCAAAAACTCTCAGGACCAACTAGGCTACTCCACTGGTACTCCCTAGCTGTCCAGGGCCAGGACCAGGACCAGGCCCAAGGCAACCTAGATGTCACTGGTCCTTGCCAATCCACAGAGTGGGGGGCGGTAGCCCCTGGCACTTAGTAGCCATTCTCCACTCTTCCTCCCATCAGGGCAGTTCCAAACTGCCACTGATCCTCCAACCTAGGGTCCGCACCCTCAGGCTGACCAGAAGTCACGGGAGAGGCTCTCCTCCCCCTACCTCTTCTTCTGGGGTTCCGTGCCCTCCTCCTTGGAGAGGCACCCTCAGAACACAACTCTCCAACCAGCTGAAACTCCCTAACAGGAGGCCAGCTCACTTAGACCCTCGGAGACTCTTGTCTTCAGAAAAACAAAGCACACAGCACAGTTCCTCTTCAAGCAGGGGGGACACAGCACACAGCAAAGTCCCTTAATCCTCTTCCTCAGCAGAAACAGCAAACTGTAGGTCAGCCCCCAGACACACAGCAATGGCAGCACTTTTCCTAAGTCTATTCAGCTGTTCTCTTTGGCAGGGATTCCCCCTCGATCACAAAGTTTCCAAGTCTCCCAACCTATGGTCTAAACCCTCAGGTTGCACCGGGGTCAGAGGTCTGCACCCCCTTCCAGAGTTCTGCACCCTCCCACCTTGGAGCGGTACCCCTGGAAGCCAAAACCGGTCAGGACACTGATTACAGATGCCCTTCCCTCCAGGTCAGGCAGAACCTGAACCTGGCCTCCCAAACTTGGAGCTGAACCCCGTTGCTGAGCAATTGCCTGGCACACCAGGACTTCTGGGAATGCACACAGTATCCCCCCGAGGGTAACACATGACTAATGTGTTGTGTGACAGTCTGCCTAGCGCAGATCTCCCGACCCCTGTCCATCTGACAGTGCGCGAAGATCCCCCAGGTCAGAAGTGGTGTCGCCATGGTCACTTCTAGGAGACTCAGCCCTTCTGGCTGGTCCCTGAACCACTGGGTCTCCCACTGGGGAACACATCCCCCTCTCACCCCTCACTCTGGACTTCTGCACCCTCCCAATTGGAGCGGCACCGCCAGACACCAGAACCGCTGGAGCTCTGATCACAGACACTCCACGTTCTCCTGACACTAGGAGATCCTCCTCAAATGGCCTACAAGTACAGCCTAGGCCCCCGACCTGGTGCTCCCTTAGGGAACCCTCCAGGCCCTGAGACCGGGTTTCGGGCACCTTGGGACACACAGTCCCACACTCACTCCTTCTCCACTGAGACCGGACGTGAGCCCCTACACCCCTTCCACTACACTGGGACCTAGCTGGGCTACACTGAACCTCTTCCAGCACACAGGACCAGAAGATACCCAAGCCACTACTTTTGGAATCACTCCCCAATGCCTCGTCAGACCCTCTAGCACACAGCCTGAGGTCTGCCTCCCGTGCAAGCTCCCTGGGATCAGAGAACTCACACTCCAACAGGTGTTGGCGCAACCCCGGAAAACAATTACTGAACACGTGTTCTCTGACACACAGATTGAACAGCCCTTCAAAATCATTTGCAGTGCTAACCATCACCCATTCGTCCAGTGCATCACAACATTCATCCACAAACTCCCCCCAAGACTGGTGAGACAGTTCCTTACTGCCCCTGAATCTCAACCCGTACCCCTCTAACTGGGAACCAGGTACCAAACTCAGGGAACTGGGAATGGGACTTCCTGCACTGGACACCATATTGCTGCCACCACTGGATCCCACCCTTACTGGTGAATACAGACAACTCAAACTACACTCAGGGGATAACCTACCCTCCAGAGCTAGCTTTTTCTCCTCCACACTCCCTTTCTTCCCTCCTATCCACCCACACCTCTGGGGACAGGGAAAGGGATGGGGCACTGGACTCAGCAAGGGACTCCCTATCTATGGGATCCTCCCCACCTACTGACGTCCCCGCCCTGTCATTTTCTCTCTTCTGCCACCAAAATAAAAGCGCAGAAAACACCATTTAAAAATGAGACTCTTGAGGAGAAAACAAAATCAGTAAAAATAATCCCCAAACATGTGATTATCTAAATGCAGAGTTTGTAGTGCAACCAGTTGTCGCTGTGGTTCTGCGCAAACGCAAGTCCTATCCTCACCGCTGCCACCAATGTTAGAAATGGGATTTCTGGTTGGCTAAGGCTTGCGCCAAAGCCAGGCAGAAACCACCACTCTAGTCAGGGCAAGGGAGTTACACACTGAAGATAACCCCTGCTCACCCCCTTGGTAGCTTGGCACGAGCAGTCAGGCTTATCTCAGAGGCAATGTGTAAAGCGTTTGCGCAACACGCACACAGCAACAACATACCAGGCATACCACAAAAGGAACTCCACACAAGGTTATATCAAAAATAGCCTTTGTATTCTCATAAGACATTAGAATAGTAATCACGTAATATATATTGAGCCACCTGGCACTAGGTAATATCTACAAGGGATTATTTACACCTGACAAGGCCACTTGGACCACTGTCAGAACCATCACTCAGTGAACACAGCAAATGTAGAACATATAATAAACGTAGAACACAACCAGTACTCACTGGCCATTACTGTACTCAGCATCATCCTGTAACATAAACCATATTATGCACAGTATCATATTAGGCGCAAAGTACATTATACGCCAACCTCACCAGTCTAACATATTAGACCATAACCTCCTAAGCATCACTCACATTAGGGGTATAACTCACAGTAGGGAATAACCTCACCAGCATAAACACATTATGCAAATAACCTCATACCTAAACGCATTTAGAGGCATAAATCAGGGTGCATAAATCATATCACATAAATCACATTATGCAATTACAATCACAAGGGGCATAAAACACAGTGTGTAGTTTTGTAGAGCCTGGCGCTCTACCCATCTCACCCACAATGACCCCAGGCCATCTGGCCTTCTCTAGGGCTCAAATGCCCTCTGTACAGAATGTCAGGGGGCTAAGCTGCCACTTGCAGCTAAAGCAAAAAGTGCGCAAGCGCTGGCACCACTGTGCCTCCTGGGTCCCCTCCTTGGACTCCTCAATGCACCCTGGCCTAAACGTAGCAGCTGCCCACTAATTGCTGGGCAACCGTGATCATCATGATGGGCACTCACTGTGCCCTCCTGTCCCACTCAGGGACTCTATCCCCACAGGACATTAGGCACGGGCCCCACTGGCCCTCGGGACCCCCACTGGGTCCCTAAAATGACTGTGCCCCTCGTTGGAGCTACACAGGCACTGGAAACAGAACATGCCCCCATCGTTGCAGTTGTCCACTGTCAAGCGGGGCAACTGTGACCATATCTGCAGAGAGGCCCGTCACCACTGAGCCCTCTGGGCCCACACGGGGCCTTTAAATAAACTTGCGCCCATGTTGGAGCCACACGGGCTCTTGAAACAAGCATGCCCAAAGTTGGGACGGCCCGCAACGGCGGGTCCGCTCAGGAAAATAGGCACTATGCCTTCACTGGCACCACACTGCACATCTCGAGCCCCCACTCACCGGGACACTCTGGGCAGCTTCACTCTCTCTGCAGCTTGGGGCAGGACTCTGTTCTTCACCTGGTCCCTCTCCTGGGACCGGGACTTCGGCAAGGAGCCTGCAAGGCTCTGGACGTCCTGGGCTGCTCGCTGGGCTCCTCCCAACAACACGGGAGCCCCGCTCGGGCCGGCAGCCACTTCCTTCCTTCCTGCGGTCTCCGCCTCTTCTTTGGCACCAGAGCGCGTGGTAGGCTCCCGTCTGCTTCGCTTCCTCTCCTCTCACAGTGGCGCCCCGCCCACAAACAGGCAAAGGCAATGCCTGACTTCCGGGTCGCGCTGAGCAGCGACCCGGAGAAGAGTTATTTAGCGGCTCGGGCCGTGGTGGTGATTTCCAAAAGTAGAACGCGGGGTGGGCACCCGCTTTTAAGGTAAACACCAGTGCGGGGTGGGCACCCGCTCCTTTGGCAAAACGCGGGGTGGGCTCCCGCTATCCCTGGCATTACTAGGGGGAATCCCCACGTTGGGATTTCCCTCGGCGCATACGTTGCAGCCCAGCGCTGCAGAGCATGCACGCTCCTCCTCTCCTAGCAAATGCGGGGTGGGCTCCCGCTCCTCCTCAGAGCATGGGGGAATCCTCCACACATCGCAGCCTCGTGCTGCAGGCCACCAGTACTCCACCTGGAGTAACAAAAATAGAGCGCTCACAAGGCGCTAGGAACCTCAGCAGCAAAGTTTTTAGGGGCACCAGGCTGGGCCCAGGGAGGCCAGCACACAGGGCCCTCCAGCAGGGAGGCAAGCCCTCGTGGCGGTTCCTCCCGGGCCCCCAGCAGCAGCCAGCCCGTCAGCAAGTCAGGAACAAGAAGTGAACAATGTCATGGGGTCACAGCCCCTACATTTATACACCTCTTTTCTTTGTCTGCAGGACAGGGCTTAGGGGAGGGAACTAGATGCAACTGGTTCAGGGGGGAATTGGAGCACTTTGTTTGCCAAGTTCCTCTTCCCCTTTGTCAGGTGGGGGCTAGGTGATCAGACACACCACAGGGGGCGCAGCCAGCATTGTACAGGCTAGGCACAGCCCTATTCAGGGACCAGGGACTTCTCCTCCCACTACTTCACATGCAGATGTCCCATTCAGCCTAGCGCTGACTCACCCTGCCCCTCCTGGAGCCACACACACCTCCCAACCCCTGTCACTCACAAGCCAGACATGCAATTCACATCAGGCAGGCAGTCACATAGCACACAGAAATGACAACTTCTAAAAGTGGCATTTCTAAAATAGTTATAATAAATCTGCGCACACCATTGCGCAGCATTTATTATCACTATTCCAAATATACCAAACTTGACCATGCTGCGCCTCTCATATCAGGAATTACCACTGAAACACTTATCAGGGAATCCCCAATGCATTCCTATGGGAGGGCAGCCCCACAGTAGTGTGAAACCAAAATGGTTGTTTGTCACTACCAGGACATGTCACACACTTATGGTACATGTCCTATCTTTTACCTACAATGCACCCTGCCCATAGGGCTAGCTAGGGCCTACCTTAGGGGTGACTGACATGTAGTAAAAGGGGGGTCACGGACATGGCACACACTTTAGGTGCCACGTCCCAGCGGCAGTAGCACTGCGCGCACAGGCCCTGCAATGGCAGAGGCCTGAGTTAGGTTTGAAAGGCTACTTTGGTGGGTGGCGCAATCAGCGCTGCAAGCCCACCAGTAGCATTTAATCTACCAGCCCTAGGTATATGAGATGCCACTTTACAAGGGACTCACAGGTAAATTAAATAGACCAAACAGGTGTAGACCAATCTTACCATGTTTATCACAGAGAGCACACGCACTTTACACTGAACAGCAGTGCTAAAGTGCCCAGAGTCCTAAAACCACCAACACCATGTCAGAAAAATGGCTAGGAGAAAGGCAAAAAGTTTAGGGATGACCCTGCAAAAAGGCCAAGTCCAACAGCTATTGTCAAGACTGTCCGGTGGGGCCGTGCATGCTCTATGGAGCATTATGTCCTTGTCTCGAAAATTGAATACTCTTGCCAATATGGGCCTGGGCGGTGCACCGGGTTTTGGTCTCCCGCCCGGTATTCTTTGTGCTCTTTCAATGGAAAAATAATTGGACAGGCCTCTGGGTTGAAGATGTTGCACCACAAGTTGTTCTACAAATAAGTCTGTCACCTGGCCCTCCGCACGCTCTGGCACCCCTAGTGTACCAACGTTATTGCGCCGCATCCTACCTTCGTAGTCATCCAGTTGATTTTCCATCCTGTCCTTGCTAGCTTGGAGATCTTTAATTTGATTTTTGAAGAGGGCCTTGTCCGTTGTTAAGGACTTGGAGGTGGATTCCACCTCCTTGATTCGATTGTTCATGTTGCGCATATCCGCCCTGATTAATGAAACTTCTGAGGCGACAGTGTCAATTCTACTTTCTAAGGATGTGCGCACGGTTGTAATAGCTGTCAATATGTCCTGCAAAGTTAGGTCCTGCTGTTCCTCTGCTGACTTCGACACTGTGTTCACGTCGTCTGATCCCTTTTGCCACGCATATTTGTCCAATTTGACTTGCATCGTGGTACGGCCACTGCGACCTCCTGCCATTTTTGCACACCGTGTATATCAACCAGCCGGTTGAGGAGTTCGGGCCTTGCTGGTTACTCTCCGCTGCCTGCTCAAGGGCTGAGGCCCTGTCCGGCCTGTCGGGTTTCACCAGCTAGGCCTCCGATAAGGTGGAGGCCAGTTCGCCGTGTTTCGGCATCACCGTCGGAGGGGCGCTCGTTTCTGGAATTTACCGCTCAGTGATGCCGCCCAATTCCTTTCGATAAATCTAGGCCTCGACTTAGGCCTCACCTTTGTGTCCATCGCTCGGTGCGTAGGTGCATCCACGCCGCTTTGCGGGCCTACTTACTTCTCTGGTGCCGCCCACGGGGGTCGAGTGCTGCCTGTTGTGTCAGCCGGGCTTAGAGGTGGCTTCGCCCGTTCTTGAAGCACGACAAGCTTCTGAGGGCGTGTCGATCTCGTGGGTCTTGCGAAGACTAGGTACGACTCAGTTTTACAGCAAGGGCCGCTGTTACGTCTCCCTTCTACCCCACCTTGGGGCTGTGTGTTTTTCTTTTTGCTTCCCCCTGTGGACGGATCTACCGCGGGCCCATTTCGCCCCCCTCCCTCGCGGCTCCGTCGTTGGTAATCAACCGGGCCTCGATGTGGCGCTTCAGAGTCTTGCTCCTCGCCCCTGCGGATCTGGGCAAATCTCCGCTCTCGGGCTCCCGATCGTCTCGGCACTTGGTTCAAATAGTGTCTGAGTTACGAAGACCTTGTGGGGTTAATTACAGCTCCTTATGCTCGGATCATTGTTTGGTACGCCGGAGCCGAGCTAATGCGAGGCCATCTTCCACGGCAGTTGGCCACGCCCCCTCAGCTTAATTTTTTGAGAGCAGACAGTGATCACTGCCTGCTCTTAAAAAAGTTTTTGCTACCATTCACAAAGGGGAAGGGGACCCCTGCAACTGGCTTGCCACCTACTTGAAGTAGGCAGTAAACTGCAATTGTTTTGCGACTACATTCCGGTCGCAAAATAATTATACATCTCCCTGCGACTCACTAGTAGGAAGGGACGCGCCTGGCATGTCCCTTCCTAATAGCGACTTACAAACCCTATTTTGCGAGTCAGCAACAAGTTACTGACTCGCAAGATAGGGTTGATACATGCTACAACCCTTTTTAGCGGTCGCAAATGACCCGAATCTTCATTTGCAGCCGCTTAAAATGGTTGTATATGTGGCCTGATGAGAACTGCAAAAGCATCAAGGACCTATCATGTTTCATCCAGGGATTTCCTCTGTTAAAAGCAGCTGAACACTTTGAGTGAAACACCTGGGGCAAATGAGGAATTACCAGGCGAAACCCAGGATTGGTAATTCAACTGACAGTCCCTTATGTTTTAGAGGATTCTCGGTATTTCTCCCCATACTCATACCTGCCAACTTCCTAAAAATCTCACTATGTGAGAGGAGGAAGCCATGAGCAAGCAGGGTATGTGGAGGAGGAAGTACTTTGAGCCTATTACCTCTCCAGTCATGAAAGTGCTTCTGAGAGTGCATGGCCTTGAGAGGGGATGGGGCCCTGTGCAGGTCAAGGTCCATGAGCCACTTTAACCCCCTAAAAAACAACCTGCGGCTTCAAAGGCTGCTGCCGACGTCCTGTGGAAGTTGCAAAACTCCAATGGACATCAGCTATGCTCAGTCTCAAGACAGTGCTAGTTGGAAATGCTCTCTACAGGGGTTTCCAGCTTATATTGTCTGCCACTATATGATATCAGCCCCTTCACCGGGTGACTATGTGACAGGAGCCTATATTGTGTGACACGGTGGTGCCATGTGAGGTATCTGGTCTGCATAGTCCCCATTGAGTCCACACCACCGGGTCCTCGAGTACTGTTGACTGAGCATGTGGAATTTCTAGCTCTCCTGTCCTGACCTTAGTTATGACATTTTTACCATGATGGTCACTAAAGACATGTGTATTCATACACTTGCTCGTTCATATTCACTCTGTAGACACTCAAGCATAACATGAAAATATCCCAGCAGTGGGAGTAACTTTTTCAGGCATGCAGTCGTGGACTCCTAATACATAAATCACAATGTACCTCTATCGCAATATATGGAGCTGAAGTATGGGGCATTGTGAACTGCGAGGCCTTACAGCGTGAAGAAAACAGGTTCTGCAGGAAGCTCCTCTCAGTTCCGATTTCAACCTCTCATTTTATTTGTCATTAGGAACTGGGTTTGCGTTGTTTAAGTGATCGCATTAGAGCCCAGCCGACACTATTATGGCTGGCAATTTGGAGTAATGTGGAGGCGGTTTTATGTTATGTTATGTTAAGTAATCTTGTATAGCGCGCTGCTGCCCCAGCGAAGGGGCGTCCCGGCGCTGATAGCAGTGTCAAAGAGGGCGAGGGCTAGACTGTAGGAAACAGGTAGGTTTTGATGGCCTTACGGAAGGATAACAGGCAGTCTACGCGGCGAGTCTGCACAGGGAGGGAGTTCCACAGCTTAGCGGCCAGACAGCAGAAGGACCTGCCCCCCGCGATGATGCGTTTCACTCGGGGGACAGTGGCCAGAAATTGCTCAGCGGAACGTAGCTGGCGAGCGGGGACATAGGGGACCAGCAAATTGGATAGAATCTCAGGGGAAGAAAGTTTTAGAATTTTGAAGGCCAGACACAATGTCTTAAATTCGATCCTCTTGGAGATGGGAAGCCAGTGGAGGCGTCGCAAAGCGCCTGACGTAGAACATGTTCTAGGGAGCCTGAGCAGAACTCGAGCGGCTGCGTACTGGCCTCGTTGAAGACGATTCACTTCCGCCTTATTGTCACCTAACAATAGAGAGTTGGCACAGTCAAGTCTTGACAAAATAGTCGCCTGAACTATCAGCTGACGTGTGGCTGGGTCAAAGAACCCCAATATAGGCCTCAGACCCCGTAGGAGACCAAAGCAGGTGCCGGCGATCTTCTTGGTGTGATCCTGAAATCCAAGAGTGGAGTCGAGCCAGATCCCTAGATTCTTTACCACCAACTTAGGGGTTGGGGCGCAGCCCAAGGATCCCGGCCACCACTGCGTACTCCAAAGCCCCTTGTCGTTCCCCACCAACAGCACTTCAGACTTGTTGGCGTTAAGCTGAAGGCAGTTCGTGGTCATCCAGCGTGCGACCACCTCTAGTCCGTTCCGGAACTGTGTGGCGTCCCGAGACTGGTCATCGGAGAGGGCTACCACCAGCTGAGTGTCATCAGCATAGGAGACCATGGTCAAGCCATGGTCCCGCGCCACTCCTGCCAGGGGTTGGACATAGAGATTAAAAAGAATAGGGCTTAGCGCCGAGCCCTGGGGGACCCCCTGCTTGATGGAATGGGCGTGAGAGAGGAAGGGGGGGCGGAGACCTGAAAAGATCTGTCGGACAGAAAGGACCGAAACCACTGCAGTGCCAAGCCGACTACCCCTGCTTCCTCTAAACGGTGCAGGAGGATCTGATGGGAGACCGTGTCAAACGCGGCGCTGAGATCGAGCAGTATCAGAGCCGCCGTTTGACCCTCATCCAGAATGGTCCGCAGGTGTTCACTCACTGCTAATAGCGCCGTCTCGGTGCTATGACCGGGGCGGAAACCATTCTGGGAGCGGTCCAAGATACCGCTGTTGTTCAGGAAGATATCATATCGGAGTGCCTCTCCAGTGATAATGACCATTGAATTCCCTGGTTGGCGTATGTCAAATCTGGATTTGGTAAAATTGGTTTACAGAGTGTCTTTGTGGAGCCAGATACTGAGAAAGCACAGCGCTTGAGCAGCATGGCAGGGAAGATGCAGATTGTGGTGTACCAGTCCTTAGAATGCAGCACATGTGGAAAGAGGAAAAAAACGAACAGAAATGCAAACATTTCTCCTGGTTATGCCTCCTCTAGGGAGGCACAAGGTTTTGGCACTGCCCCAGGTTTACCTGATGTTGTAAATCTGGGGCAGCATCAAATTCCACAGGTGTTGAATGGGAACTCCCACAGCAACACCCATAAAATGCCTCGTTCACGCAGAGTAAGTCAAGGCAGCGACTTGCACTTCCTTGCCTTACTCCATATATACAAGTCCATGAAAAGCCAAGCAGGGTGGCTGTGCGTTGCCGTGTAGATATGGCTAAGCCCTGTGCGCCACCAGAACATCACAAAAAGTGATGTTCCGGCGGCACACAGGACGTGCAAATATGTCCCTCAGTTTTGCAAAGTGCCATCTTGTGTACACACAAGAGTTGAAGCCAAAACACTAACAACTCATGAAGGCGAATGCCAAATATTTGTTTTCATTCATATGTAAAGAGACAAAGCGGTGCTTAGTTAAAAAAATATATATAACCAGGTACCCGCTTTCCCCACTGGCACCACCCACTTCTGCCACTGATGCTGCCTACTTCCAATACTGTCATGATCCACTTCCACCACTGACGCTGCCCACGTCTGTCACTGGCACAGTGCACTGCCTGCATGGACAATGCCCGAAGCTGTATTATTATAACTGAGCCCAAAGATGCCAATCTAAGATGTTAGACCTGTCATCCTTAGGGTGGCCTACCCCCAAACGTTTTGCCTGCTTAACTTCTCTTTCTGCTGTATCTTTTTGTTGGCCTGAGCATTTTACCACTGCTAACCAGTGCTAAGGTGCATTTGCTTCTCCCCTAGGCATGGTGACATTGGTGAATACCTATTGGCATATTTAGTTTTCTTATAAGTTCTTTGCAAAGTGGTATACCATATACCCAGGGCTTGTAACCTAAATGATACTAGGGGGCTTGCAGCACTGATTGTGCCACCCACTCAAGTAGCCAGGGCCGGCGTTAGGCATATGCAGTGTGGGCATCTGCCCAGGGCCTCGCACTCAGCCTACCAGCATGGGGCCCAGCACCGATCGTGTGTCCTGTTGTTTTCCTGTCGATCCAACTAGAAGAAAGGTGTCTCCTTGCAATTAGGGTCCATGGGAGGGGTCCCCTCCCCGGGTCTCTCAGGGATGGTGTCTGGAGGCCTAGGGGAGGGAGACGCTTCCACTTGTCCCAATTGCAAGGAGACCATTCAGAGACACTGCGGGATGCCCATTGTCCAGGATTTGAGCGCCCCCACAGTTTTAACTTTTAGCCCACAAGCAATTCTCACACCTATCCGGCTGAAGGTGTGAGAATTGCTTGTGGGCCGAAAGTTAAAACTGTGGGGGCGCTAAAATGCTGGACAATGGGCCTCCCACAGTGTCTCTGAATGGTCTCCTTGCAAGGGGTCACTTATGTAAATTAGAGCGGCCTCGCACATTCCCTTTTGGCCCAGGGCCCCGCAAATCCTAGAACCGGCCCTGCAAGTAGCCTTTCAAACCTGTCTCAGACCTGCTATTGCAAAGCCTCCCTACTGATACTCTGGAGCCAGGGCTGGGAATAAAGGGGGACCTGTGCACTTCAAGGGCCTGTTTTGAAGTCACCCCGGTTTCAAAGACACAGCTGATTATGAATTCTGGGGCTCTGACCCTACCAAGACAGTACACTACTGGACCCATGAAGAACTCTGCCAGGAGTTAAGACTGCTATGCTACAAGGATTACCACTCTGCTTGACTGCTGCTCTGGAAGAACTGTTTTTCTAGTTTGCTCTGCTGCCCTGCTGCCTGCTGATCTCTGACCTGCTGAGAACAAGGACTGAACCCATCTCACTTGAACCCTGAGTGACTCCAACGGCTCCCTGGCCTGCCCCCTGTTCTGAAGTCTCAGGGTCATCAAAGACTTCTTTCAACCCTGCAACAGCCCCTGGACGCTGGCATCTGTGAGTCCTGCCCTGCCAAGTGGTGCCTATCCAGTCCTGGGCCCTTGAAAGGTGACTTCTGCTGTACAGAACCATCAAAATGAACGCAGTGACGACTTTGCACTGATCAGTACGGACGCATTGTCCTTTGACGCCGACGTAGGAGCCTATCGATGACATTGCTTCGGCGGACTGCGTGGCTCGACGACAATGGACAGCGTGGCTCGATGACGCCTGAGTGCCTGCATCCTAAAGGGGTTCGTTGACAAACCTTTCATTGCCTTCATGGATCTGAACCGACATCGACACTTGTTCCATCCAAAGTACTTTTTTAGCGGGGCCTGCGTGAGTCCTGTAGCCAGCCTGCCCTCCATCGCGGCCAGTCAGAACTTTGTATTTACCCCGGTATAGCGTGACCTCAAGTAACCCCTAAGCGCTAAATGAATCTACTACTTTTTGATTTATTCTTTAAAAATTCATAACTCCAGTTCTACTTATTTGATTTTTATTGTTTTGGTCTTGTTGTACTCATAAAAATATAATTTATTTTCCTAAACCTATTTGGAGTATTTTTGGTAGTGTTTTCATTGTGTTAATGCCTGTGTGTTGAACAAATACTTAACACATTGCCTCATTAGATAAGCCTGACTGCTCTGTGCCAAGCTACCAGAGGGTGAGCACAGGTTATATTTTAGTGTGTATCTAGCTTACCCTAACTAGAGTTGTGTTTCCTGCTTGTACAGGGCGCATACTCTGACAACGAGAATCTCCAGTTCTAACACAGGAGATCAGCAATTTGGCCATGAGAATAAAAAAAGTATCTTTTAAATGATGTTGTTACACTGAACCTCAGTTGTTTATGAGGTCTCTAAATACCAGGCTTTACTATCTCCCCCTTAGTGGCACTCTTTTTGTTACCAGTGTCAATGTGGTGCACACTCCAATCAGTGATACCTGGGGTCAAAGAGAACAGACCAGCAGACTGCCCCAGCACCTGATTGCAGTCTCTGTGCTGCTGGGCTGCTAATTTGGGAGATGAGTACCTTCCCCTCCACTGACCCGTCTTGCACATTGCTGGAGAGGAGGTCGGGCACTGGCTCAGTTTCCTCTCTTTCCCCTCATCTGTGACCAGTAACATGGGCATGTCTGCCCTGTCATGGTATGGTTTCAATCTATTGACAGGCAGGACCCTATGAGGGTTCCTGGGGGGTGTTAAGGTCAACCAGGTAGGTAATGGTACCCTTTCTCTCACTGATTGGATAGGGCCCAGTCTACTTGTCATAGAGAGCCCTAGGATCCACAGGCTTTAACACCCACACCAACTATCCTTGAGTATACACAGGCATTTCAGCCTTTTGATCATACCACTGCTTCATGAGCTCCTGGCTGGCCTCCAGTTTCCTGCCTACCTTGTACATGTACTGTGCCATGCGAGATCTCAGGCCTAGCACATAGTCAAATACATTGTCCTTTGCTTTCGTGAGAGGCTTTTCCAAAGACTCTCTCAGCAGACACAATGGCCCCCTCACAGGAGGTACAAACAAATGCTCAAAGGGACTGAAACCAACCCCTTTTTGTGGGACCTCCCTGTAGGAAAACAGTAGGCATGGGAGGAGAACATCCCATCTCCTCCTGAGTTTGTCAGACAACCAATTGATCATGCCCTTTAGGGTCTTATTGAACCTCTCCACCAGACCATTAGTTTTGGGTGATAAGGGGTGATGAGCATGTAGGTAACACCACATTCATTCCACATCGCTGGACATAAAATTTGTGCCCCTATCAGAAACAACCTCTTTTGGGAAACCCACTCTGGTGAACACACCAAGTAATGTCCTAGCCACTACAGGAGCAGTGACTGTTCTGAGGGGTATTGCCTCACGGTATCTTAAGGCATGGTCCACTACCACCAAAATATAATTATTACCCTGATGCAGGGGGGGGTTCTAGGGGGCTCACAATATCCACCCCCACCCTCTCAAAGGGATTCCCAACCACTGGCAGTGGTACCAAGGGCGCCTTTGACTTGCCCCCTGCCTTGACACTGGCCTGACAGGTGACACTGGAGCTACATTACTCCTTTACCTTCTCAGACATATGGGGCCAATAGAAAGGATTCACCAACCAGTTCCAAGTCTTGCTCTGCCCCAAATAACCTGCCAAGGGGATATCATGACCCAAAGTCAGTATCAACTCTCTGTACTTCTGGGGCACCACCAACCTCTTGGTGGCCCCCTCCTTGAGTTTTCTGTCCTCGGATTAGAGCAGCCCATCTTCCCAGTAGAGTCTGTGGAACCCACTGTCATCCCCTTCCTCTTGATGAAAGGCAATCTGCCTCAAGCCCTTGAGGGTGGGACAGTCTTTCTGCCCTTGACAAAACTCCTCTTTGGAGGGTCCACCGGCTCCTGTCAGTTCTGCCAGGTCTGACAGCTCTAGCAGGGATGAAGTCCCTTCCTCAGAGACCAGATCCTCCCCCTCTGGCTCAGATTCCTTCTGTATCTTTGACATTCCTTGGGCTGGTTCACCAGACCCAGTGCTCTTGTCCATGGATGCTTGGCCCATTGTTCCAGGGTCCAAGTGTCCAGCATTTCCCTTCTGGCTTGTAAGTGACCTGGTCACAGCACAAACCCATTCAGGGAGCTCCAATATTCTCATATGGAGCACTCTCTCCACCTCTGACCACCCAGATGCTTCGAGATAGTTTCCCAGCAAACACTGTACTGCGAGAGTAGGAGACACAACTACCTTCATAGGACCTGTCACACCTCCCCATTCCAAATCCACGGTAGCCATGGGATGGAGTTGGGTCCTGTCCTGCTGTCTGTATAGGTCACCTTATGAAACTCACCAGATAGGATCTGCTCTTGAGACACCAGTGTGTCCATGACCATAGTCACACTGGCTCCTGTGTTTCTCAGAGCCTCAACCTCAGTTCCATTGATGGTGGGCCTTTGCTTGTGCTTGTCCATGCTTGGAGGTAAGGCGGCCAAGGTTGCAATATTCACCCTTCGCAGGGACACTGAGGTTGCCTCTGTCACTTCCCTACCCCTCTGTAGGGCATTCTCCACCCCCATACCTACAATAGCAATCCCTGAAGACTGTCCACCAGTGGGAAGCTTTTTTGTGCAGACAGCGCCTCCTTTCACCCTCCTGGTGCAGTTTGGAAACCCGGGTTCTCACCCACTCATCAGCTAACTCCCCCAGCTCTCTAGGGCTAGTCAGCCTAGAGTCCACTAGATACTGGTGTAACTTGTCCCTATACACAATGAGTTAAAATGTGCTCTTTAAAAAACAAATTATACAATCCCTCATATGTGTTCACTTGGGTATCACCAATCCAGCCTTCTAATGCCTTCACTGAGATGTCCACAATGTCCACCCAACCTGTGTGTTTACCTTCTGGGTGTCCCTAACTTTACCCTGTACTGTTCTGGGGTCAGACCAAACTTCTTGACTAAGCGTTGCCTCATGTGAAAGTAGGATTTTGCCTCATCCCCCAGCAGGGTCAGAAGCCTATCCCTCCCAGCTACTGGAACCAGCTCCCACAAGAGTGAACCCCAATGCTTGGGGTGAACCCCCCACATCTCAAGGGCCTTTTTAAATGCAGTCATCCATTTGTCAATATCATCCCCTCTGTGTACCTGGGCACTATACCCTTGGGAAGCTTGCGGTCCAACCCACCACCCCTGGACATCTCAAGCTCTTCCTCATTATCACTGCCACCATTTCTTTTCGCCTTTTTCTCCTCCCACTGCTCCTTAGCTGATTCCAGATTATTCTGCTCCAAAGCTATTAAAGCTAATCGCACCTCAAGTTACCCCTCTGCTAGGGATAGCAGTGGTTCCTGAGTAGGGGACCCTGCCCTCCTCCCACCATCTGGAATTACATAGCTAACACTAGAAACAATGGAAGAGGCATCGTCCTCACCTTACTCCTGGGTGACATTAGGGAGGTCAGCTTCCCCCGCCCTTCATTCTCTGGGGCTGGCCTGGCCCAGGCCTTCAGGGATATAACCAACTCGTCCTTCCTAATCTTGTGAGTAGCAGGTAGCCCCCTAGCCTTACACAAAACCCTAGGCTCAACCACTCTGAGTTTAGTCAGGTTAGTCAGATCCATCTCCATGGTATCCCTAATTTTGGGTTTCAACAACTATCAATCAGATCTAGAACAAATTCGGAAAAATCAAAACAATGGATTAAAAATCAGTTTAGTCCAAATTCAAAAAATTCAAAACTCAAAATGTTTGTTCTAAGACAATTTAGAGGATTTTTACACGTTTGACTTAACCACTGTATGGCGTACTTTAAACACAAGTACTCATCCACACTGCTGAACGCCAAATGTTGGAAAGTGGGTTATTGGAAGGGATAAGTTGGCACCTACCACTAGTAATAAGTCCACTAACACGGTATAAGGTCCATTAGAGGTCACAGTAAATTAGCCTCTTGCCTAACCCTTGGTAGCTGTAACCGAGCAGTCAGGCCTAACTTAGGAGGCAGGTATGTAAAGCATTTAAAAACACTAATACATCAAATAATTAAGACACAACACACAATAAAAATGCCACACCAATTTATAAAATTAGTAACTATTTTTATGAACAAATAGACACCAAAATGACAAAAATCCAATGTAGGGGAACAGAGATATGAATTTTTAAAGAATTGCCACTTTAGAGTACTTAAAAGACTATAGCGCCACTCTGGGACATCTGGTCACGCTTGACCAGGACAAAGTCAAAATTTCAGGCCAACCACAATGGAGCCCTGTCCAGATATACTAAGGGGCACATTACGATGGCGGGCAGACAAAGTCCGCCCGCCACCGCAACGGAATGCGGGACCGTCCGCAAAGGGGTGCGGCGGTCCCGCCATGGGTATAAGGATGCCACGGTGGCGGTGGCATCCCGTATTGTTCGCATTGCGGCGGGCGGTGCTGTCACCAGCACCCGCCGCAATGCGAAAAACACATGTTGTGCATTTGAATGCACAACGTGACAGGCACCGCGCGGTGCCTGCCACCTTGTGCATTCAAATGTAGGTGGCCCCGCTCGCACGCATCGCCAGACAGCACGACCTCAATATAATCTCCTACGCCGACGACATTCAACTGATCCTCTCCCTCACCAAGGACCCCCTCGCCGCCAAATCCAACCTCCATGAAGGAATGAAGGCCGTCGCCGATTGGATGAAGATCAGCCGACTAAAACTGAACACGGACAAGACAGAGGTCCTCATCCTCGGCCCCAACCCCTCAGCCTGGGATGACTCCTGGTGGCCAACGACACTAGGAGCAGCCCCGACACCCACCGACCACGCACGCAACCTGGGAGTCATCCTCGACTCAACGCTCTGCATGGCCAAGCAAGTCAACGCAGTCTCCTCCTCCTGCTTCAACACCCTCCGCATGCTTCGCAAGATCTACAGGTGGATCCCGACAGATACAAGAAGAACAGTCACCCAGGCCCTCGTCAGTAGCAGACTTGACTATGGGAACGCCCTCTACGCGGGAGCCCCGGCCAAGCTCATCAAGCGACTGCAACGCATACAAAACGCCTCCGCACGCCTGATCCTCGATGTACCACGCCACAGCCACATCACCCCCACCTGAGGAACCTGCACTGGCTCCCCGTCGACAGGAGAATCTCCTTCAAACTCCTCATCCACGCACACAAGGCACTCCACAAGACTGGCCCAGCCTACCTCAACAGACGACTCCTCTTCTACGTCCCCAACCGCCAGCTCCGCTCTGCCGACCTCTCCCTCGCCACCGTCCCTCGCATTCGAAGAACTACCACCGGCGGCAGATCCTTCTCCCACCTCGCCGCCAAGACCTGGAACACCCTTCCACTAAGCCTACAACAGACCCAAGACCTGCTGACCTTCAGGAGGCTACTCAAGACCTGGTTGTTCGACCAGTAGCAGCACCCCCCTTTTTTCTCCCCAGCGCCTTGAGACCCTCGCGGGTAAGTAGTGCGCTCTACAAATTCTGTGATTGATTGATTGATAGGTGCACCCCCCCACCACCCCCAAATCCTGGGGGCCCGCAACGGGCCCCCAGAAGCAAAGACCACATGCCTTTCCATGGCAGCAACACCGCCATGGAAAGGCTGCTTTCCGCCAACATCCTAATATAGATGGCGGTGTCTTGCAGACACCGCCACCATATTAGGGTCCTTTACCGCCCGGTCCCCTGTGGGACCGGCGGAAAACCGGCAGACGGTCTTTCCATCCACCGGGCTCCCCCCCGCCATCGTAATATGGCGGGGAGGAAATGGCATGCGGGCGGTGGGAAATGGCGGGCGTCATTGTAATGATCCCCTAAGTGAGAGGCCCCGGCCAAAATTTTACCTTAGCACTTATAAACTTTTCCTGGAGCTTTTTCTTCCAACCCCATCGCTGCTCCTTACCAGGCCGGATTCGGAGGGGGTTTGCTGGCTTGAGTTTCAATGAGTCCACTGTCAAATCCTGGAAGTCAGAGATCCGGAGCTTTTCAGCGAGATTAACCAGCAGTCCAGGCCGGGTTGTGAATGAGGGAGGCTGGCTTGGCTCTCCCGTTCGAGTCAGTCCCCTTATGGTGCTTTTTCCCAAATGTTCTTCAAACTTCAGGAGCTGTTTCCTGAAGGTCTCCTTGTGGGTTCAAAGTGTCCAAAATACAAATCCAAGGGTCTAGAATCGCCTGGATGGTCCTTGGAAGGTTGGGATCACAATTCCCACAATACTCCTTTCCAAATCTTTAAAAGTCCACTGGATGCACTTGAGGATGGGGACTCTATGTGGAGATGATGCAGGTGGGCACTGTTAAACTGTAGCTGCAGGGAGTCCACTCCTTAATCCTTCATGAAGCAAGGCACAGTCCCCAGGGCTGTAGTACCAAATTGTGCAGCAGGCGCAGTCATCCAGAGTGCAGCGCCTTTGGATGCAAATTCAGATTCCAGCAGGACAGTCCTTCTTTTCCTTGTAGTTTCAGGCAGCAGAACTAAGAGGCTATGCAGCTCTCAGATACTTATTCTCAGCTTCTGGACATCAAGAGGGGGCCACCCCTGACCAATGGGATGCAGGGTACCACCTAGGCGCATGACCACTTCCTCCAAAGTGTGGTTTCTTCTTGTCTCATAAAACACTATTCCTCCAAAATCCATTATGGCTGAATTCTCAGCAGAGCAGTAAGAGCTAACTAAACCAACTCTCCTGGACGGAGTACGCAGAACTCCGCAAAGTGACCAAACAAATCTGCCGCTCTACGCGGAGTTCCACAAGTGGGGGATTGCGCTTTGTCATGCCTGTTTGTGTTGATTTTAAGCACCAGGTGTTTGTCAGGCGCTGGAAAATCAATGTGAATGGCTCTATGCATAGCGCAAGAGGGTGCTGCTTCTTTTCTGCCGCTTGAGTAGATTTTCTACTCGAGCAGCAACTTTCTCTATGTGAACAGAAGGTTTCTCAACGCAAGCGGTCGTGACCACCCACGACCGCCCGCATCGAGAAATCCGACCACCCGCATTAAGAAATCTCACGAGAGGTGGATTTTTCTCTCTCGCGCTCACCAACTTGACATTGGGGAGCAAGAGCGAGGAAAAATCTCGCCGGGAGGTGGATTTTCCTCACTCGTGCTCGCCAACTTGACATTGGGGAGCGCGTGCGAGGAAAAAACTCCGCTCCACAGAGCGGAGTTTTTCAGAACTCTGCGTGCTTCACAGAGCACAGAGTGTGGAAAACTTTGTAAACTCCGCGAATGGAGCGGAGTTCACCGCCTGAGCTTAATCTCGGTGTGGCTCATTTCCATAGCTCTCCACTTTACATCTGCAAATTCCTTCCTTAAGCCTTCCATCTGGAGGGGGCACAGGGGAGGAAGGTAGGTAGACTTGGCATTCCATGCCTGTCCTGTCATTCTTTGAAGCTCATGCTTTATGATCCCTCCCCCTGCCCTAGTATTCCTGTTCAGCTGCAGAGCTCTCTCCAGCAGATAGCCTCTCCCCTTGACAGCCACTTATCACCTAATCAAGGCATCCTGGCTAAGCCTGGTAGCAGTGACCAACCAAGGGAGACTGCAGGAAGGCTGGATTTTGGCTTACAGACAAGAAAGTCTTATAACTTTTTTTTTGCACAAGTTATGATAAATTTAACAATAGCAATCTGTTGTAACTATCAATACCATTCTGCTTAGTCCTTGAATTATATTTAATTCCCTTCCTAGTGATAATTATGCGGCCATAAAATAATGCTATGTTAGCCTATGGGCCCACTATCTACAATGGGGAAAAAAGTTAAATGAGCAGATTTCCCTCACCAGGGTTTATGAAACATATTTTATAAGGCCCCTGTTTATAGTTACATGACCCCCACTCCTGAGAGACCTAGGGGAAGCCCTGGGGGTACCTAAAATATAAAAATAAGGTAGATTATCAATTTTTAAGTCAAGTTTGGGCGCAATTTACATTTAAAATTAGTGCTGCAGAGCAGGACTGCTTTTAAAAAGACCTCAGGCACTCAGCAGTGCACACATGCAAAGTGCATAAAATCTGCTGGGCTTCTAATCCTCCATGCTCTATCATCTACTAGGGGCTTACAGGCAGATTAGTCCCCCTTGCCCTAATATCTATTAGGGACTTATATGGTCTGTCAGGCCAATTTTAAGAATACCCTAATACCCAGGGCACGGTCATGGTCAGTTATCACCAGTATCATTCAGCAAAAAAAAAAAAACGGGGTGAACAGGTCAAAAGGGTGACTTCCCAACACACTCAATTTACCAACTTCAGCGAGATGGAAGGCTGAGTTGGCCTTGCCAAGATTTGATCAAGGGAACCTGTCAATCACTGTACATGTGGGCACCGATATTTAATTCATTGAAACCTTCTGCAGCCACAGAGCTCCTGGTGGCTGAAATTAGCAGCAGAAGAGGGAGCTACTTTAAAACACTGAATGCCGATATACCTATCGGTTCATGTGTCTCTGACTCTCATGTGCCTCTAAACAGCTATTTGTGTTTGCAATTTCAGCCCTGAAGAAGTGGCGAGTAAAGCCATGAAACACGTGTTGGCTGAAAATAATCTATGCTCTGGAATAATTCACTTGTTATTTGAAAAATTTCCTTTGTACAAAAATTCTTATGGTGTTGAAAAACCTGATAAAAACAATGTATTGTTGCAGTAGTGATGTAGTTTTGTCTACTGATGAGGCAGTACGCCGTCAATAAATTCAATTGGAAATTGATGCAAATATATGTACATGCACCTATTTGTTGATGAGTGTCAGAAAATTGCTCCCTACATAAAAACTTTTACGTATTTTGTATTGACTAGTTTGGGCACCAGTCCAGTAGGTGAGCCTGCGCAGGGCCAGTGGCATCCTAGCCCGAAATTTCTTACATAGGGTGGCACAGTACTCGACTCCGCTGTCCCAGACCTGCATCGTACATGACATGACATGTGCAGTAAAAGAGTGATAGAAGTCTTCTGAGTAAGACCTGTACCCACCTCAGCTAAGTCCATCACAGGAGGCACAACCCAGACCATTTGGAAGCACACTGGCTGAAGCAAGCAACGTGCGGGCGGGCAGGCTCTGTGGTCTACACCAATGTTCTTTTTATAGTCAGACAGCAAAGCGAGGAAACATCACCATGAATGCCTGGCTTCAGTCACTATGTGACATGGGAAGGACAGCCATAGCCGGTGTCAATATTCTTTTTACTATTGCAAAAAACACCATGTTCACTCATGCACCCTGAAATCCACACAAGCCTGAAGCACATATACATACACCAAGCATCTGCTACATTATTCAAAACACTTCTCTAAATATATTTTTCTTTATACAACACACAGCAGTGGCCTCAATGTTGTGCTAATTATCTTTTGCGTAAGAACAATTTTTTTCTACTTTTTTCCAATCATTGTGTTATGCAGTTTTAAAAAATCCCAATGTTCAATATTATGTTGTATTCTTAGACCTAGGTTTACTAAGTTGCACAGGCACAGATGCGGTGCTGCACATTTATGGCCGCACGTGCTCACTTTTTAAATTGGTAAGTTAATCAACACAATGCATTGCGTCACTTTGTGACGCACAAGCGCTGGTGCAAAACCTAGTGGCCAAGATTTACTAAGGGCTGGTGTTGCCCTTTCATCACGCAAGGTGACGCAAGGCAGCGTAAGCCCTTCGGTCAGATTTACTAAGCTACGCAAAGCTCCCTTGTGTGCCTCTACTTGGCTTAGTAAATCTTGAGTAATGCAAGGCAGTCGCTGCCTTGCGTTACTCTGCTTTGGGAAGGCGGTCAATGGGTGGGGTGTGGGCACTCCCCTACATCCACCCATGGATTTTGGCCCATTCCCAGTTTTACTAAGAAGAGCAAAGCTGCGAATGCGTCAAAAAGGTACACCATCCCAACAGAGGGATAACAAGGAGAAATATCTTTATTTCTTCTCGTTATTTCCTCTTAAGGAAAATGCTGCTGAGGATTGTGTTTGTGCACGAAGGTGTCTCTTCCTGCACAAAAACAATCCTTCCAGAAATGCAGGCACTTTTACACCATGACGCAAGGGTGCCTGCATTGGCGCTAGGCAGCACTCAGTGTGCCAGTGCAGAAAGAGCAGGAGTGCGCCATATCTTAGTAATTAAGGCGCATTCCTGCTCTCTCCGTTTGACGCAGCTCAGCTAGTTGCCTTGCTGCGTTGAGTTGCACCACATGTTAGTAAATCTGGGTCAGTGTTTCTGGCATGATGTCTTTGGGACATCCTTCTGCTCTGCTGTTTACTTCTGCCTTTATACATGTTTTTCCCAGCTGGGAAAATATATTCTTGGCTTTGTCTCCATCATTAGCGCTTCTGAGAAACTAATTTCCGTCTTCTTCTTCTCCTACTCTCAAGAATGCACGGTTCGTCATGGCTTGGTCATTAAACAATCTACTGTTGATTTTTATTTAAAAGTTTGTTTTCTTCTGGTGTGGCATGTTGCATAAAATCATCAAACAAATTTGCAAAACAATGGCATAGTAAAATAAACACAGGCAAGCACCGAATTCACAATCACTCGAATATATTTAAATTATTAGATTCCAAGTACATAATTACTTTCATTTTACCATAAGTCCTTCTAAATATCTTGTATATCTTCTATAAATTGTTTACTTCCCTAAAAGTAAGCACAGTGAAGTAAAATACTTTTGTATATTTTGGCACGATGCATAATGTCTTAAAATGATGGGTTTGTGTTTTGAGTTTCATGAAGGTTTTATGTTCATTTTAAAACTGTGTTTTTGTATAGTCTCACGCATTTCCCTACACCCACTTCTGAGCATTTTCTTGCAGCCCTTCTACTCCCATCCTGATGAAATGCACTGGATTTCGTATAACATTAGGAAAGAGAATGAGGCATTCCATGCTCCATTTGGCCATATTTAAGACACTTTGGGGCTTATTTAGAAGCCCCGTGAGCCGCCTGTGGGTCACGTTTCATGACGCACCAGCGGTGCAACCTGCTGTGTGATATTTACATTAAATACTAATGGGGTTATCCCAGAAAAAGTCAAGGACCTGGGAATCTATACAGTATAAGTAACAATTGGTCCCACCGTATCTTTTAGGCACACCTAAGGTGCAGAGGACTGAATAAATCAATTCAAAGAAAACACGCATGGCCAATAATAAATGGATTTCAGAAAAAAAAGGTCCAAGAATATTTAGAACCATCGTGGTCCCCAAAAAAAAAAAAAAATTTCATTAATGCTCGATTTGGCTTAATGCCGGGATTATGTCATTTACCACCATGGAAGAAATCAGAAGAGGATACTCAATGTAGGTTATGCAAAATAGGACAAGAGACTATCATTCATTTACTGTGTCTTTGCCCCGAATTAGAAAACGAAAAGAAAAGTACACTTAAGAGACTATTTAATGATCGTGGAGTAAGGACATGTAGGCAAGCCTTGATAGCATGTTTAAGCTCCGATGATATTTCCTTGAACTCTGCATTTGTAACATTTTTGATTTTAATTGGGAAACAATTATAGGAAAATAATTTGAAATCTGTATCTATTGTATTTTAAAAATAATACATTGTGTACTGTATTTATCTGGCTATAACTTATATGATATTACATATAATTGTTTTAATTTTCTTTTATCTATGGACATTTTTAGTAGTTTTAGTAAGATTTTAATTAATCAAACAAATAAAATAAACTTGAAACTTAAACTTGAATTCAAACGGTCATACCCAGAGTTATTTTATAGTTCGATTATTGTCACAGAGAGAAAGACCAAAGACAACAATGTTTATATGAATTTTTTTATCTTTATATAGTCTTCATAAAAGAACAGTATACAATCCATTTATAACAATAGGCGGTTGTCAGAAAAGAGTGAATAAGAAAGTGCTCATGTGCAATGTGATCGTGAAAAGAAAAGGAAACAATCAGAAAAAACAAGAAGCAAAGATACCCTAATTCATATTATACAACACTGGTTGGATTAGATGATTTGGTTGACCGAACCAATGTTGGGCCTGTATACAATATCAATTCACTTTCCTATTCCTTGGATGACCTCTGGTCATTGAGACATGGTCAAAAAGTAGTAATGCAGGTCAAAGAAAGAGAGTGCTGACGTAAAGGGGGCCAAAATAAGGACAGGAAAACATTCCTTCCAAGAGGGGCCGAGTACCCAACACAGTCAGGATCTCAACATTGCCACGCTAGCATATGAATGCTGAGAATCTAGTCTGCATCCAAATGGAGCCGTAGAGGCGGGCGTGGGTCCTTGCGGATAAATACTAAGTATTTAGTGGGTACTCGGCCCCTCTTGGAAGGAATGTTTTACTCTCCGTATTTTTTAGACTAAGGCCCTTTGGAGGTATATACTAAGAATTATCCGGCAAGTTGACCATGCAACGAGAGACAAATGATCTCGCCTGCCATCTACCTTGCAGTATTTGAGAATAATATTTGGAGGCATCGTGGTGGTGGCCCCCTTTACTCCTGTCGTGGGGACCACCCTTTCATAATTTTTTCTACCAATAAAGAATTATTCGACTTGGACAACATATACATGATGGATATGTCCAGGCCCATGTAATGGTTGTCCTTTTTGTCCTGATGAAGACCCGAATGCGGAGGTAGAAATTACCCTTATCTCAGAAGACACCCTGCATGGCTTTAGGTGTATTTGTAAATATCGCCCCTTTTCACGCAACACTTTGCATGTTAGGGGCGTGGCGTGTGTGTTGCTGTGGGTGTTCCCACACAACACCCATGTCTACTAATGCATTTCCAGATTTACGAGCAATCGTAAACCTGGAAATGCGTCAGAAAGCTACACCACCCCAGGGGTTGCGTAGCGAGTCACAACAAGGAGAAATGTTTTCATTTCTCCTCATTTTGTTCCTCTTTCAATGCGTGTTGCATCCTGCAGCACGTATTGGAAGAGGAAATCAACTCAATTTATTGTTTTTGTACAGGATGGTGCACCTTCCTGCACAAAAACAATCTCCCGACGACGCAGGCATCCTTGCACCATGATGCAAGGGTGCCTGCGTGGCGCATGGCAGCAGTTTGTGCACCAGTGCAGGGAAGAGCACAGAGATGCAACATATTGTTGTAAATATGTTGCATCCCTGTGCTTCGAAATTAAAGCTGTGCAGCACAGCAAAATGACTTGCGGCACTGCGCTGCATTAGTTTCTCGTAAATAAGGCCCTCTCTCCTGCTGTGTAATTATTTGTAGAGCCACTAGTCTTTTCTAAGGGTCCTGCATGGAATCTTGCCTGGGTATATCTGAGTTATAAAGTGCCTCAAAGGAGGCAGAGGCTGAGTAAATATTTGTCAGTATTTGATTTATCATTAACATGGAATAAGATTGTATTTCCTCAATGCCTAATTTGAATGCTCATTTTCACCGGGAATAAGCTACTGACATAAGTTTGCTAAGTGCTGAGTTCTATGCATCTTACCTCCATAAACCCGCACTCCCTCACCACAAGGGTTCCTTCCCACCCCTCCTCCCACTGCCTTTTGAACCACAGAACACCAATTCCAGTACGCATTGACCAGTTCACCCCCTTTTTACAGTGATGTTTTGCTAACCCCCAAATTGTAAATAAATACTCTGTTGCTTGCAGGTAGGCATGCTTTTTGTAAGCCCACATACATGCATACAAGTTTGGGAAATTTTGGCCAAAAGAACGTAAAATGCTTTGTGTTGTGGAACAGCTATGATCAGAGGCAGGCACAAGATAAGGAGATTCCATGTCTTACTGGCATTTGCTATCCTCTATGGTAAATGTATTCGGGCTATTTGTGCTCATTCCTGATGGCTCCTGTGTGGGGTATTCCTGACTTTCTGGGAAGCAGTGAAAAGACCACAGAAGAGCAATGATCAACAGGCAGGATTGCATGCTGGTGGTCAAAGCCGGCCTTTGCTAAGATAGTGCCCTGGACATGGGTGGAGAAAAATTTGGTGCCCTTGCAGATGGTAGAGAATTAAATAAGGCAGCAGGTGGTCCCTATTGTGTTCACTGGTCAGCACCTAGCTGAGCAGGGACTGGCCCCTGAACACAATCATCCCTGGACCTCCCCCAGCTCACCTAAATCACCCATAGCTTAGCTGCCTCACGCAGATGATGCTTTTGTTGATGTGTGCCAGCAGGGGTCAGAGAGTAAAGGGAGGGCAAGGAAGGCGGCTAAAGGGGTGTTAAAAACATTGCCCGTCGTATGGTTACGAAGTACTAAAACCACTTTAAACTAGCAAATCAGTCAGACATGAACAGACAGGAACATCAGTCAGACATGAACAGACAGGAACAAGGACAAGACTGGAGCAAGATGAGAAGGGTGCTGCTGTTGGCATAACCTTAATGAACACAGTTCCATGCACCCTTCAGAAAATTGGCACCCTGGGCCTGGGCCCAGCTCGCCCATGTTAAAAGCCAGCCCTGCTGGCAAGAGTGGTGCCCTGCTGGGGGTTACCACTGCACTGTAGATTCTCTCTTACATTGGCTCATCTTCAACGAGCATCGATAGACACACCATTAAAGACCCCCTTTGACTTTGGTCACTTTAAGATCCTGGAGCAATGGTGTAGCAAGGGGGCCATGGGCTCTCATGCAAACATTCGAAATGGACCCCGGGGTCATTTAAGTGGCAAAGGACATTCATAATTACATTGCAGAGATCCCGTCAACCCTCTAGGGTCTTGGTGCCACTGCATTACGTGCACTGATGATAAATAGTTCCTTGACCTGGAAAGTGCCAGATGTGCATAAATCATGCTGTAGCTGTGAAATATACCACTCAATTGCCACGCAAGTGCCACAATGCTAGTCTTCGGGCACCTCTCCATGACAAACACATAGGGGCCGATTCCGATCTCGGCCGGTAGGGCTCCGAATCGGACTCGGCATTACCGGATCCGATTCGGAGCCCTGATTCCCGACCGAGTCGGACGTGCGTCCGGGCGAGCGAGTACGATGCGAACGTACGCGAAATCGCCGACCGACTCGTTCGCGGGACCCAACCGCTCCGACCGACTCGCACGGACACGACTCGCACCCCGCAATGAAGACGTTCCCCGGCCGGGTAAGTACGATGCGCGCCACGAGCAGTCCGACCGACTCGCGCCGTCCGGCTCGAAAGAGCAGTCGGAGCCGCACTTTGGGGGTCCGTGTCGGACCCCCCTGTACGCCTAGCCGCGCAAGTCGCACACAGGGGGGACCCATGGGTCCCCCCTACCTGTGCGTGTACGGCGTGACCCGCTTCGACGCGTACCCGCTATAGGGGGTGCCCTTGTTCGCCTCGCACCCGTTGAGTCAATGGGAGCCCGCGTACGCGTTGTACGACCGGCTCCCATTCACTTCAATGGGAGTCCAACCGAATCGAGTCCGATAGCATGCGAACGCATCGTACTCGTTCGGTCGGACTGCTAGGGTCCGATTCGGTCGGAAATCTCTCCGGGTCCGGCTCGGTCGGAGAGATTCCTTCTGAATCGGAATCGGCCCCATAGTCTTTCCTGGAGTATCCAAGTGGAATTAGAACATTGGAATGTTGTGAGCTCCATTGAAGACAATGGAGTGCGCCGGGCTTCTAATGGCCGTTAGAAGCCCGGAGCTCCAACGTTCAAATGTTTGTTGCTGTGAACAAAGGCCTCATGGAGCCGGAGGGGATTTCAACCCCTCGGTCTCCGTGAGGCCTTTGTTTTTACTATTTAGAACATTCTGCCCTGTAGGGGCGTTTTGTAAATAAAAGAATGTCAATTTTATCTCCTTTAAAAATGTAATCCAAAATACCTGCTTTTGTTGTAAGGGCAGTTTTCAGCCATGCAGCACACATACTTCCTCACCGAATAATTTTTCAGTGTATTCCTCAGAACAGTACACCATTGTCCCGTATTTGTAGTAGACCCTTCAATTCATCCGTCTGATCATCGACAAATTGTTATAAATAAAAGAATATCAAATTTATGTCCTTTAAATCTTCTTTATTATCCAAGTATAATTAACACGGGCCCACATACCATCAGCAGTAAAACAAAGACCAGCCTCCAGGAGTCAAATCAAATCAAATCAAAGCAGCTTTATTCGGTACGTTAAATTCGACCATAAAAGCATTCTAATCACCATATACAGGTTACATAGTTATAAAAACATTAAAATCAATACATTCTAACAAAGTGCTATGCGATTCAGTTTCAATTAATTACTCAAGGTATTAGGTCTAAAAAAGTTTCGAATTATGTAGAGCCTATTAAGAATCATATAAAACAGCATATTTCGTTATTATTTAGCCAGGGTATAAAATCGATGAGGGAAGTAGAGTGCAAAATAGTTCCTTAGCCTAATCATCTTGTATATGAAATAAACTCCTAAAGTGCGTACTGTGCAATTTACATATATCGAGATCTTAATTATATAGAAGCCTACTAAAAACCATATAAAACAGCATATTTCATTATTTTTAAGCCAGGGTAAAAAAATCAGTTAGAAAAGTAGAGTGCGCGATAGTTCCTTAGCCTAGTCATCTTGTATATGAAATAAGCTCCTAAAGTGCGTACTGTGCAATTTACATACATCAAGATCATATAAAAATCAAATTTTGAGGTTCATCAAAAAGCCTATATTCTTTACGTCACCATAATCAATCATATTATTGCTCATAGACTAAAGCCTCTCAAAAAGGTAAGTTCCTTGCGTCTCCTAATAGCCATCTGAATGAATCTAATAACAGTATTCATAGTTTTTGCGCTCTCCAGATTACAAATAAAATTAAAAGCTTTTCTATAATGATAACATGTATTTACTAAAAGAGTGGTTTCAGTACGATTTTTCTAAGATCCCTATAAAAGTTACAGAATAATACAAAATGCAGTGTAGACTGCGGAGACTTCCCATCGCATGGGCAATTCGGAAGTTTGGGACACCACTCTCCCATTTTAGGGAAAGCGGTTAGGAGGTGTAGAGTACCGAACCTAAGCCTCGTTAATAAAAACCTTTGCTGGATGTTTCGTGTCATAATAAGATAAGATTGAGTGCCCGTAAACACAGGGTACTCACGATATGTAATCACACTTTGTTTTCGGCCTGTTTCAACCTCTCTTTCCGTTTCTTTAGAGGAGATAAACCTTGACTTCAGCTCCTTTTTGCTATATTCCTGTATGAGCGAAGGATCTTTTCAATCTAGGCGTATCTTACAGCCATTTAGGAGTGTGTGAATATACTCTAGCCAGGGGATTTTCCTACAGTTATCTAGGGCCAGGCAGTCCATAATTATATTTTTTGTAAACATCGTCTCTTCCTTAGTCCATATCCCATACCATAGGGTGATTCCTGCCACGCCTATGAGGTCACTGATATAGGGTACATTTAATTCACTATGCACTATATAATTAGATGTTGAGGTAGGGACTGCCAACAATCGTTTTAAGAACTTGTTCTCCTGAGTTTGTAGGGAAGTGACGTTGGACCTTCCCCATATAGCTGCCCCGTAACATGCGGTGGTAATAGATTTGCTCCTATATAGGGTAAGGATTTCCCTTACCGGTTTGTTACCTATCTTTGTGGCGAATCTAAAAATACCCTCCATAGTGCGTAAGAATCTTAAATTGGTTGCTTCAATGTGTCCTCCCCATGTACCGTTCTTATTAAAAGTTAGGCCCAAATAAGTAAAACTTGAAACTCTATCAATTTTAACGCCTCCAGGAGTCCTTATTGCAGTCTCCGCAACATTCTTACACATCATATAAATACCTAACTAACATTCCACCTATTACGTGTGGTACAAGGTAAGTGCTGATAGGACAGTGACCTCGTGCAAGTGTTTATGTGAACGCAGGAGTGTTTGCAAGTGTGTTACATGTATTAATGTATGAACACTGTATAAATGATTGTATGCATGAATGTATAAATGTAATGTGCTGATTAGTGTCATGTGTGTGAACTATATACCACAGGGTGGAATGTTCTAATAGCCTTAGAGCCCTCCGTAGAGGGCTATACCGGCCATTAAAGGCCTGCTCCCTTGTTAAAGGCCCGAGCCGAAGGCTCAGGCCTTTAACGGCTGGCTTTAAGGCTATATTAGGTGAAATGAAGACTCATTAGGAAGGTAAAGTGGACAAGGGAGAGACATATATTTAATTCCTTGGGGACTCTCAATTTGCAAATCATGTTTTCCTTTGCCAAATATATTTTTGCCCTTTCCTGGGGAACTGTAACCTTAGGCAAGAATCCAAAGGCATTCATGTGGCCACTTTACAGAAAAAGTCCTTCTGGAACGACCAAAAGTACTTCTGGTCTAGAGGCAAAATGGTGTAAAATTGATAGAGGCTCAGAGCACCATGATGTAGGGTCGACTTTCTGAGAAAAGTATGCACATTTTGGACCATGTAGAAAATGTAGTAACTGAGATAAGCACCTCAGTTTTAACTGCATACCGCTATTACACAAAGTATTAGAAATATATTTAAATGGGTTTAAACATGGAGGATGAATGGATCCCCCCTTAATAACAAAATTTGAATTGGATAATGGTGAATTCAAGTATGTGTTTGGTGTCTGTTTTCACACAATAAAACCATACTATTCTGCCAGTGTCAATGCAGCATGGCCGGTCACTCCAATGAGGCAATTCTGCAAAGTAGGGCAATGGGGTTCTTCGCTCTGCTGGAAACTAAGGTTCAAGCAGTACTCACTGGTATACTGAGCCATCTCACTAACATGAATTAGCCTTTTAGGTACATCAGCAATTAACATATTGTGCCAATGAGATGGATGCTAGAATGATGCCATCTCTCATGAATAGTTTTAATTTTCATACTGTTTGACTGAAGTCCAAGGTTTACTGGCAGCACAGCCATGGGTCCATGTTTAGGAATATTGACCCCCACCCAAAGTTATTGAATAAACAGTTTTGAACAGTTTTTACCCTTGAAAGAATTGTAATAACTCTTGCCTACTCCCTGAAAGCAATTGCACTCTGTAACATGCACATAAATAAACACACAAAGATTTTACACAAAAATGCACACCTTCACCCACAGGTTCATGCAAACACACAACCCAGTTACACACCCAGACCAAACGACGCGGATGCAAAAACACACCCATTCTTAAATGCACAAATATTTGAACAATCCTTTACTTACTAGGCCCGCACATAGAAACACAAATATACAATACACACACACACGCACACACACAGGCACGTAGAGTGGCATTTGACTGAGGTATTAAAAGGGAGATAACTGTCCCTCTGGGGTGCAAAGGGAATTAAATCATGTGCGAATATGTAAAAAATAAATGCAATAGCCATTGAGACAATGGTTGAGCTGTTTCTTTGAACGGTACCTGAATAAGTATTGGATTATCTGAAGTTTATGTACAAAGAATGCATATCTCCTACATATAAGACCGGTTGATGAGATAAACCTTGCTCTCGCCGCAAATCACTAAGGGGCTGATTACGATCCGCCCGCCACCGCAGCGGTGATTGGGACCGCTCACCAGACATGCGGCTGTCCCACCACTGCAATTAGGATGCGACCGCCATACTGGCGGGCGCATCCTGGGCCTTTAACATTGCGGGCGGTGCTGCTGGCTGCAGCACTGTCCGCAATGTGAAAGGTGCTTGCACAGCATTTCCCTGCACCACGTGGCAGGCACCACGCGGTGCCTGCCACTTGGTGCATGGAAATGCAGGGGGGGTACCATGGGTACCCCCAGTGCAGCGACACCCCTCTCCCCCACATGGGGGGCTCGCAATGGGCCCCCAAACCCAATCTCCGCCAGCCTTTCCGTGGCGGCATCGCCGCCATGGAAAGGCCTCCTAAAACCCACATCCTAATATGGCGGATGGTGCCTGCTAGGCACCGCCACCATATTAGTGGCCCTGCTCTGCCCGCCAGGCAATCGGAGCGATTGCCACTAGCGGAAAAGCGGCGGACGGACTTTGAGTCCACCGCGATACCCACCGCCATCCTAATATGGCGGTGGGTAATTCTCAATTTGATGGCGGAACGATCGCCACCGCCAGGCCGGCGGTGGCGATCGTTCCGCCATCGTAATGGGCCCCTAAGTCTGGAAAATAACTGTGAATGATCCCCGATATTAGATAAAATAATTTTGCATAATTCTCTTAAGAATGTTAAATATCAGCGCTTGTTTCCCACCCATTTACAGTGTGAGGACTCCCATGTCTGGATGGTACCCTACCATCTGTTTATGGATGTCTTTGTACTTTATTCTAGAAAGACATGTTTACCATTACTTACACCACCATGAACAACAAGAATTACGAGCAAACACTGCTATTTTTATAAAATGACAACAATTTCCACTGTCAGGGCACGTGCATTTTTAGAATGCACACAATACCGATTTTATGAGCTTTGTTTAGTTAGTTTTAAAGTAAATAACATTTTATATTTGGTCCACTTGTGATTAAAACGTGAGCTTTTTAAGGAAATCAAAAAAAAAATCACCCAGGAGTAAGATTACCACCAAGTTGCCCTTGTTTTATTATTTCTTTGCGATTATGATATGGGATTGCTTAACACTAGGTGTTATGTTTCCTTTCTCTTGTTTTTATTTAGATATAGATCAGACAGGCAGGGTTGGATTGGGAACTCGGGCAATGCCCGAGGGGCCGTTGTCCAGTTCCAGCTGTGAGCTGCTTTTTTGAGCAGTCTGGGGGGCCGATTTGGGTGGTTTCTGCATTGTTCGGATATCGCCAGCCGCCCAGTGGGTGCTGAGTGGCCTTTCTGGAGGTAGATGGGCGTCCATCACCTCCCTTTTATCAACCACAGAGGTGTCACTCCCTTTCTCTCGCTGGGCTGGCCCATTAATATATGCATATTGAGCGGTGGCAGGGGGCCTGAGCAGAAGTGGCCTCACTTGTTTTCAGGTGTGTTTCACTGGTGTAAACTAATCTGTGCATTTTTTTACCCTCCCCCCCACCCCCTTTTTTTATAAAATTTCGCCGAAGCAGTGTTTTGCGGAAAGACAATATGCAAATGTGGGCCACTTTTTTTAGTGTGCCCGGGCAGATTTTTAATCCCAATCCATCCCTGCAGACAGGCATATGCTTTGTAACAAGAAGACTAGAAGTGCATGCTTGTAGGTCTTTTTTTGTGTTGTAATTTTTTATTGAGTTAAACAAAGGCATACAACATGAACACCTTATGAGAGCAAAGCGTAGAAGTACTGTACAATGCAATGCAATGCAATGCGGTACAGTTCACAAAAGAGGGGAGAGTAGGAGGTATGGAGGTAATCAAAGTCTAAGTGAAACTGATATCCAGAATAACCCACCACCCCAGTGCCGGCCTGTCCTTCAGGAGGCATATGTGTTGAGGGGCCATTGGGCCAAGGGCCCTCAATTGGGGGGCGGACGGGGGAGGGGTGCAGGAAGGCATTCCCTGAAAAGAGGAGTGGCGGGTAGCAGGATTGCGTCTCCAGTGGCTGGGTATTGCAGACAGAAGGGCTGGAGGGAAGCATGGACCACAACATGGGGGAGGAGAGCCCTCCATTATTAGTTCAAGTAGTTCCCATGGCCACTGCTAAGGGAAAGGGGGGACTCTTGACAAAAGGTGGAACGGGCAGAACAGGTGACAGTGTTGTTACCTTTGATGAGGGAAGGTGTCCAGCAGACCAGTGAGCCTGCGTGTCAGGGGAGAGGGAGGGAGTGGTTGAGGGGGGGTGAGAGGGACATTAAGGAGGGGAAGGAAAAGGTGCGGGAGAAAGTATAGAAAGGGAAGCCATGGGAGGAGGGTAGAAGGGGAGGACAGGATCCAAGGGGAGGAGGAGAAACGAGGTGGGGCAGGGTGGGGGGAGTGGGGAGTCATAGTTGCTCGGGTAGTGAGAGGAGGGGGAGAGGCAGCGGCTGCCCGGGGATACAGCGAGGGCCGGTTTTGCGATTATTATATACAGTGAGGGCCGATTGTGCAATTCAAATACATGTAGGTTTATTGTCTATTGGGTGCAGTATGTTTATACTATTTTATTCTGGGAGGTAGAAGTGAGGTAGAATTGTATAATGTGCTCAAATACAACCAAACAACAACCTGTTGGAGAATTATCTTTCTGGAGCAAACCTGCTTAATGTATGGACATGTATTTCCTTGTGCACCACTTTGTATTCTAAACCATAGGGATTTATTTCCTATCAATGTCTAGACAAGTTGAAATGCCAAAATTCTTAGCTGTTAATGCCACAGAAAGTGCTGCATGATTTGCCTTGATTTTATAATATGCCACATAATTTGCCTTTCTTTGCTGCATAGTTCAGTCAACATATCTGTTGGACCTGACTTTCTGGAGTGGTATCCCTTCAAACATTTCGCTTTCACTCCTCCTGTTTTCTGAATTTGTTTTGTTGGCATTAGGACACTGTGCACTTTACCATTGCCAATTAGTACTAAAGTGCCTGTACTCCTTCCCTAAAGTATGGTAAAATTGGCCTACACCTGATTGGCACGTTTAATTGAGTTGTAATTCCAGGGTCTATAATACTACATATACCCAGGGTCTGTACATTTTATGTTGCTAGTGGGTTTGCAGCACTCCTTGTGCCACCCACTAAAGTAGCACTTTAAAACTTGTCTTAGACCTGCCACTGCAGGCTGTAGTTCAGTGTTAAACTACCATTTTGACCTGATAAAATAAACCTTTTGCCAGGCCTAAACCTTTTAATTTATTACATATAAGTCACCCCGAAGATGGGCCCTTAAGGCCCATTGGGCAGGGTGCAAAGTCGCCTTTCACAACAGTAAGGCCTATCTCTCCCATTGGCTAACACTGGGTTACCTTAATACATTTAATAAGTGACAACTTTGGTTTGGCAGCAGATGGGGATATGCTGTTTAAATCAAATGAATTGTAATTTAAAATCATTTTTAATGTCAAATTCATATTTTAGGCCACAATTTTGAAAGTGCCACTTTTAGAAAGTTGTATCAAAGAGAATATGGTTCACTTGGGAGAGTCAATATTGCAAAAACAATCAAGGTAAGCCCAACAATATCCATGTAGAAAATGTTTATTCCCTTCCAAAAATGACTGCAAGAGAATATACATTGTAAACACAGATATTGTTGGGCTTACCTTGATTGCTTTTGCAAATTTGACTCTCCCAAGTGAACCATATTCTCTTGGCTACAGTGTTATTACCCTAGTTCTTAGGGTTATTGGGACAATCCTGTACATTGCTACAGTACACTTTCAGAAAGTTGCCATTTTCTAGCCCCTATCCATTTGTGCTTTCTGCCAGTTCCCTGGGCCACATGACTATGAGTGGATCTTCTATTTGGGTTTCTGCATTCTTCCCAGACAGTTACAGAAAGGGAACCAGGTGTGTGCAGGATAAGCTATCCTGTCAGGATGGCTGGGGGGTGGGGGGGGAGAGCTGTGCCCTGTCCGGCTTGCACTTTAACCCCTTCGGTGCGCGTGACGAGCTCAGCTCGTCATGCTGCGCGGTAGCGCTGTGCGCATGATGAGCTGAGCTCGTCACGACCGCACCCGCGATCGGAATGCCCAGCACACGAGCGGAATTCCGATCACGGTCAAGGGGTTATAGGGCTTGCCTCCAGCTCACACAAAGGAACCTGACACAAACCACTGGTCCCCTAGACTTCTTGGAGCCTTGACAGGGAAAGGGAAGAACTTTCCATAACCGGGTGTGGGGGTGGGACAGGGTGTCCCCCCACACACAAAGGCTGGCACCAGATATAATTATTGGAACCTCAGACCAACTCTTCAGAACACTCCTGGACCTCTGGACATTACAGAAGAAGGACTGCCCTGTTGCTGAAGTCTGTCTTGCTGTCTGAGAAGGAAGAGAGAACCTGCTTACCTTCATCTTAGGCTAGCCTGAGTTACTCCAAGGGTCAATTAGCTGACCTCTGGTGTGAGCTACAGGGACATAATGTCCAGCGGCCTCCCTGCCTCTGCCCAGCTAGCCTGCAGCACTGGACCTGCCTTGACCTGTAACTGGATGTACCTGAGCCCTGCTGGCCTCTTCTGGAATGAGTTACTGATCCCCAAGAGGTGCCACCCCAGGTCTTGGACCCATGGCTAGCATCAGTCTGAGCTCCTCCTAAGAAGAAAAAGTGAAATCCTGAAGTTTAGGCTCTTCGCAATCGTGAGCGGACTTCTTCGCACTGAGACTCTGCCGTCTGTGATGACCACCGATACAAAACTTTAGTGAAGACCTGCTCTTCGTGCCAAAGTGACCGCCAGCGATGACCAGCAACACGTGATCTGCACTTTGCACTACAGTAACAACAGCCGTCGGTGAGCACCAATGCAAAGTTCCAGTAGCAACCATTCACGACGCCCAACCGGCACTTCGCACTGAAGCGATGACAGTCTGAGCCGCCTGGCCTGTTCTTCATGCTACAGTGACCACCATCTGAAATGCTCTCCATGCTCCTCACAGTCTTTTCGACTGTGAATGAAACGCAACCAGATGACTGACCAGATGCACGAGCAGATGACCGTGAGTAGCACTTTGTGCGTTTAGGAGCTATATTTACTTAAAACGTAGAAACTGAATAAGTATGAATCTACTGATTAGATTTTTGTTCAGGTATCATTTTATTTATTAAAATTTACTCTATTTTTCCATGTTGGGTTTGGGAATTTTCTTGTGGTGTGTTTTCACTTTATTACTGTTTGTGTGCTGCATAAATACACATTGCCTCTATGTTAAGTCTGACTGCTTTGTGCCAAGCTACCAGAGGGTTAAGCACAGGTTAATTTAGTGACTTTTATGGGTCACTCTGACAAGGATTGTGGCTAGTGTGCCTTAGTGGGACTTTCGCACTCATCCTCAACTAATAATCACATTTCTTACACCATTACACAGCTTGGTATGCTTTCACTGCTTAAATGCCGTGACCCTGCCCAGAATACACACAATGCATCGCGTATAACATCGCTCATATAATTTTATACTAGTGACATGCTTTTACCCGTTTTGATGAACAAAATGGCTCCAAAGTGACAGGAAAGCTGAAGCTACATTTTAAATCCCATGAGAAAAAATAGCTGATAACTCTGTGGCATGTTGTTAGGCCTGGTAGGAATTCATGTAATTTCCTGTGCAGGAAGTATGCAAACTGAAAAAAAGAAGCTAAGTTCAGCAAAATGCCACTTTTGTATTTTGGGCTATTTATTAGTGTGAAATTGGTCCTTGCGTCCATTTTTGTGAAAAGGAAACATTCCACACAGGAAAAATAGCACAAAATCCTGTGCGATGCCGTCATCAGCCACTCGTGTTGTACTCTTACCCAAACAACTGCTCAATTGTGTGGCATGGCTTAGTTGTTGCTAAAAAATTTATTGTGATATCAAAATAGTGTATACATGTACATCAATAAAAGGCAGTGAAGATTATGGTTTTATACTCGTAGTATACCCTTTGGCCCCCCAGCACAAACAACCCTTACTGCCTCAGGTATCAGAAGTCATGTAGCCAGCAACAGGAAAGAAACTAAACTGTGCACCATAAGCCCTGTTCCCTTTGAGTAGTTCTCGCTCTCTCTCTTTGCTTTCCCTCCAGTCCCACAGCAGATATTCAGTGGCTGCTGAGAGGTAAAGGGTGCGAAAAAGAGCCACCCTGTGATGTCATTGTGGATCAAAGGGTATGTGAGGTCACTTCCCCTGCAATTGGCTTTGATAGAGCGCCATGTTCTCGTGAAATTTGTAGGGGTGCATCATAATCACCGTTAGTCCGCACCCGCATATATCTAGACATATATTAATGAGTGGCTAGTAAAATGTAATTTGAATTGCATTATTAGAGTGAATAAGAAAGTAGATGTGTTATTATAATCATGCGAATGTAGTGCATAATTGATATGCGTTTGAAATGATGTATAGATGATTTAGTTTATGTGTAGTTAAAGATGCAGTAGTTACGTGTATGATATTAAGTTACACGTGTAGTTATTTTTGTATATGAAATGTATGAGCCTATGCTTAAAGAAGTAACTAAGAATTGTGTGTTTTAAATGTGTAAAGGCCTGACTGCATATACGCCAAGGAAAGGCCTGTTCGTTCTTATGTTAGCTTATTTTGTAGGCAGAGAAGGTGTTCTCTTGGAAAGGCTCTCTGGGTACAGTTGGTAGATTCGTACAGCGGGAGGGTTTGTTGAAACGTATCTTCTGTTGCAGGTGCAAGGACATATGCCTCGTTAGGATAAAGACTGGCTCTTTGTTTCAAGAGTTAGGGTGGTGGGAGGCATTGAGATGGGAGTATACTGGAATGTAGGGATGATACTTTCAGCGAAGAAGGTGCCTGGGACTCAAGGTCGCTGTAACCGTCCTGGACGAAGTAAGAGTTTTGATGGAAAAGTACGAGAAGGAAGACCTGGCCGAAGAGGCGTGACAAGGGCGTGTTCAATTGTATGTGGATTTTGTATTAGGGACAGTGCCCCGAGGGAAGGGAAGGAGAGAGAAGGTAGAGGATGCCAGAGAGGAGGACAGAGAGAGAAAGAGATCTTTAGGAAGGAGCATCTTAGAACGAGCTCGAAATGCTAAGTGAGTGTACTTCTTAGGAAGTCTTCACAGCTGACACCTTTTCTTTTACTCTTGCCTGGGGAAATTCGTTAAGTAGGGATGTCATCTTAGTGGTAGAGTAGGGACAGTTAATATTTTGTGCTTATTTAGGTAAATGAAGAATAATATAGAGATTGGAGCAGTTATTGTTTGTTTAATAATTTTGGAGCTAACGATTCTTCTTATCCTGAGTCGGATGAGAATCCTGCTTAGGATGATGTTTGTATTAGTGCCAATCTATTTCTTTAACCTCGTGTTGAGGTGCTTGCATGTGCAGTTATTCTTGGCTGTAATAAACCCACAAAATTGAATTCGGAGTCCGTGATCATTGAAGGTAACTGGATCCTAGATTGTTGGGTAACCAAATTGGATTTTCTTCCCTTCACACTATTCAGCAGGTAAAAAGATCCTGGCGACCTGAGGATTCTTAGTGATGGCGAGATAAGATAAGAATCCCGCTTTAACAGCTTTAAGCTGTATCAGTGTTCAAGAGTTTTTATTGTACAGCAATCAGTGAAGAATTATGAGATCATCTGACAGATTTCAACATTTTAACCCATATTTTGGAGAGGATTTTGAAGCAATCAGAAATTCATTTTAAAATCATTTGGAAAATGTTATTTTTGATTAGTACAATGTGGTGATAGTTTTGAAGTAATCAGATACTCGTTTTCACATAACATCAAAGTCACAAGATAGCTTTTTTTTAAACATATGACTTTAAGAGCTTATTGATGTCAAGTTGAGAAAGTGTGTGTGTGCGTGTGTTGTGTGAGTGTGTGCGTGTTTGTGTGTGTGTGCGTGTGTGTGTTTGTGTGTGTGTTTTGTGTGTGTGAGTGCATGTGTGTGTGTTGTGTGTGTGTGTGCATGTGTGTGTGTGTGTGCGTGTGTGTGCGTGTGTGTTTGTGTGTGTGTGTTTTGTGTGTGTGTATGTGTGTTTGTGTGTGCATGTGTGTACATCCATGTCAGTGTGTGTTGGGGGGCTCTCACCCCCCAAAAAAGCTACTGATAATATTTGAACCTTGGATGCTGGGGTACATTAGCATTCGATATCTTTAGAATTTTCATGAGAGATGACTAGATTGCTAATTATGGATTCAGTGAAAACAAAGAATGATGCTTTGTCTGCAAGAGTATTTCACTTTTCTTGCATTGAAATTGCTGCAAATGAGTATTTATAAGGAATAGCATAATTTCAAGATAAATATGCATTCAGAGGAGTAAAGCGACCAATAAAATGCAGGCAGCATCACTATGCATTCAACAAAGCAAATTTCCCCTGCTGGCACCACATGTAAAGCAGCGTGAAGTTCTCTTTGAATGCAAGGACATATGTGAAGGATTTACGGCACAAATTCAGCCTTTTTTATAGAGTACAATATATTTTAGCCGAGTGAGCCACTGCACAAAATGTGTAAAATTACTTTTCTTTAAAGTAAAAAGTTTTGTGATTCATGCTGTACTCCAAATCCTGGCAGGATTCGTTTTGAATCCTTCATGCATCCATTCATTCCAAACATGGAGGTGTTTACGGACCAGAACTATAGTTGGGTTCCATTCAAATGATTTCTGTTTATTTATCTGTTTTCAGTAAAAGAAAATCGCAGACATTGCCACACAGCTAGGCAGGCCAAAATTATCTTCATAAGGCCCAGATATAGAAGTATGAAAATAGGATAAGAGGAATTTAATGAAGTGTTAAATGTAGAATTACAGAATTAATATTTTTCTTCTGAGTAAGTCCATCTGCATGAGAAATGAATTAAAGGAATTTGGATAAATGGTTATGTGCTACCAGTTGAAGAACTGCAATTATTCTTTTTTTTTTTTGCAGTTTAGAATACCCCAAACTGGCTTAAAGACACTAGAGCCTGTATTACTGAAGTGCCCCGGGGACGCAACCAGCGTTTGCACCCGCTTTGTGCTTTCCTGGGGTACTTTGGTACTATAGAAGGGGTCGCAGAATATTGTGCAGCCCCTTCTGTAATACAGATAGTGCTGGTGCACATGGTGTGCCAGCGCTATCTCAAGAGGGTGTTCCCTCATTTGCATTGGGGCGTGGTCAGAGCAAATGAGGGAATCTCTGCTCCCACACCGTATAACGGACGTAGCCGCCGAGGTAAAGAAGTTGTAAGGAGGCGCACTGACAGTGCACCGCAAAAAGGTGGCACACTGTCAGTGTGCCCCCTGATGGAAACCCTCTGGAGGGGGTTAAGGAGATCCTATGGACCCCAGACATCCCCTTGAAGGCGGATGCAGTCACTCACTGTACATTGCCTGCAGGGAGATCTCACTCCCCTCTTAAAATTGCAGATGGGTGCCACCTGCATAATGAAACATGGAGCAGCTTTGAAGTAGCCATTCCGTATTTCACTTAAATATTCTGCCCCCGGGGCAGCACAAGTTCGTGACTTCCCTGAGGGTAGCACATTCAATCTAATTGGGTGCCTTTTCCCTGTTTTCGCGCAGCGCACCTGTTTGAAGGTGCACCGTGGCGCAAACAGGAAAAGTGCACCATATATGTAATAGGGCCCCAGAGCTCTTTACATTGTAATACATACATACAAAAATGCTCACATCATGCAACAACTATCATTGGCAATGCCAACTGGCAGGGCCCCTGGAATTATATAACAAGGGTGGACCACATTATGCGGCAGCGTTGACAAAATTATGCAGCAAGAAAAGGAAAATTATGCAGACTAATGCAGCACATTTTGTGATATTATTACTTCATTATTTTGACATTTTACCTGCCAACGCTGTCAGGCCAAATGTTTAACTCATTAGTACACATTAGCAACAATATACAGCAATAAGCAAACCTTCCACTGTGCAACATGTGAAGCTGCATTTTTAGTAACTTTTGATCCACTTGAGCTAGAAACAATTTTTTGTTAAAAACACAAAGTATGTAGCAGATGATGGATAATGTGACAAAGGCGGCAAATCCATAAGTATGCAGAAAATGCCACAGCTGCAGAATTGCATAATTTCACTTGCCCTGCCAATAGGTTTTGGAAAATAACTGAAAGTGCCTCTTCTGGAACTGGTAAGTTTAGGCACTCCATAACTCATCATATATGCACTCTGCCACACATCCTTGAACTCATGCATCCATTTATCCACCCACTGACTCATTCTTGCATTCACTTATTCACCAGCACAATAAAACAAGATACATTAAAAGATAACAGTAGAACTGAGAAAATGCCACTGGATAAATGTGGCAGGTTCTTGCAATAACAAAATAAGTAAAACTTTCAAATTGTAATAGATGGTATGGTGTTGTGCATAGTGCATTATTGTTCCAACATGGCCGCCACATTTAGAAGGCATGTGTAGGCCATCTTGGAATGATGTGCAATCCCATTACAAGATGGCCAACCAGAAAACATCATGCTGGGCAGCCGTCTTAGAATGCTATTGTGAATCCTGCTTCTGATCCTCAATGGCCAACGTGATGTATGTAAACCTGGTGGCCTTCTTGGAATGAAACACTATGGACAATACCTTTTCCACGTGTTCCCCAAGTTTGGAAGCAGTGGCTGAGGCAATGGCTGGCAAGCAAACGGTGTGGTAGCACTGTCTGGAGAGACGGCTAGATACTCTAAACACAAACAAAATTAAAAAGAGAAACTAAAATAAATTAAAGAGTGGCCCACCATCACTCAAGCTCATCAAGTTCAGGTGGATGTGCATATGCTATGAGGTGTAATGCCATCTCTGACAGGGCATAAGGGCCAATGGCTGAAGTGGGCTGACCCATTGCCCTCTGCTATTTGCTGTCACGGCAGAAACAAAATGTCAATGATACTTGAACACACCAGACCCTGAAGAGCGCTGTCTCAAAACTCGTGTGTATGTAAATATATGTATTTACATATTTTTATAATTTGTTTCTTTCGCGTGAGCCTGAAAGACAGCTACAGCTGTCATGCCAGGTCTACAAACGTCTTTAATAAATGCACAGCTATATTTTGCACTGAAAATTATAAATACGTTCAAAACAACAGCTGGAGAAAAAACACTTAACCTTGCCTAAGAGGTCCATCAAGGACTATCACAGTGCAATTCTTCTACTCCAGGAGTTTGATGGAGGGGCTTACCAACACCAAAATCCTTGCCTTTAATGGTAATCTTTGAACCACCCTTTAACAAAATATCTGTCTACAGGATTTAAAACTGTGTGATTACGATCCACTCTTAAAGGTTCATAGTTCTTAACATCTGATTTTCACAGCAAATAGGTCAGGCCTACTGTCTTTGTTGTAAATTGTCATAATAAACAGATCAGAACTATAGCATCTGTCATATGACATCATTGACTTGTCACCATAACCTAGCAAGGCCTACTGTTTTGAGCAGAAGCATTCCGAGAAGGCACAAATTGAAACTGATCTCAGTTTTTCATCAGAAACACACAACCTTTGCCCAAATACATGCTGTAAGAAGGAAGATCAACATGTGGGCAATGCCAATCCTCCGCCCTTTGTGTGCTGCTACTCAAACCTTAAAAAAATAGATGAAGGGGGGGCATGGTCTGGCCACGAAGGAAAATGGCCGCCTGAGTGTGGAGCTCTGCTTCGGGACTAACTCCTGAAGGAGGCGGCGCTTCCCCAGCATGGCCAGGACTACCACAGCGAAGGTTCTGAAGAGCCAAACACGGCAGCTATAATTGACCTGAATTTCGTTATCAAATGACCTCTTTTAGGGATAGTTTTGGTTGAAAGAAACCTCGAACCGACAAACGCATATTGGGCCCTGTGATGCAGCAAAAGCCCCGGCTCTTGCGTCGTTGGTGCGCCTCACCTGCTGCCTTCATGAGGGGACTTTGATATCGCGTATAGCGGAATTGAGGAGACCGCACCCTCTTTGGTTCCGGTTCTTCTAAAATGCGTTTTTTCTAGCATTTCATGAGGAGTTTTATCTGATTCTGGTCATTCTGGGTCTTGAAGTGAAGTGAGGTGAATTCTTTCAAGTTTCATGCTGACATCGTTTTAACAGCCTTTGAAGTATAATGTGAGGGGGGAAATTCCTGTGACGCACTACGCACACAGGGCCTCGAGCATCCTGTCAACCTTGCACTGAGTCTTCACGAGGCTTTTCATGATATTGTGTACAATGTAATAAAGGACAGAATACTTCCCTCACTGCTGATAATTACGAACTGCTACGCTTATTTTTTGCAAGAACCTCATAAATAGAATGTGGTAAATTCAGATCATAATTTTCACATTACCGATGTTGCTATTGTGAAAGCGAGTTATACTATAATTGTGACAAAGCCTCAACGCTGCAATATTAAATATAGTTCATCCAGGAAACCCTGAATAACACTTCATGAAGGATAGTGTTTTGAGGGAGGTCACCTTGTACTAAAGAGGAAGTGCTGTGATTAAACATATTTGGGAGGCAACCGTTCTCGCATGTGACTGAATTCCCGCCACATTATTTAAAGCTTAGTTTTAGGTGCTTCTTTGGCTCACTGAATAAGAAGACGATCCACGAATGTCTAATCACAAGAACGGAAACAAAAATTCCAAGCAGCCCCTCTTTGCAGAAGTACTCAAACAATCTCGCATTATGTCTATGAAAGGTTCAGTTTTACCATCATCTAATCCATCTCTGGTCACCTCAACTGCAATATCAGGGGAAACTATGGATCGCATTTTACAAGAAATTTCGACAATCAGTTGCTGTTTGTCAGATATGGACGCTAACATCTCTTCTCTTACGACAGAGGCCAAATCAATTAGAGCAGACATTGTACAATTTCATACTAAAATGGAAGGGTTGGACCAACAGTTAACGGTAGTAGAAACCAGACTTGATTCAGTGCAAAGCATGGATCAAGATCTATTACTTCTTCGTAGCAAGCTTGTTGACTTAGAAGATCGCAAAAGAAGAGACACTGTTCGTTTCTTCGGCTTTCCAGAAAAAATTGAAGGCCAGAATGCTAGAGCATTTTTATGTAATGTCCTTCCCAAACTACTTGATATCTCCTTTGATCCATTGCTGGAAATTCAACGTGCTCATCGTATTGGCCCTCCACGCAGAGACTCAGATTCTCGCCCAAGACCTCTAATTGCTTGCTTCTTGAGACATGAGCAAGTAAGGCAGATACTAATGGCGGCGTGCACACAAGGCTCATACATATATGATGGTCATGAAATCCGCATGGCAGCTGACTTCTCAAGAGAAACTAATGAAAGAAGAAAGGCATTCCTATCTATGAGACCACAACTAAGGAAAATGGATATGAAATATGGTTTGTTTGACCCAGCTCATTTCCATATCACCAAAAACGGCGAATCAAAAGATTTTGATAATCCTGAAGATTTACAACACTTCCTGGATAACACGTCAATTCAGGACATGGACATACAACATACTCCTATCGATCAGCCTTCCCAAAGTTCTAAACATTCTCAACAGCTGTCAGATAGTAGACGTCGCAACGCCAGTGAAGCTCGTCACCGTGGCAGAGACATTGAACGAACAATCTGTACCCATGAGGACAAAGCATCTGCCTTACAGACAGTATCTACCTTTACACAAGATCAGCATAGAGATAAATCTCGATCTCCCTTAAAATCTGCATCAGATGGAGAGTAGGTCTTAATGATATCTACTTTTATTACAGATATGGTTATAGCTAATATCCTCTTCACGACAATCTTCAAGTCCCTCACATCAGAGACTACCTAACATATGGTTCTTATGCTTTACAGAAAAATAACTGCCACACTTTGGACAGATGAGTATTACCTATATTCTTTATGTACCTATTGTTATTATTATATATTAGATAGTTTTTATATTTATAGTTGCATCTACATCTATATTATTCAGAGTTGACCTATGATCTGAATTTTTTTATTATATTTAAGACTTATTAACAGAGGAATATTTACTGTATGTTATTTACAGCTGTACATCATAAGCTTTTTAAATCATATGTCATCTGTTATTTTTGGCGCAAAGTGTTTTAGCTGCTCTACCCTCCTATACAGAAGACTCACTTGGAGATAAACTGCGTTCATCCTTAAAATTGACCTCAGTTGGGGAATAGTCTTTAACGAGGTGCACTTTCATGACAGATATAATTATAGCCAATATCATCTACATAATTATTTTCAAGTTCCTAACGTTGGAGGCTGATCCTATACTTCAAACCAATTAAACAGTTGAATATAGTCTACATTGATTATTTATTTATTTGTTGCTGATATTATTTATTAGATAATATTTATATTTATAATCGCATCTCAGTTTATATTATCAAATGTTACTTTAGGATATGAAATGTACTCATTATATTTAAGGGTTTTTTAATAGAAACATATCTATTGTATATTATTTGTAGTCGAAAACTCCTAGCAAACTGTTCTAATTTCTTGAACTTATACTTATGCATTGTTGAATTTAAGGTTTTTGTAAAAGAAACATATCTATTGTATATTATTTATAGTTGAAAACTGCTAGCAAACTGTTCTAATTTCTTGAACTTATACTTATGCACTGTTGAATCTATGCATGTTTTAATGTATATTTATGCATTTTACTGGATTTAGTCTTTTCTTTCCCAATAGTCAATATTATACACACTTGGGTCTTCAGATTTTAAATTCCCTTTTAAATTCTCTCCAAAATAGTCCTTTTTTAAGGTTATACCCTCCTGACGGGGTTCTTACCCGTGGTGGTGCTCTGGTGAGCCCAGACCCGCGGCTAAAAGCTAGAGGTAGAATAACTTTGTAGATTTTTTGCTTTCCTTTTCATCGATATCCTTTCCTGTAGGAATTTTCTTATACCATCTTCTCACACCAAGTCCTATTGTCCTCCACGTGATTTTAGCAGTGCTTTATTGTTTCTTCTCTTCTGTTTTCTCCCACATCTTTGAATAATCAGTCAATAAATCTTGCATTGGATATTAAATCTCTTAATTCCATATAACACACTCATTCTCCTACATTTGTCCATTACTCATCAAAACTTTGCAAAAACATTGGTATACATATAGGCATGGCTAACACTCGTCCTTTGCGTGTCATAACATGGAATGTTCATGGTCTAACGCATTATATCAAAAGGAAAAAAGTACTCTCTTATTTGCAATCAAAAAAGGTAGATGTGGCTTTACTCCAAGAAACACATCTTGATGCACTAGAATCTGGCAAGTTATGCAGAGAATGGGTAGGAAAGATGTTTCACAGCAGTATACATGAAGGACGGCCTTCAGACCCAGGTCCCATTCGTAAATGTGGTGTGGCAATTCTTATTCGTAAATCTCTACCAGTTACGATATTAAAAACATGGGAAGACCCAGATGGAAGATATGTGTTTATCAAGCTGCGCATAGGAGAAACTCATTTTTGTGTGGGATCTGTTTATGCTCCGACAGGTGTGAAAAAATTATTTCTTCTTCATTTGAACCGTTTATTATCAGAGATAGGCGCTTCACAATATCTCATAGGAGGAGACTGGAATCTGGTGAGAGACCCAGTTTTGGATAGAACAGGTCCTTTTGATAAGAATAACGCACCAGATAGAGCCCTTTTGGGTGACATAATGGAAGATAATGGTCTGATAGTTCATTGGCGTCTTTCCCATCTGACTGATACTGAATACACATTTACGTCCCCCACCGATGGAACTCTTTCCCGACTTGATTATTTTTTAATCTCTCAGAAGGTGGTTCAGCTAGTCCAGGAGTCTCACATAATAGAAGCGTCAATATCTGACCACTCACCGGTCCTATTATCCCTACAAACAGGATTGACCAAGCTGGGGTGCAAACCTTGGCGGATGAATATTCAACGTCATAAAACCCCTAAGGGTAAGTCACAGTTGCGAGCTCATCTTCAAAATTACCTTTCCATTAATCAAGGATCTGTGGACTCAGGTAGAATTTTATGGGCTACAGCCAAAGCTACCATTCGGGGCCAACTCATGAAGGATGCTGCACAGGCCAATAGGCAAAATGCTACTCGGCACAAAGAGTTGGAACATGATATTGAGACATTTACCCGATTATATACTATAAAACCTACTTTGCACCATCGCAAATCACTGGAGCAAGCCCGTATGGCGTTAAACAGCCTTTTCACATCCAAAGCTGAATATGCTTTACAAAAAATGAAAGGGAGACATTATGAGCAGGGGGAAAAGGCAGGGAGGCATTAGCGGCTCAGTTGCGACAAAGGGAGGCCGCCATGGCTATACCAGCCATAAGATCATCTGGAGGGAATATGTTAACTCATCCTCAAGATATCGTTAATGAGTTTGCTTCTTACTACAAATCATTATATACCCCAGGTGACCAGTTAGATCAAAACAAGATGATCTCTTTTCTTTCAGAGGTAGAACTACCTTGCCTTTCGGAGGAGGGCAGGACACTTCTTGAAGGAGAGATTAGTAAGGAAGAGATCTCCCAAGCCATAGCCAAACTTCCATACCATAAAGCTCCAGGGGAAGATGGTTTCCCAGCAGAATTTTACCATTGGTCAGGTGAAAAAATAGTAGATACCCTACATGCCGCTTTTCAAGAAGCAGATAGCAAAGCTTCTTTAGGGTGTATTTCTAATAAAGCGGTAATAGCGGTCCTACCAAAATCAGGAAAATATCCATTACTTTGCAGCAGCTATCGTCCCATATCACTTCTCAACTGCAATATTAAAATTTTAGCCAGTATCCTAGCCTCTCGTCTTCGCAAAGGTGTACCCTCCCTGATCGACCACACACAGGTAGGATTTGTACCTGGACGCTCAACGAGGAATCATCTACGCACTTTGGCACACACACTCCACTCTGCCAGATCCCTCCAGGATGATGCTTTGGCGTTGTCGCTTGATGCCGAAAAGGCATTTGATCGAGTGGAGTGGTAGAATCTCTTTAATGTTTTGGAGCGATTTGGTTTGGGAAATCAATTTATAGATAAAATACGGTTACTATGCCAACATCCTACTGCTCAAGTTAATTGTGGCGGTTTCATCTCAGATCCATTTCCAATTCGCGGAGGAACTCGTCAGGGTTGCCCCCTTTCTCCCCTCTTATTCCTCTTAGCTTTAGAGCCTCTAGCAGCAGCTATTCGTCAATCAGACAATATAGTAGGCATCCCTCTTCCAGTGGGTGACTCAAAACTTTACCTTTATGCTGATGACATTCTACTCACTATCACCGACTTGTCTTGATCTCTACCATCATTGCTTAAAATCATAGAAGATTTCTCCTCCTTTTCCGGATACAAAATTAATTGGGATAAGAGTGAAGCACTTCCCATATCTGATGGAACCACAAAAGCAGCTATACAAGGTTTTCCCTTTCACTGGCAACACTCACGTTTAAAATATCTGGGTATCTTAGTAAATAAAGGAACAGAAGGAATGGTTGCAGACAATTTATGCCCTTTAATTACCCAGATGCAACATGATTTTGAAAAATGGAAGATATTGGGATTATCTATGTGGGGTAGAGTTCAAGCTGTGAAAATGTTCACACTTTCATGTTTCATTTACACACTTGGAATGCTCCCTTTTCAGATCCCTTTATCCACGCTGCACCTTATAGATTCTAAGATAAAATCTTTTATTTGGGGATCTACAAAACCTCATTTAGCTATGAATAAATTAAAAGCACACCACTCTAAAGGGGGTTTGAGTCTTCCATCAATAGAGCACTATACTTTGGCATTACAATTATCTCAAATAACGCACATGTTAACTGAAAATTCCAATACACCACAATGGGTACATGTAGAAAGACATCTGTTGTCTACAGAACTGGGTCTTTCTGCTTTTAATGGGACAGGCACAAGTTGCCTTGATTCCCATAACCCACTATTGGCTGCAATGAGCAAAACATGGCAGAGGGCACATAGTTTATAGGGTTTTAACTCACGTATTCATGATAAAGCCCCAAACAACACAGGTATACGTATTAAAGGGAAAACTATATCCTGGTCCCATTGGAAAACAGCAGGTATTCTTACTTTAGATCAACTTCTACAAGATGGTGATCTCAAATCCTTTGTACAATTGACAGACGAATTTGGCCTTCCATCGCATCAAGCAGCAAATTATACACAACTCAACACCTGCCTTAATAAAATTCTAGGACCACACCCACGGTTGTTACAAACTTCACCAGTAGTGTCCTACTTACATACTTTGGGGAAATATAAGGGAGTTACATCTGGCTTGTACAAAATATTTACATCACACTTATTTTCACAACCCCTATCAAGTGGTCTCCGTACCAAATGGCAAGCTCGCTTATCGGTTTCTCACGAAGATGAGGAATGGATAGACTTGTTGGAAAACTTAGACAGAGGAGCTCGAGAAGCTAGACTGAAATTTTGCCTGTTTAAAATTCTACATGATTGGCACTGGTCTCCGGTAAAGTTACACAAAGCAGGATTACTTCCACACACCAATTGCTGGAGATGTGATGCTCCTGGTTGTGACATAGTTCACATTATTTGCAATTGTCCTATAGTTCAATCCTATTGGTCTTATATAGGTCAGGTTTTACATGATACTATACCCTTATGCTTACCGTTAACGCCAGCTACCATTCTTCTGCATGATTTACGAAACTCCCAACACCTCTCTAAGCCACAATGCCGTCTTTTACATACTGCATTGGCCACAGCTAAAATATGTATACTAAGGCAATGGAAATCTCCGACACCACCATCTCAAGAGTCCTGGTTGGTAGCCATGATTCAGACTGCCTCATATGAAAGAGTCATTTATAATTTAAATGATCAGACAGACCTCTTTAATCAAGTCTGGGCTCATTTTTTGCAAACGGATGATGTTTCTGTAAGAAGCGACATTGTTAAACCTATAGTGGATATTCCAACAAATTAGTTTGTTTATGCTAACTTCTCCTTCCCCCTCTTTGCCTCTATAGTTTTGATACTGTCTCTATACCTCATTTCCTCCTTCAGATATGTTGATGTAGGTAAGAGTAATATATTTAGGAAGGTTTGGAGGACTTAATTTATATCTTGTAATCGCACAATTATTTCATAGGGGACAATGTATATTTTAAAATATTATATTATACTGTTATTATACTGTCATTATATTTATAGCTAATCCTTTTACATATCTTCTTAACATGTGCTAAAATGTAATTTAATAATTTAATAATTTAATGATTCAACAATTTCATTCAATATTGTATTAATTTTTTACATTTTATTGCTCAATTATTTATTACTTTAATCTTCATTATTGAATATCTGGGGTTTATCTATTATAATATTTTGCATTTATTTTCACATTTAGATTTATATTTTTCACTCATATTTCCATTAATGTATTACTTAATTTGTGTTAAAATGAATTTGTTTGTTCTTTTATCAAATTTATCAGATATAATGATATGTATGCCTTAATGAAATAGTTTATTTATCCATTTGTACATCTACTAATATATAACTTTAGTTATTGTTTTAAGAGACTTTTGTATTGTATTTATAAATGTCAATAAAAAATGTCAACACAAAAAAAAAAAGAGATGAATAACAGCAGGAACGGTAAAGGTGAAACATAATTGATAAAGATTCTAGAATTAAAGTAAAGTAAACTATGCAGATAATACAGCTATGCTGAGAAGACAATTTTATTATTATTATATTACTGCTAAAAGAACCACAAAATTGCAAATGATTATTCAAGATACTAGTCTACAGACAGTATGATAAATTTTGGGGATGGGTATGTCCAGTGTTAGGTACTGAAGGCTAGGTAGAGTGAGAGAGCTCTATCCAAATTAATATCTAAAAAAGGAGAATACAATCATGATGGCTGGGGAGAGAATATGCCATATTACATCATCAGGTGAAAGATAAGTTTGAAAGTCAGGTAGTATATGTCAGAATGTTTTCATCTGAGGAGGTCAAGACTGCAGCTACTTAAAAGGCAGAGCAAAAAAGGATGTTATGAATAGAAGTGTCTTCCAAAGAGAGAAAGTTTGAGGTGTTTTCAAAGGCTAAGGGCCAGGTTTAAATTTGTTTGACGGGTTGCTCCATCACAAACTTGACGAATACCTAATCAAATCTGGCCTATTATAAGTCCATTTTATCCTCCGACACTTGTAATTTGGAAGACAGAAAATCTGTCACGTTTGGGATGGAGGAACTCTCCGCCAAAGTCTAAACCAGGCCCTTAGAATAGTAGGATAATTCAGAGAAATGGAGGGAAAGAGTTCCACAGATAGGGACACAACCAGATAAAGATTGGGCTAATGTACAGTGCTTCTGAATGTCAGAGATCCAAGTGGGAAAATAGTCAGCACCCCGTAAGGAGTACAGCATTGCCTTCCAGGAATTCTTAGATTTTTTACTACATAGAGCCTGATTACAGACGCCTCTTGCAGTGGTCTAGTATTAAGTTAAGGTATTACTGATGCCTGGTAGTATTGCAATGCCTTCACCTAGTGATGTTTTCACATCTAGAATGGGGAATAAACTTCGGTAAGTGGTATCACCGCACCATTTTTCGCAGGTTTTCTCTTAATTCCAGCCCACTTTCTGAGCGTATTTCCATCTGCTCTTTCCAGGTGGGTACGTACTCACAAATACCAGGACGCGTCTGCGAAAAAAAGCGAGTTTGATTTTAATAAATAGCCATTGGAGCGGCCATAAAATGCATGCAATGGGGATAAAATGGTGAGCACTCTTTGAGAAAAAAAAGGGAAAAAGGTATGCATGTTAAGCTTTCTTTCTATCAACATACAACCGATAGCATCTATAGCAAACATTGAAGAAAGGAGAAACCTGTAAGATTTCCAAAAACGTCACTGACTAATACCAATTCTATTCATATAGCAATGTAAATACACTAGATCAGTAGTTCTTAACCTGTGGTCGGGAGACTCCTGAGGGTCCACGAAGTCTACTCAGGAGGTCCTCGACTGTATAGAAAATTAAATAACATTAACAGATTAATACGGTGTATATAAATAAAGAAGCAAAATGTAAAATTTTAAAACATTCTATTAATGTGAAGGAATTTGAAATTAGAGGCTAAAAAGTAGTTATTATCCTGATTAATTCATGGGCACAGCGCAAGTGCATCAAACAGAATATATTATAAACGATGAGTGGCCTCAATTGAATTTAGAAAAGCTCTAACTTTCCCATTAAAATTATGTTTTTCTAATATTTGTTTTTTTATTAAATAAAATATTTAATCAATTGTGTATTTGTTTGACACCTGCTTGTTTCGGTAGTATTTTATATTGTTTTCCAGTTCAAATCATCAAAAATGCTTAGGCTGAGGTCCCCTCCTTCAGTCAGTGAGGAGCTGCAGATTCCAACAATTATTCAAAGGTGTTCCCGGATTTGCAGTCATGATTAAGTTGAGGTCCATAGAGGTCAAAAGTTTAAGAGTCACTGAACTAGATGGACCTTGGAACTGGACCCTCCCAGGATGTGGCAAGATCATTTATGTGTGGTAGAAGTTGTCACAATGTTTTGCACACCCTTTGCTAATATGTCAGTGACCTATTGGGGCGTAAAAAAGAGATTGAACAGAAACTAAAATATTTGTGTATTTTGGTGCCATCTTAAAAGTTTTTATATTGCTAAAATGTTAAGGGTGTGTGTTCTGCTAATAAAATGCATGGTGACACGCTTTTGGCTATCTTGCATTTCAAAATATACTCCATTTCATCAAAAATAATTATGCTATGGGGATTTTGAATATACACTTTTGTGAAATACTCATCAGTTTAAATGCATTTTCCCTAGGTAGGCCTAGCAGACGTTCTGCACACATCAAAGAATCCTTTTAAAGTGTAAATAAAACATAATCAAATGTGAGGATGTGATATCTCATATATTTATATCTCTTGACTAACTTACTCAATGTGGGCATTTGCTGTCAAACGCTGGCAAGGATATTTGAAAACGTATGTCACGTAGAGAAGTGGCTAGCTTCTTATTACTGTGCAAGCCTCTGTCCTTGGTAGCATCAATTAAAGATGAGATGCGCCCCTTTTTCATCAAGAAACAGGTTACTGGAGCCAGAAATACTGTGATTAAGAATCTCTTTTTGGCCACCAACTGGAAAGTAGAAGCATTTTAGCTGAGAATCTTGGTAAAGAATTGTATACCTTCTACCTCACAGAATGTATTTTATTGTATTCTCTATTTTCTTTATATATTTGGGAAAATACACTTTCGAAGAGGTGTCTTCTTTTTTTCCAAAAGTCATGCAAGCACAAATAGGAAATAAAGAATCAAGTTATTGTATCTTGCATCATAGTCAGTGGTGAATCTTTGGGAAGTGAATATCTGCTGAGTTTTTTCACTGCTCTTTACCATGGTTTACAATATATCTGGTCTGTGGGGTGGGGGTGAAACAGCGCTCTCTGCTGAGCTGGTATCAAAGAGATACCCTGTCAAGATGGAAATTAATTAGGAGGGGTATAAAAGGAAATAGTGCATGTTGGACTAAGCCCTTTCTACAGAGTCATCCCCCAGACATTTTACCTCCACCCTCTTGTTTTCTCAACCCATCTACGTTGACTTTTAGGACTCTGCACACTTTGCCAATGCTAACAAGTGCTAAAGTGCTTGTGCTCTCTCCTCTAAACATGGTAGAATTGGGTTACACCCAATTGGCATATTTAATTTACTTATAAGTCTCTAGTAAAGTGGTATTAGATGAACCCATAGCCCGTAAATTAAATGCGACATGTGTGAGAAATATGGCTTGGAGGATCTCATAAAAGTCAGAAGATACTGGACCCTAATTGTAACATCTCGGCCCCCTAAACTGTGGACAAGAGGCTGAGCGTTTAAGCATTACTAAGCAAATTCTGCGGGCTAGAGACTCCAAACTCTGATTAAGAAATCACTGTTCAGTCAGTGACTTTAACTTAAAAAAAAAAAAAAAAGAACAAGTACATTATAACACATAAAATGTGCATACTACCCACAAGTTAACAAATGTATATATACTGGCAGAGGAAAATGCCCCAGGGGACACCCTCTAAAGGACCTTTCAAACTAGACATGGCACACCACAAATAAAGGTCAGAAAGGTCAAGTAACCCCCTAATTGTAAACTGGGCCCACTATGGTGGAGGACTCTTTAATGGTTTGCAAATCAGCAGACATTAGCCCTTAGACAGAGCATAATCCTGTATATGTAGGCGTCTAACACAATCATGAGGAATCCACTAACAAAAGATCAGACCTACTGGCATTGTCGAGTGTGCCACTTTGTCAATTATGTCACCATATACTTTATTAGCAGAACATATGCCCTTCAATAATCAAACATTTCAGATGGTATCAACACAGACTGATTTTCACATTCATTTTTGCAAAATGAATCAATAAAACAGTGATTACATCACTAAAAAGTCTTACATGTACCTCAACCATCTAACAACCACAGGGTGAGTAGATTCCCAAAATGAAGGTGAGGGCTTGAACGAGGGGTCTGACTCTCTCTGGGTACATATCTCACACAAAAGACTGTCCTGGTGGTGCCCCTGTCCTTCCTGGGCACCATCATAACAGTCTTAACAGCCACAATAGTCAGATTGACCCTTACAGGGCTTCTGGGGCATGACTTGCTGGGCCACAGTGCTCCCTTTGGTACAGCTAATTTCTGTTTTTATTCATTTCTTTTTTTATTACTTTTTACAAGCACCCACTTGCAGGGGTGTTCCAAGCAGGTCACCCTAACTTCATGGGACAGCTATACCTAACTGGCTGCAGACCGTGTGGAGGCCCAAAGCCTAGATTGTAAGGCTGGCTCCCCTCCCGTCCTGAACACTCCTTGTTGCTGCTGGCAGGATAGCTGACTTCTCCTTACTGCGTCTTTCTCTGCTTCTCCTTCGGCCAAGGACTTTGGAATGGGCATGGCAGGAGAAACAGGAGATCTTTGCTCTACTGCGCTCTCCCCCTGATTTAAACAATGGGAGGGGTGTGAGCACTCTGGTATGCTCATAGTTTCGGAAAGCCACTATCTGGTGGGTGATGGTGAGCAGGGTCAGGTGCTCCTCAAACTAATGCTGCAATGGTGCCCTCTCAAGAAGGATATTCTAAAAGTGGAGTGACAACATTTAGAACTGCACATTTCCCCCAGGGGTGGGGCATCATCGTAGGAGTTCCATGGAGGGGGGACTTCAAGTGAACTGCTGATCATGGCAGAGATTTGTTGAGCTGTAAAGGTCACAGCCAGATGAAAGAGATAAATGAAGCTATCTCTGGCTCTGACCGACCAGCTTCGAAGGTGCCCTCTGTTCCCTGCTCATAATGGCAGGCTGTAGCATGCAGAAGTGCTTGTTTAGGGCATCCTGACCTCTAAAAGCTTGCTTATTTCTGCTTGATGCTTTAGAGAGAATGTCATGGGCCTGCTCATCTACCTTCAGCTCCCGATAGTATTCTGAATCAGGGTCTTTCTGTAGCAGTACTCCATTGCTCTCAAGGCAGACCACACTCCCTGTTTGCACTCCTCAGGTTGGAGGTTTTCTAGTCAGTTACAGGGCACCTCTGTGTCTTGGAGTAGTTAGGGGTTACCCATTCCCACGGCACCTGGTGTCAGAATTAATGAACAGATAAATTGATGCGCCTGTTACACAAGGGAACCCCCTTCCTACAGGGTTCTCTTTATGTCCACACTCTAATGTCTCCAAGAGGAAGTGGGGAAGCCAGTTCCCTATAGTCTGGAATCTGAGTCCAGGAGGTTTACATACAGAATCCTTTCACTCTAGACAGCGATTCATCAGCAAGCCATTCTGTCCACCCTCTTCTGTTCGTCAGCTTTTGTCAAAGTCATGCGTTTGTGCAGGGGTTTAAAGTTTGAAATGGGAGGTTCTGGAAGGTGGATGGCACTACCAAATCCAGAGATGGCATATCACACCCTCAACCCCTTACTGATATTTCCTGGAAGCGACATACATGCTGCACCCCTTGCACAGCCTTTTGGGATTTTTTAAAGATGGCCAAATCAACTTCTCTGGGTTACCCCACCTGCTAAAACTGGTTTCCACCCTCTAGACTTCAAAAAGAACTTGTGTTGGGACTGGTGGCAGAGTTCTGCCTTCTTTCTCTTGTTTCTGTGGGAATGATATGCCCAGGTTTTTCAGAGAGGTTCAATTAATCACATTTTTCAAATGTATCTTCTAATAGAAGGCTAATCCTCCAGAATGGTCCTCTTGTTCTGTGAGAGGTTGTAAATCCCCAACTGGCCAGCAAAGTAAACAACGTGTCTCAGCAGGGAGGTTCAAAACCTGAATTTTATTAGGGTTTGCTCAGGAAAATATAACAACAATTAAAATACATCAAGGAGGGGTAGAGATGAAAATGATTATCTTATGTGTTTGGGATCTACAGATATATAGGAAAAGCCATGTCAAAGGCTTTCTACAGTGATCCACTCAAAATTGTATCTTAAACAGTTTTCTCCCAAAGTGTAAATATACTTAAGCACTATAGAAGTACACTGTAGCAAAACAAAGGAAGGGGGCATGTCTTCTTGGTTTCCCAAATTAATCATAAGGCCTAAATGGGTCATAACCAATTTAGTCAATTTATTCCTGGTCTCATCTGCAACAGGACTACCTTGTGCAGATAGCAGACGTATTCAGACATCAGTTTTTCTTTCACAGCATGCATATGTTTGAACACACGTGTGCATACATATTGACATCTAACCAGAGTAATGCCTTTTAGACCAGCTGCACAGCAGCAGACCTTTTTTTTAATAGTGGTCACTGGTAGTTACAACTTAAACCATTTCACAGAAACTTACAGTGGGCGAGACTGCATCAAGGAGCCTCACTCAATCCAGCAAAAATCCAAAAACCTAGACATTCAAAATAAAAAACTGTGTCAGAACCCACATCCTTATAACTCGGATATAGATTCCCAGCATATTTGGGCAGATCTCTAAAATGTGCAGGCTGACTTCTGGTGTCACACCTGCACTTCATACCTTAAGCCATTCTCTGCACACCCTAAAGCATGTAAACCATCTGCCACATAGAATTCATAAGCCACCCCATGCACTCCCTCAACCAAGATGTGTATACCTCAAGTCATGATTTGTCAGTCCACAAGCACTTACCACACCTTAAGCCATGCTTTGATCATGCGCTTCCACCCGCCCACCAACACATTTACTGATGACATTAATGATTAAATGGTACATTTAGTGACCCGCAGACTACTCCGTGTTCCTTTCGGAATGTTGCTGGTAAATTAAGTGAAGTGAAGCCACTCTCACGAGACGGAGGCACCCATTCTATGGTGTTCAGCAGTTTTGAGTGGAAATTGGTGGAAATGTTTAAAGAAGAACTGCCGGATCCGCTGCAGCCACAGAGGTATGTCCGCCGGAAAAGGGACATTACAAAATGTGAAGGCGTTGGTTACGATAACCGGCACTTTCGGGCATATTTCCTGGAACTGGTACTTACGGCAATGAGGGGAGGAGGTACCATATATCGAACTTTAAACAAAGGCTGTAACTATTTGCTATTTTAATGAAGAACAACACACAGCCGGCGTGCAGCGTCGGATTGGGAATGCGGGCACTCGGGCAATGCCCGAGGGGCCGGTATCAGAATTGCAGCTGTGGGCTGCTTTTTTGAGCAGCCTGGGGGCCGATTTGGGCGGTTTCTGTGTTGTTCGGATGAAGCCAGCGGCCCAGTGGGTGCCTGAGTGGCCTTTCTGGAGGCAGATGGGAGTCCATTACCTCCCTTTTATCAACGGCAGAGGTGTCACTCCCTTTCTCGAGCGGGGGCAGGGGGCCTGAGCAGAAGTGGCCTCACTTGTTTTCAGGTGTGTTTCACCAGTGCAAACTAATCCGTACATTTTTTTAACCCCCCACCCCCCTTTTTTTAAATAAAATTTCGCCGAAGCACTGTTTTGCGAAAAGGCAATGTGCAAATGGGCCACTTTTTTTTGCGTGCCGGAGCCGATTTTTAATCCCAATCCAACCCTGCCGGCGTGTAATGATAAGAATGTGCCGTGCGGCGGAGTTCCATTTGGAAATAAGAGCTACTCAAGCTGTAATGTGCCTAAGGACATTGCTATTGACATTAATTGTTAGTGTAACAACATATTTAAAGATGGCCACACGCTGGTTGTAATGAGGAAATGGAGGCAGGACAACGCGTCTCCACAGCAAATGTTTTGTCATCCAATGGGAGCAAGTGCTGATGTGTTTAAAAACAATCATGTGATCTTACATGGAAACCAGTATTGAGAAAGGCAGTGTGCTGAAACGCGTCTACTGATGACATCGATGATTAAATGGTACATTTAGCGACCCGCAGAGTGAACATAGAAGACAGTGACTCCCATTGGCAGCTTGTGATCTCAACCACAGTGCAGCTTTATGTTCTCTTGGCTCCGACCATCCCAAGACATGTTCTTAAAAGCTGGTCAACACTTTGAGTCCCATATGCTCAAATTGTCCACTGATTTCCAAACCATTATCATCACTGAGTCTGCTGCGGCTCTGCAAGTGGTCTGTGCATTTCTACAGAACACTCTCTCCAACCTAGCCTGCAAGCATTTCCCATTTCTGGAATATACAGCAAGTTTGCTGTGTTTCCTACCCCCTGCCCTTCACAGGTACCCACCTGCACAACTCCCACATGTTCTCTTAACCCACTGCTACTGATCCTCAGAAGCATCATGACACTGACAACCATTAGGATGCTGTTCTCACATCCTCAGAGCCCCCATTGTTTGTCATGAAGCTCCCAGATGCCCTCACTATTGTTTCTCTTTTCTTTCTGTGGCCTCAGTAAAATGTCAATTTCGTATATGAAAATATATTTTTTTTGGGCCCAGCAATCTGCCAATCTATATAGAAATATTTGCAAGCGAGATGCTTGCCCCTTTAAGAAATCGGGGGCACGTGCACTCCTGCCCTTTACATGCAATGGCATCTCAGTTCTCAGCAGGACCTGTAGCAAGAGGAATCTAAAAAGCAGACAGGTAGCTTGCGCGAATTATGCGACCTTTAAAGGTCACATATACATTGCTATTGGTGGTGAAGACAGAAGATGATGTGTCTTGGTTATTTTATTTGCGAGGTATATGAAATACAGTTTTCTCCCTTCTTTACCGCTTATGAGGTTTGCACTTTGCCCTGTGCCAATCTGTCACATTACTGAATAAAGTAGCACTCTGAGAGAGCTGCAGAGTACTTAGTGACATGATTTTTTAAAGACAGAAAAGCTAATTTTCATTTTTCTGGCACTGAAACAGCTCCCATGCAAGTATAACCCTTCCAATGCACAGTTTTCAGCTACATATGTTTTACCCGATTTATTGGAAGCATATATATGCCCACTCAATCACAGACCAGCTTTATCGTCACTCCACCCCAGCTCTTTTCTCTTCCCTCGCATGTGCTGGTGCCACAGCCTTCACCTGTGGCTTGGTGTCAGCGTTATTGGAGAACATATTTTTTATCACAGCTCAAATGATAATATTGCTGTTATTTTTCCAAGAAGATTTTAAGCCATTATTCGTCTGGAGTGCTTCAGATGTGAGGTAAAAATGAAATAAAACCCTTATAATTATGGTTATTTTTGCGAAATTGAGGTTGCCATGGAAACGTGGAGTAGATGCTTGTGTGGTGTTCTTTTCATCTCATTTTTAGATCTACAGTTACCATAACAAAAGGACGCACTTCTTTTTGAAAAGTAGCTAATTTATAGACGGACTTTTCATTTATCCAAGGTCCATTTTCCCTGTTATAACAATACTAGGTCAACTGATGAGATATTAGCAGTATTTCAATGTTAATGTGCTAAAATTTCTAAAGCATCTTCTATTATCTTTTATTTTGCGACAATGGACTGTTTTACTTTTTATGGCGCACAGCGTCGACAGATTCTTGGAACACTTTATGTAGAAAATACTGCTCCCGGTTCAATCTTATTTCAAATAGTGACCATGAAAGGTCGATAAAAGTAAGAATACAAGTTCAAATTATAAACGTTTCAAGCTGCTTCTCTGGCGTTTCACAGAAAGTATGGCTTTTATCTCAGTTACTTGACTCACCAGCCATCATTTTGAATTTACCTCAATTTTTTTGTCTCTATTCACACAGCTTAAGACATTGCGAAGACCTCATGTCATCAATTCTTCAACAAAGTCATATACAAAAATAGAGAAAGAGATTCGAATTTGGGTCAAACCTGAAACAGAGCCAGGTCTAGGCGTAGAGGCATCTGCCACGCCACGATCCAGACGCGAGTGAGGGTTGCGCTCTGTTCTCACCCGTGAGAATTACACTGACTCTAATATGGGTCAGGTCGCAAAACAAGGTATAACAGTGCTTTGTTATTTATTGTGTGACTGATTACTTGAATACTCACCACACATTGATGAATCAGTCACATAGTAGTGTAGATTACATTATTTCGGTCCTGATGAATTGTCATTAGATCACTTGCGGACTAGACTAGGCAAGAAACATGTTGACCCCATGTTTTAGCAAATTATCACGATTGCTCCTTAGGACCATTGAATCTCATATGAGCAGCACAGTTTTTAATTAGATTAGTAAGCTTCACCAGTAAAGACTCCTCAAATCAGCATCACTAGACCTATTTTAAATCACTTCCTTCCACCACACTACACATTCCTCTTGACCAACACACTCGCACCTCATCATATGGCAAACTTAAAAGATCTCCGGCAAAGAGACCCTTTGCGGGTGCTCGTCAGTGCCGGCCTGACGAAATGCATGCCCAGATGATGATGCATGACACCTTTCGGAGTGCGTTAGGGCACTTGCTCCTACTGGAGCTTATTCCACTGACCTGAAAACGTACTATTTTTCAATTTGTCATTTCTCCTAACTTTTTCTAAGGAACTGCACACTCTTGTATTTAAGTTATGCTCCTAATAGACCCAAGGCTTTTGGTCCTGGAAGATCAAGGTGGATAAAGGCTTTGCTTTCCCAGAAAGACAGGAGCTGCAGTATCCGGCAAGTTCTATCAAAAGTTTGCGGGCCGAATCAACATTAAGAGAGGCTGAATTGGGAGCTGTCTCGAACAAGAAATGACACATGGTGGCTACTAATTTTTTAGTTCAAATCCCTTTTGCTAGAGATATAGACGTAGTTGACGAGGGGTGGCAGAGAGTAGGACCAGAACAACAGAGAAGACCAAAATGAAAGTAATATATGGAGACATATGTAAAAGACATTTTTTGCAAGTTAAACAAAATGAGAACTACCAAATCTAAGCCATGCTGCTGTCCTAGCCAAAACAATGGAAGAAGGGTAAGTTTTCTTTCACCAAATTGTCTCTTTTTCACCCTGAAATGACATTAACTACTAACAATGGAAGTGCAAGTTGTCTGGGTGAATGGTCAGAACAGGCAGACGAATGCCTCCGCAACAGAAGCAGCAGGAGTCTTTGTGATCTAAGACAGGGATTAGTTTCTCATGGAGAGGTGAAGATAGAAGAGTAACACGGGGTTCGCTGATTCATTCTTGTGCAGTCTTGGCAGCAAACTAAATCTGAGCTTTTTAAAGAATGTAGTTTCAACTCAAGTTGGCCACCTTTATTGCCCTTCCTTTTATTTCCCTGCTCATGTGGAGCATTTGTACAGTTGTAGGTAATATACATGCCTTTGAGAAGGTACATGACTACTGCTCAAGTCATCAACTTCTATACTCACCCATTTGGCATCATTTTACACATTTGACACTGTTGGAAACAGCTCTCTGAAGGGTCACCCCAAATATTTTGCCTTCCTCCGACTCTTTTTACTGAACTCTTTTTGTTGGCCTTAGGACTCTGAGCACTCTACCACTGCTGACTAGTGCTAAAGTGCATGTGCTTCTCCCCTAAATATGGTAATATTAGTTTATACACAATTAAAATATTTTCTTTCCTTGGAAGTCCCTTATAATGTGGAATACTATATTCCCAGGGCCTGTAGTCTAAATGCTACTAGTGGGCCTGCAGTACTGATTGTGCCACCCACACAAGTAGCCTTTCAAACCTGTCGCAGGCCTGCCATTGCAGGGCCTGTGTTTGCAGTTTATTGCCACTTCGAATTGATATTTATAATTGCTTGCCAAGCCTTAAACTCAACCTTTATTACACGTCACCCCTAGGAAGCCAATAAGGCAAGGTGCTGTGTAAGTAAAAGGAAATACATGTACAGATACGTTTTTCATGTCCTAGTCGTGACAAACACCCAAATTAGTTTTTCACTACTGTGAGGCCTACTCCGCTCATAGGCTAAAACTGTGAATTCATTAATACACATTTAATCTGTAATTCCTGATCAAAAAGGAGTAGATGCATCATGTTTTATATCTTTGGAATGGTACTTGTTGGAAGCTGGAGTCCCAGTCACGCAACACTGTCACAAATGCGAGACCCGGGACTCCCCACTCAACGTTAGGCTAAGTAAGGACACCGTTTGAGATAGCCCTGCTCACCCCCTTAGTAGCTTGGCACGAGCAGCCAGGCATATCTCCAAGGCACGAGTGTACAGTATGTGCAACCACACCCACAGCAACCCCCTGGTGACACTATAAATGGACTCCACACGAGTTTGATGAAAACGAGTATAAACTTTATATAGAAAGATATACGATCAGACCACACATTACAAAAGCCAACATATAATAAAGGGTAATATTCATTCCGGCTGGCTGGCAGGTTCAAATCCCAACCACCGCTTTCAAAACGTTATGCTGGTCGTAATGCTAGAATCACACACGTTGCAATGGACAAACAATAGTGCGCTGCGTAACGATACAATCCTGTGCTGGGCACAGGAGAAATAATACAATGAGTAACGATACACCCCGGTACCTGCAATGGGAGAAAGTATGAAATGCGTACCGCTACAATCATGTACTGCGCAATGAAGGAATAATGCAATGCATCACACCCCAATCATGTACTTTGCAATTAAAGAACAATGCAATGCGTAGCTACAATCATGTACTTTGCAATGACGAAATAATGCACTGCGGGCCGCTACACTCCTGTATTTGGCAAGGGAGAAATAATGCAATGCGTAGCGCTACAATCGTGTATTCGTTAGGCAGAAATAATGTCAGGTGTCATAAGACAGTCCAGCAGTTCGTTAGTAGCAATATTGGCAATGTGTATTACGAGTCAGCCTCTTCGATAACAGTTGCCCCCCACACGTATCCACGATGACATAAAGTACAGCTTCCCACTCGGGCCCCAGTACCGCCACTCCTTTGGTCAGTACGGGCTCCACTCTGAGCCGAAGCAAAGGCTCACGTCGCCAGAAGGACTGAGAGGCTGAGAGAGTGTCCCTCCGAGCCCGCACCCCGCCCAGGCAGTGATCAACGTTACCTGGGGGGCGCGACCCCATTCTCCTCTCCTTCTTCAATGAACTAGGCCTTCCGTGCAGAACTTTCTCAATGGGCCTCAGCGGCTCGGCCTGGCAGCTCAGCTCCTCCGGGGCTGCCAGTCTGGGCCGCAACTGGTAGGAAGGTCTCAGGCAGCCGCAGGGCACACGTACCCCACACCCCTGAGATTACGTTACTCCGGGTGCATGTTCACCACCGCACCCTCCGGGTCTCTTCTGGCACGAAGCCACACACACAACGCCGATGGGACTTCACGTCGACTCCGAGTGCACGTTCAACCGGCACTCCTTCCTGCGGTCTCAGTTGGCACCAAGACATGCACACCACGCTGCAGAGACTCACTTTTTTCCGGTGCACACAATGATCAGCCGATCACCTCCACTGTCCCAGGTTGCACCAAAGCACGCCCACTGCTTTACTGAGACTTACTCCAATTCCGGTGCCCCGATATCCAGGCGCTCTTCACCAACGCCTCCGGCCGCACCTCGACACGCTCACCGTGTCCGAGCCTCGCTTCTCCTCCGGTGCACTCGATCACCAGGCGCTCTTCACCAACGCCTTTGGTGCACCCCGACACACACCCTGCGCGTCCGAGACTCACTCCACCTCCAATGCATGCGTTGACCAGGCGCTCCTTGCCAACGCCTCCAGTGCACCACTACACGGACCCCGCGCGTCCGAGACTCTCTTCACTTCCGATGCATGCATTGACCAGGCGCTCCTCGCCAATGCCTCCAGTGCACCACGACATGCACCCTGCGCGTCCGAGACTCTCTTCACCTCCGATGCACACGTTCACCAGGCGCTCCTCACCAACGCCTCATGTGCACCACGACACACACCCTGCGCGTCCGAGACTCACTTCTCCTTCGATGCACACGTTCACCAGGCGCTCCTCACCAACGCCTCCTGTGCACCACGACAGGCACCCAGCGCGTCCGAGTCTCACTTTTCCTCTGTGTATCTAAGATCACAGGGCACACCTTCCGAGGGACTCAAGCTGCCACAACACACGCCCACCGCGTCGCTTGAAACTTCTCCGGAAACGTTTATGTTCCTGTGTTTCCAAACAGGGATTTAGCTCACCTCGGGCCCTTGGGGTTACAAGACACAGTACAAAGCACAGTCTTCTTCAAGCAGGGGGATCCAGCGCACAGCACAGTCCCAACAGCCTCTTCCTTGGTTAAAACAGCAAACTGCAGACCAGCCCCAGATCACGAAGCAAGGATTGGTCCTCCCCAGCAGTCTCTTCAGTTGTTCCTTCCTTAGCAGAGGTTCCTCTTGACCACAAAATGGGTCCAAGCCTTTTCAGTCTCAATCCATTTCTATTCCAACGTTCAGGGGTTTCAGCTCTCATATATATACCCCTAAATGTCTTTGAAGTTCGTTGTGCTCAGGGGTCCATGACCCCTGCCTAAATCAGTTCTGGGTGTCTCCCTCCCAGTGTCACCTTTCTCCCTTTGCTACTGGGGGTCTGGATCCTTAATCACTCAGCAGGAGATGGGTCAATTGTTTTATAGCCGCAACCCAGGCCTCTTCACCTCCCGGGGTTTCTCCTCGCATACTCTCCAGATGCAGGTCAGCCTGGTGCCATCTCACCCCTCCCCTCTCAGATCCAGACAGTCAATCCACATTCAGCAGAGACACACAGGAACGCTTAAAGCACAAAACTCAGCCACTTTCCAAAAGAGCGGCTTCTGAACACACAGTGACAAAACCACTTTCATAGAAAGATGTGTTATGACGCTGTGAGTTCATACATACCAAACGTCACCTCTCCATTTTAAACTTATGGGAAACTAGGCTAAGAAACACAATACCCAGGCTCCCCCATTCTGTCCTATGGGCAGAATGGCCTTTCACCAGTGAAAAATGAAATGGAGTGTTTTTCACTGTCAGGACATAACACACACCTCAGTATATGTCCTGCCTTTTACCTACACGGCACCCTGCCCAGGGGTTACCTGGGACCTACCACAGGGGTGCCCACTGTGTATGCAAAAAGGAAAGTAAGGCCTGACAAGTGGTTGCACTTGTCAGGACGACATGCTAACTTAGCAAACTGCGCGCAGGCCCTACACTGCAGGCCTAAGTTCCCTTCTCCGCGCGCCCTTTGCATTACTAGCCCTGGCACACACAGTGCACATCACTAGGGACTTTACTAGTAAGGCAAACATACCAATCATCGCCAACCAATTACCATTACACTTTACACAAGGAGCTACTGTACTTTGACACTGATCAGCACTGGCAAAGTACCCAAAGCATCTAAATTGGCAACTCTATGTCAGGAAAACGGTCTAGGGGGAAAGCAAAAAGTTTCAGGGAACTTTAGCCAAAAAGGCCAAGTCCTACACAACCCCCTCCCAGCCAAAAGCCAGGGTAGACCAATCATTACCTTGATTGACTTCCCGGCTTCGGGCGATAGAACCAGGAAGCAGGCCCTCTACCACAGGGACACCCTCCTGTTCCACGCCTTCCTGACCCCAGCGGGTCTTCTTGATCACTACTCCCTGAGCCAACAATGCTGTTCCATGGATCCCTCCCGGCCAGGGGACCCCTCCAGGGGTGATGGTCCCATGCCAACCCCACCCTGGAGTGGTACCCTGGGAAGGCCCATCGGTCAGGATACTACCTCCAGTCATCCTGCCCTCCAGGTTAAAAGCGGGTTCACCCTGGTCATTTCTAGGGGACCCAGCCCCACTGGCTGGACACTGTCCCACTGGTGTTCCCCCTGGGGAACACAACCCTTTTTTAACCTTCCATTTATTTTTCTGGGCCTGGCACTTAGGAATGGCACCCACAAACTTCAGGACGGCAGGAGCTCTGGCTACAGACTCCCCACGCCCTCCTGATGCTAGGTGTCCTTCCTCACACCTCTGGCAAGTAGGCACTAGGCCTCCACCCGGGGGCTCCCCTACTGCCCCCCCAGTTTCCTGGGTGGTGCTGCTGATCCCTGGGGGTGCTGCTTACTCTTCCTCCCCCTCTTTTGAGACAAGGGGCTAGCCAGCAACCCCTCCTCACTACTCTGGGATCTCCTTTCGCCACTTGGCCCATCTTCCCTCTCTGGGGCCTCTTCAGGCCCCTGGACTCATGACCAGGGGTCCGGTTCTCGTGCAGGTTCCCGGGAATCAAGGAGCCCACACCTTAACCCGGGGTGGCGCAATCCTGGGAAATAATTTCTGAGCCTAAGCTCCCCTGGGGCCAAACTGGACAACCCCTCCAAATCATTTAACATACTAACCACTACCCAATCTTCCAGTGCACTCTTGTACTCATCCGCACTTGGCACTGGTGGTGCGCTGCCACCATATGAACTGGACTCTACTTGTCTACGCTTAGGGGCCGATTCTGATTCCGGCCGGAAAACGTACCGACCGACTCGGAGCCGGAATTAATTCCGACTGACACGTACCTGTGCAGCCCGACCCGCCAAGTACGATGAGAAGCGAGCAAAACCCGACCGACTCGTACGGAACACAAGCCGAAGGACCGAGTCACGCGGAAAACAGCAATCCGGCCTGAAAAACACGCGATTCGAACCGACCGACTTGCACCCGGAACAATACCGAACGAGACGTACCCGCGGACTCCCACCCGCCAAGTACGATGCAAGGCGTGGAAAACACGACCGAGTCGCACGGAGGACAAGCCGTACGACCGACACGCATACAAAACTGAGAGCCGAAGCAACCCAAAACACCGTGACCGACGCGTACGCAGCATAGAAAACAGCACAAACACAGCGTGAACGAAACGGACGAGCCCGTACGAGACAACTGCAGGGTCCGACTCGGTCACAAGAACGTCTCCTACATGCACGAAAAGTACAAAGGGAAAATACACAAAAAACGGCCAAACAAGCAATTACAAAGCCAATAAATACTGGGGGGGAGGGGCAGGGAACAAAGACACACCCACAACTCCACCCATATTAAGGACACAAATCCCTACCATGATCCTTTGCAAATTCAAATTACCTGCCAGCACTCAACAGACAGCAACCACACACCCACAGCTCATCCATCACACAAGCCACACACCATCAGCACCTCAACAAATAGCACCCTCACATACACCCAGCAAAACACACACTCACACACCTTCACCTGCACACCAACACACACATCACTCACCATCACCACCCATCACCATGCCCCCAAAGAAGAATCACAAGTTCCTAGATAGTGAATTGGAAGTCCTGGTAGATGAGATCCTCAGGGTAGAGCCACAGCTCTTTGGTACACTGGTCCAACAGACACCCATGTCACAGAAAACAAAGATGTGGGAGAGGATCGTCGACAGGGTGAACGCACAATCACCATGTTTGCGCACAAAGACAGACATCCAGAACAGGTGGTATGACGTGCGCAGGAGGGTCAAGGAGCTGCTAAAGAAGGACTACATCTTGAGCCAATACACCGGCAGTGGCCCTCCTGCCAAGCCAGTATACCTCAGGCCCTGGGAGGAGAAGGTGCGGGCCATCCTACCACCAGTGAGCGTCTATGGACTAGAAAACATCCCAGAGCCTGGTGAGTACACAACAAATGTACACAATATTCTGCGACTACACACACACATCACTGTCAAGGGGAGAGTCAAACCATGCACTCTTAGCAAATACACAGCAACCAGAACAGAATCATCCCAAAATGTGTATGTCACTCAGAGAAACACAACACATGCCATCACAAAGTGACATTTAACTGTGTCATCACATGTACAAACACAACTACAACTACAGCTAGGCAGTGGCACAAATATAACTGACAAACACATCCAGACAAGTAGCCACCACTACAACACCAGCACACAGTGAAGCCCACTGAAAGAAAGGAAATATGTGTATGCTGGGCAAGTCAGTGTAGCCAATAGCATGATGGGAGTTGTAGGCACAGATATTGCTCACCCCCACAACTGTCCCATCAACACCACCCTGAACTATGCGCACATCACAGGGAGTGGAAAACAACTTACAAGATGGCTGACACTGGCTACTGCTGTGGGGAGCACAAGGCCCTGCTGGCAACTGTGCACCAACCAACAGCAGGACACCACTGACTGACATCCTGAAAGACAACTTGCACTCCCTGCAATGGAAGCACGTTCCATGGTGGGATATCTGGCTGGGTGGGAAGGAGGACTCACAGCCCTGACCATAGTTACCAGCAGCGTTTCTCACACACACCCCTAACACAAACTCCACAAAACTCACCTGGGAGAATGCATTGCCTCACACTCCAATGAAATATCCCACAAAGAACCACAACCCTGGGTCATGCTGAGTGAAGCACAGGGACACACATGGGACTTGTAGCAAAACTAACCCCAGGATAACACTGTCAGCCATCTTGTCAGCACAGGCACACAACCCACCAACCCCACAGGGAAGCAAAGTCAAAGGGAAGGAAGCATGGGCATGCTGGGAAGGGGGGTGGAGGCAATAGCATGATGGGAGTGGTAGTCACAGCTCAACATCCCCCACCCACATGGCCCAGCAAGCTCACCCTCAAGCAAGCACACCCCACAGAGAGTGGAAAGCCCCATCAAAGATGTCTGACACTAGTGCTCTGTTGTGGGGAGCACAAGGCCCTGCTGGCAACTGTGCAACAACCAACAGCAGGACACCACTGCCAGCCATCTTGCCATTGCTCTCACACTCACACACACTGAAGTCCACCCAAAAGCAAGTAAGTATGGGCATGCTGGGAAGTGGGGTGGAGGCAATAGCATGATGGGAGTGGTAGTCACAGCTCAACATCCCCCACCCACATGGCCCAGCAAGCTCACACTCAAGCATGCACACCCCACAGAGAGTGGAAAGCCCCATCAAAGATGTCTGACACTAGTGCTCTGTTGTGGGGAGCACAAGGCCCTGCTGGCAACTGTGCAACAACCAACAGCAGGACACCACTGCCAGCCATCTTGCCATTGCTCTCACACTCGACACACACTGAAGTCCACCCAAAAGCAAGTAAGTATGGGCATGCTGGGAAGTGGGGTGGAGGCAATAGCATGATGGGAGTGGTAGGCACAGCTCAACAGTCACCCCCACCCACATGTCCCATCAACACTCACCCTGAAGCATGCACACCTCACAGAGAGTGGAAAGCCCCATCACAAGATGGCTGACACTAGTGCTACTGCTGTGGGGAGCACAAGGCCCTGCTGGCAACTGTGCAACAACCAACAGCAGGACACCACTGACTGACATCTTGCCATTGCTCTCACACTCACACACACTGAAGTCCACCCAAAAGCAAGTAAGTATGGGCATGCTGGGAAGTGGGGTGGAGGCAATAGCATGATGGGAGTGGTAGGCACAGATATTGGTCACCCCCACAACTGTCCCATCAACACCACCCTGAACCATGCGCACATCACAGGGAGTGGAAAACAACTGACAAGATGGCTGACACTGGCTACTGCTGTGGGGAGCACAAGGCCCTGCTGGCAACTGTGCAACAACCAACAGCAGGACACCACTGACTGACATCCTGAAAGACAACCTGCACTCCCTGCAATGGAAGCACGGTCCATGGTGGGATATCTGGCTGGGTGGGAAGGAGGACTCACAGCACTGACCATAGTCACAAGCACCTCCCCTCACACACCCCTCAACACATACTCCACAGAAGCCACCTGGCGGAATGCAATGCCTCACATCCTAACTCAAGGTCCCACAAAGAATCACCACCCTGGGTCATGCTGTGTGAAGCACAGGGACACTCCTGGGACATTTAGCCAAACAACTGCCCGGACAACACTCCCAGCCATCCTGTCAGCACAGGCAGCCCACCCCACAGGGAAGCAGAGTCAAAAGGAAGGAAGTATGGGCATGCTGGGAAGTGGGGTGGAGGCAATAGCATGATGGGAGTGGTAGGCACAGATATTGGTCACCCCCACAACTGTCCCATCAACACCACCCTGAACCATGCGCACATCACAGGGAGTGGAAAACGACTGACAAGATGGCTGACACTGGCTACTGCTGTGGGGAGCACAAGGCCCTGCTGGCAACTGTGCAACAACCAACAGCAGGACACCACTGACTGACATCCTGAAAGACAACCTGCACTCCCTGCAATGGAAGCACGGTCCATGGTGGGATATCTGGCTGGGTGGGAAGGAGGACTCACAGCACTGACCATAGTCACAAGCACCTCCCCTCACACCCCCCTCAACACATACTCCACAGAAGCCACCTGGCGGAATGCAATGCCTCACATCCTAACTCAAGGTCCCACAAAGAATCACCACCCTGGGTCATGCTGTGTGAAGCACAGGGACACTCCTGGGACATTTAGCCAAACAACTGCCCGGACAACACTCCCAGCCATCCTGTCAGCACAGGCAGCCCACCCCACAGGGAAGCAGAGTCAAAAGGAAGGAAGTATGGGCATGCTGGGAAGTGGGGTGGAGGCAATAGCATGATGGGAGTGGTAGGCACAGATATTGGTCACCCCCACAACTGTCCCATCAACACCACCCTGAACCATGCTCACATCACAGGGAGTGGAAAATGACTGACAAGATGGCTGACACTGGCTACTGCTGTGGGGAGCACAAGGCCCTGCTGGCAACTGTGCAACAACCAACAGCAGGACACCACTGACTGACATCCTGAAAGACAACTTGCACTCCCTGCAATGGAAGCACGGTCCATGGTGGGATATCTGGCTGGGTGGGAAGGAGGAGCGGATGACAACCAAATACAACCAATGCAGACCATGTACACACCCCAACATTCACATAGAAATGCCCAAATAATGCAGGACAATGTGCTACACCAATATCAACCCCTGACTGTGACAACTTAGGACAATGCATTGTACAGGCCCGCATCCAGAGGCACAGTCACAACTGTCAGGTGTGTCAACCATTGATGCCTGCAGAAACATAACATACATTGTGTGTGTCTCCCAAAAACAGGTGATGATGGGGACACAGCAGCAGATGCTGAGGAGTCCTCGTCCCAGGCTCAAGAGGATACGGAGCTCACTGGTGTGGAACAGCCTCTGCCCTCCTCGGATGACGAAGACTTACCTGGCACCTCCGGAGCAAGTCATCATGCAGCACCAGCAGGACCACCAGCTGCACCCCCTGCACCCACCCCTCCAACGACTGTCAACACACATACCACCCCTGCCGACACGGACAGACCAAGGAGCAGCACCACCACCAGCACAGGGACCCTGGACCAACGTGGGGCCATGGACACCACCACCACCAACAACCCACAAGGTGGCCCAGGGTCACCTGTGCCTGCCACCTCAGGTACTGCACGTGTCGCCAGGGGTGGTGGGAGGGGTGGGAGACATAGGTCGCTGCTCACAGAGGGGTCTGGACTGCATGATGACCCACAACTGGCACGCATAGCCGATGCGTACCAGTCCAGCACCGGAGAGTTCAGCCAGGTAGTGGGGCTCCTCAGGGACATCAAACAGCAGCAGGCTGCCCATCATGCCCGCTTGGACTCACACATGTCCCGCGTGGAGTCCAAGTGGGACACACTGCAAGAGATGACGGCGGTGCATAGGGACATATTACAATGCCTCCGCCAGATGACCAGCAACCAGTCAACACCTCCCTGTGTGCCCACAACATCTGCTGCTGAAACAACTGCAACTGCCACAGGGAGGCAGGATGACTCTGGCGGAGAGTCCCCTGCACCGCAGCAGCCTGCACTTGAGGATCCCCCCAAAGAAGAGGGGCCGTCCGAGGAGGGGCAAGTGAGAGGCCGATGGCCATGTGCAACCCCCAGGAAGCCAAAACCTGTTCTGGAGAATAACCTTTGTGCGCAAACTGTTCACCCTGTTGACTGCAACACAACTCTCCCACATGACATGGGGAGCTCAAGTTGGACCAATGTCTCTGATTACTGTGGACTTTACTCTGGACATTTCTGCTACCAGGACTTCCAAATTATCTAGGAACTTTGGATCACAATCACAATGTACAGCACCCAACAACCTGTGCACTATACTCACACATGTATGTCAATAAACTCACTTATACACCATACTTGCCTCTGTTGTGATTCCAATGTTGTCTCAGAAGTTGCGATGATGATCGGGGAAATGACACTGTGCATGCTAACTGCTACAGCAAGTACAACACCGGCATGTGAGTCATGGCGACTTCACACATATGGGGGAGGCACACCACCAGGGCTACACAACACATACACACCATGGACATCTGACTCATCGCCTACACTGGTGTTGCCAGGAAATACGTTGCATTGCACAGACCCAACACCTATTCACAGTCTGTGTTAACTAGCCCACTGGTGCAGTAAGCAAATGTCAGTCAGATGTGTGACCACAGACAACGCACATCACATAGTGAAGCACAGGTTTATTACACATTTGCAACATGTTGAAACCACCACAGATGCAAGGTAATCCCACCTGGCAGCGGGCACATAGTCAACAAGTGTAGAAGGAAGGAAGTCCATGGGTGTGGTGCACATCACCTGTAGGGACACAACAGCTACCACCCGGGAAGTCGAATCACGGTGTTGGGGATCACAGTTGACCAAACGACTCTGAAAGTACCCTGTGAAGGACAGAAATGACACACAGTCAAAAGTACTGAAGAACAGGACAGAACTGCAATACTCATGCACAATACATGTTACAAGATACCCACCCAGAACCAAGTTAGCATGTCAACACTGTTGGGGAGTACAGACTACCTGCAAGGACACATCGCTACACGCATACAGACATGTAGCCCATGGACACACTCAAACAGCACCAGAGCACCACCAACACATATCATGCAAACTCACATCATTGACATGCCATCTCTGGATACTCACATTCAGCTGAAGAAGTTGGTGATGAGCTGTGTGCGGACATCACCCTCAACATCATCATCATCATCACTGGCATCGTGGTCCAGGCCAGGATCCTCCACAGGTGGCGGACGTTGGTCATCGTCATCCAGGATGAGAGGCAACTCCTTCCGCACTGCCAGGTTGTGGAGCATGCAGCAGACGATGATGATCTTGCACACCTTTGCTGGGGCATATGGGAGGGACCCTCCTGTCTTGTCGAGGCAGCGGAAGCGGCTCTTCAGGAGACCAAATGTCCGCTCAATCACTCTCCTGGTCCGACCATGTGCCTCATTGTAGCGCATCTGGGCTGGTGTCACAGGGTTCCTGAGGGGCGTCAGCAACCACGGCATGTTGGGGTATCCGGAGTCACCTACATACAGACAATTGCACATTAGCAGAGTTGGAAAAGAGGGTGGAACACTACATAGCAGAACACACACAATGGTACAAAGTCAGTACACACCTACAAGCCAGGCACGCTGGTTCCGCATCTGTGCCATCATCCTCGGGATGCGACTACTCCTCATCACGTACGCATCATGTGCAGAACCAGGGAAACGGGCACACACGTGTGTGATGCTCATATCTGCAAGACAGACCACCAGTGCATTGACCGAGTGGTAGTGCTTGCGGTTACGGTAGGCCTGCTCTTGGGCCTGTGGTGGTACCAACGCCACATGTGTCCCATCAATGGAGCCAATGACATGCGGCATCCTCCCCAGGGCATAGAAGTCACTCTTCACGCCAGTGAGTCGTTGGAGTCTAGGGAAATAAATGTACTGGTTCAGGTATATCAACATAGCCTCCAAAACATCCCGGAGCACACGGCTGAACATGGTCTGTGACATCCCACCAGCAGTCGCCAGAGTGTGTTGAAAGGTACCAGTGGCAAAGAAGTGTAGGGCTGCCATCACCTTCACCTTGGGGGTCAGCGCTGTAGGGTACGGACGGCCAGGTTGCAAATGTGGTGCCAAGCGCACTGCCAAATCCTCAATCAGCTGCCTGGTGAAGCGGTACCGTCGGATGCTGTCCCGTTCCACCATCGTTGCCAGGTCAGGGAATGGTCTATGGACAGCTGGTGCCCTGCAGTGCATAGGTGAAGAAAGCAAGATTGTCAGTCACCCCACAAATGTGGCATTGAACACACTCAACATCACATGATACATCATAATGAGGCACAAGTACATGATGTGTGCAGTTCCGTATGGATATGTATGGCACATACATGGCCAATATCTAACATCACAGTCCAACAAGTGACATCAAGAAGTCCCAGGTCATGCCATCGGATACCATGAGGCCGTGTCCCAGTACCCATCTCCTGCTGCCAAATAACAAACACACGCCACAGTGACATGTGAGGACTGATGTGCCCCAGGCATCACAGCTCAACGACAGGTAGATTCCCAGGGACCCTGTATTGCCACATGGACACTGGCATGACATGGTGTATCATGTATACACCACAGCAAAACAACCATGACCCCCACAGGTAGTGGTCCGTGTTGCCTCGGCAGGACAGACATGGACGTCTGTGACACACACACGCACAACATCAAAGTCCATGCACAAACAACGTGGATGTGGAGACTGCCTCCCATTGTGCACATGAAATCAGAGACATTGTAATCACAACATGCACACAGACTGTGGAGGACCATCAACATTGTGCCAATGGGTCACCCTGGGTTGAACATAACGTCCCACATGGGACTCAGGGGGTATGTGACATGACATACACATACACCACCGTGAACTGTGACCATGCCACATGCTCAGATATGAACAGTTGCACATCACAGTGGTCATGTACACGAAACACCAAGGATTCTGTCCCCATAAACACGTGCACAGCCTGGGGGTGGCTGCCCCCAAGTGACACCCACAGAACAACATGTTCACCCCCATACACGGAATAGGTAATGCAGCCTTACATGCCCTAGGATACAGTTTGGACAGGCTGTGGTGTTGTAGGTGTGCCCCTCACTGCCTGGGAAGTATATGTGGCTGGCATATGTTCACCTGTGACAGGCATGGTGACATATGCCAGTGACTTGTACAGGGATGCATTGGACAGCAATGGACCGATCAGTGCGCACACATTGGCCATTGCATTCAATGTGCGCTGGTACGCGTTGTATTGGCAATACGCCTTGGACAGCAATGGACCGATCAGTGCGCACACATTGGCCATTGCATTCAATGTGCGCTGGTACGCGTTGTATTGGCAATACGCCTTGGACAGCAATGGACCGATCAGTGCGCACACATTGGCCATTGCATTCAATGTGCGCTGGTACGCGTTGTATTGGCAATACGCCTTGGACAGCAATGGACCGATCAGTGCGCACACATTGGCCATTGCATTCAATGTGCGCTGGTACGCGTTGTATCCTATGTACGCGTTGAACAGCAATGGTCCGATCGGTGTGCCCGGCCGGCCCATTGCATTCAATGTGTGCGGGTACGCGTTGTATCCCATGTACGCGTTGAACAGCAATGGTCCGATCAGTGTGCCCGGCCGGCCCATTGCATTCAATGTGTATGGGTGCGCGTTGTATCCTATGTACGAGTTGAACAGCAATGGTCCGATCGGTGTGCCCGGCCGGCCCATTGCATTCAATGTGTGCGGGTACGCGTTGTATCCTATGTACGCGTTGAACAGCAATGGTCCGATCGGTGTGCCCAGCCGGCCCATTGCATTCAATGTGTGCGGGTACGCGTTGTATCCTATGTACGCGTTGAACAGCAATGGTCCGATCGGTGTGCCCGGCCGGCCCATTCCATTCAATGTGTGCGGATACGCGTTGTATCCTATGTACGCGTTGAACAGCAATGGTCCGATCGGTGTGCCCGGCCGGCCCATTGCATTCAATGTGTGCGGGCACGCGTTGTATCCCATGTACGCGTTGAACAGCAATGGTCCGATCGGTGTGCCCGGCCGGCCCATTGCATTCAATGTGTGCGGGTACGCGTTGTATCCTATGTACGCGTTGAACAGCAATGGTCCGATCGGTGTGCCCGGCCGGCCCATTGCATTCAATGTGTGCGGGTACGGGTTGTATCCTATGTACGCGTTGAACAGCAATGGTTCGATCGGTGTGCCCGGCCGGCCCATTGCATTCAATGTGTGCGGGTACGCGTTGTATCCTATGTACGCGTTGAACAGCAATGGTCCGATCGGTGTGCCCGGCCGGCCCATTGCATTCAATGTGTGTGGGTACGCGTTGTATCCTATGTACGCGTTGAACAGCAATGGTCCGATCGGTGTGCCCGGCCGGCCCATTGCATTCAATGTGTGCGGGTACGCGTTGTATCCCATGTACGCGTTGAACAGCAATGGTCCGATCGGTGCGCACCCATTGGCTATGGCCTGGCCTGGCAACGGACGCGTTTTCAAAATTTGAACGAGTCTGATGCTGTAAATTCAGTTGGTCACCCACAACAATGTTGCAATTTCATGGGTGTCACGAAGTTGAACATTTGAAGGATGCTGGGGGCATGTGTAAGTGGTGCAATTCCATGGATTGGCCAGATTCAGATGATGCAAACGACTTGGACCTATCACTTTGGACACATGGGACAGTATCTGCCTCTGCAGCACACATATAATGCTGGCTGTTCCCCTGAGAGCTCACTTGCCTGCACTACATGCTCCAGGACGACATCTGCCACTACACTGCTGCTGTATCTGCACCCTCTGGACCCTGCAATGGCACGTACTGTGGAGAGAGCCCCAGCCTTCAGCACTGAGGAGAACCAGGCCCTGCTGGATGGCCTCCTTCCACAGTACAGCAAGCTGTATGGGAAAGCAGGGGAGCAGGTGAGTGTTCTGTCCACTGCCTTTCTAAATGTGCATGTTGTCTGACTAGCAAGGCTAACAGTCTGCACGCCACTGGCTAGCAGGCTCACTGAGTAGTTGTCACCCCCCATAGTGTGTAGTTACATGCACTGGACAGGTATAGTGCAGTGACAGTGCATTTAAACTAGGTTTTACTTCCCAGGCAATGATACCATGTAGTAACTGCTGGCATACTGTCCATAGCCATCGTTGCACTGCCTGTGTACATCATGTGCCCCTGTGATTGAGACATGTATATCCAACTGTGTAATGCACGGATATGTTGCATGTGTAGTAATGGCATTCTCACTTTGTTATCCTCACAGGTTGATGCCCACCAGAAGCAGAAGATATGGCTGACCATCGTCCGGGCAGTGAGATCCGTGGGGGTCTACAAGCGCCGGATCCGCAACTGCCAGAAGAGGTGGCAGGACCTTCGGGGCTGGACCCGGAGGATCGCACGGGTCCAGCTGAAGCTGTCGCCTCCTCGCAGGAGGGGCGGACACCGGACCCTGACCCCCACATGCTGAGGATCCTGGCGGTGGTCTTCCCTGATCTGGATGGGCAGCTGAAGGCCAGAGAGCAGCAAGGAGGGGGTGAGTCCATGTCTGCATTGTGAACTATGTCTGCCATGCTATGTGCCCTCCTCTGGCCTGGTTAAACTTCCACAGTACATCAGTCTTGTGGTCCAGGACCCATGTCCCTCTATTGTGCACTGCCCACTCCTCATCTGATACCCAGGTGTGGCCCTTACAGTCAGGGTATTGTGTCACTTGGGTACTGTGTCCTTGCAGTTTGCTTGACTCAAGGTGGGGGACAGCATCTGTTTCCCTGACTCTGTGGTGGGCATCATGGGTGGGTCCATTGCTTACACATTGCCTGTGTTCTGACATGTGTTCTGCGTGTCATTTTGATATGTGGCCCAATTGCTGAGCTGATCCACCACATGTGCCTGGGGTATCTGGCACACACCCATGCTGCGGGTGGGAACAATGTTTGTGCCCCAGGAGTGTGTATATAACGTGTGTCACACATACTTAGCCAGCTGCCTACTGTCCAGGGCTCATCCCTCATTCATGTGGGACAGGACAGTCATGCCTACTCCAGGCCATACAATACACTCTGTACTCCCACTGCCGTGTATCAGCTGACACGTTTTGCTCAGTGATTCGTCCCCTTAGGTGTCTGCCTCTGTGTCAGTGTGCTGTGGCTTCGTTGTCAGGTCTGCTGGGGTGTTCCTCGGTTGGGGCTCCGCATGCCACCGGAGATGTGACCATAAGAGATGATACATGTGTGACACATAGGTGTTTGATCACCTGACCGTGCAGACTGGGGTATGCGAATATGAGGTTCAGGCAGCTGTTTCCCATACACAGCAGATTGTGATGTGCTCAGGTGCAGAGGGTAGTGTTACAGGTCTCCCATATGTACAATGGGTATAACCTGGACAGATGAGGGTACAGATGATGTGGTGTGTGGGGGATGTACATGTGCACTTGTTCAGCTCCAGGACTTGCATTCCCCATGATCTACTATTGTGACACAGTGCAGAGTGTTGTTGTCTGGCTGCCCTGCCCATGTGACTGGAGACAGTTATGTATGACTTAGCAGGCATGGCTGTGCCATGGCATGTGACTTCCTATTAGTGATCCTGCAGGGGAGTGACATTTGCTACATGCACACCATTGTGGCAATGGCTATCAGGACATGGGTGCATCATGGTGTCTGTCGCTGGTATGCATCACATGCATTTCCTATTTGACTCTGGGCATCCCTTTCATCCAGACACCTGCACTGACTCAGTGGCAAGAGTTGTGATGTGTGCATGTCCACATGCTTCACCGGGTTCTCTGCACTGTCCAAATACTGTGTAGGTGGTGCATGTGTCCACACCGGGGTATTGCCATCCCACAGACACCATACAGATGGGTGCAAGGCCAGGTGGGATGTGAGTGCCATGGTTGACCATCAGACTGACAATTGACTTCTCCTGTTCTGTTTGTGCAGTTTTAGCAATGTTCAACTAAGGATGCCAGGGCTTGCTCTGTAATGTGCTGTACTTACTGTGGTGTGTGCGTTCGGTGCAGGTGACTGATGTCTGTCTGTTTCCCTATTGATTGCAGATACATCCACGGCCACAGGAGGGGACAGCTCCACGGACCAGGAGGAGCCGCAGAGCCAGACTGGGTCAGCAGCCGAGGAGTGGTCGGAGGGACCCAGTGGCACGGAGGGCGAGGGAGCCACACCGAGGAGTCCTCAGCACCATCCACCTCAGCTGAGGACCAGAGCAACTCGGACGATGACTCCCTTATGGAGGCGGGTGTCAGCAGCCACCACACCCCAGCTAGTGTTGCTGTCCCCGCCACTACCACCACCACCACCACCGCCCTCCCGTTGGCTCCCATTCCCGAGGTCCGTGGAGGCTCCCATGTTCGGGAGCGTGTCTCCTTCGGGCCAGGCACCGCACCCCTGCACCTGTGTCCCCTGCTGCCCTGAGTGAGGAGTCTGTGTACCTCCTCCGCCAGCTCCATGTAGGACAGACAGCGATGCTGAGTGTCCTCCATGCACACACCAGTCTGTTGACTCAGCTGGTGTCATTCATGGAGGGCATCTCATCGGGCATGTCTGACCTACAGAGGGGCAATAGGTCCATGGACTCCTCCCTGACGGCAGCAGTGTCCCTCCTCCGACAGTCCCTCACCCCTCCTGCCTCTGCCCCATCCACACTCCCCAGCCCCTTACCCGTCCCAAGCACACACACACTGGCACAGGCACACACCAGCACAGACACATGCAGCACACGGACACACACGCCAGAAACAAAACGCACACGCACGCACCATCAGGGGACTGCAACCACACTCACAGGGGATGGGGCACAGGCACAATCACACGCATCCACAAGCACTGCGCAGTCCTCAGTTGCCTCTCCCTCCAAAGACCCCTCCCTTGCCTCACCTGCAACCCCATACAAACAGCGGCTCTTCCTCTGTGACCTTCGCCTCTCCCCCTCCGACCCAGCTGATCCAGCATTCAGGGGGAAGAGGAAGCCCACCCACACGGAGCGGAGTGCCCCTGGCCCCCGGACACCATCCCCCAGGCGCGGACCGACTGAGGCCCCCACCCGCAAGTCCCCCGGTCCCGGAAGAGCAAGACCCCGCCGCCGCCCTGCAGCTCAGGCACCAAGTCTCCTTCCTCCATCCCTCAGGCCCCCACTCCACAGGTGCCCCCACCACACCCTGCCCCAGGTTCCCCCACCCACAGATACACCATCCCCAGAAGGGTCAGGCCTTCTCCCCTGCCACTTGCTCTTCCGGCCCCACACCCCCGCTGCGCTTGTCTGTACCACTGATGTGGTGAGGGTGTCCTCCCCTCTGTCCTGCCCACCTTTCCTGATCCCCATTCTCCTCCCCTGGAGGTGGGCACTGCAGTGGAGTCCACTATCACCCTGTCTGACTTGGGCGCTGCAGTGGCGGACCTGTCCACTCCATCTGCAGGGTCCACTGCAGTTGTGCCGGCACCCACAACATCTGAGTCATGCCCCCAGTTGTGCCGGCACACACCATGTCAGACACCTCCACTGCAGTTGTCAGTGGCTCTCCAGCACCCACCACCCCTTCCCTGCCTCCTCCTGGTGAGCCCTGATCCTGTCCCTGCGGTGCCTGGCCTGCCCCCCGTATGCCCCTCCTAGGGGATTGTCCCCGGTTGTGATCAGTGCAGGCATGCATAGGGTGACATCTGCCACTGTCACCCTGTATAGACTTCCTTGATGGACTGGCCATTGGCCTTTGTTGATACCTTGCAGTTCTTCCAAGTTTTGAACCCACATGCTGAATAAAGCAACTTTCTGTTCTCTAGTGGTTTTGCTTCTGATGTACATGATGTTGATGATGCTAACCGTGCCCTTGCTGCAGTGATGGTGATTTTTGGACTCATGTAAATGAAGTGTTACTGTGCATGTACCCATGTGTTCCAGGGGGACAGTGTCCTATCCTGTGGTGAATCCATGTCATCCTTAGCAGCATCTGAGGGTGTCATGTATTCAATATTTGGCAATGGGATTTCCTACTTAAATTAGCAATATCACATCTGTGGGTTCCACCCATGCACATCTGTTGTGTTTGCCATTGTTCAATTAGTCTAGTTCCCTGACCGTGTGGCCATCTCCACTGGACATGCAGGTTTGGGCATCAATGGGGAAGGACTCTTCTGTGTTGTCAGTGCAACTTGCTATACATGTGTGTTGGATCTGTGCTGTTGATTTCGTTGACATTCCCATGACCAGGCTGATGTGACGGGAGCCTTCATTTGGTGCTAATTGTTGACTGTGTGACCAAGTGTTCTGCTGACATGATGGAGCCCTACTGATGCGACATATGGCACAGCTTTCCTCACACAGGAGTGGAGTCCCCTCATGGCAGTGTGTACTCCTGTGACATCTCGTGCGCCCAAGGTGTGTGTTGTATGAGCATGTGTGTGTGTTCACTTCCATGTTGCTGTGCATGCTGGGATCCCTAGTGATGTTCCTGTTTGTGATGCTTGCTGAGTTGAGCTATGTTCCCCCAAAGTCTTCTCCTGGGTTCTCTGTGATGTGGGTGCATGCCACATTACTGGTCATCAGGGTGTCACCCATAGGTGTGTTTGCTGTCAGGGCTGAGTTTGTGGGCAGACGCTGATGTGTCACAGTCCGGATTCCCCTTTGCACTTGTTGTTGACACCTGTCATGTGATTTCTGGTTTGTGTTAGCTTTCATTGGTTGTGACACGTTGTGTGTGTGACTGCTGGCACTCCTCAGGGCTGCAATGTTGGTAGTTGTCTATGTGTGTCCTTTGTGGGTGACCTTGGCTTCTTCATAGGTGTGTGACTGTGGCTGGGATCCCATTGGTTTGTGTGGTATTGCCGTCATGTCCATGTACAGCGTAGTGTGCAGTGTGTCAGACATTCAGGAGTCTGGTAGAGTGGCCATGTGTGATGTGTTCCTGCACCTTGGTTCCCACCAACCCCCTGGGATTGTCATGGGTGCATGTGCAATGTCACCAGTGCATGTGAGCTTCACTGCTGCACATTGTTGGAGGTCGAGGTGTGTGGTGTTGAGTGTGTGCAGATGAGAGTTGTTGCCCGGCTAGACCCCTGCCTCCATGTTGGCCTTGGCTGACAGGCAGTGCTGGTTGATTTGTGCTTGTGTAGGTGTGATGGTAGTTTGTTGCTCAGGACACATGACTGTGGTTCACAGTGTGAACGACATATAGCTTTGTCATCACAGTGGGATTGTAATGCAGCCCAGGGTCACCACATTGTGGGGGCCCTGGGTGTGGTGCTGTGGTGTCTGTGTGTCTTGCTGTGTCAGTTGCTGTTCTTACATGCTTGTGTGACATGTGTGATTTGTGCTCCCACTCATCTGACAATGCCTGATTGCCCACATAGGGGATTTGGATCCATGAGTTACCTTTGTGTGGCACTGTATGCACGTCTGTGTAATTGGTATTCAGGCCTCCTCATGTGTTGGGTGTTTGCCTGGGGACACTGGTACCCCCCCCCCCTCACCTGTTGTGTTTGATGTGCAGTGTGGGTCTGCCTGTTTGTGTTTGTGCATCTGCACCACTGCATTGGCATATCTTTAGTGTGCCATTGGCTGTATGTTGTTTGGTGTGTTTGCCCTGCTGTCCCTGGGACTCCTAGGTCATCAGTCAGCACAATGATCATTGTGTGTGTGTCCCATTGCTGCCACGGTATGGTATCTGTTCACCTCCCTTCTACAGTCTCCACTGGGTATCTGGATTTGTGTGCCCATTGGTGCAAATATGTGGGTCTGCATTCTGATGGTGACTTCTGTCATTGAGTCATTGATGAGTGTTGACAGTGTCAGCCCCCATGGGTGATGTTTGTCTGCACATGGCCAAAGGTATGTCTTGTTTGCACTGCACTGTTTGCCTCCCCCATTCTATGTTGCTATGGGACACAAGCACTACTTTGCCACTGATGTGTTTGTTGTTCTGTGACCAGGAATAATCCATGCAGTTTGGCAGTTGCAGCTTATTCTTTGTCAACACATACATTTTGGTCACTGTGATGATGGGGGTCTGGACCCCACTGCCACAATGTTCAATATGTGCTTCAGCTATGGACCCCACACTCACATTTTGGTCACTGTGATGATGGGGGTTTGGACCCCATTGCCACAATGGTCAATATGTGCTTCAGCTATGGACCCCACACTCATATTTTGGTAACTGTGATGATGGGGGTTTGGACCCCATTGCCACAATGGTCATGGCCTGCTTGCATTGTGGGTGCCACACACATTTATGTGTGGCACTTGTGATAGGGGGTCACATTGTATGTCCACAGTCCTGTTCAGTGTTGTAGGCATTTGACACAGTCTACACACGCTTGTCATGGTGTTGGGGGGGATGTCTTTGTGTTGCATTCTTTCTGCTGGTGTGTGCTTCTTGTGGCATGTATTTGCCATCCTGTGAGTGGGGGTGGTAGTAGTAGGCATCCAGCCCTCCATGGGTAGAGGTGGTAGTTGTGGTAAGCACCTGGCACCCCCTGGGTAGAGGTGGCAGTAGTGACAGGCATCCAGCCCCCCATGGGTAGAGGTGGTAGTAGTGGGAGGCACCTGGCACCCCCTGGGTAGGGGTGGTAGTAGTGGTAGGCACCTGGCACCCCCTGGGTAGAGGTGGTAGTAGTGGTAGGCACCTGGCACCCCATGGGTAGAGGTGGTAGTAGTGGTAGGCACCTGGCACCCCCTGGGTAGCGGTGGTAGTAGTGGTAGGCACCTGGCACCCCCCTGGGTAGAGGTGGTAGTAGTGGGAGGCACCTGGCACCCCCTGGGTAGAGGTGGCAGTAGTGGTTGGCATCCAGCCCCCCATGGGTGGAGGTGGTAGTTGTGGTAGGCACCTGGCACCCCCTGGGTAGAGGTGGTAGTAGTGGTAGGCACCTGGCACCCCCTGGGTAGAGGTGACAGTAGTGACAGGCATCCAGCCCCCCATGGGTAGAGGTGGTAGTAGTGGGAGGCACCTGGCACCCCTGGGTAGAGGTGGTAGTAGTGGTAGGCACCTGGCACCCCTGGGTAGAGGTGGCAGTAGTGGTAGGCATCCAGCCCCCCATGGGTAGAGGTGGTAGTAGTGGGAGGCACATGGCACCCCCTGAGTAGGGGTGGTAGTAGTGGTAGGCACCTGGCACCCCCTGGGTAGAGGTGGCAGTAGTGGGAGGCACCTGGCCCCCCCTGGGTAGAGGTGGCAGTAGTGACAGGCATCCAGCCCCCCATGCGTAGAGGTGGTAGTAGTGGTAGGCACCTGGCACCCCCTGGGTAGGGGTGATAGTAGTGGTAGGCACCTGGCACCCCTGGGTAGAGGTGGTAGTAGTGGTAGGCACCTGGCACCCCTGGGTAGAGGTGGTAGTAGTGGTAGGCACCTGGCACCCCCTGGGTAGAGGTGGTAGGCACCTGGCACCCCTGGGTAGCGGTGGTAGTAGTGGTAGGCACCTGGCACCCCCTGGGTAGAGGTGGTAGTAGTGGTAGGCACCTGGCACCCCATGGGTAGAGGTGGTAGTAGTGGGAGGCACCTGGCACCCCTGGGTAGGGGTGGTAGTAGTGGTAGGCACCTGGCACCCCCTGGGTAGAGGTGGTAGTAGTGGGAGGCACCTGGCACCCCTGGGTAGAGGTGGTAGTAGTGGTAGGCACCTGGCACCCCCTGGGTAAAGGTGGTAGTAGTGGTAGGCACCTGGCACCCCCATGGGTGGAGGTGGTAGTAGTGGGAGGCACCTGGCACCCCCTGGGTAAAGGTGGTAGTAGTGGGAGGCACCTGGCACCCCCTGGGTAGAGGTGGTAGTAGTGGTAGGCACCTGGCACCCCCTGGGTAAAGGTGGTAGTAGTGGGAGGCACCTGGCACCCCCATGGGTGGAGGTGGTAGTAGTGGGAGGCACCTGGCACCCCCTGGGTAAAGGTGGTAGTAGTGGTAGGCACCTGGCACCCCCATGGGTAGAGGTGGTAGTAGTGGTAGGCACCTGGCACCCCCTGGGTAGAGGTGGCAGTAGTGGTAGGCATCCAGCCCCCCATGGGTAGAGGTGGTAGTAGTGGGAGGCACCTGGCACCCCTGGGTAGGGGTGGTAGTAGTGGTAGGCACCTGGTACCCCCTGGGTAGAGGTGGCAGTAGTGGGAGGCACCTGGCACCCCCTGGGTAGAGGTGGCAGTAGTGGGAGGCACCTGGCACCCCCATGGGTAGTGGTGGCAGTGGTGACAGGCATCTGGGCCCCTATGTGTATATGTGGCATTGGTGATGGGCATCCCGCCCCTATGGTGCTGCTGTTTCTGGAGTTAGTAATTTCTGCATCCCTGTGTGTGTGTGTGATATGTCTGGTACGTGTAGTTTGTGTTTGTGGTTGGTGTCTGACTTACCTTCTGCGCCGTACGCGTCCGTGCCTGTTCCGGTAGTAGATGTAGAATATTGGTAGGATCGGAACGATGGGATTCATTGTTGGTTCGTCTCGTTCGTCTTCGTCGTTGCTTCGCCTCGTCCTCGTCGCTGGCGTGTTCGTCTCGTAGCCGTGGATCGTGTTGTGGCGCGAATCGGAGCTTATGTGCGCCTCTTCCGGATGCTTTGACGTGCTGTGCGTAGCGACGGGTTCGGCGCGTACGGGAAGCGCATCGTACTTGTCCGGCCGGACGGGGCTGCTTTTTGGCTTCCGGGCGACTCGTATCTGCGTTTACGGATCCGGCTCGGTCGGGGATCAGGACCTGGATTGGGTGAGTACGACTCGGTCGGAATTTGCGCTGTTGTGCGCATCGTACTTGTTCGTTCGGATTGATGTGCGGATCGGTCGGGAAACAGGCAATCGCATGGCTTTTTTCCCGACCGAATGGCGTTGGGTGCGTCTCCGGCCGAGATCGGAATCGACCCCTTAATGTCCAGTTCCCTCATGCTTAACTCATGAGCGAAGAGAATCCGTTTCTCTTCCAACGCGAGAGCGTTCCTGCTCTCCTCGAGTTTTAAGTTTTAACACCTCCAACTCATGCAGTCTGACCCTTTGGTTTTCCTCCAACTCCTCTGGTGAAAAACTCCTCCCTGAATGGCTACTACCAGCCCCTGCGGCTGGTCCCTCCACTGGCAAATCCTGTGGACCAAATCCATTCTCTGGGTTATCCTCATCCACCTCAACATCACCCGTCTCCTGAGCCTCTTTGGCTTCCCACCAGGCCCTGAAGGCCACTTGCAGCTCCACCTTCTTGGCGCTACCCTTCATGGGACATCCCAAAGCTCTGCAGAATTTCTTCAACTGATCAACCTTGTAGGTCAACAATGCCTCAATGTTAAACTCTAATTCTGCAGCCCCAGCCTCACCGGCTATCTGGCTCCCCTCCTGAGACATGATGTGTGGTTTAAAGGTTACTCAACAATGGAACCAACAATTCAAAACAATATGTGGTTGCGTCGTGGTCTGCGATCAATTTATGATGTACACCAATTACTGTGAGTGGTTTTGCACACATGTGTTTCAATTAAGTTAGGATCTTATCCCACCGCTCTGCCGCCAAATGTTGGAAGCCGGACTCCCAGTCACGTGAAACTGGTACAAATGCGAGACCCGGGACTCCACACTCAACGTTTGGCCAAGTAAGGACACCGTTTGAGATAGCCCTGCTCACCCCCTTAGTAGCTTGGCACGAGCAGCCAGGCCTATCTCCAAGGCACGAGTGTACAGTATGTGCAACCACACCCACAGCAACCCCCTGGTGACACGACAAATGGACTCCACACGAGTTTGATAAAAACGAGTATAAACTTTATATAGAAAGATATACGATCAGACCACACGATACAAAAGCCAACATATAATAAAGGGTAATATTCATTCCGGCTGGCCGGTAGGTTCAAATCCCAAACACCGCTTTCAGAACGTTATGCTGGTCGTAATGCTAGAATCACACACGTTGCAATGGACAAACAATAGTGCGCTGCATAACGATACAATCCTGTGCTGGGCACAGGAGAAATAATACAATACGTAACGATACACCCCGGTACCTGCAATGGGAGAAAGTATGCAATGCGTACCGCTACAATCATGTACTGCGCAATGAAGGAAAAATGCAATGCGTCACACCCCAATCACGTACTTTGCAATGAAGAAATAATGCAATGCGCGCTGCCACAATCATGTACTTTGCAATTAAAGAACAATGCAATGCGTAGCTACAATCATGTACTTTGCAATGACGAAATAATGCAATGCGAGCCGCTACAATCCTGTACTTGGCAAGGAAGAAATAATGCAATGCGTAGCGCTACAATTGTGTACTTCGTTAGGTAGAAATAATGTCAGGTGTCATAAGACAATCCGGCAGTTCGTTAGCAGCAATATTGGCAATGTGTATAACGACAGTCAGCCTCTTCGATAACAGTTGCCCCCCACATGTATCCACGATGACATAAAGTACAGCTTCCCACTCGGGCCCCAGTACCGCCACTCCTTTGGTCAGTACTCGCCCCACTCTGAGCCAAAGCAAAGGCTCACATCGCCAGAAGGACTGAGAGGCCGAGAGAGTGTCCCTCCTAGCCTGCACCCCGCCCAGGCAGTGATCCACGTTACCTGGGGGGCGCGACCCCACTCTCCTCTCCTCCTTCAATGAACTAGCCCTTCCGTGCAGAACTTTCTCAATGGGCCTCAGCGGCTCGGCCTGGCAGCTCAGCTCCTCCGGGGCTGCCGGTCCGGGCCGCAACTGCTAGGAAGGTCTCAGGCGGCCACAGGGCACACGTACCCCACGCCCCTGAGATTACGTTACTCCGGGTGCACGTTCACCACTGCACCCTCCGGGTCTCTTCTGGCACAAAGCCACACACACAACGCCGATGGGACTTCACGTCGACTCCGAGTGCACGTTCAACCGGCACTCCTTCCTGCGGTCTCAGTTGGCACCAAGACACGCACACCACGCTGCAGAGACTCACTTTCCTGCGGTGCACACGATGATCAGCCGATCACCTCCACAGTCCCAGGTTGCACCAAAGCATGCACACTGCTTTACTGAGACTTACTCCAATTCCGGTGCCCCGATATCCAGGCGCTCTTCACCAACGCCTCCGGCCGCACCTCGACACGCTCACCGTGTCCGAGCCTTGCTTCTCCTCCGGTGCACTCGATCACCAGGCGCTCTTCACCATCGCCTCTGGTGCACCCCGACACGAACCCTGTGCGTCCGAGACTCACTCCACCTCCGATGCACGCATTGACCAGGTGCTCCTCGCCAACGCCTCCAATGCACCACGACACGCACCCTGCGCGTCCGAGACTCTCTTCACTTCCGATGCACACGTTGACCAGGCGCTCCTCTCCAATGCCTCCAGTGCACCCCGACACCCACCCTGCGCGTCCGATACTCTCTTCACCTCTGATGCACACGTTCGCCAGGCGCTCCTCACCAAAGCCTCCTGTGCACCATGACACGCACCCTGCGCGTCCGAGACTCACTTCACTTCCGTGTGTCCAAGATCACAGGGCACACCTTCCGAGGGTCTCAAGCTGCCACAACACGCGCCCACCGCGTCGCTTGAAACTTCTCCCGGAAACTTTTATGTTCCTGTGTTTCCAAACAGGGAGCCAGCTCACCTCGGGCCCTTGGGGTTACAAGACACAGCACAAAGCCTAGTCTTCTTCAAGCAGGGGGACCCAGCGCACACAGCACAGTCCCAACAGCCTCTTCCTTGGTTAAAACACCAAACTGCAGATCAGCCCCAGATCACGAAGCAAGCATTGGTCCTCCCCAGCAGTCTCTTCAGTTGTTCCTTCCTTAGCAAAGGTTCCTCTTGACCACAAAATGGGTCCAAGCCTTTTCAGTCTCAATCCATTTCTATTCCAACGTTCAGGGGTTTCAGCTCTCATAGATATACCCCTAAATGTCTTTGAAGTTCGTTGTGCTCAGGGTTCCCTGACCCCTGCCTAAATCAGTTCTGGGTGTCTCCCTCCCAGTGTCACCTTTCTCCCTTTGATACTGGGGGTCTGGATCCTTAATCATTCAGCAGGAGATGGGTCAATTGTTTTATAGCCGCAACCCAGGCCTCATCACCTCCCGGGGTTTCTCCTCGCATACTCTCCAGATGCAGGTCAGCCTGGTGCCATCTCACCCCTCCCCTCTCAGATTCAGACAGTCAATCCACATTCAGCAGAGCCACACAGGAACGCTTAAAGCACAAAACTCAGCCACTTTCTAAAAGAGCGGCTTCTGAACACACAGTGACAAAACCACTTTCATAGAAAGATGTGTTATGACGCTGTGAGTTCATACATACCAAACTTCACCTCTCCATTTTAAACTTATGGGAAACTAGGCTAAGAAACACAATACCCAGCCTCCCCCATTCTGTCCTATGGGCAGAATGGCCTTTCACCAGTGAAAAACGAAATGGAGTGTTTTTCACTGTGAGGACATAACACACACCTCAGTATATGTCCTGCCTTTTACCTACACGGTACCCTGCCCAGGGGTTACCTGGGACCTACCACAGGGGTGCTCACTGTGTACGTAAAAGGGAAAGTAAGGCCTGACAAGTGGTTGCACTTGTCAGGACAACATGCTAACTTAGCAAACTGCGCTCAGACCCTACACTGCAGGCCTAAGTTCCCTTCTCCGCGCACCCTTTGCATTACTAGCCCTGGCACACACAGTGCACATCACTAGGGACTTTACTAGTAAGGCAAACATACCAATCATGGCCAACCAATTACCATTACACTTTACACAGGGAACTACTGTACTTTGACACTGATCAGCAGTGGCAAAGTACCCAAAGCATCTAAATTGGCAACTCTATGTCAGGAAAATGGTCTAGGGTGAAAGCAAAAGGTTTTAGGGAACTTTAGCCAAAAAGGCCATGTCCTACAGTACTGATAAATCCTCTTTAATGGAAAAGTTTGATTTAGCATTAATATTTTAGAAATGCCACTTTTAGAAAGTGTATGTTTTGAGAAAAGGGGATATCACAGAAACTACAACTCCCAGAAGTCATTGCTTTGTGAGTCCAGGAAACAATAGGTTCAATACACCGGTAACCTGAAATCCGTTTCCCAACCGGGCCGAAGCATCTAGCACATTAAGACAGAGAAGAGTTCGAGAAACAAGTGAGTTTAATGCTACTGCGAGCGCTGTTGGAAGAATCCTCGCTAACGCGGTTACTTTGTAACACTCATAGCGCGTCTCCTTTCATTTTAGCAACACGTGTCAGTTAATAAATTTGGTTTGGCTCTGATGTCCCTCGGCCTTGAAAGAGCCAGCAGAAAATCTATGCAACTGACGATAACATTGATTAGCTACTAAGTCAACAAGAACCACAAAGACTTTGAAAGTAAGTCACGCGCCGGTGCTTTGCTCACAATGAACATCCCGCAATTAGCCTTACGCTAAAGCCCATTTTCTCCTATCTTGTAGACTAATACTTGCAACCTAAAAGGAATGTTCTCTAACCCCGAAGCAGAACAAAGGATGTTTGTTCACATAATGAACCACAACAGGTACCCAAATTCATGCTTTGATTAAGAAATTGTAGTATTTGTGTAAACAGACTAGGAGAGGTATGAAAGTTACAAATAAATATTTCTGGACCTTTTATTCCAGATTCTATCCAGTCTAAGCCCTGAAGAGAACCCCGAAAAGTGATATGGGGCTCGAAACGCTTCAGCATTAACTTCTACTGGGAAAACACATATATTGAACATTACTTCCATGTAGGGAGCAGTTTGATGTTAAATTCTGCCCCGGCAGGCTTTAAGGGTGTACTCAGTAGGCAACAGCCTCTCAGAAAAAAATGAATAACTGAAAAAATAACCATTATAACGGCTGTTGTTTAGAGTATTGACTGGATCTAGTTTTATTGTAACCCTGTTCACATTGCACATTGTATATATTGTATTTTGAGTTTCATGTTTACAGTTGTGTTTATATATGTTTATGAATTGCACTAGGAGGTCTGTCTTTCAGATCGACATGTTTGAGGAAAGATATGAACATGCAAAAGATTAAAAGAGAAGCTAATAAATACTTCAGACCATTTGAATCATAGAATGATCTGAGTCTGTTCAAGTAAAAGCAGCACTTTTAGAAAGTGGACATTTCTCTTCGATACTGCTCTGTGTGCCTGGCAGCCTGTCTCCAATACATGTTTGGTATGGGTGACAGTTACACTTTGTGCATCCCCTCTAGACATCCACAAGCACAGGAAGGGTGGGTGTGATAAAGAACTCATCTGCATTGATCTGCATTCTGATAGCTTTTCCTAGGCAGGAAGAGAGAGTGGGAGCTGACACACCTGAATAGGCAGTGTTATGTTTCCCACACTAAGTGCTGATTAACCCCTTCTGATAGTCTGGAGCCAGGGCTGGGAGAAAAGGGGGATCTGTGCACTTAAAGTGTCTGCTTTGAAGTCACCCCCACTTCAAAGGCACAACTTGGTATATGTGCTGGGCCTCTGACCCTATTAAGACAATACACTACTGGACTTGTGAAGAACTCTGCCAGGATAAGACTGTTGTGCTATAAGAATTGCCACTCTGCTTTACTGCTGCTCTGGAAGGACTGCTTTTCTGCTTTGATGTGCTGCCCTGCTGCCTGCTGATCTCTGTCCTGCTAGGTACAAGGACTGGACCCATCTCACTTGAAACCAGAGTGACTCCAAGTGCTTGCTGGCTTGCCCCCTGTTCTGAAGTCTCATGGCCATCAAAGAATTCCTTCAACCCTGCAACAGCACCTGGACTCTGCTGTTTGTGAGACTTGCCCTGCCAAGTGGTGCCAATCCAGCCCTAGGCCCTTGAAAGGTTATTTCTGGTGTGCTTGTCCATCAAAATTGATGCATTGAGGACTTGGCACTGATCTGATCCAATGCATCAACCTTCGACTTCGACGCAGCTGCTGCTTGACAACATCTCTTCTACAGACTACATAGCTTGATGACTATGGACTGCTCAGCTCGATGTCAATGCATCTCCTGCATCTCCTGCATCTCCTGCATCTCCTGCATCTGCGGAGCGTGAGGGGTGAGCAGCCCTTTCAGAGCACCTTAAGGTTCAAGCTGCGATTCTATGATTTTATCTTCGTTAACCTGAATGTAATTTTTAAATATTTTAAAGAGCATTTTTAATATTCCCCTTTGTATTTTGCACATTTCACTCACCATTAGCTTGGTCTCCGATTCCCCGGTCCGACACGGCGTTTTGCCGATTGATTGGAGGAACCGGATACTCTTTTCTGCCTGGCCCGCCTGACTTCCGGCGGAGAAGGCAAAACACAGTCATTTCCCGTGCCGGCCAGCTATTTAGTTTGATGCTGGGCCGGACGCGCATGCGAGCGTGAGGGGTGAGCAGCCCTTTCAGAGCACCTTAAGGTTCAAGCTGCCATTCTATGATTTTATCTTCGTTAACCTGAATGTAATTTTTAAATATTTTAAAGAGCATTTTTTAATATTCCCCTTTGTATTTTGCACATTTCACTCACCATTAGCTTGGTCTCCGATTCCCGGTCCGACACGGCGTTTTGCCGATTGATTGGAGGGAACCGGATACTCTTTTCTGCCTGGCCCGCCTGACTTCCGGCGGAGAAGGCAAAACACAGTCATTTCCCGCGCCGGCCAGCTATTTAGTTTGATGCTGGGCCGGACGCGCAGCGAGCAGCGCGCAGCGAGCGCGCCGCCGGCGCGCCAAAGGCGCGCCAAAGGCAAGCCCGTCTGCGCCCGTCCGCACCAAGATTGCGACAAGGACGGAAGATTCTGCCCAACCGCACTCACCCATAGTATATACGTCTGAGGCTTTAATGCAGCTTAATGTTAAACAAGCTTGTAGATGCTTATTATCTCCAAATAACGTAATGGGGGCAGTCAGCTGCGCATATTGCAGATTAGAACTCCCCTTTAAAAATATTGGCCCTAGGTCTATCACGGAAATGCATACCACCCACCTAAAAGGAGGTTTAATAAATGCCAGATCCCTAAGCAGGCACTGTCAGGATGTCAGAGATCTTATTATTGATCTACAGCTAGATTTCGTATTTATTACTGAAACATGGTTGAAAGACTGGTGTAACCCTGACATTGCCATTGCACTCCCGCCCAACTATACTATCCATAGGAAAGATAGAGTGGATGGTAGAGGAGGGGGCTGGCGATTATCCTCCGTGATACTTTGCATTGTGCTAATTTTGAGTTAGATACACTTAGGGAGCTGAAAGCCTAGGCTTTTGCATCTCCCTTAATGCCTCTCTATCCTTTACGGGTGTTTTGATCTATCGGCCGCCGGGTCCGAGCACAGCTTTTATAGAATCTTTAGGTGATACCCTAAGCCACTTTCTTCTTAGATATGCTAATTTCACTTTGTTGGGAGATTTTAATCTCCACTTGGAAGACAGAAACGAGCCAGGAGTGGAATTTTTTTCCAAATAAATGAATTATTCAAATTGCGCCAGTTGGTAGAAGCCCCAACCCATCGGGCGGGCCACATTTTAGATGGTGTCTGCTCTAGTTTCACTGTGCTCTCTGCAGGCACCCCCATCCCACAGATATGGTCAGACCATTATTTTATCCCCTGGCACTTAAACTCCATTCTAGAAGTCAACAAGAGAAGACACCGGTCCACTCCCAGCCTAGGCGCAAATGGGCACAATTAGCTGCAGATCCTAGGTTAGCAAATATTGCCCAGGCTCATCTCCCGTATTAACAGGGAATACTGTAATTGATTCACACCTTTTTCACACTTGGTTAACTATTACAAGTAATGAAATTATGCCATTAAATAAATGTGACAAGATTACTAAATCAAAACGCAAAAAACACCTTGGTTTTCGCCCGCTCTGTCACAAACACACCTCCAATGTAAACAATATGAGCGCAAGTGGAGAAAATCTTATGATACAGGGGATAGACTAGCTTTCAAAATTAGTAGGAAACTCTATCATGCTCAGATTAAATCAGCTAAAAAGAGTACTACGCTAATAAAATTCAGGAAGCAAACCAAGACCAAAAAGCCATTTTTTTGGTTGTAAAGTCCTTTACTAACCCGAAAGCCTTACAGAAAGAGATTCCACCCTCCCAAGAATTGTGTGATAAAATCTCAGTCTTCTTTGAAGACAAAATTCAAAAGATTCAAAGGATTTTAGAACCTCCCCTGTCTTGGATGCTGTACAAAAGCATGATTTTGTCACCACTGCCTTTTCCCTACGAACTTTTGAATCAGTATCTACAGAACAAACCCGTGAAGTTATCATGGCATGCAAATCAGGTTCTCCTCTGGATGCCTGCCCTCCTAGAATTATCCATAAAATCATAGATATAGTTAACCCAATTATAAACAACATAGTTAACTCCTCGTTAAGTTCAGGCATAGTGCCTGACGAATGGAAGTTGGCGTTGGTAAAACCTTTACAAAAAAAGCAAAACATTGATCCTTCGGTGCTTTCAAATCTCCGACCCATATCCTTACTCCCTTTATTGGGTAAAGTTACTGAAAAGCTGGTTCATAAAGAACTTACTAAATTCATTGAGACCGCTAACATTCTTCACCCCCAACAATCTGGTTTTCGCCCAAAGCATTCAACGGAATCGGCACTTTTGGAATTAACGGATACCTTAAAAATGTTAGCGGATAAAGGACAAAGGCGGTCCTGATATTGCTCGATCTATCGGCCGCCTTTGACACCATCTCACACTCCATCCTCATGCAAAGGTTGGAATCCTGTGGTATTTCAGGTACTGTGATTCAGTGGATAAAGTCTTTTCTTACTAATCGTAGACAAGTAGTGACCTTGGGATCTTTTCATTCTGTTGAACGGTACATCACAACAGGAGTACCACAGGGCTCATCGCTGAGTCCGTTACTGTTCAACATTTATATGACCCCACTCATTTCTTTGATATCATCTTTTGGGATCAAAGTAACTTCCTATGCAGATGATACCCAAATGATTCTTTCGCTGGACAATAATTCCACAAATGCCGAACTTAATTTTAAACATTGTTTATCCAAGATTATTCAGTGGATGAAGGATAATCACCTTAGATGTAATACTGACAAAACGGAGATTTTGCCAGTAGGAAAAGATGTCCTATTCCAGCCACATGAGTGGTGGCCAGAGGGGACGACACCACCACCAGACATGGTGAAGGTAGCTAAAAATTTAGGAGTCCACTTTGACACTGCTCTATCCTTTCACCCACATGTAACGGCAGTAGCAGGGACCTGCTTTAGCCTTATTAAATCTTTGAAAAAATTCTTTGATTTAATACCACTCTCTGCTAGGAAATCAGTGACAGTGGCTTTAATCCTCTCGCGTTTGGATTATTGCAACAGCCTTTTAGCAAGAACAAAAAAATCAATTTTGAAAAGACTACAAATAGTACAAAATGCGGCAGCGCGTTTAGTGCTAAAGCTGCCTCGTAGGTCCTCGGCATCGGGAGCGTTGAAAGCCCTCCATTGGCTCCCTCTCCACAAAAGAATACTTTTTAAAATCCTTTTAATTACCTTTAGAGCCTCGCTTAGGTTAGGACCCAAGTATCTCTATGAGAGATTTACTCCTTATATTACATCCAGAACTCTCAGGTCCTCGTCAGCTAACTTCCTCAAACCACCTATATTTTAACCCTGAGCAAAGCACTACGCTACGCTCGCGTAGTTTGCGAAGTTTGCGCTACTTCGCACAACGCGAGTGCACGTAGCACAGTGCAAACACGCGTAGCGTAGTGCAGCGGTCATTTTTGCTTGCTCGCGGTCCTCAATGTCAAGTTGGCGACCGCGAGCAAGCAAAATGTCATCCCGGCGAGACTTTTTCCTCGTTCGCGATCAGCAACATCAAGTTGCTGATCGCGAGCGTGGAAAATAAACCTCCCGGCGAGATTCTCAACGGCAGTAAAAGACAGCTCGCACTGTGCAAGATGCCGTTTTCAATAATTGCACAGTGCGGACAAGCATCCGGCACTGTGCAATCATTGCGAACAGTGCACTACGCAGTTCGCGTAGTGCTACGCGTAGCTCGCGTAGTGCAAACTGCACTTTGCGTAGCTTCGCGTAGCGCTACTTCGCGAACTACGCCCAGGCTTACTATATTTAGGTGTAAAACCAAAGGGGGAAAGACAGTAGCAGCTCTGGGAACAAAAGCATGGAATAAGCTGCCAACTCATCTGAGATTACAAAATAATGAAACTCAATTCAGGAGATTGCTGAAAACATGGATATTCAGCTCCACAGACGAACTATGCCTTTCCCTTATTTAATCTCTTTGGGACCCTCCCTCACCTCTAACTAGCGCCAGGATGCTCCTTTCGGAGTGGCAGATTGCGCTTTATAAATAACCCATTACATTACATTACATAAAGGGGTTCGTCGACGAAGCCATCAACTGCACGGATCGGAACTGCTGCATTGCCTGTATCCATTGGATCGACGTCTACGCCTCGCCTCCTCCATCCAAGGTACTTTTTCAGCTGGACCTGCATGGGTTCTTTAGCCAACCTGCCCTCTATCGCGGTCAGCCTAAACTTTAGATTTACCCTGGTCTAGCGCGACCATACGTCCCCTGTTGGCGTTTTATGATTCTAATCACTATAGTTCGATTTAATCTCTAAAAGTTCATAATTCCAGTTCTACTTATTGGATTTTTTTTCATTTTGGTCTTGTTTTACTTCAAAAAATATAATCTATTTTTCTAAACCTATGTGGAGTATTTTTGTGGTGTATTCTCTGTGTTACTGTGTGTGTGTGTGTGTGAGTGTGTGTTACACAAATACTTTACACATTGCCTCTTTAGATAAGCCTGACTGCTCTGTGCCAAGCTACAAGAGGGTGATCACAAGTTATCTTTTGGTGTGTATTTAACTTATCCTGACTAGCGGGATGGTTCCTGCTTGTACAGGGTGCATACTCTGACAACCAGAATCCCCATTTCTAACAGGACACACTCTGCTTTGTGCATGCTGCCATATGTACTACTGACCCGTCTCTTCCTAGCCCCCCTGAGGAACTAGCTATATGTTCAGTCAGCCCCCACCCCAGCTGGACAGCTTGTAACACAGATCATCCAAATAAATACCTGCCCCTTTCATCTGTCTCCACCAAAAAAATCATGAAACATAACATGGGGCATGTAGAGCTAAGTATTATCAAAGGCAGTCTAGATCATAGGTCCTCAAGAAATTCCATTATCTACTGGTAAATAGGCATTCTCTCATGCAGGCAACAGCTCCTATGGTACCTCAAGGGTTCACACCCTTTAGCCAGAGAGTGAGGTTCCATAGCAGATTTCCTAGCATAGCCTTGATGAAGCTTAGCTATGTGAGTCAACGGGGAGACTATGAGTATCACTCCGTGGACAAGTCTTGGGAAAAGATTCAAGCTGAAGGTTGAGCTAGTTTCACAATTTGCTTCAACAGGGAAGGCATTCTACTTTCTTTATTTTATTCAAAATAACTTCTTCTAATAATTTGCTTCTGCATGCACATACTAAGGGGCCGATTCCGATTCAGGCCGGAAAACATACCGACCGACTCGGTACGGGAATTTAGTCCGACCGACTCGGACCGGCGCCGCACGACCCGGGTAGTACGATGAAATGCATGTGAAATCCAACAGACTCGGACGGAATACAAAAGGACCGACCGAGCCGGGAAACCACACGAAACGAATCGACCGACACGCACTCGGATTGAACCCGAAATAACTTACCCGCGAACTCCGACCCGCGTAGTACGATGCTGTGCGTGCAAAACACGACCGACTCGCCCGGAGCACAAGCCGTACGACCGACACGCATACAAAACCCAGCCGAAGCAACCCAATACTACGCGACCAACTCGTACGCCGCATATAAAACCTAGCTGACACACAGCGGGAACAAGTCGGACAAGATCGACCCAGACAACTGCAGCGTCCTACTCGGACACAAGAACGTCTCCTACATGCACCAAAAACACCAAGGATTTTTTTTTAAAAAGGGCCAAACAAGCAACCACTAAGCCAATAAATACAGGGAGGAAAAAAAGGACACACCTCCAACTCCACCTACATAAAGGCCACAAATCCCTACCATGATCCCTTGCAAATTCCACTGACCTGCCAGACAGAACACCATCACACAGCAACCACAGACACACTCACAGCTCATACATCACTCAAGCCACACACCATTACCACACCTACAAATAGCACCCTCACACACACCCAGCTAAACCTACACTCACACCCCCCCACTTGCACACACACACACATCAATCACCATCACCACCCATCACCATGCCCCCAAAAGAAGAACCATAAGTTCCTAGATTGTGAATTGGAAGTCCTGGTAGACGAGATCCTCAGGGTAGAGCCACAGTTGTTTGGTACATTGGTACAACAGACCCCCATGTCGCAGAAAACCAAGATGTGGGCGAGGATTGTCGACAGGGTCAATGCACAATCACCATGTTTGCGCACAAAGGAAGACATCCAGAACAGGTGGTATGATGTGCGCAGGAGGGTCAGGGACCTACTCAAAAGGACTACCTCCTCAGCCAGCACACCGGCAGTGGCCCTCCTGCAAAACCAGTATACCTCAGGCCCTGGGAGGAGAAGGTGCGGGCCATCCTACCACCAGCGAGCGTATACGGACTAACAGACATCCCAGAGCCTGGTGAGTACACAACTAATATACACAATATGGTGTGACAACACACACACATCACAGTCAAGGGGATAGGCAAACCATGCACACTTAGCAAATACACAGCAACCAAAAGATATCCATCCCAAGATGTGAATGCTAGTCAGACAAACACAATACCTGCCATCCCATAGTGATATGTAACTGTGTCATGACATCTACAAACCTAACAACAAATACAGCAAGGCAGTGGCACAAATAGAACCAACAAATACTCCCAGATATTTACCCACCACTAGAACACCACCTCACAGGGAAGCTCACTGAAAGGAAGGAATTCTGTGTATGCTGGTCAAGTCAGTGTAGCCAAGAGCATGATGGGAGTGGTAGTCACAGATATTGGTCACACCCACAATTGGCCCATCAACACCACTCTGAACCATGCTCACATCACAGGGAGTGGAAAACAACTGACAAGATGGCTGACACTGGCTACTGCTGTGGGAGCACAAGGCCCTGCTGGGAACTGGACACCAACAAACAACAGGACCACACTGTCAGCCATCTTGCCATTGCTGTCACACTCACACACACTGAAGTCCACTCAAAAGGAAGGAAGGATGGGCATGCTGGGAAGGGGGGTGTAGGCAATAGCATGATGGGAGTGATAGTCACAGATCAACATCTCACACCCACATGGCCCAGCAAGTTAGCACTGAAGCATGCACACCTCAGAGGGAGTCAAAAGCCACTTCAAAGATGCCTGACACTGGCCACAGCTGTGGGGAGCACAAGGCCCTGCTGGGAACTGTGCAACAACCAACAGCAGGACACCACTGACTGACATCCTGAAAGACAACTTGCACTCCCTGCAATGGAAGCACGTCCCATGGTGGGATATCTGGCTGGGTGGGAAGGAGGACTCACAGCACTGACCATAGTTACAAGCACCTCCCCTCACACACCCCCTCAACACTAACTCCACATAACCCACCTGGGAGAATGCAATGCCTCACATCCTAACTGAAGATCCCACAAAGAACCACCACCCTGGGTTATGCTGTGTGAAGCACAGGGACTCTCTTGGGACTTGTAGCCAAACAACTGCCAGGACAACACTCCCAGCCATCCTGTCAGCACAGGCACCCCACCCCACAGGGAAGCAGAGTCAAAAGGAAGGAAGGAAGGGCATGCTGGGAAGGGGGGTGGAGGCAATAGCATGATGGGAGTTGTAGGCACAGATATTGCTCACCCTCACAATTGGCCCATCAACACCACTCTCAACCATGCTCACATCACAGGGAGTGGAAAAGGACTCACAAGATGGCTGACACTGGGTACTGCTGGGGGAGCACAAGGCCCTGCTGGGAACTGTGCAACAACCAACAGCAGGACACCACTGACTGACATCCTGAAAGACAACTTGCACTCCCTGCAATGGAAGCACGCTTCATGGTGGGATAACTGGGCTGGGGGAGAAGGAGGCCTGGATGGCAACCAAATACCACCAAAGCTGGTCATGCACACACCTCAACATTCACATTGACATGCCACAGGTTGGCAGGACAATGTGCTACACCAATATCACTCTCTGACTGTCACAATTTAGGAGAATGCAATGTCCTGGCCCACATCCAGAGGTACAGTCACAACTGTCAGGTGTTTGAACAATTGATGCCAGTAGAAACATAACATAAATCTGTGTCTCTCCCCAAAACAGGTGATGATGGGGACACAGCAGCAGACGAGGAGGAGTCCCTGTCCCAGGCTCCGGGGAACACTGAGCTCACTGGTGTGGATCAGCCACTGCACACCTCGGATGGCGAAGAACCAGCTGGACCCTCCGGTGTGAGTCATCATGCAGCACCAGCAGGACCAACATCTGAACCCCCTGCACTCACCCCTCCAACAACTGCCAACACACAGGCCACCCCTGCCAACATGGACAGACCAAGGACCACAAATGACAACAGCGCAGGGACCCAGGCCCAAACTGGAGCTGGTGACACGAGCCCAGGAACAACACCCAAGTGTGCCCACGGTCACCTGTGCGTGCCACCGCAGGTCCTGCACGTGTCGCCAGGGGTGGTGGGAGGGGTGGTAGACATAGGTCACTCTTTGCAGAGGGGTCTGGACTGCATGATGACCCACAACTGGCACGCATCGCGGATGCGTACCAGACTAGCACCGGAGAGGTCAGCCAGGTAGTGGGGATCCTCAAGGGCATACAACAGCAGCAGGCTGCCCATCATGCCCGCTTGGACTCCCACATGTCCCGTGTCGACACACACATGTCACATGTCGAGACACACATGTCTGGCATGAAGTCCAAGTGGGACACATTGGAACAACTGACATCGGTGCATAGGGACATACTGACATGCCTCCGCCAGATCAGCACCAACATGGCCTCACCTCCCTGTGTGCCCACAACAACTGCAAATGCCACAGGGAGGGAGGAGGACTCTGGCAGAGAGTCCCCTGCACCGCCGCAGCTTGCACCTGAGGGTCCCCCCCCAAGAAGAGGGGCCGTCCGAGGAGGCCAAACTGAGAGGCCGATGGCCATCTACATCCCCCAGGAAGCCAACACCTGTTCTGGAACTTTTCCTCTGTGTGCAAACTGCACGCCCTGTCGAAGCCAACCCAACTCTCCCACATGACATGGGGAGCTCTAGTTGGCCAAATTTATCAGATGACTGTGAACTTTACTCTGGACATTTCAGCTACCAAGACTTCCAATACACATGGGAACTTTGGATTCCAATTTCTATGTACAGCACCCACCATCCTGTGCACCATCCTCACACCTGTATGTAAATAAACTCACCAATACACCATATCTGCCTCTGTTGTGATTCCAACGTGGTTTTTGTCATGTAGATGGTGATCTGCTAAATGACACTGTGCATGCTAACTGCTACAGCAAGTCCAACACCGTCATGTCAGTCATGGTGATGTGACACATATGAGGAGACACACCACTAGGGCCACACAACACATACACACCAGGGCCATCAGACTCATCACCTATACTGATGTTGCAACGAAATACAGTGGAATGCACAGACACGCCACCTATTCACAGTCACTGTCAACTAGACTACAGGTGCAGTAAGCAAATGTCAGTCAGAAGTGTGACTACAGACAACGCACATCCCAAAGTGAAGCACAGGTTTATTACACATTTGCAACATGTTGTTTCCACTACAAATGCAAGCTAATCCAACCTGGCTGTGGCCACAAAGTCAAAAAGTGCAGAAGATAGAAAGTCCAGGGGTGTGTGGCACATCACCTGTAGGGAAACGACTGCTTCCACCTTGGAAGTTGAATCATGGATTCGGGGGATCCAAGTTGATCAGACAACTCCGGCAGCACCCTGTGACGGACAGACATGACACACAGTCAAAACCACTGAAGAACAGCACAGAACGGCAATACTCATGTCTAATACATGTCACGAGATAACTACACAAAACCAAGTTAGCATGTCAACACTGTTGGGCAGAACAGACCACCTGCAAGGACACATCGCTGCACGCATCCAGTCAAGTAGCACATGGCCACACTCAAACAGCACCAGAGCACCACACACACATATCATGCAAACTCAAATCATTGACATTACAACCCTCTGGAGACTCACATTCAGCTGAAGAAGTTGGTGATGAGCTGTGTGCGGACATCACCATCATCATCATCTTCACTGGCATCGTGACCCAGGCCAGGATCTTCCACAGGTGGCGGACGTTGGTCATCGTCATCCAGGATGAGAGGCAACTCCTTCCGCACTGCCAGGTTGTGTAGCATGCAGCAGACGATGACAATCTTGCACACCTTTGCTGGGGCATATGGGAGGGCCCCTCCTCTCTTGTCCAGGCAGCGGAAGCGGCTCTTCAGGAGACCAAAGGTCCGCTCAATCACCCTCCTCGTCCAACCATGTGCCTCATTGTAGCGCATCTGGGCTGGTGTCACAGGGTTCCTGAGGGGTGTCAGCAACCACGGCATGTTGGGGTATCCCGAGTCACCTACAGACAGACAATTGCACATTAGCCGATTTGAAAATGTGTGCAGAAAACAACATAGCAGAACACACACAATGGTACAAAGTCAGTACACACCAACAAGCCAGGCACGCTGGTTCGGCATCTGTGACATCATCCTCGGGAAGCGACTACTCCTCATCACGTAGGCATCGTGTGCCAAACCGGGGAAACGGGCACACACATGTGAGATGGTCATATCTGCAAGACATACTGTGGCGCGGTGGAGAAGCAGACCCGGACAAACAAGTACTTGTTCACTATGTGGTAATTTATTTAGAACTGAAACAAGGCAATAAGGGAGGTGTAGGCTATGTCCCGGTCTTCTTTTCCTCTGTGTCCCTTGAGGAGAGGTGGGAAGGGGTTTCCGCCTTCTTCTTCTTCTTCTTTCTGGGGACCAGTGCCTCGTTGAGCATGGGGGGGGGAAACAAAAGAAAACACCCGGTAAGGGAAATGGTTTTATCTTGGTATCTGTGCGCGGGGAGCAGGGGTAGTGTCAGGGGTTCACACCCGATACCGTCACCAGTGAGGCAGTCGCGGCTACAGCAGGAAGCGCTCCCAGTACAACGGAGCCCTTCAGTTTCCCGTCCCAGGTATACTGCCTCCCTTACGACTCTCACTCTCACCCGTACGGCGCCACACCACCCCAAGGCGTCCCCGTACCTTGTTAAGCCATGACCCTCCTGGGCCGTGGCTGGCTTCCTCGTGTTGCCGATGGGGTCCGGCGTCCCGTCTTTCTCTCCTTCGACTCCCGGGCGTCGGGCTCCTGCTTCCGGCTGGGGATCTCCGCTGGCCTCGATGGTTCTACGTTCTCCCAGCTGGGGCCTGACGACGAAGGTCTGAATGCGGCGATCGTCCTCGTCGGATCCTCGGTTCTCCTGTTCCAGTCCTCCTTCAGACGAGCGCCACCCTTCCTTGTTTCCGTCGTTTTTGACTCCGAGTGAGTCACCTGATTCAGTCATGTGACCCTAAACAGGCACAGGCTTAAAGAGACAAGGTTCCGATGGGACGTTCTGTAAATAAAGAAGGAGACAGGGAGAAAGGTGAGCAGGAAAGCGTTCCGTCCCCAGTGTATCCATGTCCATGGTCCGTCCTTCGTCGTCACACACCCCTACCCCAGTCTGTTCTCGGTCGGGGAACAGAGGGAGACGGGAAAGGAAGTCCGCGTTCCCATTGTCAACTCCTCTGCGGTGGATGACCTCAAAAGAGAAGGGCTGGAGGGAAAGGAACCAGCGGAGGATACGTGGGTTGTTCCCCTTGTTGCGGCTCATCCAGAGCAGTGGGGCGTGGTCAGTGTATAGAAGAAAGTGGGTACCCTCAAGATAGTATCTTAATTTGTCCACCGCCCACTTAATCGCAAGGCACTCTTTCTCGATGATCGGGTATCTCTGTTCTCTGGGGAAGAGCTTGCGACTGAGGAAGAGGATTGGGTGTTCTATGCCATCGGGAGAAGTTTGCGACAGGACTGCCCCTAGCCCATGATCAGAGGCATCGGTGTGCAACACAAAAGATCTGGTAAAGTCCGGCGAGCGTAGTATCGGGGCTGAAGTGATTGCGGTCTTTAAAGCCAAAAAAGCTTTCCTTGCTGCTGGTGGTGGATGTTGGAGGTCCTTGGGTTTAACCCTGTTTTGAAGCAAGTCAGTATGGGGAGTGGCCAGTTCTGAATACTGTGGTATGAAGCGTCTATAATAGCCAAGGAGGCCCAAAAATGCCCTGACCTCCTTTTTTGTGGATGGAAACGGGGCCTCTGCTATTGCTTTTACTTTTTCGTTCTGTGGTTCAATCAGTCCATTCCCAAGAAGGAACCCTAGGTATTTCACCTTCTGGAAACATGCCCTTGATTTCCTTGCGTTGATGTGGAGCCCGGCGACCTGAAGGCTCCGCATGACCTGCTCACAGTGCTGGAGGTGTATATCCCAAGTGGGACTGTAGATGACTATGTCATCGAGGTATGCAGAAGCGTAGTCTTGATGTTTTGATAATACCTTATTCATGAGCCTTTGAAAGGTGGCAGGTGCGCCGTGTAACCCGAAAGGCAAGACCGTGAATTCGTATAAGCATGTGGGTGTTGAAAAGGCTGTCTTTTCTTGATCCTCCGGGTTAAGGGGCACCTGCCAATAGCCCTTGGTAAGGTCAAGGGTTGTGATGAACTGAGCCTCACCTAGCTTTTCAATCAATTCATCGACGCGTGGAATAGGATAAGCGTCACACTTGGAAATGGAATTGACTGCCCTAAAGTCAATGCAGAAACGGTCTGACCCGTCCGGTTTCGGGACTAATACAATAGGGGAGGACCACTCACTTTGGGACGGTTTTATGACACCCAAAGCGAGCATGCTTTCCACCTCCTGTTTTATTGCTTCTCGGCGAGCAGCGGGTATCCGGTATGGTTTTTGTTTTACGATCTTCCCTGGCAGGGTATGAATGGAATGCTCTGCCAGAGAGGTCCGTCCTGGGTGGTCTGAAAATAGGTGGGCAAAGGGGCAAAGGGCCTCTTGTAGGGCTTCTCCCTGTTTGTCTGACAATTCTGGGTTTACAACCAGTTGTTGTAAAGTGGTTTCTGAGTGTATCACCTGGTCAGTTGTGTGTACGTCTTTGGGTGGGGGACCCAGCCACTTTTTAAGTAGGTTTATGTGATACAGCTGGGTGTGTTTAGCGCTGACCTGAATTTGATATGAGGTCAAACCCACCTTTTTTATGATTTTGTATGGCCCTTGCCAGCCGGCTTTTGTTTTTATAAGGGCGGATGGCATGAGCACTAACACCCAGTCGCCCACGGCTAGGTGTCGCCACTTTTTCCCCCTGTTATAGATTAGTTGTTGTTTTACCTGAGCCTTTTCTAGATTGGCATCCGCAAACTCCCTCAGTTTATGTAGTCGGGTGTGCAGGCTATTAGTATATTCAAGAAAAGATCTGGTCTCCTCCTCCTTTTCGTTTTCCCAGACCTCTTTGGTGATTTCTAGGAGGCTCCGGGGTTCTCTTCCATAAAGAAGTTTAAACGGAGAACACCCGAGACTAGTTTGGGTTTGACTTCGGATGACATACAGGGCTAGAGGGAGTAACATGTCCCACTCTCGACCCTCCACGGACAATCATTTTTTTAAGGTCAGTTTTAATGTGGCATTGTAGCGCTCACATAAGCCGTCCGTCTGTGGGTGGTAAACAGAAGTTTTAATATGGGATATGTCTAGTGATTTACAGATTTCCTTCATCAATTTGGAAACAAAAGGGGTCCCCTGATCTGTCAGTATCTCATGGGGAAACCCTACCCGGGAGAACAGTTCAATCAACTTCTCCGTGATGTTCCGAGTTGTGGGCGTACGTAAAGGAAAGGCCTCTGGATATCGTGTGGCGTAGTCCACCACAACCAAGGCATACAGATGACCCTTCTTGGTTCGTGGAAGAGGACCAATGAGATCCATGCCCATCCTCTCAAATGGGTGACCCACAACTGGGAGGGGTTGTAGAGGGACGGCTGGGGGTTTAAACGGGTTTTTCTTCTGGCACACTTCGCATTCTTGACAGAAACGGGTGACATGGGAAAATATCCCTGGCCAGTAGAAGTGTTGTAACAGCATCTGCATGGTCTTTTGTGCCCCCCTATGACCCGCCAAGAGATGCGAGTGTGCAAAGAAAAGGACTTGGTCCCGAAAGGCCTGAGGTACCACCAACTGTGGTTTGTCTCCCTGTCTACCGACCCTGTATAGCAGGTCGTTCGTAATCTGAAACAAAGGGTAAGTGGGGTTATTCTGAAGGGAAGCCTGATGGGCATGGTCCCAAGCTGGTTGAAGGGTCGGGTCATTTCTCTGCGTATACCTAAACCCTCTGTCTGAAATCCAGGGGGCCTGGGTTAAGAGGGAGTGGTGTGGCTGATCTTGGGGTTTCAGGAACTGTAGCTTGTCCTCTAACATGAGAAGGAATGATGGGTTATCCTGACCTATGATCATCTGTTCCGGAAGGGAGGGTACAACGCCAAGCTTGGCTTCTAGCGTTTGTCCGTTGGGTAGGGAAATTGGGAGGTCCACTAAAGGGTAGACACGGATGTCACCATGTACACACCTAATAGGCACTGTCTCCCCTGTCCGTCTAGTTCTAGGCAGGATTGCCGATTGTAGGACCACAGATTGTCGGCAACCAGAATCGAGGAGAGCCCTCAACGGTCTTCCCTGTACTGTTACACTTACGTGAAAACTATGTCCGAATTCAGCCGTGTACATTATGGAGCGTGGTATGCAACCAATGTCCATTGGTTCTTCTTGGGTCTTTTTCCGTGTGCAGTTCCTGGCAATATGACCCCACTCTCCACACTCAATGCATTGGGGGTTCCTTAAGCTTGGTAGGTCAGGACGGAACTGTCGGGGCTTCGGTGGTTCTGTATGGGGTTTCATCGGTTTTCTTTCTTGTTTCACAGGGAGCACCGAAGAACGTGTGGCCTTCTCTGTATCCCAAGGTAAAGTACGGGGTTGGGCCCTATAAAACGAAGTGGCCATTTCTACCGCCTGTTCGGCTGCTAGATTGTGGTGTTGTTTGAGCCACCGTTGGATGGGGAAGGGAAGGGCTTCAATGAACTGCTCCAAGTATATCATGGACATGATTTCTTCCTTGGTATGGGCCTGTGGTTTCAACCACTTATCTGCGGCGGCCTTTAATTTAAAGTACAGGGTCTTCAGATTATCTGTAGGGGACCCTCTCTCCTTTCTGAAGCGCACCCTGTACGCTTCCGCATCCATGCCCATGTGGTCTAGGATTATCTCTTTTATTTCCTGGTAGGATGCATGTCCGTTGGGGTTAGCGACCTGGTAGGCTGCTTGGGTTTCTCCGGTAAGGAGGGGGGCCAAGAAGAAAGGCCACTTGGCCTCGGGCCAACCAGACGCACGGGCAGCTCTTTCGAAATTTAACAGGAATGCGTCGGGGTCCTCCCCCGACACATTTTTCTGCAATGACACATTCGGGCCATTCCCTGCATGGATCTGTAGCTGCGTGGTTAGTTCTAGACGGTCGTCAGCTACTTTCAGCATTTGATCGGCTTGATTCGCCATACTGTCTTTCAACAACTCCCGGTCTGCCTGGGCAGAGGTCATCTGCTTCTCTACCGCCCATTCCAACTTCTCTTGCCCGCGGATCAACTGTTGAATCAGGTTTTCCATGGCCAATAGGGGGGAGACGTACAAGATCCTACTTCTGACACCACGTGTGGCGCGGTGGAGAAGCAGACCCGGACAAACAAGTACTTGTTCACTATGTGGTAATTTATTTAGAACTGAAACAAGGCAATAAGGGAGGTGTAGGCTATGTCCCGGTCTTCTTTTCCTCTGTGTCCCTTGAGGAGAGGTGGGAAGGGGTTTCCGCCTTCTTCTTCTTTCTGGGGACCAGTGCCTCGTTGAGCATGGGGGGGGAAACAAAAGAAAACACCCGGTAAGGAAAATGGTTTTATCTTGGTATCTGTGCGCGGGGAGCAGGGGTAGTGTCAGGGGTTCACACCTGATACCGTCACCAGTGAGGCAGTCGCGGCTACAGCAGGAAGCGCTCCCAGTACAACGGAGCCCTTCAGTTCCCGTCCCAGGTATACTGCCTCCCTTACGACTCTCACTCTCACCCGTACGGCGCCACACCGCCCCAAGGCGTCCCCGTACCTTGTTAAGCCATGACCCTCCTGGGCCGTGGCTGGCTTCCTCGTGTTGCCGGATGGGGTCCGGCGTCCCGTCTTTCTCTCCTTCGACTCCCGGGCGTCGGGCTCCTGCTTCCGGCTGGGGATCTCCGCTGGCCTCGATGGTTCTACGTTCTCCCAGCTGGGGCCTGACGACGAAGGTCTGAATGCGGCCATCGTCCTCGTCGGATCCTCGGTTCTCCTGTTCCAGTCCTCCTTCAGACGAGCGCCATCCTTCCTTGTTTCCGTCGTTTTTGACTCCAAGTGAGTCACCTGATTCAGTCATGTGACCCGAAACAGGCACAGGCTTAAAGAGACAACGTTCCGACAGGACGTTCTGTAAATAAAGAAGGGGACAGGGAGAAAGGTGAGCAGGAAAGCGTTCCGTCCCCAGTGTATCCATGTCCATGGTCCGTCCTTCATCGTCACACATACCACCAGAGCATTGATCGAATGGTAATGTTTACGGTTCCGGTATGCCTGCTCATGTGCCTGTGGTGGTATCAAAGCCACATGTGTCCCATCAATGGAGCCAATTACATGTGGCATCCTCCCCAGGGCATAGAAGTCACTCTTGACGTCAGTGAGTCGTTGACGTGTTGGGAAATAGATGTACTGGTTGAGGTATCTCAACATTGCCCCCAAAACATCGCGTAGCACACGGCTGAACATAGTCTGTGACATCCCACCAGTAGTTGCCACAGTGTGTTGAAAGGTACCGGTGGCAAAGAAGTGTAGGGCTGCCATCACCTTCACCTTGGGGGTCAGCGCTGTAGGATACGGCCGGCCAGGCTGCAAATGTGGGTCCAACCGCACTGCCAAATCCTCAATCAGCTGCCTGGTGAAGCGGTACCGTCGGATGCTGTCACGTTCCACCATCGTTGCCAGGTCTGGGAATGGTCGATGGACAGCAGGAGCCCTGCAGTGCATAGGTGAAGAAAGCAAGATTGTCAGTCACCCCACCTATGTGCCGTTCACCATACTCAATTTCACATGATACATCATTAACAAACACAAGTACTTGATGTGTGTGTTGTTCCGTTTGGACATATATGGCACCTACATGGACATTATCTAACATCTCTGTTCAACAAGTGTTGACAACAGGTTCCAGGGTGTGCTATGGGACACCATTAGGCTGTGTCACAGTACCCATTAACTGCTCTCACGTTCCACACACATACCACAGTGACATGTCTGGACAGATGCTCCACAGGCATCACAGCTCATTGACAGGTAGATTCCCAGGGACCCTGTCTTGCCACATGGAAACTGGCATGACATGGCGTATCATGTACACGTCAGAAAAACAAACATGACACCCACAGGTAGTGGCCCCTGTAGCCTCTGCAGGACAGACATGGACATCTGTGTCACACACACACACACCATCAAAGTTCATGCACAAACCACGTGGATGTGGAGACTGTCTCCCATTGTGCACATGGAGTCAGAGACATGTGATACACAACATGCACACAGACTGTGGAGGGACATCACTATTGTTGGAATGGGCCACCCTGTGACGTACATGCCTTCCCACATGTGAGCCTGGGGGTATGTGACATGTCATACACATACACAACCTGGAAATGTGACCTTGACACATGCTCAGAAATGAAAAGTTGCACACCACAGTGGTCAGGTGCACAACACACAAAGGACCCTGTCCCCATGAACACGTGCACAGCCTGGGTGTGTCTGCCCCCAAGTGCCACCCCAAAATCCACATGTTCACCCCCATACACAGATAAGGTTATGCTGCCACACATGCCTTATATACAGTGTGGACTGGGTGTGGTGTTGTAGGTGTGCCCCTGGAAAGTAAATGTGGCTGGCATAGGTTCACCAGTGACTAGCATGGTGACATATGCGTGTGACCTGTCCAGGGACACGTTGTAGAGCAATGGACCGATCGGTGTGCCCGGTCGGCCCATTGCATTGTATGTGAGCGGGTACGCGTTGTATGCCTGGTACGCGTTGTAGAGCAATGGACCGATCGGTGTGCCCGGCCGGCCCATTGCATTGTATGTGAGCGGGTACGCGTTGTATGCCTGGTACGCATTGTACAGCAATGGACAGAACGGTGCGCACACATTGGCTGGGGACTGGCAAGGCAACGGACGCGTTTTCGAAGCTCCAACGAGTCTGATGCAGTGAATTCAGTTGGCCAGCCACAACAATGTTGCAAAATCATGGGTGTCATGAAGTTGAAGATTTGAAGGATGCTGTGGGCGTGTATTAGTGCTGCTATTCCATGGATTGGTCAAATTCAGAAGATGCAAATGACTTGGACCTATCACTTTGGACACATGGGACAGTATCTGCCTCTGCAGCACACATATAATGCTGGCTGTTCCCCTGAGGGCTCACTTGCCTGCACTACATGCTCCAGGATGACATCTGCCACCAACACTGCTGCTGTTTATGCATCCTCTGGCTCCTGCAATGGCACGTACTGTGGAGAGAGCCCCAGCCTTCAGCCTTGAGGAGAACCAGGCCCTGCTGGACAGCCTCCTTCCACAGTACAGCAAGCTGTATGGGAAACCAGGGGAGCAGGTGAGTGTGCTGTCCACTGCCTCACTAATTGTGCATGTTGTCTGACTAGCAGGGCTTTCAGTGTGCACACCACTGGCTAGCATGCCCACTGAGTAGTTGTCACACCCCAAAGTGTGTAGTTACATGCACTGAACTGGTACAGTGCAGTAACAGTGCATTCCAACTAGGTTTACTTCCCATGCACTGATACCATGTAGTGACTGCTGGCAAACTGTTCATAGCCATTGTTGCACTGCCTGTGTACATCATATGCCCCTGTGATTGAGACATGTATATCCAACTGTGTGATGCACGTATATGTTGCATGTGTAGTAATGGCCTTTTCACTTTGTCATCCTCACAGGTTGATGCCCACCAGAAGCAGGAAATTTGGCTGACCATCGCCCAGAAAGTAAGATCCGTGGGGGTCTACAGGCGCAGGATCCGCAAGTGCCAGAAGAGGTGGCAGGACCTTCGTGGCTGGACCCGGAGGATCGCAAGGGTCCAGCTGAAGCTGTCGCCTCTTCGCAGGAGGGGCGGACACCGGACCCTGACCCCCCACATGCTCCGGATCCTGGCGGTGGTCTTCCCTGACCTGGATGGGCAGCTGAAGGACAGACAGCAGCAAGGAGGGGGTGAGTCCATGACTGCACTGTGCACTTTGTCTGACATGCTATGTGCCCTCCTCTGGCCTGGTTAAACTTCCACAGTACATCAGTCATGTGGTCCAGGACCCATGTCCCTCATTTGTGACATGCCCACTTCTCCTCTGATACGCATATGTGTGGCCCTTATAGTCAGGAAATTGTGTCATTTGGGGACTGTGTCATTGCATTTTGCTTTGCTCAAGGTGGGGGACAGCATTTGTTCCTGTGACTATGTTGTGCAATTAATGGGTGGCTCAATTGCTTACACAATGCCTAAGTTCTGACATGTGATCTGGGTGTAACTTTGATATGTGGTCCGCTTGCAGCTCTGACTCACCACATGTCCCTGGGGAATTTGCCACACACCCATGCTGCTGGTGGTAACAATGTTTGGGCCTCAGGAGGATGTGTATCCAGTGTGTCACACATGCTTAGCCACCTGCCTACTGTCCAGGACTCATCCCTCTTACAGGTGGAGCTGGACAGTCATGCCTACTCCAGGGCATGCAATACACTCTGTACTCCCACACCCGTGTATCATCTGGCATGTTGTGATCAGTGAAATGTACCCTCAGGTGTCTGCCTCTGACTCATTGTGCTGTGTCTTCGTTGTCAGGACTACTGGTATGTTTATGGGTTAGGGCTCAGCATGCCATCTGAGATGTCACCATGATAGACGATACTTCTGTGACTTATAGGTGTCTGATCACTTGACTGTGCACACAGGTGTTTGCGACTGTGACTTTCAGGCAGCTGTGTTGTGATTCACAGCACACTGTGAGGTGCTCATGTTCAGAGAGTTGTGTTTCATGTCCCCCATATGTCCAGTTGGTATGACGTGGACAAATAGTAGTACAGATGATGTGGTATTTGGGGGATGGACATGTGCACTTGTCAGTCACATAACTTGCATTCCCCATGCCCTCGGATTGTGATACAGTGCAGACTGTTGTTGGCAGGCTGCCATGGCCATGTGACTTGAGACAGTAATGTATGACTTTGCACGCATTCCTGTGTCATGGCATTAAACTTCCTGAGACTGATCCTGCAGGGGAGTGACATGTGCAACATGCACCCCATTGTGGCATTGACTATCCGGACATGGGTGCATCAAGGTGTCTGGTGCTGGTATGCATCACATGCATTTCTATTTAGACTCTGGTCATCCCTTTATCCGGACACCTGCACTGACTCAGTGGCAAGAGATGTGATGTGTGCATGTTCACATACTTCACCGTGTTCCCTGCAATGTCCAACAACTGTGTAGGTGGTGCATGTGTCCGCACTGGGGTCTTACCATCAGACAGGCACCAGACAGATGGGTGCAAGGGCAGGAGGGGTGTGAGTCCCATGGTTGACCATCAGACTGACAATTGGCTTCCCCGAATCTGTGTGGGGACTTTAGGCAATGTTCAACTAAGGATGCCAGGGCTTGCTCTGTAATGTGCTGTACTTACTGTGGTGTGTGCGGTCAGTGCAGGTGACTGATGTTTGTCTGTTTCCCTAATTGTTTGCAGATACATCCACGGCCACAGGAGGGGACAGCTCCACGGACCAGGAGGAGCAGCGGAGCCAGACTGGGTCAGCATTGGACGAGTGGTCAGAGGGACCCAGTGGCACGGAGGGCGAGGGGAGCCACACGAGGAGTCCTCAGCACCATCCACCTCAGCTGAGGACCACAGCAGCTCGGAGGATGACTCCCTTGTGGAGGCGGGTGTCAGCAGCCACCAAAGGCCAGCTAGTGTGTCTGGCCCCGCCACCACCACCACCACCACCACCACCACCACCACCGCCCTCCCATTGGCTCCCATTCCTGAGGTCCGTGGAGGCTCCCGTACTCGGGAGCGTGTCTCCTTCATGCCAGGCACCGCACCCCCTGCCCCTGTGTCCCCTGCTGCCCTGAGTGAGGAGTCTGTGTACCTCCTTCGGCAGCTCCATGTAGGGCAGACAGCAATGCTGAGTGTCCTCCATGCACACACCACTCTGTTGACACAGCTGGTGTCGTTCATGGAGGGCAACTCGACGGGTATGTCTGCCCTACAGAGGATCAATAAGTCCATGGACTCCTCCCTGACGGCATCAGTGTCCCTCCTCCAACAGTCCCTCACCCCTCCCACCTCTGCCCCATCCACACTTCCTGCCCCCCTACCTGTCCAAAGCACATGCACACCTGCACAGTCACCCAAACACACAGACACGAGCAGCACAGACACACCCAAGAGAAAGGCAAGACGTGCACACAAGCATCCTCAGGGGACTGATACCACAGACACAGGAGATAGGGAACACACACACACACAGGCAACCACAGTCACTCCGCAATCCTCAAGATCCTCTCCCTCCAAGACCCCTTCCCTTGCCTCACCTGCAACCCCACCTGATCAGCAGCTCTTCCTCAGTGACCTCGGCCTCTTCCCCTCCAATCCCGCTGATCCAGCATACCGGGGGAAGAGGAAGTCCACCCACACAGAGGAGAGTGCCCCTCGCCCCCGGACACCCTCCCCCAGGCGCAGGCAGAGTGAGCCCCCACCCGCAAGTCCCCCCAGTCCCGGAAGAGCAAGACCCCGCCACCGCCCTGCAAGTCAACCACCCAGTCTCTCACCTCCATCCCCCAGGCCACAACTCCACAGGTTCCACCGCCACACCCTGCCCCAGGTTCCCCCACACACCGATACCGCATCCCCAAACTGCTTAGGCCCTCCCCCTGCCACTTGCTCTTCCACCCCCAAACCAGACGCTCTGCCTGTTTGTGCCACTGGTGTGGAGACCGTGTCCCCCCTCTGTCCTGCCCAGCTCTTCTGCCCCCTTCCACTACCTTGGAGTCATGCACTGCGGTGGAGTCCACAACCACCCCGTCTGACTCGGGCACTGCATTGGGACCCAGTCCACTCCATCTGACCAGCCCACTGCAGTGGTTGCAGCACCAACACCATCTGACTTGAGCCCAGCGGTGGTGCCAGCCCCCCCTGAGTCAGACCCCTCCACTGCAGTTGCCGGTGACACTCCTGCACCCACCTCCCCTTCACTGCCTCCTTCTGGCATCCCCTGATCCTGTCCCTGCGGTGCCTGGCCTGCCCCTCGTATGCCCCTCCAAGGGGGATGTCCCCTGTCCGTACCTGTGCAGGCAAGCAATTGTTGACAAGTTGTCACACATCACCCTGTTGGGACTGTATATTAGGACTGGCCATTGGCCTTAGTTTATTTTGGACTTTTGATTTGAGTTGCACACTTGCTGAATAAAGCCTCTTTTTGTTTACTTGTGGTTAATCTTTGGAGGTACATGATGTAGATGTGTAGAATCATGCATTTGCTGTTGTAATAGTGTTCAGATCAGGTAAATGAAGTTTTGCTGTGATGGGCTCCATGTGGTCCATGGGATATGTGTCCTAATCTAGTCTGGATCTATAGCATCCTTTGCTGCAGTCTGAGGGTGTAATGTTCAGCATTTGACACAGGGATGTACGTTTAGCATTTGTAGATTACCATCTTTGTCCTACACTGATGCACATCTGGTGGGCATACCACTGTCCAATGTTCCTAGTACCCTGACTGTGTGCCCGTCTCCAATGGACATGCAGTTTGGCACATCAAATTTGGAGGACTCATCTGTGTACACAGTGCAAGTTGCTTGACACGTGTCTTGGGTGTATGCAGATGACTGACGTGACACTCCCGGGCCCAGGCTGATATGAGCAGAGCCTTCAGTGTGTTGTAGTTGTTGACTCACTGACCGAGTGTTCTGCTGACAGGTTTGAGTCGTGCACAGACAAGGTTTGGCACAGCTGACCTTCCACAGGAGTAGAGTGCCCTCATGGCAGTGCGTGATTCCGTGATATAGGCTGTGCCTGTGTTGTGTGTTGTGTAGGCATGTCTGTGCGTGTAACCTTCTCCTTTTCCTACACAGGCTGTGTCCCTACGGATGTTCCTGTTTGTGATGCTTGCTGAGTTGTTCTGTGTTCATCCAGCATCTTGGACCTGGTTTCTCCAGGATGTGGGTGCATGGCAAACTAATGTTAATGAGGTTGTCATCCCTAGTTGTCTTTGTTGTCAGGGCTGGGGATGTGGGCAAACGCAGATGGGACACAGTCAAGATTCCTCTTGGCACTTGTTGGTTACACGAGTAATGTGATTTTCTGTTTGTGTATGCTTCCAGTGATTGTGACATGTTGTGTGTGTGACTGCTGCCACTCCTCAGGGTCAGAGCTGCAATGTTGGAAGTTGTCTATGTGTGTCCTTTGTGGGTCAGCTTGGCTTCTTCATTGGTGTGGGCCAGGATCCCATTGTTTGGGGTGGATTTGACGTCATGCCCATGTACGGCATACTGTGCAGTGTGTCAGACATTCACAAGTATTGTTGACTGGCCATGTGTGATGGGTTTCTGCACCTTATTTCCCCCCACCACCACTGGGATTTTCATGGGTGCATGTGCAATGTCAGCAGTCCATGTGAGCTTCACTGCTGCACATTGGTGGAGTACAAGGTGTGTGTCGTTGAGTGTGTGCAAATGTGAGTTGTTGCACTGCTGGGGCACTACCTCCATGTTGTCCTTGGCTGGCAGGCCATGCTGAGTGCTTTGTGCTTGTATAGGTGTGATGGTAGTTTGTTGCTCAGGACACATGGCTGTGGTTCACAGTGTGGATGACATCTACCTTTGCCATCACAGTGTGATTGTCATGCAGGCTAGTGTCACCACAATGTGGGGTCCCTGGGGGAGTGCTGTGGTGGTTCTGTCTCTTGCTGTGTTTGTTGCTGTTCCTACAAGCTTGTGTGACATGTGTAATTTGGGCTCCCTCTCATCTCACAACGCCTGTTTGCCCACATAGGGGAATCCAATCCCTGAGTTAGTTTTGTATGTGACTGTGTTGACATCTGTGTATTAGTGAATCTGGCCTCCTCATGTGTTGTGTGTTTGCCTGGGGACACTGGCACACAACCCCCTCACCTGTTATGTATGATATGCAGTGTGAGTCTGCCTGTTTGTGTTTGTGCATTTGCACCACTGCATTGGCATATCTTTAGTTTGCCATTGGCTGTATGTTGTTTGTTGGCTTTCCCCTGCTGGCCCTGGGACTGCTAGGTCATCAGTCAGCACATTGATCATGGTTAGTATGTCCCATTGCTGCCATGGTATGGTATTTGTTCACATGACATCTACAGTCTCCACAGGATATCTACATTTGTGTGTCCATTGCTGCAGATATGTGGGTCTGCATTATGATGCTCACTTCTGTCATTGTGTTATTTGTGAATGTAGACAATGTGGGCCCCCATGGCGGATGCTTGTGTGCACATGGCTAGAACGATGTGTCATTGGCACTGCACTGCTTGCCTCACACAATCTATGTTCCTATGGGACACAAGCACTACAAAGCCACTGTAGTGTTTGGTGTTGTGTGGCCAGGAATTATCCCTGCATTTTTGGTTTAGCAGCTTTTACCAGGACTACACTTACCTTTTGGGCACTGTGGTGATGGGGCTTAGGGCCCCATTGCCACACTGTTCAAAATGTGCTTCAGCTATGGTGCACACACTTACCTTTTGGGCACTGTGGTGATGGGGCTTAGGGCCCCATTGCCACACTGTTCAAAATGTGCTTCAGCTATGGAGCACACACTTGCCTTTGGGCACTGTGGTGATGGGGCTTAGGGCCCCATTGCCACACTGTTCAAAATGTGCTTCAGCTATGGAGCACACACTTGCCTTTTGGGCACTGTGGTGATGGGGCTTAGGGCCCCATTGCCACACTGTTCAAAATGTGCTTCAGCTATGGAGCACACACTTGCCTTTTGGGCACTGTGGTGATGGGGCTTAGGGCCCCATTGCCACACTGTTAAAAATGTGCTTCAGCTATGGAGCACACACTTGCCTTTTGGGCACTGTGGTGATGGGGCTTTGGGCCCCATTGCCACAGTGTTCAAAATGTGCTTCAGCTATGGTGCACACACTTACCTTTTGGGCACTGTGGTGATGGGGCTTTGGGCCACATTGCCACAGTGGTCATGGTCTGCTTGCATTGTGTAGGCCACACACACAATTATGTGTGACACATGTGTTAGGGGTCACATTGTATGTCCAATGTCATGTTCAGTGTTGTATGCATTTGACACAGACCACACACGCTTGTCATGGTGTTGGGGGTGGGATGTAATTTACAGACAGTCCTTATGTGGGAGTATGCTAGTTGTGTCATGCATTACCCGTCCTATGAGTAGGGGTGGTTGTAGTGACAGGCATCCTGCCCCCCATGAGTGGGGATGGTAGTAGTGGTAGGCATCCAGCCCCCCATGAGTGGGGATGGTAGTAGTGGTAGGCATCCAGCCCCCCATGAGTGGGGATGGTAGTAGTGACAGGCATCCTGCCCCCCATGAGTGGGGATGGTAGTAGTGGTAGGCATCCAGCCCCCATGAGTGGGGATGGTAGTAGTGGCAGCCATCCATCCCCCAAGAGTGGGGATGGCAGTAGTGACAGGCATCCAGCCCCCCATGAGTGGGGGGTGGTGGCAGGCATCTAGCCACCCATGAGTGGGGATGGTAGTAGTGGTAGGCATCCAGCCCCCTATGGGTGGGGATGGTAGTAGTGGCAGCCATCCAGCCCCCCATGAGTGGGGATGGTAGTAGTGGTAGGCACCCAGCCCACCCTGAGTGGGGGTGGTGTTAGTGGTAGGCATCCATCCCCCTATATGTGGGGATGGTAGTAGTGGTAGGCATCCAGCCCCCCATGAGTGGGGATGGTAGTAGTGGCAGCCATCCAGCCCCCCATGAGTGGGGATGGTAGTAGTGGTAGGCATCCAGCCCACCCTGAGTGGGGGTGGTGTTAGTGGTAGGCATCCATCCCCCTATGGGTGGGGATGGTAGTAGTGGTAGGCATCCAGCCCACCCTGAGTGGGGGTGGTGTTAGTGGCAGCCATCCATCCGCCCCAGAAGTGGGGATGGCAGTAGTGACAGGCATCCAGCCCCCCATGAGTGGGGGGGTGGTGGCAGGCATCTAGCCACCCATGAGTGGGGATGGTAGTAGTGGTAGGCATCCAGCCCCCCATGGGTGGGGATGGTAGTAGTGGCAGCCATCCAGCCCCCTATGGGGGGGATGGTAGTAGTGGCAGCCATCCAGCCCCCCAAGAGTGGGGATGGTAGTAGTGGTAGGCATCCAGCCCACCCTGAGTGGGGGTGGTGTTAGTGGTAGGCATCCAACCCCCTATGGGTGGGGATGGTAGTAGTGGTAGGCATCCAGCCCCCCATGAGTGGGGATGGTAGTAGTGGTAGCCATCCAGCCCCCCATGAGTGGGGATGGTAGTAGTGGCAGCCATCTATCCCCCCATGAGTGGGGATGGCAGTAGTGACAGGCATCCAGCCCCCCATGAGTGGGGGGGGGGTGGTGGCAGGCATCTAGCCACCCATGAGTAGGGGTAGTTGTAGGGTGGTGTTGGTGGTAGGCATCCATCCCCCTATGGGTGTGTATGGCATTGGTGTTGGCCATCCCACCCCTATGGTTCTGCTGTTGCTTGTGTACGTCATTTGTGCATCCCTATGTGTGTGTGACATATTTCGGGTACGTGTCGTTTGTTTGTGTTGTGGGTGTTTGACTTACCGTCTGCGTCGTACGCGTCCGTGCCGGTCCCGGTAATAGATGTAGAGTATTGGTAGGACCTGCGCGATGGGATTCATGGTTGGTTCGTCTCGTTCGGTTTTCTCGTGTCTTCGACTCGTACTCGCCGCTGGCTTGTTCGTCTCGTCGCCGTGGATCGTCTTGTGGCGCGAATCGGAGCTTATGTGCAGCTCTCCCGGATGCTCAAACGTGCCGCACGTAGCGACGAGTTCGGCGCGTACGGGAGACGCATCGTACTAGTCCGGCCGGAAGGTGCTGTGTATTTGGTTCCGTGCGACTCGATTCGGCATTTACGGATCCGGCTCGGGCGGGGAACAGGAGCTGGAATGGGTAAGTACGGCTCGCTCGGAATCTGGGCTGTTATGCGCATCGTACTTGTTCGTTCGGTAGAGTGTTCGAGTCGGTCGGAAAACACGCGTTCGGCTCGTATTTTATCCGGACGAATACTGTTAGGTGCGCTTCCGGCCGACATCGAAATCGACCCCTAAGTGTTGCGACCCTACTGTTATCAGCAGGTACGAGTGCTCAATCCTTGCCAGATCTCACACTTTCACTTGCTCTTACTTTTTTTTTTTAGAGTTTTATATAGCGCGAACTAGACCCGACGATATCGGGTATCAGAGCGCTTTACATAGCACCAGTTTCGTTACACAAGGACACATTCATATTTTTTGTTAGGCACGGGGAGATTAAGTGATTTTCCCAGAATCACAGGATGTTGAGCGTCGTTGCCGAGACTCGAACCCGGTTCCCCAGCTTCGACGTCGACCGCTCTAGCCGTAAGGCTACATCCTCTCCCCTCTACTTCACAGGATGATGTCACCCAAATCTAGAGCGATTCATTTTAAGGTAACCAAGTTTCAGGAGGGCATCCTCTTTTTCATGAGCAGACACATCTCTTCCACCTCTGCTCCACACACCTGAGTCCTGTGCCAAACCACAGCCGAACACCGAACTGCATCAATGATTTTTCCACTGAAACCCTGTAGTATATTGGTTAGATGAACCTAGAAAATTGATTTAGCCATCTCTAAGTGGGAGTTTCTAGAAACTGAAAATTACTTGTCAGTTTCTGGCAAACCAAGTAAGGGGTTGTCCTACCTCCTACAGTTTGGAGGAAAACAAACCTTTGATGCCTGGGAGCTCACTTGAAGTAAACTCTTGCTCACTTACATGGGCCTATTGGGTTTTCTCACCAGTCCTTGGTCATTACAGTGGTACATCTAACATCTAGCCTAGTTATTAAATAATGGAGCCAATTTTGAATTCAAAATACACACAGTCCAATCAATCTATGCCCAAAGGCATTACATTGGGTTCTGCCACTAGACCCCAAGTCCTAATTTACGGTCAAATTAAAACAAAATATGGAGATCTGGTCTTCATTGCAGTAGGCAGCTTGTTTGTTTTAACAGTCACAGGAAACATTCTCATACACAATGGCGACAATGACCTCTCCACTTAACTTCAAAACTGAGCACCACTGTTACTGGACTACTGATGGCTGGAGCTTCCATTATTGCATGATTTGTCAATAATTTGGGCCTATATCATGACACATACCATGACAGGTCCAATGTAGTAGGTCATGCGCTACAGACTGAGAAAAGCGTAGCATTTCGGCATACCACATGTGCCAGGACCTGCTTGAGACCATAGCATTTCAGAAGCAAAAAACATGAATTGTTTCAGGCATGTGACATTCCATACAGTGGAAATACGAGACACTCATCCGCGACCCGTCCAGGTAAGAGCGGTGGGGCCGGGTGGGAGGAGATGGGTATTTCAACGGATGATGACGAGGGAAAATTAAATAAATAATTAATTTCCCCTGGTCGTCTTCTGTAAATCCCCCCCCGCCCCCACACCGCTCTTACCTGCACGGGCCGCGACTGGAGGCACTATAAGGATTGCAAGTTTTTGCCACTTAACACATAATTAAACATGACTCTTATGTCAGTGACAAGTGTATTTACCAAATTATATTTTCATAACAGAGAAAACGAGAGTTTTATTTCAGTATAAAGGTTTTCGTCTCTGCACCACTGTTTTTATTTTACTTTAGTGTGTAAAAATGTTGCCTTGTATTGAAAACCACACCCTAAGCATCCTTAAGTAATAAAATGTGAACTTTTAATGGCTCCTTGCCAGTCATTATATTTTTATTTTGTCTGGAATGGCAAAGGGTTTCCTAACTTCCTAACGGTCGCAAAACATTTGTACATGGGGTTGCGCTTGCTATTAGGAAGGGAACGCCCCTTCCTAATAGCGACTCACAATTCCAAAATAGCGAGTCGCAAATAAATTGCGACTTGCTATTTTGGAATGTTACATACCCCTATAGGTTTTTGCATGCGCAAACGGGTTTGCAAACCCGTTTGTGCATGCAAAAACCGTCGTACATCTGGCCCTTCATCTTTTAGTCAACTGAGGACAAACAAAAGCATAAGAGACCTGACTCAGGGTCCCCAGACGCAACTCTCAAGCCAAGAATGCATTTATTTGGGGGGGGTCACACTCCAAACACCTGCTCCGAAACTGTGCCCCTGATGGCAACTTCACCTGATGTGAATGCTGGAAATGGACAACAAAATTCTGAGTACTTGTTGTTACCTTCATATCATGTCTCCCTAAAATACTGTGGCATGTTTCCAAGCATGTCACTGAAGATGCTCACATTTTCTTGCACCCTTACTACAACTACACTGGTGTTGGTCCACAGTGCTAACCCCATCAACACTAGTTGCGGATTTACTATTGCCTAATGACAAACTCATCTCTAACTTTGATAAACTTCGCACCTCACCTTGTCCGACCAGATGGCCAAGAAGGAAGGTACTCCAACAATTGGATATCTGCAATGTGTGGAGATCTGAAATGAATTAAAAGGCTTAATTATCTTAGGTGCAGATGTAGAATCTTCCTATCATGCCCTCTAAGTTCCAGTATTGAACAGCAAGAGATACTACTGAGAACACAGAATTATATATGTATGTTTTCATACAGATATTTGTAAATGGCAAAAAAAGCCATATTCTGGATGAAAAAGTAGTCTCTAAAACTACAGTTAATAGGAGGGCAAATGTTCAAAATGCATGCAAAATTAAAAAGCAATATAAATGATTAATAGTAAAACGCAGTGACGGCCGGTGCAGGTAAGAGCGGTAAGGCGGGGGGAGTCGACAGACGACGATGAGTGAAAATAAAAATTTTAAAAAAGAAAACCACTTACCTTGCGCCTGCCGCATAACTGAGTCGGAGATGCTGTGAGCGCAATGTAAGTGGTTTTCTTTTTTTCTAATTTTTATTTTCCCTCGTCGTCGTCTGTTGACTCAACCCTGCCCCACCCCTCGGCCCTACCTCCCCACCGCTCTTACCTGCATCAGCCGTCACTGGTAAAATTACCAGACTACTGTAAAATTCTTATGATCTTAAAAATGGTGTAAGGTATGTTGTTTACCTTCCACCAAACACATGGTTTGGAACAAAAATATAATATTATTCTAGCACTGAGTGAGGGTTGCAATTTCCCTTTGGTTTCCATGAAAATGAATTACTAAAATGAAAACTATAGTGATAAAGACTGTACAGTCAACGATCAGGAATGCTCATGAGCGTTCAACCGGGAGGAGATGTGATATATTTTGAGCTATCAATATCCCAACCCTGTCCCAAACATGTCATAAAGAAACAGGAAACTCAAAGCATGGTTCTCCCCGGGCCTGTTACAGGTAAGACGCAATTTAGCAAAAAACAGAGGTGTTGGGAAATATCAGCTCTTTGGCAGAGAAGACCTTAAAAGAATTACAGGCGACAACAAGAGAAAATTCCATTGTAAAAAAGAAATGTATACAGGGTTCCAGAACCGAATGGGTGGAAAACAAGTAGTTGGAGCTCTACTAAATAGTTAAAGAGTAGTCAGATTTAGAAGGCTTACAAAAGAACATCGCCTTCATTAAAAACAGATTGAAAAACTACAAAAACTCCCTTGAAATACAAAACATGACTTAAATCACTCAAATCAAGCCAAAGGCTGTAGGATGCATGTAAATAGTGATCCTTGACAAAGCAGAACAAAGTATTACATTTTCTAACCCTGACCTCTGTCTTTCAGATCAGAAAATGAACACACAAAATACACACTGATCACAACATGAAACCACTTTAGCAAGAATTATAGACCAGCGATCAGCACAGACTGCTACAAGTGCTTAATTGGAGCCAGTATTTGCAGGTGGGGCCCACCGGTACTCATTTTGGGGACTGGCACTTATTTTTGGCTAGACTTTGATCCTGGGCAATCTAGAGAAAAAGTAAAAAGAGGGAAAGTAGGAAAGTGGGAAAGTGGGAAGAGGAAGACAGAAAAATAGAGACAAAGGGAGAAAGCAGGGCCAAATAAGAACCAGCAACCATGAGGTAAAGTGTCAGGGACTGTCTACTGATGGATTAGAAATGCATGAGGAGGATTCAAGACTATGGAGCTGTGATATTTGGCAGCCCGACTTTCAATAGTGCTGCCCACAGTGCTTCAGAGCCAAACGTTTGGCCCCTGCACTTATACTCTTTACATCCCACCTATCAGACATCTAGAACTGAAAAAAACACCTTCTGAAGCAGTCATAGAATAGCCAGGGATGTAAGGCAGCCAAGATGGCACACCAAACACAAAGAGGACCTGCTGACCTTCTATTCAAATCAAAGAATAACTGTGCAAGATGCAAACTGTAATATTAAGATAGCAAAATGCACACACAATGTCATCAATAGACCATCAGTAAAGAATAGGACTTCTAGCCTACTACTGGGAAACTCACTCAGGGTCACCACATAAACCTGCTGCTTTTAAGGGTAAGAAAATAACACACACTCAAGTATGCATGCACGTGTGTGATCAAATACGTTTGTGGTGCGTTTATTTCACTGCTATATTGCCAAAGATTATAGCAATGGTCACTCCGAAGGGGGTCTCATGGACAGGTGTCATAACAGCCACCAGGGACCCATAAATACTGGTTTGGACCACCGTAGAGTGCCTAACAAAAAGGGTGGGGGTTGCCCCCACTCCTCTCAGGCCAAAAATGTGTGCCAAAGTTGGTGTGAAAATCACTGGGCCAGTGGGGGCCCCGGGAATTTTTTAAAGCCCCTATGGGGAAACTCCACTGCCAGCAGAAAGGGAACAAGGGGGGTTATAAGGACAAGCACTGCCTTTGCACAAGCTACATTTGGGAAGCGGGGCAGCATGCACCAAATCATCAAGACTTTTCGTATCTGGATTTGTTCAAGGAGATGCTGACCAGCTTACTGACTTCACCGCTGCAGCCCGGAAACAGGGCGCCGTTCACTGCAGGAGCAAGAAGAGCAACGCAACACCAAGGCAGTGCTGAAATTGCATCCCGCCCTCCCCGGGGTGAGACCCTGGGCGAGGCGAAGCTCGGACTCGAGCGCGCCGCCATTATGGCGGTCGCACCGGTCCCCCGGCTCAGAAGAGGTGGGGGGGGTGTCGCCGCGCGCACTAGTGACGCGGTGCCCCATCTCCCCTGGGAGGCCAATAGCAGTGGCTGGTAGGGGCGCGAACCGGAAGCACTAGAGGGAAACGCAGGGGCAGGCCGGTTTAGACTGGTCTGCCCAGTACACCCCCTTAAAAGGGGCTGGGGGGAGCGAGAACAGTCTCTTGTTTTCTTGCCCCCCAGCCGCAAGCATCTCCCACGGGTCTGGGCCGCCAGCGGCCCGTAACGAGCTTTTCCCCACCCACCATCCCCTAAAGCAGGCAGTTCATATGAGTGTTGCTGTCATATGTGTTTTGCTTTGTTTTCTTAAATTTTCGTTGCAGGTATCTCAGTAGAAATGGTTATTGTAAAGTTGTGTTGTTGAGGCTTTGGTATTGTGTAATAAAAGGGTCAGTATATGTTTTTTCATTTGCAGGTAATGTTTAATGTAAAGTTGTGTGTTTATGCTTTGGTAATGTGTAATAAAAGTGTCAGTATATGGTGTTTTGTTTGCAGGTAATGTTGTCGTATTTTAGTATGTGTGTCCCTGGTCAGGCGGTAAGGTCATGATTGGTAAGCATAGTTTTCGGTCCTTAGCGGCCAGCACCATGGAACTCCAGGGGCAGTTACAGCCGGTCGGTAGGTTGAAAGGGTGCGGGGGCCAGGGAGTCACTCTTTCCAGTAGGTTGGTCGGCCACCCCCGCACGCGCATGCGCACCAGGGCGCAAGGATGCAGAATTGCAGCACCCCGTTATGGAGTTAAAGCTCAGGGCATAGGGGGGGCCCGGGGGAGATATCCGTCCAATAAGCTGGACCCCCTACGCAATCTTACTCCAGTGGAGTCTTTGTAGTTACCGGGATCTGGGGCTGCCAGCACTGACCTTGCCGTAGGCTCTAGCAGGGATACGCAGAAAGTAAAGTATATCATGTTTTAGATTACGGTAGGAATGGCTATGTAGTAGAAACATGTTAAGGTTAGCCAAGTAACATCTTGGACCTATCAATGTAACTGGACATTCTGCGTAATTGTACATAATGTAAATAATACGTTTGATGGTTTTTTATTTTGTAATAAAATGCGGCCGGGGTTTACTACCCCAAATCCAAAAAGAGTGTGGTTTGAAGTGCTTGCCTTGGAGGATGGAGGAATCCACATCCAAGGGCGGTCTTGGGTCTAAGGTAAAAGGGGGACTTAGGCAGTACCAGGCCATATCGACCTGCAGAGGACTACTGCAGCAAGCAGCAATACGACTGTTTCAGTGCTCCAAAGCTCTCACTTGTGAAACGCTGCCCCTGCTGCACCTATCTCGAGTGTAGCCTCCGCATCATAAGTTTGAATCCCCAACTACCTTGTCCGTGTGGGGTGAGATTGGCCCTGCCCACCCTGCAACTAGCGAAAGCCTCCTTAAAGGTGCAGCAAGTGCTGAGCGGGCAAAAAGACACCAGCAAGTCCACTAGAGCATGTACCATAGGTGCAAGGCAAAACTTAAAGTGGCAGCACCCTACTTAAAGCAGGTCATCTAACTAGAGGGTCCCGGGGGTGAAAACAAGTGTTTTGGTGCAAGGGCAAATTTAAAGTGGCAGTACCCACCTAAAAAGCCAGATAATTAGCTCAAGTGTCCCGGGGATCAAAAACAAAGGCATTTAGGTCAAGGGCAAATTTAAAGCAGCAGCACCCCGCTTATTTTAACTGGAAAAAAAATCAAGGGTCTCGGGCCAGCAGCAGCAGCAGAGGAACTTGGTGCTAAAAGCAAATGAAAAGTGGCTGCACCCCACGTAAAAGAATAAACAACACCACATGCCACGGGCTGCAGGATACAGGCATTCAAGGAAGCGAACCGGGGACAGCTGGCTGACAGCGACGCAACCCTGTTCTTGTTTTACAAGCAGCACAGGATCAGACTGCAAAAGGGGACTCTATACAGAAGAGAGTGAGTCAGAAACAGCCTACCATAGGTGACGTGACCCGGCTCACAAGCCTAATCAAAAGGGCTAAGGCCGGCGGGGCTGGGGACAGCTCACCACGAGCGATGCAACTCAGGCCCTAGCCAATACAGGATTCTCCCCCCCACACAAAGGTATGAGTGCAGCCACCAGGCAACATGACCAGCCCAGCAACACAAGATAGAGGCATGGAGAATGAAGGAGCAGGTGGTCAGCCAGGTAAAGTAGAGGAGCTACTGCTATGTACAGCATCAGAGAAGCACTGAAAAGATTGGCTGTGTGGCCAGTTGGGCGATGACCAGGGTGAGAGTTCAATCAGCCAGCAGGACTGGATCATCTTGTGCCATGGGGGACACCGAAGAAGCAAGCATTGAGCTGTAAAAAGTGCTAAGACCCGAGAAGTGCCAGGAGAACCACTACCAAGGCAGCAAAGAAAGCGGATGAGAAGAAAGGTCTAGGGCAAGCGAACCCTCCACCTGCAGCCATTGCGGCGGCGGTGGGATCCAGCAGAAAGGCTAACAGCAAGGCGGCAGGTGGTGAGCATATCAGTACAATTGTGCATGAAGTTTTGAAGTCATTTGCACCCTTGATGTTTAATGGCATAGGCTCAGAAGCTCAGAAGCAAGGCATAACAGGTGCACAGGCACAAGAGGGAGGGGTGTCTAGGCTCCCATGGCACCTGATGGAGCCAGGGTGCACAGTTGTGGCCCACTCACAGGGACAGCGGGGCATCCCAGCAGTGGAAGACACCATGGTGTGGTTCTCAAATAGTCAAACCCCAGTGCATGTTAACAGCAGTGGATTAGTATAGCCCAGGGCAACGTATGGCAGCACAGCAGGGGTCAGCACAGGAAGGGCAAGAAACCCAGCCTTGGTGGGTCAAGCTTATGAGGCCTACGGAAGGCCCTCGCCAGGGCAGCCGTCAATGATGACAAGACCAACAGGGCTAGCAAGCCTCAACCCTCTGGCAGTGAAAGAAAGGATTTGGAGAAAGGAATTCATTGATATTTTTCCCTGCTATAGATACAGTTATAGGGATTAGACCTAACACTAAGGGGCCGATTCCGATTCGGGCCGGAAATGTCACCGACCGAGCCGGACCCGGAGAGATTTCCGACCGAATCGGACCCTAGTAGCCCGACCGAACGAGTACGATGCGCACGTATGCTATCGGACTCGATTCGGTCGGACTCCCATTGAAGTCAATGGGAGCCGGTCATACAACGCGTACGCGGGCTCCCATTGACTCAATGGGTGCGAGGCGAACAAGGGCGCCCTACAGTGGGTACGCGGCGAAGCGACTCGCGCCGTACATGCACAGGTAGGGGGACCCATGGGTCCCCCCTGTGTGCGACTCACGCGGCTACGCATACAGGGGGTCCGACACGGACCCCCAAAGTGCGGCTCCGACTGCTCTTTGGAGCCGGACTGCGCGAGTCGGTCGGACTGCTCGAGGCGCGCATCGTACTTACCCGGCCGGGGGACGTCTCCATTGCGCGGTGCGAGTCAAGTCCGTGCGAGTCGGTCGGAGCGGACGGGTTCTGCGAACGAGTCGGTCGGCGATTTCGCGAGCGCACGCATCGTACTCGCTCGCCCGGATGCACGTACGAATCGGTCGGGAAATAGGGCTCCGAATCGGATCCGGTTAAGCCGAATCCGATTCGGTGCCCTACCGGCCGAGATCGGAATCGACCCCTATGTGTCAAAAAAAGAGAAAGATAGGAGGAAGAGAAAAAGGGTGAGAAAAGAGTGGAAGTTCGATAACTGGCTTGACATATTCAGAACAACAGCATATATTATTGTTGAGAAGTTCCCATGTTATGCGGCAGACCTCTGGCTCTACGAGGTCAACAGACATGAGGCACATAGGCAATTCCCAGGGGAGGCATGGTTGGATTATAAGGGATTTAGATTGAAAATGCAGACGCACCCTGAAGTGGAGTGGAATGAGGAGGATGTATCTGGGTCCATCCACAAGATGTTGTTGGCAAAAGAGGTCAAGGTTTGGGCAGGAAAAGGCAAGCAGCCCTTTGGAATACCCCCTTTAAGGGGAAACATAAATCATTTCACAAACACAAAGCACATAGCAGCTGTAAAGTGCTGGCACACAGTGGGTCAGCAGCAATTTTCGGGTAATACGACTCAGAAAAATGCACATGGGGTGCGTCATGCAAATTTAGGCACACTTCCACGGTATGTGGGCGGGGACATCGAGCCTCAGGGTGCATGTGCAAGAAGCACCACAGCGATAAGAAAGATAAGAGGAAGAAGAAGCACTAGCAAAGACACAAGGGCTGCGGGACACCAAGGGGAAGTTTCCTTCTAGCCAAGTCCGCCATTAACACACACCAGCTCAGGAGGCTAGCCAACGGGGAGTGCAAGGACACACTAAGGGCTTTCCATGGTCTGGCTAGGGAATTGGGAGTGCAACCAGCAGCAAAAAAACAGTGGGCCCAGCAACAAGGCTGGTATTCCTCGGAATAGAGCTAGACTTGGTGGCAGGGACATCCAGTTTGCCAAAGGGCAAGGTAATTGTGATAACGCAGGAGATAAGGTCCATGTGCAGCAAGGAGAAAGCCATGCTCAGCGAGCTGCAAAGGCTAATTGGCAAACTCAATTTTGACATGAGAGTCATACCAGCAGGGCGAGTCTTTGCCAGGTGCCTGACATGGTTCATGGTAGGTTTACAGGAGAAACACCACCATGTTAGGATAGGGGCAGGAGTGATGGGGAACCTGATCATGTGGAACTCGTTTTTGGCAGAGTTTAATTGGCTTCTCATACGGAGAGAAGGATGGGTGACTGCTAAACAGATAGCCCTATTCATGGATGCAGCCAGTAGCCAAGGATTTTGGGCAATACTAGGAAGGGAGAGGTACACAGTGCTCTGGCCCAGGAGATGGCAGGAGTTTAGCATCACCAAGTACATCATCTTCCTCGAGCTGTTCCCCATAGTGGTGGCCCTGACTCTCTTGAAAGATAGACTGAGTGAAATGAAACTGATTCTATGGTCAGACAATCAAGGGGTATTGCAGGCCATTAATAAGGGTACAGTGAGGTGTCCAGACCTATTAAGGGTAATGCAGCAGATGGTTAAATTGCAGCTGGAGGGAAACCTCAAAATAATAGCATGACACGTCCCCAGGGTGGAGAACCCACTGGCAGATGCACTCTCTCGTTCTCAGATGAGCAAGTTCAGAAGGGTAGCACCAAAGGCAAAGCAGATGATGACTCTTTTCCCTGTGGATTTGTCCACAGGGAGCTGGCGGAACAGACCTGTCAGTTCTAATTCAACATGCTCTCACAACTGGCACAGCAAAACGTTTTAAAAATATGTGAGCACCGTGATGCAGGTGGGAGGTCTACCGATACTGGGAGACCCAGATGCCACATCAAGGGCCGTGGAACGCTTTGTTGAATAGGCATACCTAATGAAAAAGTCAAAATTATGGGCTCAGGCCCACCTGACAGCAGTGGCTCACTTCTGAGAGCTAAGTGCAGGAAGGGACCCTACAGCCTCACACTATATCAGGGTAGACATGAAGTGCTGGAAGCTCCTGGAAGTGAAAAAAACAGGACCCGTGGTGACCCACAGAGTTCGAGAAACTGACCCAAGTATTGGATGCACTGGAGGGGGTGACAAAGCGCCAGTTCGAGGGATCTCCATACAAAGCAACTTTTTCAACTGCATTTTTTGGGGCGTTCAGAGTCAGCGAGTTTGTGGCCCCAGGGAAAAAAGACACAGGCACTGCATGCCTGCAAGCATCAGATGTCAAGCCAGGAGTAGCAAGGGTGGAGCTGCTGTTGAGAAAGTCAAAAACGGAACAAGCGGGCACTGAGTCCTGAGCACAGCTGACCTGCATTGAGTACCCCAGATACTGCGCAGTTTGCTACCTTTTTGCCTACATGGCAATTATTATTAATTAACACTTATTAAGTGCATGGCTACTCTGAGGCATCCCAGCGCTGACAGCAAAACAGGCATAGGGAGGCGTCTATTAGTTAATGCGCTGGAAAAGCCAGGTTTTAAGACACTTCCGAAAGGTGAGGTGAGATGTCTCTGAGCGCAAATTGAGGGGGAGGGAGTTCCATAATTTAGCTGTGTTGTATGAAAAGGAGCGGCCTCCGCTACACATCCTTTGAATTTTTGGGACGGTGGCTAGATTAGAGTTCGCTGAACGGAGAGGTTTCCTAGGCCGATATGCGGTAATAAGGGGCTGGTTGATACGAGGGCCTGTACCCATGAGTGTCTTGTGTGCAGTGCATAGAGCCTTGAAGGAGATCCTCTCCTCTATAGGCAGCCAATGTAGGGTTTTTAGACTGGGCATGGCTGACTGCGTTCTGGAAGAACCAGTCAAAAGTCGGGCGGCACAATTCTGTGCCACCTGAAGCTTCCTTAAAGTGGATTTTGGTGCTCCTAGGTATAGTGAGTTGCAATAGTCCAGGCACGAGAGAATCAAGGCCTGGACCACAACCCACCTTGCCCCCATAGGAAGTAGGGGAAGGACTTTCCACAACATTCTGAGGATGCCGTGACAAGCCCCTGACACTGCCACTGCTTGCTGGTCAAATTTAAGTGATTTGTCAAGCCACACGCCCAAGCTCTTTATCTTGGGCTTTGGGACCGGGGGGGGCCCCAGATAAATAGGCCATGAGAGTTTGAGCGCTTTGTTGGATGTATTCCCTAGGTACATGATTTCAGTTTTGTCTCCGTTAAGCCTGAGACACGAATGTTGCATCTAGGTGGCGACCTTCTCCAGGCAGGATTCCAGGTCCGGAGGATCAATAAGCGGGTGATTTAGAGATACCACCAGCTCAGTGTCATCCGCATAGGTAACAACTTTGATCCCATATGGCTGGATGACCTCAGCCAGTGGCCTCATGTACACGTTGAAAAGTGTAGGACTCATGGAGGATCCCTGAGGCACTCCATAGCTCAGACCTGGAGTTGGAGTCACCCGCAAAGAGCTGAAACGTTCTGCCATTGAGAAAGGATTGATCCAAGAAATGGCTCCTCCTGACATAAGGCCCGCAGGTGAGGGCTCACTCTTCAAACACAGAAACGGGTACCTGGTGAGCAAGTTTCAGTTCTCAGAAGTCATGCGTGAAGCCCTGAGCAAGGCAGGCCTCCCGCTGCCTAATTTAGATCACACTCTTTTAGGGTAGGGGTGGCAATGACTGCCACACAACACAGGATGCCAGAGGCTGGAATTAAGGCAGTGGGCAGGCGGTGCTCCAATGCGTATAAGACATACGTGAGGCCTCAGCTGGCTTGAAACACAAAAGGGACAAAACCCAAAAGGAACTGCACAGTGAGACAAACTAACTCTGTGCATGTAGCCTTGGCAGGGACCTGGCCCAGATTGGTTTAGGTGGTCAGTTACTCTTTCATCCACTGGATGTAGGCCACAGGAAAGAGGGGAGGCCAGAAGCTACATGCATTAGTTGGTGGGGCTACTCAGGGATGAGATGGGAACATATATCGGCGACCTTGGTCAAACTAAAGCTGGCAGTCACCTGTCACCCCAACGTCTTGGTAATTTACCTGGGAGAAACAACCTTGCACAGCTGGAGAAAGAGGACCTCCTCCACGACATCCACCTGGGGTTAGCTGAATCAGCAAGATTGTTTGACAGCACCACCATCATGTAGCCAGAAATCAGGCCCAGGTTGTCATGGCGAAGGGCCATATCAAATGGGGCAGTGGATAACTTCAGAAGGAATTTAAACATTGTAGCCAAAAAATACTGCAAAGCCAATGGCTTATAGAGCATCAGGAATGGCCTGATCAACCCAAGGCGCCCACAACTATATGCAACAGATGGGGTGCATCTGTCAGAGAAAGGAAGTAAAGTTTTCTGGGCAAACGTATGGGAAGCCATGGCAGTTGGCAAGCTGCACCTAAAAAGGATTAAAATGCAAAACCCTAAACAAGGAAGGAGGAGCCGCCTGGAGACATGAGCCTCACATGCGGTATTTCAAACAAAAAGGGGTACATTTGTTGGCAAAGGAGGCACAGCAACAAGGTGGTGTGCTGGAGGAAGGCCACTTACCCGGGATGCCTTACGGCAGGGTGAGTGAGTAAGCAGAGCATGGCACTTGCAGTCCAGACCCACAGGATGGCAGGGCACAAAATGGACAGGCAAGGTAGCGAGTTGGGCCTAAGAGCAGTAATAGACTACCCCCATGTGATCAAAGATCAACCCACAAGAAACCTTATAGCCCCAAAAACGGCATGTATGATTGCCTCAACAACTAAAAGGTGTGATAAAAATGACAAGCAAATGCCAGGACTGGATTGGTATATGGCAGAGGTGATTTATGACCTGTCATCCGTTTGTGATCTACGACTGGCCACTGTGAGTTATGAAGGCTTGACACAAAGTATATCATACATGTTAAAAAAAAACTGCGGCCAAGATTTCCCACAAGAAAACACAGACACATATCTGGTGTAACTTTATTCAAAAGTGTATTAGATATGATGTGCATGTACAAGTTGGAGTGGGCCTTGTGCGGGGGTTATAGCACCTACAGTGTAGAGGTGCTCTCTTGGCATAGATTCACCCTGAATATTCTAATGAGATAGGTATGTCTCTACCTGGATGCTGCAGTGATGTCTTATTACTGGCAGAGGAACAATCAGACCATTCCCAAGAGGAACATGCAGTGGCGGCCAGCACCGATCAGGGACGGGGGTGGGTGGTGAGTGGGTATAAAAAATTAAAAAAAAGCTTACCTGATTGCCGCGTCTCTCCTCCGTTGTCCCTCTGTCGTCTCTCGGGCCAGAACAGGATGCAGGAAGCACCAAGCTCCCCATAGCCAATGCAGCATTGCAATGCAGGTTTGTGATTGGTCTGAGCAGCGTGGGTCACTTGCTCACTTTGCCACTGGATTCAAGCTAGCCTGGCTGATGTGGGGTAAGTTCCAGGGAAGACCTGGCTTGGCAAATCGGGCAGGACTGTTCCCATGGCGACCCAGGTCAAGACTGATTTGCATATGCCTGGGTCTGAACTGGGGTGGTGAAGTGAGCTAAAAAACAATGATGGATTCAACCCATATCTAATAGTGACTGGGGGTGAGTGCCTGAAAAGTTTCAGTGCTACGTCCATCATCTCTTTGTGTTTGCGGTGGTTACAAAAAGACAGCCCAAAACAAACACATAGATCTACAAATAATGTTTACCACTCTCACACTACAGCTGGGTCGTAATCCAGTCCCTGCTCCTGCGATGGTCTCGTTGTCTATGAGGGTGATGGCTCAATGGACTGTGGATATGCAAATATAGTAAACAAATTCATTGCATACCCATAGTTCTTTGCAGTCTAGCCAGGGCCGGACTGGCCATGCTGGGCATCAGGCGTTTCCCCTGGAGGCTGGAAGGGTGAGAGCCGGTTTTATTACTGGGGGCCAGATTTGCAGTGGTGCTGCAATATCAGCCTACAGTAACAAAAGCAGCAAGCAAGCATTTCCAGCCTCCTGGGGCCAGGCAGTGCTTCCCCATGGGCTGGTCCGAGAAAATTGCATGGGCTGCTTTGGGTTCCCAGTCCAGCCGTGAGTCTTGCTGCCATATTTTTAACAGAGAAGCCCCAGCCCTAGAATTATTTTGTGAGAATGGGAGTGGAAGCATCCTTCATTAATATTATATGTTTTTAATGAACACCACAGGTCTGTGGTGTTTCGGCCAGAAATTACACAGGCTGCAAGCAGGCAAATTCTCTGGATGGAATATCAGAAAAGAAGGGAAAAGTCAGCATGTAGTTCCAATTGCCAAATTTTATTCCCAAAAACTCAAAAATCCTGTTATTTCAACTCCAGTGGAGTTACCAGCAGGGACCTCTTAAGAATTTTGGGGGCCCTGGGCCAAACGTATTTTGGGTGCCCCTCTTCAGAACAGCTTTGAATTTATGATCCAGTTTCAACTCTTGCATAACCTCTTTGTCCAAGTCACTGACAGTGCACAGGCACACTCATCCAAATCATACATGTGTTTACATCTAATATTCAGGGATAGTGATGTGTGTTTTCAACAGTGTAATACAGTAGCAGCTCACTAACAATAATGCAAATAATCTCTGTGACACCCTCCTGTTTCTCATATGTGTGGTCCTGTTTCGATCATAAAGAAACATATTTTATGGATGTTGCATGAAAGATTAGCACAACATTTCTCTGCAAAATGTCTGTATTAGACTATCACTCATCACCCCCATTAAAAATAAATTAAAGGAAGACAGTATTTAAAACGAAGGGGGATATTTACAAAGAAGTGGCGGAGTGAGGCGTTAGGCGTCATGGCTTAACGCCTCACTCCGCCACTTCAGAAACGCAAGGCTGCACCATATTTACAAGGACATGGTGTAGCTTTGCGTTTCCCCCTGTGCTGGGGCTACACTTAGCAGTGTAGTGCCAACGCAGGCACCCTTGCGCCATAATGCAAGGGTGTCTACGTGCAGGGGAAGATTGTTCACGTACAGGAAGGTCCCCCTTCCTGCACATAAACAATCTTGAAATGCCATTTTGTCACTTCTATGTGTGCTGTTTAATGCAGCACACATAAAAGTTTCGGTCGGACTCCATTGAAGTCAATGGGAGCCGGTCGTACAACGCGTACGCGGGCTCCCATTGACTCAATGGGTGCGAGGCGAACAAGGGCGCCCCTACAGTGGGTACGCGGCGAAGCGACTCGCGCCGTACATGCACAGGTAGGGGGGACCCATGGGTCCCCCCTGTGTGCGACTCACGCGGCTACGCATACAGGGGGGTCCGACACGGACCCCCAAAGTGCGGCTCCGACTGCTCTTTGGAGCCGGACTGCGCGAGTCGGTCGGACTGCTCGAGGCGCGCATCGTACTTACCCGGCCGGGGGACGTCTCCATTGCGCGGTGCGAGTCAAGTCCGTGCGAGTCGGTCGGAGCGGACGGGTTCTGCGAACGAGTCGGTCGGCGATTTCGCAAGCGCACGCATCGTACTCGCTCGCCCGGATGCACGTACGAATCGGTCGGGAAATAGGGCTCCGAATCGGATCCGGTTAAGCCGAATCCGATTCGGTGCCCTACCGGCCGAGATCGGAATCGACCCCTATGTGTCAAAAAAAGAGAAAGATAGGAGGAAGAGAAAAAGGGTGAGAAAAGAGTGGAAGTTCGATAACTGGCTTGACATATTCAGAACAACAGCATATATTATTGTTGAGAAGTTCCCACGTTATGCGGCAGACCTCTGGCTCTACGAGGTCAACAGACATGAGGCACATAGGCAATTCCCAGGGGAGGCATGGTTGGATTATAAGGGATTTAGATTGAAAATGCAGACGCACCCTGAAGTGGAGTGGAATGAGGAGGATGTATCTGGGTCCATCCACAAGATGTTGTTGGCAAAAGAGGTCAAGGTTTGGGCAGGAAAAGGCAAGCAGCCCTTTGGAATACCCCCTTTAAGGGGAAACATAAATCATTTCACAAACACAAAGCACATAGCAGCTGTAAAGTGCTGGCACACAGTGGGTCAGCAGCAATTTTCGGGTAATACGACTCAGAAAAATGCACATGGGGTGCGTCATGCAAATTTAGGCACACTTCCACGGTATGTGGGCGGGGACATCGAGCCTCAGGGTGCATGTGCAAGAAGAACCACAGCGATAAGAAAGTTAAGAGGAAGAAGAAGCACTAGCAAAGACACAAGGGCTGCGGGACACCAAGGGGAAGTTTCCTTCTAGCCAAGTCCGCCATTAACACACACCAGCTCAGGAGGCTAGCCAACGGGGAGTGCAAGGACACACTAAGGGCTTGCCATGGTCTGGCTAGGGAATTGGGAGTGCAACCAGCAGCAAAAAAACAGTTGGCCCAGCAACAAGGCTGGTATTCCTCGGAATAGAGCTAGACTTGGTGGCAGGGACATCCAGTTTGCCAAAGGGCAAGGTAATTGTGATAACGCAGGAGATAAGGTCCATGTGCAGCAAGGAGAAAGCCATGCTCAGCGAGCTGCAAAGGCTAATTGGCAAACTCAATTTTGACATGAGAGTCATACCAGCAGGGCGAGTCTTTGCCAGGTGCCTGACATGGTTCATGGTAGGTTTACAGGAGAAACACCACCATGTTAGGATAGGGGCAGGAGTGATGGGGAACCTGATCATGTGGAACTCGTTTTTGGCAGAGTTTAATTGGCTTCTCATACGGAGAGAAGGATGGGTGACTGCTAAACAGATAGCCCTATTCATGGATGCAGCCAGTAGCCAAGGATTTTGGGCAATACTAGGAAGGGAGAGGTACACAGGGCTCTGGCCCAGGAGATGGCAGGAGTTTAGCATCACCAAGTACATCATCTTCCTCGAGCTGTTCCCCATAGTGGTGGCCCTGACTCTCTTGAAAGATAGACTGAGTGAAATGAAACTGATTCTATGGTCAGACAACCAAGGGGTATTGCAGGCCATTAATAAGGGTACAGTGAGGTGTCCAGACCTATTAAGGGTAATGCAGCAGATGGTTAAATTGCAAGTGGAGGGAAACCTCAAAATAATAGCATGACACGTCCCCAGGGTGGAGAACCCACTGGCAGATGCACTCTCTCGTTCTCAGATGAGCAAGTTCAGAAGGGTAGCACCAAAGGCAAAGCAGATGATGACTCTTTTCCCTGTCGATTTGTCCACAGGGAGCTGGCGGAACAGACCTGTCAGTTCTAATTCAACATGCTCTCACAACTGGCACAGCAAAACGTTTTAAAAATATGTGAGCACAGTGATGCAGGTGGGAGGTCTACCGATACTGGGAGACCCAGATGCCACATCAAGGGCCGTGGAACGCTTTGTTGAATAGGCATACCTAATGAAAAAGTCAAAATTATGGGCTCAGGCCCACCTGACAGCAGTGGCTCACTTCTGAGAGCTAAGTGCAGGAAGGGACCCTACAGCCTCACACTATATCAGGGTAGACATGAAGTGCTGGAAGCTCCTGGAAGTGAAAAAAAACAGGACCCGTGGTGACCCACAGAGTTCGAGAAACTGACCCAAGTATTGGATGCACTGGAGGGGGTGACAAAGCGCCAGTTCGAGGGATCTCCATACAAAGCAACTTTTTCAACTGCATTTTTTGGGGCGTTCAGAGTCAGCGAGTTTGTGGCCCCAGGGAAAAAGACACAGGCACTGCATGCCTGCAAGCATCAGATGTCAAGCCAGGAGTAGCAAGGGTGGAGCTGCTGTTGAGAAAGTCAAAAACGGAACAGGCGGGCACTGAGTCCTGAGCACAGCTGACCTGCATTGAGTACCCCAGATACTGCGCAGTTTGCTACCTTTTTGCCTACATGGCAATTATTATTAATTAACACTTATTAAGTGCATGGCTACTCTGAGGCATCCCAGCGCTGACAGCAAAACAGGCATAGGGAGGCGTCTATTAGTTAATGCGCTGGAAAAGCCAGGTTTTAAGACACTTCCGAAAGGTGAGGTGAGATGTCTCTGAGCGCAAATTGAGGGGAGGGAGTTCCATAATTTAGCTGTGTTGTATGAAAAGGAGCGGCCTCCGCTACACATCCTTTGAATTTTTGGGACGGTGGCTAGATTAGAGTTCGCTGAACGGAGAGGTTTCCTAGGCCGATATGCGGTAATAAGGGGCTGGTTGATACGAGGGCCTGTACCCATGAGTGTCTTGTGTGCAGTGCATAGAGCCTTGAAGGAGATCCTCTCCTCTATAGGCAGCCAATGTAGGGTTTTTAGACTGGGCATGGCTGACTGCGTTCTGGAAGAACCAGTCAAAAGTCGGGCGGCACAATTCTGTGCCACCTGAAGCTTCCTTAAAGTGGATTTTGGTGCTCCTAGGTATAGTGAGTTGCAATAGTCCAGGCACGAGAGAATCAAGGCCTGGACCACAACCCACCTTGCCCCCATAGGAAGTAGGGGAAGGACTTTCCACAACATTCTGAGGATGCCGTGACAAGCCCCTGACACTGCCACTGCTTGCTGGTCAAATTTAAGTGATTTGTCAAGCCACACGCCCAAGCTCTTTATCTTGGGCTTTGGGACCGGGGGGGGCCCCAGATAAATAGGCCATGAGAGTTTGAGCGCTTTGTTGGATGTATTCCCTAGGTACATGATTTCAGTTTTGTCTCCGTTAAGCCTGAGACACGAATGTTGCATCTAGGTGGCGACCTTCTCCAGGCAGGATTCCAGGTCCGGAGGATCACTAAGCTGGTGATTTAGAGATACCACCAGCTCAGTGTCATCCGCATAGGTAACAACTTTGATCCCATATGGCTGGATGACCTCAGCCAGTGGCCTCATGTACACGTTGAAAAGTGTAGGACTCATGGAGGATCCCTGAGGCACTCCATAGCTCAGACCTGGAGTTGGAGTCACCCGCAAAGAGCTGAAACGTTCTGCCATTGAGAAAGGATTGAATCCAAGAAATGGCTCCTCCTGACATAAGGCCCGCAGGTGAGGGCTCACTCTTCAAACACAGAAACAGGTACCTGGTGAGCAAGTTTCAGTTCTCAGAAGTCATGCGTGAAGCCCTGAGCAAGGCAGGCCTCCCGCTGCCTAATTTAGATCACACTCTTTTAGGGTAGGGGTGGCAATGACTGCCACACAACACAGGATGCCAGAGGCTGGAATTAAGGCAGTGGGCAGGCGGTGCTCGAATGCGTATAAGACATACGTGAGGCCTCAGCTGGCTTGAAACACAAAAGGGACAAAACCCAAAAGGAACTGCACAGTGAGACAAACTAACTCTGTGCATGTAGCCTTGGCAGGGACCTGGCCCAGATTGGTTTAGGTGGTCAGTTACTCTTTCATCCACTGGATGTAGGCCACAGGAAAGAGGGGAGGCCAGAAGCTACATGCATTAGTTGGTGGGGCTACTCAGGGATGAGATGGGAACATATATCGGCGACCTTGGTCAAACTAAAGCCGGCAGTCACCTGTCACCCCAACGTCTTGGTAATTTACCTGGGAGAAACAACCTTGCACAGCTGGAGAAAGAGGACCTCCTCCACGACATCCACCTGGGGTTAGCTGAATCAGCAAGATTGTTTGACAGCACCACCATCATATAGCCAGAAATCAGGCCCAGGTTGTCATGGCGAAGGGCCATATCAAATGGGGCAGTGGATAACTTCAGAAGGAATTTAAACATTGTAGCCAAAAAATACTGCAAAGCCAATGGCTTATAGAGCATCAGGAATGGCCTGATCAACCCAAGGCGCCCAGAACTATATGCAACAGATGGGGTGCATCTGTCAGAGAAAGGAAGTAAAGTTTTCTGGGCAAACGTATGGGAAGCCATGGCAGTTGGCAAGCTGCACCTAAAAAGGATTAAAATGCAAAACCCTAAACAAGGAAGGAGGAGCCGCCTGGAGACATGAGCCTCACATGCGGTATTTCAAACAAAAAGGGGTACATTTGTTGGCAAAGGAGGCACAGCAACAAGGTGGTGTGCTGGAGGAAGGCCACTTACCCGGGGATGCCTTACGGCAGGGTGAGTGAGTAAGCAGAGCATGGCACTTGCAGTCCAGACCCACAGGATGGCAGGGCACAAAATGGACAGGCAAGGTAGCGAGTTGGGCCTAAGAGCAGTAATAGACTACCCCCATGTGATCAAAGATCAACCCACAAGAAACCTTATAGCCCCAAAAACGGCATGTATGATTGCCTCAACAACTAAAAGGTGTGATAAAAATGACAAGCAAATGCCAGGACTGGATTGGTATATGGCAGAGGTGATTTATGACCTGTCATCCGTTTGTGATTTACGACTGGCCACTGTGAGTTATGAAGGCATAACACAAAGTATATCATACATGTTAAATAAAAACTGCGGCCAAGATTTCCCACAAGAAAACACAGACACATATCTGGTGTAACTTTATTCAAAAGTGTATTAGATATGATGTGCATGTACAAGTTGGAGTGGGCCTTGTGCGGGGTTATAGCACCTACAGTGTAGAGGTGCTCTCTTGGCATAGATTCACCCTGAAGATTCTAATGAGGTAGGTATGTCTCTACCTGGATGCTGCAGTGATGTCTTATTACTGGCAGAGGAACAATCAGACCATTCCCAAGAGGAACATGCAGTGGCGGCCAGCACCGATCAGGGACGGGGGTGGGTGGTGAGTGGGTATAAAAAATTAAAAAAAAGCTTACCTGATTGCCGCGTCTCTCCTCCGTTGTCCCTCTGTCGTCTCTCGGGCCAGAACAGGATGCAGGAAGCACCAAGCTCCCCATAGCCAATGCAGCGTTGGAATGCAGGTTTGTGATTGGTCTGAGCAGCGTGGGTCACTTGCTCACTTTGCCACTGGATTCAAGCTAGCCTGGCTGATGTGGGGTAAGTTCCAGGGAAGACCTGGCTTGGCAATTCGGGCAGGACTGTTCCCATGGCGACCCAGGTCAAGACTGATTTGCATATGCCTGGGTCTGAACTGGGGTGGTGAAGTGAGCTAAAAAACAATGATGGATTCAACCCATATCTAATAGTGACTGGGGGTGAGTGCCTGAAAAGTTTCAGTGCTACGTCCATCATCTCTTTGTGTTTGCGGTGGTTACAAAAACACACCCCAAAACAAACACATAGATCTACAAATAATGTTGACCACTCTCACACTACAGCTGGGTCGTAATCCAGTCCCTGCTCCTGCGATGGTCTCGTTGTCTATGAGGGTGATGGCTCAATGGACTGTGGATATGCAAATATAGTAAACAAATTCATTGCATACCCATAGTTCTTTGCAGTCTAGCCAGGGCCGGACTGGCCATGCTGGGCATCAGGCGTTTCCCCTGGAGGCTGGAAGGGTGAGAGCCGGTTTTATTACTGGGGGCCAGATTTGCAGTGCTGCTGCAATATCAGCCTACAGTAACAAAAGCAGCAAGCAAGCATTTCCAGCCTCCTGGGGCCAGGCAGTGCTTCCCCAGGGGCTGGTCCGAGAAAATTGCCAGGGCTGCTTTGGGTTCCCAGTCCAGCCGTGAGTCTTGCTGCCATATTTTTAACAGAGAAGCCCCAGCCCTAGAATTATTTTGTGAGAATGGGAGTGGAAGCATCCTTCGTTAATATTATATGTTTTTAATGAACACCACAGGTCTGTGGTGTTTCGGCCAGAAATTACACAGGCTGCAAGCAGGCAAATTCTCTGGATGGAATATCAGAAAAGAAGGGAAAAGTCAGCATGTAGTTCCAATTGCCAAATGTTATTCCCAAAAACTCAAAAATCCTGTTATTTCAACTCCAGTGGAGTTACCAGCAGGGACCTCTTAAGAATTTTGGGGGCCCTGGGCCAAACGTATTTTGGGTGCCCCTCTTCAGAACAGCTTTGAATTTATGATCCAGTTTCAACTCTTGCATAACCTCTTTGTCCAAGTCACTGACAGTGCACAGGCACACTCATCCAAATCATACATGTGTTTACATCTAATATTCAGGGATAGTGATGTGTGTTTTCAACAGTGTAATACAGTAGCAGCTCACTAACAATAATGCAAATAATCTCTGTGACACCCTCCTGTTTCTCATATGTGTGGTCCTGTTTCGATCATAAAGAAACATATTTTATGGATGTTGCATGAAAGATTAGCACAACATTTCTCTGCAAAATGTCTGTATTAGACTATCACTCATCACCCCCATTAAAAATAAATTAAAGGAAGACAGTATTTAAAACGAAGGGGGATATTTACAAAGAAGTGGCGGAGTGAGGCGTTAGGCGTCATGGCTTAACGCCTCACTCCGCCACTTCAGAAACGCAAGGCTGCACCATATTTACAAGGACATGGTGTAGCTTTGCGTTTCCCCCTGTGCTGGGGCTACACTTAGCAGTGTAGTGCCAACGCAGGCACCCTTGCGCCATAATGCAAGGGTGTCTACGTGCAGGGGAAGATTGTTCACGTACAGGAAGGTCCCCCTTCCTGCACATAAACAATCTTGAAATGCCATTTTGTCACTTCTATGTGTGCTGTTTAATGCAGCACACATAAAAGTTACAAAATGTCATTTTTTTAAGGATTGTTTATGTGCAGGAAGAGTCATCTTCATGAACATAAACAATCCAAGGCGTTTTGCTTTTTCCATGTGTGCTGCACAAGGCAGCACACATGGAAAAAGAAAAAACGAGGAGAAATAAAGCATTTCTCCTTGTTTCGCCAAGTTAAGACCAGGTTTTTCCTGGTCTTAATTTTGGCACTGCCTCCTATTTACGCTGCTCTTGTAAATAAGGGGCAGCGTCAAAATCAATGAGTGTTGGGGTGGAATGCCCACTGCAACACTCACTGCCCACCCCCTTCACGCTAAGCATAGCGTGAAAGGGGGCCTTATTTACAAGGCAGCGTTAAGCCACAATAAGTGGCTTAACACTGCTTTGTAAATAAGGTGAAGCCGCTATCGCCACAGAAACATCACAAAAAGTGACGTCCCTGTGGTGAAAGGGACTTGTACATATGCCCGAACTGTTTAAAAAGAGAGCCGGCTCTATCAGGAGCCCCCCCGAAAGGGTGGGGCCCTGGGCCAGAGCCCACTTTGTGCATGCCTTAAAACGTCTCTGGTTACCAGGACCCTTAGTTACAGTAATTCCAGAGGAAGAAACAGCGAGAAGTATTATTGCCACTATTAATCAGGAACTGGGGGTGGGGAATTAACAGAAACACCAGAGGAACAGAGTGGGCATCAGGGGGTGAAATAGAACCCATCAAGAAAACAACAACCTGTGATGGCTGACAGAACATGGCAGCTGGGGTATGCAGGAAAGTGCAGGGGAAAACCTTTGGGAATTCTACAGGGTGTCGAGGTGCAGATGGGGAGAGGCAATCACAAAATGAAACATCAATCTGTGATTGCAGACACAACATGGTAACTATGGTGTACAATAGCGTGTGGAGACCCGAGGAAGGGAATGATGGATGGCTACAGACCAATGAGGATGGGCACAGTGTTGAGTACACAGAAACCAATAACCCATGTGTCTGACTTGATATTGTATTCAGGGCAAAAACAAAGAAATAAAAAAAAGAGACTTAGACAAGTGCTCTGAGAAGGGTACAGGAAGTGGCCAGGGAAAAGAAAGGAGCCAACCGGTGCTTAATTTGAGCCAGTGGTTTCCAGTGCTCGGAACCAGCACTTAATTGTCAACACCTGCACTTGTGACACAAGGTGGCGCTCTCTAGCTAATTTAGAGATGACCACAACAACAGCTAATTATTAATTTAATATACATTAAAAATTACAATTACCTGCCGCCGAAACAATTCTTACAGCTTTGAGGGCCTGAAATAGTACTCATCACACTTGTAGGAGTGTGATGGTTATTATTGTGTTGTTACTATCATTGGCAGCATGGCATTGGCAATGTGTGGTGCAAGCTTCTGTGGCCTCCTGGCGAGAGCCCTGGCACTTATTTTGTTATTACAAATTATGCACTGGAGCGAACAGGCATCAGCCACTGTGGAACAAAAGTGAGGGATAGCAGAGTGACACATCAGTTGCTAGGCCCCTTAGAGCAAAGAATCATGGTCCCTGGTGAGATGTGGAAGCAGGATGATGTGAAATCTGAAGATGTGAGATGTGGAAGCAGGGAGAGGGGTGGGTTGTTCGTTGCCCGGGCTAGCATAAGCGTGCACTATGCAAAGGAGGCCGCCATGCTTCTGGCATTGGTTATTTGAACTACTTTATTGCCACAAAGGATATTTCAAAGAACGTGTGAGACAGGAGTCACTATAGTTGATGCACAGGTGAAATAAGTGGGCTCCCACCCATTAATACAGATGCAAAGTAGCCTCATTCCACCATACAGTAATTGAAGGGATGTTATTTACTCTCAAAACACAAAGTCATGATGCAATGCTTTTTTTGTAAATAACAATTCAAAGTGTAGACCCAAAGTATTGCTTTGAACAGACACCTTGAGGAAAATAGTTATCCCCTATGATAACAAATCCATCAATAGCAAGTAAAAGTGTAATTCACAGGATCATTTTCAATCTCAATCGAACATTATTACTACAACAGGCAAATCAATTTTTCTATCCCTTATTAGATGCACCAAGAGTAATTTCCAGATGAGATACTTGACTTGAAACATGTTTCAATTTTCAACCCTGGACCAGTTGAGACTTTAATTTTCTAGAATAATAATGAGCACCCCTATATTCATGGTGATTTACGTTAAAAAGATATGGGCAGGGAGACTATGACATCTATTGCCAGATAGGAAGGACCATGAACAGCACAAATAGAAAATTCAACAGTGGGATATATCAGAAGTCAGTGCATCAGCTTGCAACATCTCCCATTGTGCTGTTTTTTTTAACCTACAATCTGCAGGTTGAAAAGGTGGACATCTTTGATGATATGTCTCGGGGTTTGTCACCGATGATGTCCGAACTGGAGCAGTTACTGGTTGCCATACATCTATGTAAGGGGTCACATTTTCATGCCTGGTTATAAGGAGCCCTCCAGCCAAATCAGTGTGCCTGTATGAGTCCAGAAACGACTGCAACAAGTTCAGGCAGAGCATGGGTAGGTACACACCTTGGTAAGTCCTGCCAAGTTGCGGCTGTCACGGATTGGGGGTGGTGAGGCAAGGAGGAGGGAGGGGGCATAAAAATAAAATAAAAATTCACTTACTTTATCGCCACGTCTCTCCTCCGTCGTCTCTCGCTTCATCCGGAAACAGGAAGCACCCAGGCTGCCCTAAGCCAATCACAACGCTGCACTGCAGCATTGTGATTGGTCTGAGCGCTGTGGTTTGGTGCTCAGCCAGGGAATGAGAGCCTGGGCATGTTCTCCACCCCGGCTGTAATGCAGCCTGGGTGGAGAACATGTAAAGTGCGCATGACTGTTTGGCCTGCCCGAGACAGCTGGCTAAACATTCATGCGCACTTAGAGAGTGTGTCACCACTCCTCCCCTGCTCTGAGAGCTGAGCAGCCCCGCCCCACAAAGCTGCTGCTGCAGGAAAAATAAAATGATAATAACGTCAAGTTATTATCATTTTATTTTTCCTTTTTATACTCCGAGAAGCAGTGTGACGCCGCTTCTCCGCCTTAGAGGAGGAGCCGCCACTAGTCCTACCTCACATATCCGGGAATCTGTGACTGCCGGAGGAAAGAAACATTCATTGAAAAAATCGATTTATCCTAGCTCATATCTATACTATGTTTGTACATGCTCATCCCCGTTAGCCTGCCAATCAGATTCCCTACAATAGTGCTTTGCAAGGCAGTCATCCCGAATTTAGTACTGCTCAGACAATTCCTTAAGAATATATTAGCTATTAGGCTGCTCTTTTTCTCCAGAATGGCAACTGATTTTACCCTTTTGCGACCTAAACAATGAAGCACAATCCTCTCTTGCCAACTTTCTTTGTTTCCTTAAAAATTAAAATGTAGCATGATACTTTTCAGGAAAGAGGGAAAGAAACCCTCACAAAAGGTGCAGACCTCGAATCCTCTTGGTACAAAATACACTCCATGTTCTCCCTTCTCCTAAGCCCCTTTGGATCTGGCCTCTCATAGATAAGATAGATAATTTTTTTATTGCACAATTAATTAAAATTATTGCGTGGCCCCTCATAAGCAACTATGCATTTCTATTACAATTTGAACATTTAACTTTGGGACAAAAAGGGACAGATGATAATAAATGTTACGTTTAACAATCCATTTTTTTCCAAATCATTTGTATTTATTTAGTGCAACACTTGCTGCATCAAATAAAGGTACATAAACCAAATTCCTTGTTTTTATAAGGACATCTCCTGTCCTGAATTGCATTAAAACAGAATAAAAAGCTGCTTACACTTTCAGATGATACATCATTGGATACCGGCAAAAATGGCCAATTTATTCTGAGGTGTGACTTGTCTGGGGAAGCACGTACGCAGGGTTAACGATACCGCGCTTAAGCAGGCACACAAAAAGGCAATATTTTGGAATTCTAGTCAATTGTGCGCAGGAAGGCTCGCGGACAATAGCTGTTCCTGGTTACGTCACTTTGCAATCCCGATTATACCAAGTGCGCAGTCCCGTCTCAAGTAAATAACACCAGCTGCCAGGTCGCGTGAGTGACGGGGCAGCACAATAAATGCTCAGCGAAACTCAGCAGAGATCCATTGTTGTGAAAAATGGAGGCTCTGGGAGCTTTTCTGGCACAAAGACACCTGCAAATCATGCTACTGCGCGAGGTGAGAGTAGGTACTGACAGGCGGGGGAGGGGCGGGCTGTACCCACGCCGGATTTCTGTGAAGATGGCTGACATATCAACATACCAGAGGCAGAGGTGATTGTAATTGTAAATGCATTTAATATAGCGCTTACTACCCCTGGAGAGGCGTCGCAGCGCTTTTTCACCGAGTAGCACGCTACTCCGGAACCCAAAAAGATTAGTGGTGAACTAGTATAGGGAAATATGAAATTAATTTGAGCGGTGGACATGTTAATCTGTTATTTGGATTGGAAAGGATAGTGGAGGGATAGAAGAGGGAAGGGTTTGCATTTATATAGCACTTGCTACCCCTGATGAGGTATTGAAGCACTTTTCGGCAGGTAGGACACTAATCCGGAACCCAAACAGGATTAGTGGGGAATTATTATAGGGGAATATGAAATAAATTTGAGCAGTGGACATGTGTGTTTATTATTTTGATTGAAAAAGGATAGTGGAGGAATAGAAGAGGGAAGGGTTTGCATTTATATAGCACTTGCTACCCGTGATGAGGTGTTGAAGCGCTTTTTGGCAGGTAGCACGCTACTCCAGAACCCAAACAGGATTACTGGGGAATTAGTATAGGGGAATATGAAATAAATTTGCGGGTGGACATGTTAGTCTGTTATTTGGATTGAAAGGATTGTGTAGGGCTGGAAGAAGGAAGGGTTTGGATTTGTATAGCGCTTGCTACCCCTGATGAGGTGTTGAGGTGCTTTTTTGCGAGTAGCACACTACTCTGGAACCCAAACAGGATTAGTGGGGAATTAGTATAGGGGAATATCGAATACATTTGAGCGGTAGACATGTGAGTGATAGTGGAGGGATAGAAGAGGGAAGGGTTTGCATTTATACAGCACGTTCTACTGTGTCATTTGTATCATAGTTTAATGCTCATTGTGGTAGATGAAACTGCAGTACAGAAAAGAGCGCTATATATTTATGTTATATATAATCTACTAATGAGCAGCCTTGTTCCTCCGCTGTCACGGAACCTACTGGAGGCCGAGACACAGTGCTAGCACCTAGATGCCAGCTGCCAGCACTTCTTACCATTCTCTTACCTCTGGTCTACACTTTTGTTTACATTGCTCAATATACTGCTAATATATTTATCACTTTGCTCATATTTCTTGTCTTGTATTAGTGTACTAGACCGGGGCTCTCCAAAGACGGTCCCAGAGGGCCGTATTCATGCCAGATATTTAAGATAACTACATTTATCTAAATGGGGGTATGATAAAAATCTGGCATGGATACGGCCCTCCAGGACCGACTTTGGAGAACCCTGGCCTAGACCATGGACACTCACAAACCTTTTCCCAGGAGCCAAAATATATGGTCTGTGACGTGAGCAAGGGCGCATTGATGCCGGCTGGGGGGGTGTCATGGGAGGGTGTAAGGTGGGCGTAGGAGACGTGAAGCATGTATATGGTATTGCCAGTGAATTGTGGAGTTGTTTTGAGGGTTTCAATCAATATTGTCCTCTAAATTAAGCCCCTAGTCTCTAGAAGAATCAAAGATTGTGCAATACTCTATTATGCAGTATCTGAGTCGATGGCCTTCTACTGCATCCTTGTGTAAGCCGTTACTGCTTGCTGTCTCTACCTTTGGCAGGTCAAGTGTACAAAGGAAGTAATTTGCATATTGTACTGGAATGAAATAGAATCTCAGGCCTCACAATCTCCTTATGCCTTTAATCTCTTATCCGTAAACATTAGGAGTGCTTAGAAACACTTAAGGTGGCATGTTCTAAAAAAACCTTGACAAAGACACCCCCAACATGGCATGCAATTCACTGAGATTGGCAGACAGAAACACCCAACCTCCACCACTTGACATGGGACAGTGGTAAAGTTTTAGCCATGGCACTAAGACACAATGTTTAATCCTGGTTTTACCACCTTGTCAAAATATGCTGATTGTGAACTCCGAGGCATATTTACTAGGCCCTTGCACCACCGGAGTGTCACTTTTTTTGATGCTCCAGTGGCGCAGTGTTCTGAACCATATTTACCAGGCCACGCAAAGCCATCCTGCATGGCTTTTCATGGCCTTGTACATATGGCCCCCTTTCACGCAATACTCTGTGTGAAAAGGGCGCTCCATGGGTGTTGCTGTGAGTTTTCCCATGCAACACCCATGGATTCTGATGCATTACTGCATTTACCAGGTTTCGTAAACCTGGTAATATGCCCGATTCTAACTTCTCCCCAGGGGAGGTGTAAAAGTGGAGTTAAGAAGAGAAAAATATTTATTTCTCTTCGTTTCTTCCTCTTTCTATTTGTGCTGCATTCTGCAGCACACATAGAAGGAGGAAAACGCCATCAATGATAGTTTTTGTGCAGGAAGGTGTCCTTTCCTGCACAAAAACAATCATTCCTGCAAAGCAGGCACCCTTGCACGATGGTGCAAGTTTATTTTGTGCACCAGCGCAGAGAAAAGCACATGGATGTGTCGTATTGTTGTAAATATGATGCATCCCTGCACTTTCCTAATGACGCAGCTCGGCGCAGCAGGATGGCTTGCAGCGCCGCGCTGCGTAATTATCTTCTAAATATGCCCCTCTGTATTTAAAGTCTGGGCAGGTTCCACAGAACGGTGGCATTTCTTTGGTGAAAGTAGTCCCTGAGTCTTACCATCAGAACTACTCACACCCCAGTTGTTTAATGAGCAAGATGGAAACTATGGAAGAAGAAGGTATTTTTTAATTAATCTCATCCTACCCTTGACATAGGTTGTGCACTCTTCGATAATAACTTTCTGAACATATTTCTCTTTTCCTTTTTTAACAGAGATATGAAAAACCTAAATCGGCTAAGCAGTGAAAATATTTGATAGGAAAACAGGTCTGTAGCCCAACAATAATTTGATTTTACCCATGATAGATAGAACACCCTGTCTCATAGTCCACTCACTATAATAGGGTGTTGTGAGAAAGTTATAATCCTGAAACATGGAGTCCTGCACAGTGGTGTTGTTCCTCTGGCTTCACCTCCTTGTTTGATGAGAGTCAAATAATATCCTTCCTATGTCTGTGTCCCCTTGATTGCCGTCATATGATAGAGGTGGTCAGTAAAGGCTCGGGCCAAGCTTGAGCAAGATACATGGCTCCTGCTCACCTAAAAGTTCTATTGGATCCTCGAGCCAAAACAGAACCAAGTCTTCACATGGCTTCTGTCTGCTACCCACGTTCTAACCTTATGCTCTAGGTTTAAAGGACAAACCATTACTTTTGCTCTAAAACAAGAGAAGGAGAGAGTTACCAATATAGTGGCTGAATTGAACTAGAAAACCTGGGACCAGGATCGCCAAGTTGACCAAATTGTGTGATCTTAGGCAATTGTTTTACTTAACTTTGCCTCCTTTTTCTTCATTATAACTTATGAGAGTAACATGAAATGCATGAGTTTAGGATGTGCCATACACAACCTTCTCTTGTGTTCAATTTAATTAACTATAACTTTGGTCCTTGTTTAATAATAACCTAGGAACATGACAACTGACTTGTCTCATGGTTCACTAATGGCTTGTTGTGAGGGTGTCGGGGATTCATGAATGTTTCTAGGTTTGTAATTGAAACTATCATTTTTAATAAAGGCTTTTTAATGCAGTGATATATTCTGATGTAGTAAGATGAAATGTATCTGCATGTTATTTTGAAAGACACTTTTTGAATTTTGAAGACACTTTATAATATTTTTTGATTTTTGTTGCATGTTATCTTTAAAATTAAAAAAACTCCTAAGAATAAGTCATGCATGACATCTTTGCTTCTGGCCCTTTTCTTGAGTTAATGTGTAAATAAATGATTGAGCCTTCCACAGCTTTCTGAATTGTCTGCTAGTAATCACCATTCGCTGGCACGCAATAATAACAATCAATAAATGATTGCCCAGTCAATGCTTTTTCTTTAGATAAGGAAAAATACATTTATCACACACACACACACACACACGCACCCATGCGCACACACACACACACACACACACACATATACATAAGGTAGATTGAAAATATCTTAGTTGGCATTATGAAATCACATTTGACTCCTAAAGGGCATGAGCCCCAAAACCACAGTATGCCCCCACTGATACCAGATAGCAAATCACAATATAGGGGGTATCACTTGAAATAAAACGGGCCTACTGGCTTCAGCAAGGGTCGCCACAGCATATAAGGTAAGCCTATTGGCTTTATCAAGGGTGCACCACTTAAAAAGGTAAACAAAGCACACATTAATCATCATCAACCTTTCACCAAAGTCATTAATCATATGTAAATGCATTGTCATTAAACATTGTCAATAAAGCATTTTAACTTTGATTAAACCCACTGTGAACACAAAGGAATAATAAAATATTGAAAACGAATGAAACATGTGTCTGTCATTTTTATACACATTTAGACCGCAAGCTCTGCAGCCATACATCCAATCCCTAGAGAACGCTGTACTCGCAGCTATACAGCAAAAGCTCCAGCCTTGGTAATGCTTGATTAAATGAGAAAGTCAAGGGGATCATCATTTGTCAGACCCAAGAAACATAGGGCCAGTTTTCAAACTTCCTGATGGGGAGCGCTACTGCAGCCCCCCCACTTTATTTTAATCGCTGATGGTGACGTTGCACATTTTGAGGCTGCCAGAGTGAAGAAAAATATGTAAATGGTAAAACACCATAAGGCATTAAGGGGCGCTTTCTCTGGAGCTGTGAATAATTTATTAGTGCTTGGCCACTTTTGTTTAGAGCTGCATGGCGTTGCACCGCATGGCTTCCTTACTGTTTTTCTCTCTTTTTGTGGGGTGCCCGGTTCCACACAGACAACCCCATCCTCCAAATTAGTTGTCAGTTGGCTCCCCATGTGTCCCGCTCTGACCTTGCCAGTGTGGGAGCTGGCTGGCTTCTTCTCCATGCACACTCCATATGGTTAGGGTGCTGTGGCATGTACTGACTGCCCTGCTCCCAATCAGACACGTGCAGAGGGAGCAAGGTGAAGGCTACCATAAAAGAGGGAGGGCAATGCAATTTCCCTTCTCCATCCTGTCTCAGGGTTGTGGGATTGGGGTTCCGGGCCCCCAGATTTTGTTCTTAGCCCTTGCTTGGCTGCATTTGTGTTCATAAGACCCCTGGGAGATGGGGTCCCCCAGAGGCAGTTGAAGATGTGGGGAGGGGGCCCCACTCATGCCCCTCCTAGAAAACATTTAACTACCTTATGCGGCGACCCCTGGGAATGAAAAGACGTCAGCCTCGCGGGCACTTGGAGAGACCCAATGATCCTGGGGTCAACTGAGGCAGAGTCCTTGGTCCTTTTGCATATCAGGGAGTTTCCCCTTCCATTTGACCATGGCTATCCCAGTCCCAGGGTCCAGCAGCAAAAATCACAAAAGCCATCTATCTCCCTTGTGCAAGAGTTTTTAACAGAGGATGGAAGGTTCTAGAAGCCAAGTACCTCTGGCCAATTCTAGGGTGTCACATCACCTCTCCACACCTGTCCCAACCCTCCTGCACAGCATGCTGGGAAAGTTAAAGATGGCTTCATCCAGGAGTCACTGGTCACATCTCCTCTAGGGGCGTCCACTCCACCCATTGCTGACATCACTGCCAGGGCCTTTCTCACCATTATTTCAAAGAGGAGCCCACTCCTGTGTTGGATCCAGTTGTCTGGGCTTCCTCCTTTGTTCGGTGGGTCTGGGCAGTCCCCAGCCTTGGTACAGTGTGCCAGGTAATTAACAGATGCAGGTTTTCTTACCCACCCTTTCCACCTCAGGAACTGAGGGCATCATTGTTAAATGCTCCTTTTGTGTGGGGTGACCGCTGTTCCCTATGCTGGGGAGAAATGCAATTAACTAGGCCCAACAGGGTGACAACAGGCCTGGGATCTGATCCAGAGCTCAGCCAGATAAATGTGACGATTCTGGATGACCTACAAAGTGTACATGTATGGTCTTAGGGCCTGTGAATGTGAACTGGGCGCACACTTTTCACCCCAGTTTCATACCTCATTGGACTTCATTGGCCTAAGGGAAGTGAAACTGCACTCTAAGGCAGACCCCCCCCATGTGTATAATAAAGTGTCACTACAGACCAAACTGCAAATCATACTGACTTTTTCTATGACTGCCCACTAATATTATAATGCCTACCCCAGGTCAATATCTCACCATGCATTGTCCCTTCGGCACCAAGATTCCTGTGAGCAGTTACCAGGCTGCGCACAACAGTAGTCTCACACATGCACATGTGTGCACATTTTCATGTGTAACCAACCAAGTGCCCATTAACTTAGCTACGTCACAGCAGCCTTATCTTAAAATGTGGACACTGTCGCAGTCCATTAACATGTGATTACTGTGGGTGAAACACATGTAGTGAGACTAGCCAACAGTAAAACTCCAAAACCTGGTGATCACAAAGCATAAAATGTGGGCATACTAAATGTGAGAACCCCATTTTGCAACATGAATGTTATTGTTCAGTCAAGCCGACAGTGTCCCATTGCTGCTGTTCACTGGTGGACCACATGTGTGGAAGAGGAACCCCGAAACACCAATTTTTTAAGGCATCACAAAATGTAAACTGCCTAAAATTTACCTCAGATGGTTCCCCTTTGGTGTTAATCTTGAACTAAAAGGCACCCTCCCCAACATTAGCTTAGCACAGTAGCAACTAAGTAACTTGAACCACTGAATAACTGAGTTCTAGATCAGAGGAAAAGTTAAAGGGTTTTATTATAAAAATCTTAAAATCAGGCAGCGCAGAATAAATGCCATGAAGCCAAATGCAAAGTACACAGTGGCGGCCGCTCCATTAGGGCGTCGGAGCGCCACCCACTGCTTTCTCGCAGTGCGAGAAGCAGAAAATAAAATGGTATTTAAAATACCATTTTATTTTCTTCTTCTCGCGCTGCGAGAAAGCAGAAGGCAGGGGTATGCCTGGTTGGGGGCGGGCGGGAGGGTATGCCTGGTTGGGGGCGGGCGGGTGGGCAGGTCGGGGAGGAGTCGCTTGCACCACTCTGAGTGCCCTGACTGCTTGGTCGGCCCTGGGGCTGACCAAAGCAGTCATGCGCACTCTACATTTTCTCTTTGTAGGCTGCATGCAGCCTACATAGAGAAAATGGCCTCCCTACAGGCACCTGGCTGGGCGCCGTCCGGGACTCCGCACCAATCACAACGCTGCCATTGCAGCGTAGTGATTGACTTACAGGAGGGGAGGGAGCATGCCTGTTCCTGTCCAGGAGCAGAGGCGGCGCGGGATCCGGCCCAGGACCCGGTCACTCAGGTAAGTTTTATTTATTTTTTGTTTTACTCCCCCCCCGTGTATTGCGAGCCGCGACTGGGTCTAGGGGGCACAGGCAGATGGTGACTTTTCACTGCTAATTGCAGGTGAATGGGGTTTACTGGGGCGCGGGGGTTCAGATGTCTGCTCAACACTTCTTACACAGATGTAGGGGGTCGTGAGCTCAGCGCTATACAGGCGCTTAAAGCGGGCGTGCAGGCACCGGAGTTTGTGAACTGCTTGTAGTTGCACTAGTGCCTGTGCATAATGAGGTCCCGTAGGCGCTGTGCATCCTCCGCCTGTAAGTCTTTAAATTACGTTTCAGCTTGCACGAGAAATGTGTTTTACACGACGTGCTTATCTGCCATTTTACTCCCCCCCCTTAGAGGGTTTTATGTGACTCGTGTTCTGTATCAGCTATCCACGTATACGCTGACAGAGATCTTATGGGCGGGTTATTTCTATAGCGTCTGAGCATCCACGGCCACTTCAAGGCGCTGAAATGGAAGACGCCTTGTGGACGAGGTGATTGCGGACGCGTGCCCCCAGGTGTGTGTTTACAGACGAGAACGCTGTTTATTGGTGATCTGGGTGTGTGTTTGTAGACTGCGTGCGATGTACAGAGGACACGCGTGGTTTTGAAAGTAGAAGTGATTATCGCTGGCTGGTGACACACAACCTGCACACAGTGTATTTACAATGACAGTGCAGTGCCATACCCGTGTTTACAGGCGCTATGGCCGTTTAATTGTGGCCCATAGGTATGGAAATGGATTAAGGGTGACATTACCTCTAGCGTGTTTGCGGGCCATGAAAAGCACACTCTTGGTATGTTCGAGTATAGACAATAAGGTGACCGCTAAAGTCTCGATATTCGTGCAAAACTCAACTAGTGTAGCATTCGGTGACCGTAACAAATCTTTTATTGTTGTTAAAAAAATATGGGAATGTTGCTCAAAAAAGGTTTGCAATTTTGACAGCTACGGCGCAGTTGCATCGTTAAACCATATTTTATTTATAGTGCCATGAACCGTCATAGTTGTTATTATTGCCTAATGAGTTCATGCCCGGGTCCGTTACACAAACGTCAGAATAAATTACATCCATCATAACCAGCATTAATAGCAATAGATCAGTTCTTTATCGAATTCTGCACTGCTTTTGAGTATGACACAGCAGAAAACGTAAATGCAGACATACAGGATTTCTCTATTAAGTTTTTTTCAGGAGTGTGTTTTCTAGAAGGGTAGGGAGGGTATTGATGTCAGTGGCTGGGCTGGGTTGGTGATATTGGGTGAGATCTTAGTTTGTCCTATAACTTGGGCATACAGAAATACTTGAAGGGTCTGATGGTTTCTATTTCTGTCTTGGAATGACCTTGGTGTGTTGTTTGGGCTTGAAGTAAAGTGAAGTGACAACGTGGCCAGTCTACCCCAAGAATATGTGACCTTGCATTGGCTGATGATGTCGAGAAGGACAAGGTTGAAGATGTCGCCCTTGTCATGGATTGATTTAGTGACGTATTGCCTCACATTGTACTGATACGGTTGAGTTGGGTGCTTCTGTTTTTTTTTTAGCTAGAACTGTCAGCGAGGTGAAGTCTGCTAGAAGGGTGGTGTGCGTGTATTGGATGGATGAAAAGATCATAACATTCATCTATGAAGACAGCCCTGTGTGCCTCCCAAAGTAAAACAGATTATGTGAAACAATCATCTATATACACGTTTCTTGTAATAAAGGATGTACCGCACATATTTACAGCATCCCATTTACGTTCTAAAGTATGTGTTCAGTTTTGCGTTTCCTATTTGTTCCCAGTACAGAGCCTAAGGAAGCACACGAGTACACTAAAAAACAGACCTACAGAGCAGCATTTTATGTTTATTATGTCTCACTATTTTTGATTTGATTCTAATGTTTTCTTCACACTTGTGCTTCAAAATGCTATATTTGGATCCCCCTCTTTTCAACAATTTGCAGTAAATATGTGGTGTAAAACCCACCATTTGAATACATTTTTTTCAAAATTTCTTGTGGGGGGAAAACCCCCATACACCCTCCTTTTGCATTGCTCGCTCGCTCGCTTATTACATTAGGGTACAAAAATTTTCACCGCACCACTTTCAAAATCCACCAGCCGCCACTGAAAGTACATAGCAGAAAACAATTAATATTTCAATTCCCAAATGAACAGCAAAATCATAAAGAAAATAGGCAGCATCTCTAAAAGAAGATCCTAAAAATTCTGGCTTGCCCACAGAATCAAAGGGTTTTTATAATCGATTCGTGCATAACACATGAGAGAAAACTGCAGTTTCATCATGCCCTGATTGCAGGTAACAAATATCAAACAATTCAGAGTTTGCATCATCATTACGTCTATAAAACTATCATATCGCTAATAAAACTCTGAGCAATATGGGTGTCACATTGTCATAAGAAGATCCACCAATATGAAACATTTTCAAACAATTGACTGTACAACAATGGAAGAGTGCTAAATCCAGCAATGAAACTAGAGTGGAAGGACCTTGCGAAAAAGAAACATTAGAAACATGAAGGAAGTTTGTTCATGCACACTAGGAAAAATATAGTGACATCCTTTAGCCTACATTCTGCAGAGCTGTGGAAGGACAAATACACAGAAGAAAGGGTTGGGAGGGGTAAGAGCAGGAGCAAGCGACAAATGGCATCCATATTACCTTAAAATTGACTTTTCAGCAAAATCTGGACTAACTAAAATACATTAATAAACACACTTCTATATTTTAAACTCATTTAAACTGCACTCATGTTAATTTTTCGTTGCCATATACAATCCATTGTAAAATTAATTATTATACAACATTATTTATACATGAAAATATAAAAACGCTATTACATATGTAAAGGCCAGCCAGGCCACCAGTGTCCCAGGCCAGACTTTGACTAGATCATATGAGCTTTTTGAGCCCAGAATTATTTTTAACTAAATGGTGGCTGTGTGCATAAAAACATGATGGTCACAAAACACGAGCATTGCTTAAGCTAATGCTGTTTTGCTTTTCTAGTGCAAAAAATTACTTGTTTTCAGGTATGTGTTATTAATTAGAAAGAGTGCTAACTCTCCCACCTTAATAGATCCTCTGTGGTTAGGAAAAACACAGTTCAGAAAGAATCTCTGCTTAAACCCTGACAGTTATGGCACAAGCAGAAGGCGATCCACAGATAAGTGTGTTAAGTTCAAGCAGTACCAACACTTTTAAAGAAACAACACCACACACCTATGTAGATAAGCTCTCATCCTAACAGAGAGGTTATCCCCCCTACTTGGACTGGAGCCTAGGTGATAAGGAGGAACCTGGGCATGCATAGGAGAAGCTTTCCTTAGCATCTTCAAAGCAAAATTGGTAGTACTAAAAACTTCCCTCTGTTCGGTCAGCTGGTCCTGGACACTCTCAGATAGTTAATTCCTGCCAAGTAGTCAGCAGTTAAACCCCATCTGCTCTTCCTGGGCCTAGAGGCAAGCTTCTGTTCTCTGAGGCAAGGTATTAGCTAAAGAGAGGCTGAGTTACACACAATTAGTCTTTCAGCCGGTTTTGGCTCAGGCAGCCCAAAGTATATTTTTATGAAAGTTGTTTTTCAGCATCAACTCAAAAATACGATTTTAGCTATAAATACGAATTTGAAAGTTAAATAAGATATAACCTTGGAGATTTTTCTACCATTTTTCCACGCAAAGATGGGAAATAGATAATTTAATCCCAGTAGGCCTTTTCAGGGAAAAGGATAGCAAAACCTAAACAGTGAAATATCTATAGAATTTGAATTTACTGTGAGAGCACACTAACCTTAATATTTATTTATAGGTTAGCTCTCTACCAGGTAGACTTACAAGGCACACTGTAGGGGTGACTTATGAATGTATAAAAATAGGCTTTTCCTACATGGCAAAGGTGACTTTCCCTGCTGTGTTTCACTGCAGTGTATTTAAAATGTAACCCAGCCAGAGCACAGTGGTGATCCAGGCAAATATATACATTTATCAAATATGTTTGTAGTGTAAATGCACACTGCAGTCCATAAATTACATTCAACTTGCACACCAGTTTGTGCCATCTACAACGGTCTTACAAGACAGCCAAATAGAACAATTGGGTTAAACCAATTTTATCAGTATCATCTTAGGGTCAGAGCACATGCACGGTGGCACTGATTTTCAGTGGCACAGGTCATCAAATCCTAATGCCAGCAAAAATAGTCCAGAAAAAGGGAAAAAAATGAGGGAGATATTCAGAAAAGGCAAATGTGCTTCTCTTGTACATAAAATTGATCACACAATTATATTCTCAGATAGGCCCCGCTATATCAGCTCCACAAAGCTTAGTTAATTTCCTGTTTTTCTTAAGCCTTTGATGACCGAGACTTGGTTAAGGCAAAAATTTCATTCAGGAACAGTGTAAGATGGGTCGTGTCTAATAGTGAATGTCGAATACATAACTGTTGTGGGACCCAGATATTGTGTCCATGTGTTGTTTACATAATTATTATCCTATTAGACGTCTGTTTTTTATTAATAACTTCAATGGACATTATTTTTGTAAACGATATTTAGATCACTGTAGTTATGGCATATGATAATCTGACAACAATATTCTGGTACGATACTAAAAGGTGATTTGTGCAGTGTGCCTACGCTAGCATCTTTCCCCATCAGCCTTATAGGAACTGGATGGCTGTAACCCCCCCCGCTGACAGTATCACACTAGTAATTTGTATACATGTGTAGGCCTCACATATGTTTGCCTTCCAATACTTAATTTGTAAAAATAAAAAAAAGTGCAGGTGCCCAAACTTTTCCGAAGATGGCCACCACTCACTTCTAGCATGAGCATGGCCCGCTGCCTGCACGGACACCGAGAACCCTAAATGCATGGTTCACTTAGCCTCTTATATGTGTACTTAATGCACAGTCTCAGGACCGAATCCGGGGATGCTTTCGTACACTATTACAACTCTTTTTCCATGCCTTTATTGCTTTTAATGGTGGTACTTCTTTGCTTTGAGCTTAAATTTAAATTTCCCCCTTCTCTGCCTCCTTTTTGCTGTCCCTTTCCATATTTCCTCTCACATGTGCCTTCACTCCCCTCCTCCCTTCATTCGCCTTTACCCCATTCTAATCCTTTTAATCCCTCTCAACATCTTTTCTCTCCTTACCTTTCCCATTCTTTCTATACATCATCTTTCTCCCCTCTTTTACCCCATCCCACATTCCTATATTGTGATTCCTTTCTGTCCCTCCTGTGCTCCATTTCTCACATATTGTAATTGTTATTGTAATTGAATTTTATATAGTGCTTACTACCCCTGACAAGGCGTCGAAGGGCTTTGCATGTCCCATCTCTAAAACCTCTCCCATGTGCAGGCCCTTTCTGATCCCTACTCAGCATTCCTCTGGCTGGTATTAACTCCTCAACAGACCTCCCAGTCACAGTCCTTACACAGATGAGCGATAGCTCCTCCCCACAGACATCCCAAGCTGAAACTCCCCTGCTCCCATCTCTACCCTCCAGGCCATGCACACATCCCATGGCACATCACCACTGACCTTACCTTCCAACATCCTCTACCCCAAAGCACATGAAGCCGAAACAGGGAGGTAGGGATGAGAACCAGGACTGTGACTGGGAGGTCTAGGACTTGCAGTAATGAATATTACCGGTAAGTAACTGGTCATTCTCTCCACTTCAGAATAATCCCCTCTACAGTGACCATCAAAGTCCTTTCTGTGCTGCTGGACCCCTCCCCTTTCTCTTCCTCATGCTCGCTTATCCCTTTATTCTCACTTTCTTCTCTCTCTTCGGCTGTGGCCATCTAATTTCTTCTCTCCAATCTCTTTTCTCCCCTACCTCTCAAACTATTATAATATATGTAATTTCCCAATTCAACATGCATTTAAAGTTATTATAGAAAAAAGGCCCGAGTTGCTTCTGCTTAGAATACAACCATTGACAGACCGATTATGTAGAAAACTCAGAAGCAGGCACATTAACCCACCATGCTATTTCATTATAGGAACTGACAACACAGCAGTGTTCCAAAGCAGAATTCGCCACGGTGGATTTTACCACGTTATCTACTCACCCGCATGTAGACATTTTTAAAAAGCAGCTGTTTCTCTTCGTGGTAGGACTCGTCAGCGTTTCCCTTCTCACCTTTCATGAACATTGATAAATACCAACTCCTAAACATACCTGACAGTAGCTCCCCTGCTGCAACTTTTTTTTCGAATTTCCTGCTTCTTTATTGAAGCTTCTTTTATCATGCATGGACGTATTAGCACACGCAGAAAAAAAGTAGGGGAACTGTGGGTGGAGGATCAGAGGGCGGAAATAACCCGTGGGTTGGGTCAGTGGGCGGAGTCAGAGGTGTGGCAGAAAGAGCAAAATATCCCAATTGTTTGTATTTGTTTCCCATTTCACTAACCGGTTACAGCTTATTACGTTATTTAATTTAACCAATGGATACACATGTTTATTTAAGGTTTAATATGAGTTATTGACATTAAAATACATTCACAAAGTGGGATACGTTTCCAATCACAGAATGTCCCAAATATCCTTAAAAGTGGAATCGCAAGCCATTTGTCTCCCAGCCATGGAGTTTCTGTCATCAGCACTTCTCCTCCCTTTTTCCACAAGAGCAGTTCAGAACATGAATGGCAAAATATCCTAGTTTACAAATGTTTTCCACATAATTATGGATCTGCCATATTTGCCACATAATACATCATCTGCTGCATAATCTGACGATTTTAACTAGTAAATTGTTTATAGCTAAAACGGATCAAAAGTTCCTAAAAATGTGACGTGCTGCTGTGAAGTGGAGGGCCCTTTGCAGAGGTTGACTGGTCACCTTTCTCACTGCTGCAGTTGTATGTTCCACTGGTACTAATAAGGAAAAATCTTTGCAGAGTCTGTTAGCATGTGTAAAAATGTCAAAATAATAAAGTATCAGAAAATTTACAGCACCACTAATACCAGTGTAGGGTGTCAGAGCACTTTACATCACACATATTACACAGAGACAATCAATCATACGTGTGTAAATCACTGTATAGGAAATGTTACTTAAGACAAAGGACTACAAGGTCTAGGAGTCACATGACAATCATACTAGTAGGCACTATAGTTTAATAGTGATTGGTCTGGAGAAACACAGACTAAATTTAGAACGTAATACCAAGGTTGGGGGTTCTCTTTAATAACCAGAATTAATCATTATCCAAATGAACCCTTTTTCTGCAACATTAGGATAATCAAAGACTGGGGGAAAAAACCATAATGCTCTAATTTATACCTTGCAGTTTGCATGCAGCTCTTACATGACAGTTAATAGCTCACTGCTCTATGTTAGGATTTTAACTTATTAACTGCAAGTAACAATAGGGTCTCTCTGACAAAAGCAGTAACCCACTGACCTATTTACATTATGTGCACTTTGTGATCTGCATGGTACATGTTCTTAGCAGCAGGCACATTAACCCTCTGCGCTTCCTTTCCATGAGTCAAAACGTCCACTAGACAAAACACCATCTCTCTCTACCAAGAACATTAATCACTGGAGTTATCATGACATTTTTATTGTTGCCGAAAATTGTTGGAGGCCAGGAAGGAGGCAGCAAGTTCTTTTAAAGCCATATTATACTTGCAAACACGACGACCCCACCTGAAGTTAGCGCCAGCTGCGGTCCATGCAGGTAACAGCAGTGGGGTGGTGAGGCCAGGTAAAGGGGGATTTCGAGGGACGATGCAGAAGGAAAATTAATTATTTATTTAATTTTCCCTCTGCATCGTCCCTCGAAATCCCCCCTTACCTGGCCCCTCTACCCCACCGCTGTTAGCTGCACGGACCGCGGCTGGTCAGCGCCTGTGCGGTCGCACTGCCCTAGAGCCGCCCTGCTCAAGGGTCCTGTGACCTCAGTGACAGAGTCACTGTAGCTCTAGGGTGTGCTGCTTCATAGGCCTGCCCCCAAGACTGCAGGTAAACTTCAGAATGAATTGTGGCGGACAGGCCTTCAAGGTTAACCCACACTTGCCACTGCTAGGGTCCACCTGCTGGTGCTAAGACACCAGGGCTTTTAAGATCTTGCGGGGCCTTCTAAGGTCTAGCATGGGAATGTGCTCCCTCAGGGGGAGTGGTCTGGTGGACTGGTCATGAAGGCTGAACCTGGTTCCCCAGTTCCAAATTCAGCAGCTCTGACCATAGTGCCACATCCTCCCCCCCTCTGAACACCATACTACCCCACTAAGAGAAACTTGCACTGCACTGACCCGCTATAAAGACCTGGATGTGACTCAAATCAAATTACACACTAGACAAGAGCAATATGCTGCCTAAAAAAAAATTAACAACATCCTAGAAAAAGCAAACACTCATAGGGAATGCAAGATTAAGTAAAGCATGGGAAATGTAAGCAGGAACAACATGGTTACCTTAACGCTTTTACACTCATTATTCAGAAATTAGTGAGTGCTTTTGCCTGAAAAGTTAAGGCCATGACTACAGGGCCCAGAAGGGACCCGTTTCAGTACCCATTGCTTATATCCTTACAAAACGTAAGCAGTATGGTTTATAAAGACCACATTTGTGAATACAGAGCCACAGTATGCATTTTGTTTTCCAATTCACCCATCAAGCAGGTATTTCAGTACCTTCAGGAATAGTGCACTTTCCCACCCAGGGAAAACAATGTTGTTCAGAGAGAGGCGAGAAAACAAAAGTAGCGCTTCACTGGCAAACACTGTAAAGTGGCGCTAATGTGTTTAAGTGTGAATAAATCTATCTGGCCACCTTGCAACCACTCTGTCTTGCTTTAGTTATTTTTCTTATTTTTAATGTTTTATTTCTCTCCACCCCGAGGCAGCACTTTAAAATTGAAAAATGTCAGAAAAACCCGACGTTTTCAGCAAAAGTGTTTTTCTTTTTTGGATCCATTTCACAGTGGAGCAAATAAACGAAAGGAGGAAAGAGAAGGTAATACCTGTTTCTTGAAGTCTCGGTTTTCACTAAATGAGGAGCGAGACAGAAAGAGAGGGAAGAGTGGGGGGGGCAGCTGCCAGCGGCAGATGATCTGGACACTGTCCTTGTCTTCTCTGGGCATGAAGGAAAAGACGGAGTCCTTTCCCTTCTCTTCCCGTTCCTCCCGTCCCCAAAAGCTGAGCCTTAACTACCGGCCTTGGCGATTTCTGCCCTCCCCGAAGCATGTTTAAAATAAGAAAGTAGGGGAACGGACACTATGAAATGAAAGAAGTAGGGGCACACCGTGCCCTGCCGATCCCGCCCAGTTCGACCACTGAGCACACGCAGTAAAAGCAATGACATTGTTTTCGCCTCAGCCAGCCCGCGTTTTTACAAGGGAGCACAGTAAACAGCCACGGAGACGAAAGAAGAAAGCCTGGCTGCTGATCCAGACAGAGTCGAGTGTGTAGATCAGGGCTGATGTCTGCGAGAGCAGGATAAAGAGTCCAGAACTCCAAAAATGAGTTCCGGTGTGGCCCAACGGCAACCACTGGCACAAATTAAGCACTGTTTGTCTCACCCCTAACCAGAGAGTAAGCAGTCTGGAGGAAAAGATACATGAAAATACTCTTACTTGTGAACAAATGGGGAACATGTGACAAAAAGCATCGTACTACATGAGGGAAAAACTACGGGGTTTTGCCGACCACCCTTTTAGGTACATTCTGTGCAGTCCAAGTATATCTGACCCGGATCAGGTTCAGTGACGTTTCCAGTGACAGAAGCAGCTCAATAAAATTCCCACAGAGACAGTCCTGGTTCAGACATGACGCAAGAGCATTCTGGGACTTATTTACAAGCCCCTTGCGCCGCCAGTGCGTCACATGTAATATGGCAAAAAGTGACGTACCAGCTGCACATGGGGCTTGTAAATAAGCCCCTCTGTTTTTAATTCTGCATTTCTACCTCCATCATGGACGTCATTTGGAGGTCGGTAGGGGTCGCAGTTGAGACCTCTAGCTTGCTCCCTGCTACTCCTGGCACTTCCTTTGCTACCCCTGGCCTCAGAGGGGGCACAATGTCCGCCTCCTCTGAGGCCAAGGGTCACTTTTACCTGTCCATCTCATTTATACCTTTTACTCTATATTGACTCTTTTCGCTCTGCTGTCCTTTATTTAACTACTTTGCCGTCTACGAAGGAATTGCCGCACACTTCCTACAGAGACTTCAGACCATACAGAATGCCACAGCCAGACTCATTCTCGGCCTTCCCCAACGAACCCACATCACACCTCACCTCAGGCAACTCCACTGGCTCCCCATACAGAAGAGATGGCAATTTAAGCTGCTGCCCCACGCACACAAGGCTTTACACAACCAAGGACCCACATACATTAACCACCGCCTGAACTTAAACCAACCATCGAGAAGACTACGCTCTGCCTCCCTTTCATTTGCCCATACTCCCCGCATCTACCAAAGCAGAAGTGGAGGATGCTCCTTATCCCACATCGCAGCAAAGACCTGGAACAGCCTCTCCACACGCCTCCGGACCATCAACTCACTTCCAGAATTCCAAATGGCCCTGAAGGCCTGGCTCTTTGTATAATCCTCCAGGGCCTGCAAGTGCCTGGACACCCTATCAGGTGATTAGCCGCGCTTTATAAATCTTGATTCATTGATTGAATTCCACCATCTTCCTTCTTTCATCCACACTCTTTTACTTTGACAATTTTAGCTCCAATTCCTATGTTTCACCACGTTTACCTCCTCCCTCTACTTTATCTTCAGGCCTTTACATTACTCATAGCTCCTCACTAATTTAGCTGACTACTTTTAATATCCTGCTTGCTTGTAAGCACAAAATAAGTAAATAAACTCGGTCTCTCATCTAAAAAAGTTGCATCATGGCAATAAAGTGCAAAAAAGTTTATATTCTGCAGGTATCTGTAAAATCTTTCAGGTGATAATGGAGAGAGTCTATTTGAAAAAAGCACAATGAAATATTGTTTAACAAAAGGGAAATGAGCAACATGCTGCTTCATTATCTCATCCAGAGCATGAAGAAATATGATCACATCACCACCCGCCCCAATCTGATGGAACTCCGCTGGCTCCCCTTGCCATCCAACACCATTTTAAAAACCAGTGGCATCTTTTACAGAGCTGTCACGACCATCACCCCGTGTATTTTGAATACAAGCTCACCATCTCTGGTAAACCTCGACACACCAGCAACCAAGAGAAAATCAAACTGCAGAGTAATAATTATAAAAAAGAAAGAAAAACAGCAGGCCTTTTCCATCTATGCACGCAGGATATGGAACAACACCCCTGTATCCATAAGGACCCCCAAATTTGCTCCGATTTAGGAAACAGTTGAAGGCTCACCTCTTTAAAGAACACTATATCACAATGCACTTACCACCTACAACTGCACCAAATCATTAGTGTAAAGAGTTATTATTAAAATGCTTCAAATCAATGACATCTAAAGATGGAAGTGGAACAGAATATGCTGGATGTTTTCTTAAAGTGGGATAGTGCTTATGTACTTAGAAAGTGACATATTGGATAATAATTTGCCAAAAAGGTGTTCATTTCAATCATGTTATGATGATTCTGCATTTTCTCTAATTTGTTAGGCAAGAATTGTGTATAAGAACCCCGTGATCTGAGGGTGAGTCAGATGTTCAGAATTTTCTAATAGAGAAGCTGCTCAATTTCTTTGTAATATTGCTTCACATTTGGGCTTAGATTAATTTCTGATTTTTACTTTTCTGTATTATTCTGCATGTGAGAGCCTTCCTGGCTTTGACTCTGTACCACGTATTTTGAGATTTTTGTAATAAAACCCTTTAACTTTTCTCCTGATCTAGAACTCAATTATTGAGTTTTCCTGGTTACTAATGATTATTTATCTGCTAAATTGATGTTGGAAGGGTGTTTTTTTGTGCATGATCAGCCTGTGGGAGAACTGTTAAAGGTATTATAAAATTTTGTGTTGTCTTGAAAATTGGGGTAGAGTTTTTGCTCCCGCACAGTAGTTGTCAATTGTCTTCTGCTTTCCTTTATTGTGAGCTCAAAGGCTTATCTGAGCATGTTCATGTCTTGGGTCTTCAGTACTCTGATTTGAACTCATAGGGGCTGATTTACAAGCCCCTTGCTCCACCCGTACGTCATTTTTCCTATGTTAAAAATGATGCAAAAGTGGCGCAAGGGGCTTGTAAATCTGCCCCATAGTTTTATGTGGTCCCTCTGGAACCTCGATGCAGTCTCTTTTTGAGAAGTGAGCTGTGAAAGAGTTATATATTTTGTTTAGCTGGCAGCTCACAGTCTTTTGATTTGATAGCCAAGCCTTGTGGATGATAGTTTTGCTTTGGTCTATGGAGCATCTTGTTGGCCGCAAGTGGGATTTGGGGGCATATCTTCACTTGTGTTATGTTATGTTAATATTTGTTAATATTTTTGTACAGTGCGCGAATGCCAATAGGCGTCTGTAGGAAACTGGCTCTATATATACTACACCAAAATGAGGTATAGTGTGTATAGAGTCCAGGTGACCCCAGAGGTAGGCAGACGTTAAAGTTAGATAGAACCTTACTCTCTATTTGTGGTAGAGTGGTCGAGCAGTAAGGCAGTATCAGAGGACAGTGTTAAGCATTTGATGTACCCACTCAGTCAGCAAATGAATTCACACACTCAAGGACTGAACTCTAGACCAATTGTTTTTGTATAAAAAATATACTGTTGTTTTATTTTTAGAACCACGCAAGCCTGGCACAGGTAAGCATTAAATACTTTACAGTAATAAGTTGCTGATTGTAGAACAGTTTGAAAATGCAATAGGAATTGTACTTTGTTTGATTTACAGGGGATGCAGTAGGTTGCAATACTTAGCAAATACAGAACATTGAAATGAATAGGCTTTTTCAGTAAATTACAGGTAAGTTACTTTTTACGTTACTTTTCTAACTCAGTGCTGGATACCTAGATTCAGCACTGGGACATTTCCTGCAAACAGGTAAGTAAATACGTTTTGGTTATTCGTGCGATTTTTAAAGAATATTTTTAGATTTCAAAACTCCACACAAAAACTTTTTGGAAGGAAATTGTCAATGTTATCCTATGGAGGAAAAACAGGTTATCGGTTCAAAGATAAGTTATCGACTGTGGGAGTTAAGGTTCTGGGGTTAGACTCAGGGGTCCACCAGGGTCAGTGATGCACTCTTGTTACACCCTCAGCGGCACTAGGGCGGCCGGGTGCAGAGTGTTGAGGCCCAATGTTATCCAATGGGGGATAGGGGGCCTCCGGTTGGTGGCTGCGGGCAAGCAGGCCACTGGGTTGTGGGAGCAAAGCTCCTGGACTTTAGCTCAGGGCAAATAGTGAAACAAAGTAGCACCAAAGGTGCACCCTCAGCGACACTAGGGCGGCCGGGTGCAGGGTGCTGTTTCGAGGTCGGGTGCCCGGTTGTTTTCAATGGAGAACCTCCGGTTTGCAAAAGCGCTGCAGGCAGGGAGACGAAGGACTTCTGGGTGCGACCACCACTTCAAGAGGTAAGTTGGGAAGTTAGGGGTTGGTTAGGCACCGTCGGTTTGGGCACACAAGGCCGTGGGGCATCGGGTGCAGGGGTGCCTTTTGGGGTCGGATCTTCTTACCAGCTCCGGGTCGCGGTTAGGGGGGCCTTCTGGATTTAGGCTGCAGGCGTTGGCTAGAGGCTTGAGGCAGGTCAGGGGTCGCCGGATCTCGGTTCAGGATCGCCGGGGTGACCTCCTCGTGGTGTTTGCCCACTCGAGCTCGGGCCGTGGACGGCGGGTGCAGAGTGGGGCGGATCCGCGGTCTCCAGCTGCTGCCAGAGGTTGCAGTTGAACAAATCCGGTGTTCACGGGAGAAGCACTCTTTGGAAGTGAAGGCAGGCAGGTCCTCCGGGGTTTTTGAGGTTGCTGGCTGCAGGACACACCGGGATTTCGCAGGAGCAGGTTTGAGGGGAGACAGGCCGGTAGGGCTGGGGCCAAGTCAGTGGGCATCTTCCTCTTGTTAGCTGGCTTCATGGCTGTTCGGTCCTTCTTCTCCTTTTCTTCTTGTTGTCAGGCTGGATCTGAGGAAGCAAGGTTCAGGGTGCCCCCTAAATACTAGATTTAGGGGCGTTACAGGTAGGTAAAGGGCAGGGGCCAATGGGTCCCTTCCCTGGGGTGGGTACACCCCCTATCGTGCCACCCTCCAGTGGGAGGGGGGCAGGATCCTGTCCCTGGTTGGTTGGGTCCCCCCAGCCTCAAGATGGCGGGGACTCGGAGTTGTGCTTCACCTCGCCTCCCCCACCTGAGGAGTGGAGTTGGCAGAGGTGGGCACACCTCCTTCCCTCACTTGTTTTTCCCACCGGTTCTCTTGCCCAAAGTGGGGGGTAGAACCAGTGGGGACCAGTTGCTGAAAGCAGCAAATGGTCTGGGGAGGCTCACAAAGGCGGCATGCCTTTGAAGCTCCCCCTTCGTGAACTCTGCCCATCCTGGGGAGGAGGCTTGGCACCTCGTCCCAGGATGTGCATTGTTTCAGGCCCCCGAGAGCAGCAGACTCTCGACCCAGGGGTCCAGAAACATGTCTGTTGGTGGCAGCCTAAGCAGCCACTCAGTCAGGACACTAGAAGTTGGTCGAGTTTTAGGGGGCATCTCTAAGATGCCCTCTGTTGTGCATTTTACATTAAATCCCACACTGGCATCAGTGTGGGTTTAATGTGCTGAGAAGTTTGATACCAAACTTCCCAGTTTTCAGTGTAGCCATTATGGGGCTGTGGAGTTTGTAATGACAAACTCCCAGCACCATATACTCTTAATTGCAGCACTGCACTTACAATGTCTAAGAATGGACTTAGACACTGTAGGGGTACAGGGTTCATGCACTTCTACCCTCACCACTGGTATAGTGCACCCAGCTAGAGGGGTGGCTGATCTATGCCAGGGCAGTGGTTTGTAGGCATGGCACACAGGGATGTGTGCCATGTCGACTCTTCACTTTGTTCTGCACCAAGACACGCAGCCTGCAAAGGCAGTGTGTGAGTGAAAAGGTGCAGGGCCTCTAAGGGTGGCACAATAAGTGCTGCAGCCCTTAGGGGCCTTCTCTTGTCACAGTGCCCTGGGTACCTGTGGTACCATTACCAGGGGCTGACCTGTGGCCAGAGATGCCAATTGGGTTTAGTTTTGGGGAAAGAACACAGGCCCTGGGAACCTGATTGACAGGGACCCAGGGCACACCAAGTAAAAGTGCATCAGTAGTCTGGCAAAAAGTGGGGGGGTTACTGCAACAGAAACCCACTTTCCTACAGCGTCTTGTTGCTAGTGTCGGGCATGAACCTTAAGGAAGAAGGTGACAGAAGGAGTGATTGAGCAGTGGGGAGAAAAGCCAGGTTTTCAGTTGTTTTCTTAATTTTAGGTTTGGCTGTGCTTTAAGGTGGTCAGGCATCGCATTCCACAATTTGCATGTGAAATAAGAGAAACATTTTCCTCTCTGATATGCCTTCTTTATTCTGGGGATGGCTACTAGTCTTGCCGTCCTAGACCGCAGGGTACGTGTAGGTATATACCATTTGAAGATCTTCTGAAAGAAGAGAGGGCCTTCCTTATCCAAGCCCTTGTGAGCCCAGATTCGCTCCCTCATTGGTACCAATTCCAATAGTTAACGGTTTGACGGATTGGAGAGAATTTAGGTGGATTCATCAACAAATGGGCTGCTGCATTTTAAGTGTCTGCAGTTTATTTTGTAGGCAAATTTGGGCACCTACATATAAGGCATAGTCTAGTATTGAAATTTCCAAAGCAGTTATAACTGTTTTCCACAACTCTATTAGACGAAAGGGAAGAATTACATTTTTTCAGGACTTTCACAGTAAGAAAACAGGAAGAAGTTACCTTCTTAATATGGTCTGTAAATGCTAACTTGGGGTTGAAAATAACCCCTATGTTCATTGCCTTTTGGACTGGAGGTGGAAGCAACCCCATAGTAGTGGGCCCACTGGTGGTATTCCAGAAAGAGGTGTCGTTGCCAAAGATGAATACTTTAGTCTTTTCAGAATTCAGTTTCAAACAATTCTTCCACATCCAATCAGCGATGTTAACCATGCAAATATTTAATTGTTTGGCTACTTTTTCTGGTTTGAAAAGCAATGACACTACTATCTGAGTGTCGTCAGCAAAAGATAATACTGACAAGCCACATGATCAGATGAGTTTGATCAGAGGGGTAATGTAAGCATTAAAGAGGGTGGGACTTAGCGAGGATCCCTGAGGGACCCCGGAAGGAAGCATAAAAGGGTCCGAAGTAAAGTTCTCAAGAATGACCACCTCCTCTCTGTGGGACAAAAAGGAGCTGATCAGTTTTAGGGCTGGACCCTTGATGCCAATACTTTCAAGACGGTTGACAAAAAGAGAATGGTCTACCGTATTGAACGCGGTTGAAAGATCAAACAGAATCAAGGCCGCCTTACCACCATTGTCTGCAATAGCTCTAGTTTCTTCTGTGGCAGACACTAAGGCCGACTCTGTAGAGTGGTTGGATCGAAACCCCTGTTGCGATCAGCTATTTTGTCACACAATAGTTGGTCAGGGGTAACAATAGGTTTATCACCGAAATTGGACATTGATTTCACCACATTAAAAAGCTCCTTATTGGAGTTACAGGCAGCATTTATTTTTTCTGTAAAAAATTTAGTTTTGGCTGCGTCTATTTGTGTCTTATATTCCATAATCAAGGCTCTATATTTCATTTTTTCTTCCAGGCTGTAGTTAAGTCTCCAGACTTGCTCATGATGCCCACACTTCTGCTTAAACTCTCTAAGCTCCTAGGATTACCAAGGTGCAGAGGGCGTGGATCTGTGGTTTGTCCTGGTTTTTGAGGGAGCTAACTGGGTGACAGCCGCGTCAATCCAGGCAACATAGTTGGCAGACGCTTGTTCAATGTCACGGTTAACTATGGGGTGAGGCTCCCTCAAGAGATTGCTTAATTTCATATTATCAATTGTTTTCTAGGAATGGGATTTTAGTATTATGGGTGCCTGAGGAGTCAAAGAGATCTTCACACAGTGCCCCAGGGAGTAAGCGGTTATTCCTGCTACTGGGAGAATGATGTCCTCAGGCAGAGTTCTTTATTTCCTCCCAAGCACTACTTCCAAATGGTGAGCTGGATGGATGAAGACGGGTGGGTATGAGATCCAGGCATCCTTACGGAGGCGTGTAGTCTTTGCCCGCATGTGCCCATCTTCCTGACCACTATTACAGGCAGCACAGGACCTACAGACCTACGCACAGGGATATGTGGGGCAGGGTAAAGAGGATAAGAGGGAAGGCAGCACTACAGATGCTATAATGGAGTATTGACTGGGTGGCACACTACAACAAGGTCTCCATAGTTATTTTTCAACATCACTGCTCCTTCCCTGCACTGCTACACAATGCAAAGATTATTTAACCATTAATGAGAAGTTTGGTAAGTGGAAATCACAGCAAAGATGACATAAGACATTAAAGTGTTTTCCAGCATGAAAACTAACGTAGTGCCAGGGTACTACATACAATGGGCAGGCATACAGCTGTTGACTTATTAGTCATGATTGGACAGCCATACAGTCCATAATAGACTTCAAAATCATAATCTAACTCGTGTAATGTTTTTTTTTAATCCATGGCAAATATATGCTTTGGTTCTGGCCTCTTTTCCACAATAAGCAGTATCATGTGAGGGTCGTTCGCTGCTAACTGTCTGTATAGATAAACTTAAACTCTTGAGACTGTATAATTAAGGATGTGCTTGGACTACTAGGCAGCCTCTGCTCTTTTATTCTACAGTGAGTTCTGAGATCTGAAGGAAGTTTCTACTAGCTAGGAGAAGGGAGTAACAATGTATTCACTGATTTTGCTGAAAGAAGACATGACTCACTAGATACAGATATTGATTGCTCAGTAAAGGCTTATAAGAAATGTGAGTAAATTAGAAAATACATTTAAATGAAGTATTTCAATCTTAGAGACTGATTCTGATTGGGGTAAGGAATTTCCATCCCTTTGCAAGTAGGTGTTTGTAAAGTTTTGCAATAAGCACCCCCTGAATTTCCCCTAATGGTCAAATCTGTCAAAATATATCAGGCGATAATGTGTGAAGTAACTTCTGTGAACACCTCTTTCCTTCTCATGGAAATCTCTTAGTCAGAGCTACTTACCATTCCTTTTTTTTTTTTTTTTTATTAAAGTTTTTTTCACAGCACAGCAGATAAATCACATTATTATAAAAAACAGGATTTAACTTAATTCAGAATATACTTTACAATGCTGTTATCATAAACTCATATTGCAGCGACATACATCAAATTAGCTAATTAACAAAAAACCGAAATAAATCAGAGGGAGGGCGCCTACAGTGAAACTTATAGAGGTATAAACGTATAAACATAAAGGTATCTGTCCAAGTAAAAAAAAAAAAAATGCCTCTACTAAGCGTTATCCTTCAGTCTATATATAGGGTCCCAAATACGTCTACCACGTTGCCTGCCCTTTTTCCCCTTTCTTTCGTATATATTTTTTTCTAAATTAAAGGTAGATAGCAATCTGTTAAGCCACTGTTGAAACACTGGAGGATCTCTATCAAGCCAAGCTGTTGCTATGCAAATTCTCAACACCGACATTGCAACGAACATGAAACTCCCATTCGTGTTGAGCCTATCCCCATTTATAACTCCCAGCAAAATCAACGATGGCGTCAGGGAGACATTGATACCCAGATGAATACCCAGAAACTCTGAAATATCATTCCTTAATTTTTGCAGCTGGGGACAGGTTGCAAACATATGTACAATCTCAGCTTCTAGACTATTACACAGTGGACATCTAATTCCTGATTGTCCCCCCCACTGCGCAATCCTTGCCGGTGTGTGATACAGAGAGAATACAGGCTTGTAATGCTGAGCTTGTAGGGCGGCAGAGCATAGTAGTGTTTGACCCATTTCTAAAGAATCCATTACCGTGGATTGCTCTATATCAAATTTAACTGCCCATTTTCCACCGTGTTTCTCAAGATCATCCGATTTCAGGGAAGATAACTCCGTGTATAACCTCCGTATGGTGCAGTCTTCCCCTGCCCTAATGATGTCAATAATTTTATTATCCTTAAATTCAGCACTCCCCCTGTCTTACTACTAAAAAAGCTACGAATTTGTAAGTACTTAAAAAAATTGCTGCGACCTATATCATAGGTCTTCTGCAAATCGGCAAATTGTACTATACCACTAGGTCCCATTAGATCCCCCACCCTCTGTATCCCCGATCTTTCCCACTCTGCCATCGTTGAGTCTGCAAATATTTACCCTGGTAATGTCGGGTTTTTATATAATCTCGTATAGGCATTCAAACGGCCCAGGCCAATTTTTTTACGGAATATTCCCCAAATTTTATATGCTGCCTGTAGTGTCTTGAAACGCGTTCTTTTGAAATAGTTTGGGTCAGTAAATTTCACCAAACAGCTCTGAGCATTTTCTCCAATAAGATATGTGTACAGATTCATTGAGCCATCCCCAGGCCCTTCCGCTATGCCCTCTCCTCCCAGTAATCCCCGCATGTGTTGGAAAGCAGTGGCCCAGTAATATAGTTTAAAATCCGGAATGGCCCAACCACCTCGTTCCCTTGGTAATGACATGAACCTTGCTGCCCTTCTGGTTTTCCCGTGAGCCCAGATACATTTGTTCACTAAGTTCTCTAATGCACTAAACCACTTTTTCTCGACCTCTAGTGGGATACCCCTGAATAGATAAAGAATTTTTGGGAGAAAAACCATTTTTACAACATTACATCGCCCTACTAATGATAAATGGAGATTGTATACCCTGTCAAAGTCTTTCCTGGCTTTGTTGATTATTGGTGTCATATTTTTATCCACTATGTTCCCCAGATCAGCTGTGATTTCTATCCCTAAATACACCGCAGAGTCAGTGACTCGGGTGTCTGCACAGACTGCCACCGTGTTCTTAACTATTTGGGTTTTTTGTTTGTTCAGAGCATAACCTGACACCCGACCGAAATTCTGCGCTTCTGTCTCCATTGCTCTCAAAGCCATGACCGGGTTTGGGGTGACTAACGCGATGTCGTCTGCGTATGCTAAGGTTTTGCATTCAAGTGCATGAAATCTCATAGGGGGATGTACTCGTTTGCCTCCATCTTCCGAATAAGAGGATCAATATAAATTGCGAAGAGCAATGGAGAGCAAGGGCAACCCTGTCGGGTGCCACGCTTAATATCTAATAAGGCCGTATATCCTCCATTAATCTTCAGTCGGGCTGATGGAGAGTCATACATAACCTGGACCGCTCTTATAAACCCCTCCCCTAAACCATGCCGTCTCATAACAGCCCAGAGGTAGCCCCAGGAGACCCGATCAAAGGCCTTTTCTGCATCCATAAATAGCACCGCCATGGGGTCTCCTGAGGCTGCCGCGGCATCGAAGAGCGTTATGACCTGGCGAATATGTTGTATCGTCCCCCGCCCGGGAATAAAACCGTGTTGAGTCGGACTAACCATTCTGGAAATTATCTTTCCTAACCTAGAAGCCAGAGTCTTAGAAAAGATCTTTGCGTCCCCATTCATCAGTGTAATGGGTCTGTAAGACCCAGGCTGCCTAGGGGGTTTCCCCTTTTTGAGGAAGACCACAATGTCTGCCCCCGCCCAAGAATTTGGAGCCAAGCCCCCGGTCTGTACTTGCTTAATCATCTCAATAAGTTGAGGTCCTATGGCGTCAATAAAGACCTTGTAAAATTCTAAGGGTATTTGATCGGGGCCAGCCGCTTTGCCCGATGGAAGACTGAATAAAGCCTCAGAGATCTCCTCCGACGTAAATGGGGCATCCAATGCCTCTCTGTCAGTTACATCCACCGGATCTATGGTAATCTCATCTAAATAACTTTGAATATCCGAGGGGTCCTTATCCTGATCTTCGTAATACAGTTTACTGTAGTAACTCCTAAAGGCCTCCTGGATCCCCACTGTGTCGTTAATCAGTTCCCCATTTCCATCTTCAATCTCCCTGATCTCTGCAGCTGCCTCCTTTTGCCTTATACGTATCGCCAAGGTGTGCCCTACCCTTTCGCTGAGTTCGTGACACTGTTCCCTTTTAGCCAGAAAGGTCGTGGCCGCTTTGGCTGCCAATCGGTCCTGTGCATCTGCTTTAGCGAGGGCCAATCTGAGTAAAATACCATCTAGGTCTACCCCAAAGGTAATTGCCTGGCAAAGCTCCTCCTCTACCTCTCTTACTTTATTACTTTTTATAGAGTCCAGCAATCAATCTTGTTTCTGTCTATGCAGACAATAACTTAAAGTTTCCCCTCTTACTCCTGCTTTAAAGGTATCCCATACTATCCCCACACTGGCGGTACCTCTATTAATCTCCCAAAATTCAGTCATCCATTCTCTCATATATTTTATATATGTGTTGTCCTTCAGAAGTCCCCTCTCGAATGTCCAACATCTCACAGGCCTTCCCAACCCAGCCATATCTAGTGTTAAAACTAAAGGGCTGTGATCTGACATTACCCTGGGGAGTTTTTCTATCCTGCATCGAGAAACTAAAGACTTAGAAGCAAGAAAGTAGTCCAACCTGACTACTAATTTATGTGGGGCTGAATAAAATGTACTACCAGGATCATCCGGCTTCAGTGTATCCCAGATATCAACCAATGCATTATTACGTACCAGGCTAGAAAGTGCTCTAAATACTTTTTCTTCCGGCCCTGATACCTATCTCCTCCTTCATCCCACAATCCTCCCAAGCCGTTAATGTTAAAGTCACCACACATGATAACCAAGGGAGACCAGGAGGCCAGCTCTGTATCCAGGAACTCAAAAATGTCAGGGTCGTCTTCCGTGGACCCATATATCGAGCATATAGTAAAAATCTCAGCCGGCATCCCACACTCTACTAATACCCATCTGCCTCATTTATCCTCAAGTTTCCGTCTTACTGTTATATCCTTTCTTTTCGTCAGGATAGCCACCCCACGGGTTTTGGTCCCCTGCCTAGTACATGCCAAAAGATGAAAACCTAACTGCTCCAAGAGCCTGCCTTTGATCCCCTCTATGTGTGTTTCTTGCACACATAGAATGTCAAGCCGCATTGTTCGTAACATTGATGCGACTCGTTGTCTCTTGCCTGGATCATTCAGTCCATTCACATTCATTGTAGCTATTCTCAACTCCATTTATCCGGTTTGAGAATGAGACCCCATACGGTACCCTCTCCGATCATCTTGCAGACTCTCCCAATTTTGTAAATTCCATCCTCTTGTATCCATTACACTGTTCCTTGTATCCCCTAACCATTCTGCTGTGCTGTGTTAAACCCCCCCCACCCTGACTGCCCCTACCACTCCCCCCCTGCCCAAACCCCAGACCCACCCCCCACCCTCCACCCTTCTTGTTGACAAATAGGTCAAGAATGACCTATGTGTGGCAGCAGAGATCTGAAGAGGGCAGCGCAGCCGCAGCCGCCCCATCCCTGCCTTTTCATATGTCATATTGCACATACTATTCATTTATCATAATACTAATCCATATATAAGCCATATCTATAATTTGAAACGATCCTAGCCTACCTATTTCTTATCAGACATTGCTCTAGAAAAACAACCATAATTCCCATTCGAAAGTGATCAGGACATGTATTAGTATTAGAGCGCCAGTCAGTGTAAATTAACCTAAACTACCTTACATACCCCCCACCGTTAGAACCACAATTCACACCAGCCATAGAGAAGAGAATACCACCCAAAAGTAACACCCCCTTTGTGACAACATTATTAGGAAGTCAGTTTCAAATATTTGATGACAGCTCAAGAAGTGCCATCTGCTCCTTTCTTACTTAAAAGTTCCGTTAGATAGATTTGCGCTTTGATCTCAGAGAAAAACATGCAGACTTGGCCATTGGTAATAACCTTTAGGCGGGCATGGTATAGCAGATAAGCCTCACTTTTTGCCTCCTGAAACAATCTTATCATTTGCCTGAGACACCACCTCCGCTCAACAGTGGCGTGGCAAAAATCGGGGCGGGCAAAGAATGTATTCCCATCAAACGTGCGTTTGGCCTCTGGCTTCGCCTTATCCATAATAGCTTGCCTAAGGAGGTAGTTACCGATATACACAAGCATAGCCCTTGGGTGCCCCCCCTGATCCTCTGCCCCTCTTCTCTTTTGGGTCAGTGGGAACCGATGTGCTCGCTGGACCTCCGCGTCCCAATTCCACTCTGCAAGATCCGGAAATGCCCCCTTCAAAAGGGCAACCACAAATGTTCTTGCATCCCTCCCCTCAAAGTTTTCGACCAAGCCCAAGAGTCTAACATTATTTCTTCTCTGTCTATTTTCGAAGTCCTCAATCTTCCATTGCAGGTCTTCGGAGATCTTTTCTTGTGTATTCTTGAAAGTCTGCCATTCATTAACCTGATCCTCCAGCCTCCCAGTCCGATCCTCCACCTGGGTAACCCTGCTCTCTAGGCCTTCGTAGAGTTTATTTATTTTCCGGAGTGAGCCTTGCAGTTTCTTTGTCGCCATTTGCGCCCTGCGAGACTCTGATCTAGCTTCTCCCTGCATTTGCTTTAATGTAATGTATATCAATTCTATCGTAGGAGCTGACGTAGGGCTAGTGGCAGGAGCTGTAGTGGTTGCATTCAGACCGGTATCCTCGTTAGAATTAGGGTTGGGTGTCGTACCATCTTCAGGGTATAGTTGGGAGGAGGCTGAATAATCCCAGGTGAGTCTACGAGCTGCTGCTGCACCCTCGGGGGCCGTCGGACTCCCTTTACCTTTGGACTTTGATCTTGACCTAACTCTTGCCACTGTTGCCCTTGATGCCCTTGATGCCTTCTGCCCCAAGGAGGTCTCTCCCGAGTCTGTATCATCCGTAAAGTTGTCTTCACTTGTGTGAGGGATATCAGAGTCATCATTTAAAGAAAAGAAACACTCTCCATCTGGCGAACCGGTAGTCTTTTTCGCCTCTCCACCCCACCACATATAACTAACTTGTATTTGTTCATAACCGCTTGTTGGAGCCGCCTTTGATTGGCCTATACATGAGCTAGTGTCTGTTATTTCACTTTGATGGCTCGCGGCAGGCCCAGCAAATTCTAAATCGCGGGGAAAAGGGATAGGTTTGGTTATCGTTTTCACTTCATCGCTACCGGTCTGTGTCGTTACCTGTGGGAATCGCTGTGCTCCGCTGTCAGGCAAGATCGTGATCTCTTCGTTCGGCTTCTCACCCCTGCAGGCTGACCCAGGGAATGCTTGCAGCATTACAGCATTCGCCGTCAGTGTGAGAGCAGCTGACGGCTCTGTCAACGGCTCTGTCAACGCGTCCTCCGTTGTTGCCGTAGCTGGTGCCTGCCTTCCCTCCAGCAGCGTTAAGGTTTCACCAGTGAGGCTCGCGGCGTGTGTGAAGTGCTCTGCCAGTGTTGGTTGTCTCAAAGAGATACTAGTCCGAGCATTGTTAGCGGGACCGGGGTCGCCGCTGTTTCGCTGCGAGGCATTCAATCCGGCTTCCACTAGCTTCTGCGGTGCACGCCGCTGCTGCTGGCCGATGCCACGTCCCGATGCAGATCCCTGCAGTTTCGATGGCTCCCTGGGGTTATCTTTCAGATCCTTCTGACTTTTGGGATCCTTCTGCTTACAGGTCCGGGGGGCCATCCTGATCCCAAGCGCTACAGTGTAGTGTTTAAGCGCTATCAGCTGCTTGCCGTTTCCGATGCTTCTGCGGTTTATGTGCGATGATCGGATAATGCAGACAGCGCTCCTGCGCCTCTGTGTTTCCCCCCAACTCGGGGTGCGTGGCTGATCTTGCTGTTGTTTGTTTTGCTGTTGTTTGAAATCGCCTGATAATTGCCAATCCGCCAGCAGTATGGTCAAGTGTACCGGATATGTGCAGAATAACATGACAATACGCGTTATCTGTTCATTTTAGCTCTCCAGGGAAGGGGAGCTCAGGGCTGCTGCTGCCACTACAGCCTCTCAGCGGCCATCTTTGCCCACGCTACTTACCATTCCTAGTAAATATTTTACCCTGGGGATCAGTATTTACCAGTCTAGTAAATACCCCTGAATTTCAACAGAGCACCAATCTGCACGAACCATTTATCTCAATAGTGCAGGCACAGTACAGACACAATGTGGAACATGGTTGAAGTACACAAACAACACAAAACTGTAGCTTTCCTTTTAAGCATGATTTGTTGTATACTTATCAATAGGCGTGTAATAGGCACAAGCAGCTGCTGGTATCAATCTGAACTGCTGATATCCACCCTCTCTGCCTACCACGAAATACGATATATTGGGGTGGTGGTAATTTTGGGGGAAGTGGAACAATGTGTAATATATATGTTTGGGAAATAACATGCAATAATCACACTTAAGGTGTCTGTTCACTGCAAGTTTTTACCCAATCGTCCACCTGCAGATTTGCCCTGCTTTCAGAGGGTGAAATCTCCACATGGAATACCACTGAGCCACGGTACTCGTGCTGCTAAACTCATAATTCTAAAGGAACCAGTAACTTTTACTATCAGACCCAAGGGAATTTACCTCTCATGAGGTCAGTATGAAGATGAAAGCTAAAATAGGCCTGGGCACCAAAATAAAGGTGCCTCTCATTGGCGACCCAGATACGTAAAAAAGTGGCCAACATTTGCACATGAGCCCAGTTTTGAACTTGTGAAGGCACGGTGAATGGGTATTTTGCAAGGTATGGGAGATTGCATGCATTTGTGTTTTCTGCAGGCAATGTTTGTAGTCATATCTAGAAAATCAACAGTAAAAACCGGCCCATTTGGCCATAAAACAGGCCCACAAACTTCTAAAAAAAACTGGCCTACACACTGATCAGCTAGACCGGCCCATCAGGCACTGTCTGATTGCCCTATAGGTCAGTATGCCTCTGGATAGCAACAGCTGTGCTGTTCTGCTCTCTGAATAGATAGAATTGTCCTAGATAGTAATGTAGTCCCACCTGTGTCACGTGGAAACATGCAGTTCGAGCATGTACAACATAAAGACGAATGACACACAGGGGATGTATTCATTAGGGGATACTTTCTCCTTGAATAATTACCTTCACACATATTCTCATTAGGTACCATTATTAAGTACTGAACACCAACACAATTTCCATAATAGAAATACATGTTTCCTGGATTTTAATGTGCTACACATTGATCGTAAGAAACAGTAAGGGAGAGTGAGACACACAGAACAATTTCCCTCATAATTCACAAATGAAAGAATGCCTCAGGAGAGTTTCAGGGGAATTAATGCCTCATCAGAGTGGAAGAAGAATGAATACCTCATAAGATTCACAAAAGAATTACTCGTACGAGTTGAATGCCTCAAAAGAGTAACAAAAGAATGAACGCCTATTAAGAGTCAGAGGGGGATATTCTCAAGAACGGGCGAGAATTATCGCCAACCTAGGTTAACGCAATTTTACATAACGCCGTCTATCGCGGAAAACTAACGCCGTGTTAACGGCGTATTCCCAATTCGCCGGCAACAGGCGATAGTTTCCGATAACGCGTCAAATGTCAGCGTTAAAATTACCGGGACGCCGATAAAAAAGGAAACCCGAACGTGAAAAAAGTGGCGATGGGCCCAACAGCGATAAAAATATCAGCGATAAGCAGCGCCAGGCTTGCTATTCCCACGTCAGGCGGGAAAAATCACCATAAAAGCTGCAAAAAAATAAAAACAAAACCCAAACAACTGAGAAGCACCATGGAGGATGCTGGAGCAACTACAGAGGCCAACCAGAACCCCACAAACCCCCCGGATGACCAGCCAGGGACCTTGAGGAAGGAGAAGGGCAAGGAGAAGAAGAAGATGAACCCGCGATTCAGTCTGCAGAAAAACAAGTTCCTGATTACGGAGGAGATAGAACACCACCAACAACTGTTCATCACCTCCACTGTGTCATTGGCAACTAAAAATGCAATATGGCAGTCCATCTTGGCCAAGGTGAATGCAGTCGGAGTGAAGAGAAGGGAAGTGGATGACTGCAAGAAGTGCTGGAATGATGTGAAGCGCAAAACCAATCTGAAACTCGCTAACAACCGGAAAGCAGCAATGCAGACTGGAGGTGGGAGTCCAGCGCCACAGCAGGAGCTGGATGAGATGGAGGAATTGGTGTCCACAGTCATCAGTGGGGAGACGGTGGCAGGAGTTGGGGGACCGGACACTGCTCAACATGACCTGACCCAACAGCAACAGGGTGAGTAACGACCAGGGACTGGGGGGGACGGGGGGAGTTGGGCACAATGGCAAACATGCACAATTAAGTATAGCACAGTGCACAACCAAAATGACTCTGGATCATCTCCCTGATCTCCTTGGCATACTGCAGCACACATAGAAACATCAAGTAGGCCCCCGTCGACAATGTGCCCAGAGGGGGCTCTCCCCACACATCACTAATCTCACAACAAACCCATGCACATGTGCTGAACCCAGCAAAACTGCGGGTCCATGAGCCACACTGACAATGCAAGTGACACTGCATGACGATTAGCATGGCTGCAGTCCAATTATCATGACATGGTGCACCCCACGACACTGAGGTGGCTGAGTGTGGACCACATCCGTAAAGGAGCAGGTCACACTCTGACACATCCACGTGCACAAACAACCCCTGACGTCAACAAGACATCTGCGGACAAACCATGCCCAAGAGTTCCAACTCCCACCAAGAGCCCAATTTACCCAAGTCTGCAACATCTCAGCACTGTATAAGCACAGAAGTGAAAGGCACACCGCCTGAAAGGGATAAGGGCCAGCAAAATCAGAGCTGCAGGGGTGACTCTCCCACAATGCAGCACACACACATAAGAATCAGAGCACATCAACATTGACAACAATGTGGTACAAACTGCAACACTTTCACAACAGAACAGAGGACACAACTGCTGCCGCTTGTGTGTAGAAACTGGCCAATCACATTTGGCATAGCCTGAAACTATGAGATGATAATGTACAAGTACAACCTCACATCCTTGATGGTGTAGAAATGACCACTGTCCCGCATCAAATAGGCATCTCCTCCCAAACAGTCACAATGTACATTGTCATGCAGTCTGTTTGTAAACTTGTCCAATGCGTGAACATACATGGAACACACTGTTAAACTGCATCTCCCCTTTACATTGCAGAGGGAGAATCAACACCTCCTGCAGAGCAGACCATACATCTCTTCACTGATGATGAAGAGGACCTCCACACCATCGACACCAACGCCCTCCAACACCCCACCCCCAAGAGCAGGGCAGCCCAGCTGCATCGAGGAGACCCCACCCCCCTGCACAGACCACACAGCAGGAAGCACCCACCACCACGTCTGTCTCCCAGGACCCCCACGACCAACACATGGCATTCCAATGCCGTGTGTTAGAGGGCCAGAAGGAGATGGCTGATCAGGTGCGGTGGGGTTCGACCTCATGGCAGCCAAACTAGATGCCATACGTGGGTGTCTAAGTCCCATCAGGGACCACTTACAGTCCCTAACGGACACCCACAGTCCGCTCCATGCTCTCCAACAAGCCATGGCTGACATCACTGGAGTCATGACTCTGAGACAAGAACAACTGTCTAGTCAGAGTGGCTCCAGCGATGTCAGCCGGGAGTTGGGACACATGCGGAGGATCATGGAGAACATGGAGTGGATGCAGGTGGAAAGAATGGCTGCCACGGCTGCACACCAGCGAGATGTAGCTGGGATCTTCCATGCCCTGCAGATCCTCATCATGGCATTGCTGCCACAAGGCCTGGCGCAGATGAATGCTGCTGCTACTACTCCAGCCACATCTCCGCCCCCTGATGTGTCAGTGCCTCACAGTGCGGCAGACAATCCACCTCCGGCCCCTGATGTGTCAGTGCCATACAGTGCGGCAGACATTCCACCTTCGGCCCCTGATGTGTCAGTGCCACACAGTGCTGCAGACAAAACACCACCACCCACATGTGAGGTACATCACACATCAGAGGACGATGATGTGGATGATTCTGCCTTTGTGGTAAGAAGGAAGCGGTAGCATTCATCTCCGCCATATGGCCTGTTTCAGCTTGGTTCTGTCCTCTGCATCATGCCCTGGAATAACACCTTCTACTGTCCCCCGATACACTCTGTGACACTCACCTTGGCCCTCGACATGGACTGCCATATTTGGTTTGGTTACCAATGACACAGCAATCAGACTGCGGACTGAACTCTTTCTCTTCCGATGAACTTGTCAATCCCTAAAGGACTCTGGCTGGCCCTCCACGGGGCAACAATGTAAAGTGGGGTTTGCATGGCCATGTACTGGTCCAGCTTCAACACTCCACCAAATGTGATTAAAACATTCTAATTCACACAGATGTGTCATGTCTATGATCAAGCAAGTATGAAAGTATGGATGAATGTAGGGGCAGTGATTCCAAAAATAGGTACTCCCTGGGAACTGATATCAATGTGCATGTTTGACCGTGACCCAGCTAGGCAGTGAGATGACTGGGAATGTGTGAACTAGCTGTGGCCTCATTGCTCCTAAACAACAATCTCACAATTTCCCAACTTAGCCCCACGTCAATGTAAGAAATAGGGCTGTGTGAAAAAAAGTCAAAGTTATGTGGATGCCACAGCTCGGAGCAATCATTTGTTTGAGTGTGCAGTGGTTGGACTCCTGGGATGGTCTGTGCGTAAGTGTGAAGGTCATTCCATGCAAGAGAACTGTGAACAAGGACTTCTGTGTGTGGGGTGTGTATACGTTGGTCTTTGGTTAGCGCTGTGCATAGTGTGGGAGTCGTCATCAGCTGCTATGGTGTCTCTCAGGGGGTGCCGGGCGCATGCAATTCCAAGGTCGGAGGTGCAGATGTCCTACCGCCTTCTAGTTCAGACAAAGGAGCTTTCATCCCTAATGTTAGTTTGTCATCTGCTTGCATTCTGGAAATGAGATGTGGATTTTTTTTTTTGGGGGGGATGTCACTGCTTCGCCTTCCAGCACGGTTGAACCCTTACCAGCCATGTACGTGCCCTCATGGTCAATTTTGCATGCTCTGATGTAGCAGTGGTGTTGTGCTGCAGTCTGACAGTGATGGGTACAGGTAGCTGTGAGGAGGCGCGTGACTTCTCACCTTGCACCTATTAGCTGACATTATTCACTACTATTGATGGATGACGTCCGTGTACACATGTGATCTGTACATGGCACATATGTCCAGGGGACTCCTTGGTGTGTTCGACGCAAGGTATTCCTGCTGGCTTTTTGGCTGGTGTGCATCTCCCATGTTGCTGAGGTGTTCACTGTGCCCCCATCCCCCTTACGTCCATGTTGCTCATGTTGTGGGACTTGAGTCACAGGGTGCATCTCTGCATCAGGGTGGTTCATATTTGACCCCAAATGACACCCGAAATGTCATATTTGACCCCAAATGACACCCTGTTGTCTTTTTTTGAACACCAATGACAGCCTTCATGTCATTTTTTTGTAGACATGTGATACGCTGATGAGTGGGATTACGTACTACATTTGACACCCTGAAATGGCATTTCGAATAGGTGACACCCTAAACAGCCTCTCTGTACAGAGGTGACATACCCACCATCTATTTGCTATTTGTGAGATTGCTAGCACTTAATGTTGCACTTACACTTGTCAGAGTGATGTGCTAATGCAGAGGACTGACATGCACACAGGGAATGTGTGTTGCAATGAATTTATTTGCACATGCTGTTCATGTGGTCATTTTGTACTGTTCCATGATTGCTAAGGACAGTCACAATGTGACGTGCTCATGCGAAGAAATTGTTAATGATTGTATTCCTTCAGGCTATTCCTGCTGCAGCTGCAGTGGGGTGTGGTCCCCCTGCCTCATCTTCCTCATCATCGTCTGGTGCATCTGACACTTGGATCCATGGGGCATTGGTGCATACACATATGTTGTGCAATACACAACATGCAATCATCATCATGCACACTATTTCTGGGCTGTACAGGAGTCTTCCACCTGTGAAGTCCAGGCACCTGAAACGTGACTTTAACACGCCAAATGTGCGCTCAACAATGCCCCTGTTGCGTTTGTGGGCCACATTGTACTGCCTCTGGGCCGGGGTGTTCGGGGCTCGGAGGGGTGTCATCATCCACGGGCAGAGTGCATATCCTTGATCACCTGTGAGAGGTAAGTGAGATTAGTGTAAATTGGTGGTTCTGCATGCTGTGCTGGCAGACTTACAAGTTTTGTGGTGTGTGATTTGTGCGACTTTCGGATTCATGTTTGCCATGTATTGCTTCTGGCAAATGTGCGGGATCAATGTGTATTACGTAGCCTCACAAGTGCTCCTCCCTCCCCCCGAGCCTATTTACTTGTGTGCGTTGCGTGGTTGCATCACTTGCACTCCTACGGCACACCATTGTCATGCCTGTCTGCGCATGTCCGCAAGCCTGACAACAACACTGTAATGTTGGCCGTTGAAGGTGGGCGGCCACGTGTGTGTAGGCCTATGGTAAGGATAGGGCGGACACAGATGTAGAGTTCAGGCCTGGCTGAACTCGCGCTACTATTGAGGCTAGGCCTTTGGCTTATGCTGCGGCAATGAAGATACACACACAACAGTTGGCATGTATGAGCTAAGACCCCGAGCGGTCTTGCACTCCTTTATTTATACATTCGGGCGAGCCCGCCCGCTGGGTGCATGCTACATTGCAACATTGTCGATTAAGGGCCGGGTGGCGCCGACACTACAACAGAGACACACGCCATAACTTTTGTGGCCAGCCCGGAACTGAACCACGCCCAGAGCCCAGAACTGAACCACGCCCAGAGCCCAGAACTGAACCACGCCCAGAGCCCCGGGCCATTTCTTCACACTCCTCACATGCCTACGCGTGGGCTGCCGCCGCGGCGCTAGGATGTCATGCGCTTCGGAGTATGTCTCCCGATGTTCCACCCAGGCTTTCCAGCAGCCTGCCTGGGACGGGGGTGGCCCCGTGACTGTGAAGGGCTCCAGTGGCGTTACTGAGGACATGCTGTTGGCTGCTGGAGGCGGACTTGTGGGGTAGCCCCACGGGACGATGACTTGTGGTGCACAGAGGTAGTGGCACCTGAGGCACTGCGTCCGGCACGGGCCTACCGCCACGTGGCGATGACTTGCGGTGCACTGAGGTAGGTCCACCTGAAGAGCTGAGCGGGTGTGCAGCCTGCGATGATGCAGTAGGCCTCGAGGCTGGACGGTGACTTGTGGTGCACAGAGGTAGTGGCACCTGAGGCACTGCGTCCGGCACGGGCCTACCACCACGTGGTGTTGACTTGCGGTGCACTGAGGTAGGCCCACCTGAAGAGCTGAGCGGGTGTGCAGCCTGCGATGATGCAGTAGGCCTGGAGGTCCGGACTGGATTTGATTTGTGTGAGACCTGCTGGACCGCAGTGTAGGCCGGAGGGAGCAGTCAGCACACACAGACGCAGGGTGCGCTGGGGGCCTGTTGCGCGGAAGCCAGAGATTGGCTGAGGAGGCTGCCAAGCTCACGGGCCTCGGGTTTGAAGATTGCACCAGCACTTGGTGGGCCCTCTTGGAGACACGCCGGTGGTGGTAGGTGAGCAGTGAGGCCTGGGTGCGCAGGGGCGGGCAATCACCGCTGGGCACCGGACGGGTCTGGGGACCAGCGGGCTGGGGTGCAGCAGGTGCACAGGATCGCGCAGGCACCACCGGTCATGGCGGTGGCCTCGTGGCAGGGTGAGGGGTGCCGCCCTGGCAGACACGCCCCTGCAGGCGATGACGAGATGTGCGCCGGGTGGCGTGTGACGTAGCCACCTCGTCGCCGGTGTAAATTTGGCCGTTGAAGGTGGTCGGCCACGTGTGTGTAGGCCTATGGTCAGGATATGGCGGACACAGAGACACACGCAGTAGTTACTTTGGTGGCCATCCCGGAAGCCCCGGGCTATTTATTCACACTCCTACGCTGGACTGGTGTACGCTGGCCCAGCCCACTATGCTTACGCTTACAGGGGGGGGCAACATAGCTACATGTCCAAGGTCTTCCCCACAGCCTGAGGTAACATGGTTGCGTCCACTGTCCACAACACTACAAACACCAGCAGCATATGTCCACATGGACATGTCTGTGCTCTGCATACTCAAGACTGTCCAGCACATCACCGCCACACTTGGCATTGTGTACATTCTTATTCATGGGTCACTTGCCTCCTTCGCACATTCTTGGTTCCCACCTCTCCCCAAATTCTGAAATTGTGTGGCAGAGGGGCTATGCCTTTGTGGATGGTTTGTCTACATGTCTGGCCCCTGTTACCACAGTTACTTGTGTTGTCGTGTCTGGTAGGTGGGCATGTTGGTTGGCATGTTGTATGTGATTTTGTTACGTGTGCATTCCCACAGTTGTGAGTTGTATGATTGTGGAGTTGAGGTGTGTGGTGTGTTCCGTGGGTACTTACCAACGAGCAGTGCATTTCCATAGGTGCCATCCTGAAAGCGCTGGTTGATGATGGACTGTCGGAAGATGTAGGAATCATGCACACTGCCTGGGAAGTTGGCGACGACATTGGTGAACAGTCCCCGGTGGTCCACTATTGCCTGCACATTGATGGAATGCGTGTGCTTTCTGTTGAGGCAATTGTGTGCAGTGTCGGCAGGGGGCACAAGTAGGACATGTGTGCAGTCAATTGCCCCCAACACGTGCGGGAAGCCAGCTATGGCGTAGAAGCCTTGCTTGGTCCCCAGCTGTTCCTGCGCAGTGTGGGGGAAGTGAAGGTGCTGGGGTATCAAGCTGATGATGGCATCCAAGACAGGTGTGAGGAACTTTGATAGGGCTGGCTCTGAGACTCCTCCGACTCTGGCAGTTGTTGGTTGGAAGGTACCGGAGGCCAACAAGTGCAGCACAGCCAGCAGCTTTGTCTGTGGAGGGATGTTGGTTGTCCGCTGTGTTGGTACCGTCAGCCTGTGGGCAATGTGGGTCAGGATGCGGAGGATGGTTGTCCTTTTGAGCCTGTAGTGGGCAATGACATCCTCTGGTGTTAAGTCTCTGAGGCTGGTGCGTTTTCGGAAGGTCCGCTGTCTTGTTCTGCGCTGCCTTGTGGTAGTCCAGGGGGGTGGTCCTGGCGGTGGGGGTGGTCCTGGGGGTGGTGGCGGTGGGTGTTGTGGCCCTCTTGGGTCTCCAAGCTGCATGATTAGTAGCTCCATGGCATCTGTTGGTCTTCAGATGTGGCTCTGGGCTGGGCTCCCTTTCTACTGCAGGTTTTCGTCCTACTTAAGACCAGAAAAAAGCAGGTCTTAAGTCCCTGCTGCTAACGTGCCTTATCACCTGTTTTTGGACCGCATCGCCGATCTGGCTGGTCGTTGAGAATATCGCGAAATGGTGTTATCGTGAGTTTTTGCACGGGAACGCCTACTCTGTATATGATTAGCGTTAGTTGTTGCTGTCAGCCTTGGCGATGTTTTTAGCGCCAGCTATCGCAGGTAAACTGACGATGTCGGCTGTTAGCGCAGGGTTGTGAATAGGGCGATAAATCTATCGCCACTTTCGTGGCGGAAAAGTGCAGCTAAATCGGCGATGAGTCCTTGAGAATATGCCCCAGAGAGTTATGAATGTCTCATAAAAATCGCAGAAGTGCCTCATAAGAGTCATAGAAGAATGAATGACTCATAGAGGCACAGAAGAATGATTATCTCATAGAGTGACAGAAGGATGAATGCCTCGTAAGAGTCACAGAAGAATGAATGTCTCATAAGAGTCACAAAAGAATGAAAGCCTTAAAAGAGTCACAGAAGAATGAATGCCTCATAAGAGTCACAGACAAAAAAATGCCTCATAGGAGTCACAAAAGCTGCAACCCTCCTACCAACTATCAGTTATGGCCATGAAGCCTATCCGGGCCAAGTAGTCCACATCATGGATAAGTATCAGCTCAAGGCATATAAAAAGGTCTTTAGACTCCCTCCCTACTTATCTTCAGAGTTGCCTAATAAGGCTGGAATTCGGCTTAGAGGGCCAAACAAGGGCAAGTATGGCATCATTGTAAATTATTACTATAGGATTTAAAAGGCCCCACCTCACACCATGAAAGCTGTTCTCCAGTACATTTGAACTCAAGAAGGGAATCCATGGTCGCTATACCTTCACAGATCTATTGCCACCCTTCAAATTGACCAGTCGGTACTGAACAGTCTGCAGCTCTTGTGTGCCGTCATCAAAGCAATGCTGAAAAAACAAGTGAAAGGATCGTCCAAGGCAAGTGACATGGATAACCTCAGTAAATCCAAACTATTACAAGCACTGGGGCAATCATACGCTAACGCTCAATCAGACTGCCTCAGACCTCAACTCTACCTCAGCGGCGCCATTCGGAAAGTGTGCCTGAAAGAAATAATGCTTGCAAGGCTTATGGGTTTACAATCTAGAGAAGGAAACCCCATGTGGCAGTCCCTCTCTAAAACTTCCAACTGCAGACTTTGTGAATCTTTTATCCACCTATTATGTTCCTGTCTGGCACTCCTGAATCCATGCCGCATGCTACTAAAACCACTTTTCCTTGGGTATGGAATAAGAACATGCGATGAGGCCACAAGCCTGGAATTCACCTTAACTGAGCAGATTGAACTGTTGAAATTTGGCAAATATATCAGCTTCACGCAATGACGCATCAAAGAGGTGCTTAAGGGATCATACTGCCTGGGAACTGTTTGATCACAGCGGGTACGTACAGGCTGTATTAATAGTAGGCCAATGTAGTTGAGCCCCACCCACTGTGCAAGCATGAGGAACTTAAGATCTATTAAGGTGGTTTGCAGAATAACCCGTGGAGTCCAGCAACAGAACTCCCCACACCGGCGGGCTCTAACTTCTGTTTGGGAGCCAACACCTCAGTGTTGGCCCAAAGGAACTCTCTACACTAGCACAGTCCGGCGAGTATTGTTCCACAGTGCTGGCCCAAAGAAACTTTCTATACTAGCACAGTACAGCGAGCACCGGACCACTTTAGCCTATACCCGCTTGTAATACTGCACTTTAGTGCTTAGTTTGCACCCCTTCTTCTTTCTTATCCTGATCTAAAGCTACCTCTAACATCTCCCTTCTCCGGGCTTTCCATCTTAATCCTCCCCTAAAGAAGTTTGGCAATGCATTTTTTTAATCTCCAATGAACTATGCTACTATTGGTTTTATGCATAATGGGTTTTATAGGCTTAATGCTTACCAATGTTTTTCTTTTTAAATTGTAAAGAATTTTAATTAATCATACAAGTAGTCCCACTCGAGTCACAAAAGAATGAGTACATCTTAAGTGTCACAGAAGAATGAATGCCTCATAGTAGTCACAGAAGAATGAATGCCTCATAATAATCACAGAAGGATAAATGCACACATTGTCAGCCACCCCGTCCCTTAGGAACAAGTACATTGTACAGGTACTACTAATGGCCCTTCTTATCACTTGCTCTCATTCCAAGCAATTTATTACATTCTTGGGATACTGCCCTTTATGCCTGGCAACTCCAACACATGCATGAAGAGTTGGGGACCTTTGTGTTACCCTCCAGTGTAGCACTTGCACTACATGTATCTTGCTGAGCCTCACCCATCCACACATGTTCACAGAACTATGAATATAGAAGTATTTCCTTGACAGCCTTATTGTAGCACTTAAAACATAAGTTGCGTTTGCTTGCTTTATTTTTATGATTACCATCCTCAATATGCCATAATCGAGTACAGTAGAATTCACGATGAGCATATTTGAGCTGACTGAGGAAGAACTACATTTGATTAATACTGTTACTAAGCCTCTCTGATGGCCAGACGTTGTTGCCTAAAGCCCACACAACTGTGGCAGCATGATAATCCCGCCACGGGCGTAACACAGGCCCCCGCAGCCCCCCGGTGCCGGGGGCCCCCAAGCTCCAGGGGGCCCCCTCAGCATGTTACTTCGGCGGGAGAGCTCCTGATTGAGCTCAGAGGGGGCCCCTCCACGTACCTTGCAGGGTAGCCCCCTCAAGTTTCGTTACGCCACTGAATCCCGCCCAGATGATGCAGGTGTAGTATCAACACATCACGCCAATGTTAATTGCAGAATGTGGCGCGGATTTGCCACACCGCTGCAAAGTGTTGCATTAAGAATTACTTTCTATCCCAACACTTATTTTGTGCTGGAAAATAGCTGAATAGCCTTATTGTAACTCAAGTAGTTATATGTGCTGTTTTGTGCTAATATGCATCAACAGGGCTCACCATGGGTGGTACATGGGGTTCCCAATCAACCACCCATGGGTTTTGATGCAAATCTGTATCTACTAACATTGGTAAAAAGGGATTTGTATAAAAATATATGTCTCATTGAGGCAGGCGTAACAATGGAGAAAAGATTTCTTTTCTCCAAACTTTTTTAACTTTGCTTATATTTGTACAGCACACATAAAGCCTGGGAAAAGTGATAAACTTTGCCACAGCATATTAGTTTGCACAGGAACGGTACCCTTCCAGTACAAAACCTATGATTGACATGTTTCACATACCCTTGCACTATGGTATAAGGGTGTGTGCATTGGCACAAGACAGCCTAAAGTGTGCCTGCAGTAGGGGAGAGAGTAACCTCACCATATCGTAGTAGGTACGGTGCTGTTATCTCTCCCTTTCAAGCAATGCAGCACAGCATCACTGGTTTCTGCACTGTGTTGGGTGAAAACTCAGTAAATCTGCATTGTGATCTTTTGAACATTGAGCTTGAAATTTTGTTAGTATTGGTTACCTTCAGTCTTTGTTTGATTATTTGACTTGATGGAAGCATATTGCAGAGCTGCATACCCTACCTACCTTGTGCCCACTTTTTTAAACTCCTGAAAGTAGTTTCCAAGTAACCTGTGGGATCAATGTCTTAACAAAGGACATAACAACCATAAATGGCCTTTACAGAGAATCGCCAGCCCTAACCTTTAACTAATATGTTTCATATCCATACCCCAACGCTACCCAAGCCCCATTGATATTTGCACCAGTGCTTAATTTGAGCATGTGAATTCCGTTGCTCGGCACTGGCACTTAATTGTCAGCACTGTCACTTATGAGACTCTGCCACATGGTGGCACTGTTTGTCTAATTTAGAGACAAGCACAACAACAGCTGTTTATTAATTCAGTATGCATTACAAATGATTAATACCTACTGCCAAAGGCATTCTTATCGTTTTGGGGGCCTGGAATAGTCAGAATTGTCACAACTGTGGGAGTGTGATGGTTTTTAATTGTGTGGTTGTTGTATGACAGTGGCAATGGGCAGTGCAAGTGGAAGTGACCTGCTGATGAGGGCCCTGGCACTTATTTAGTTTTACAAATTAAGTACTGATTTGCATCTCTTTACCTTGACATACCGATAAGACATAAAAATACATCCATATAATACAACTTTCCAGCCACTTTCCATGGAGTAACTTTTTATTGTGAAAGATGCTCTTTATTGGATTTGTTGTCATGGCATCTGACACCACTACACATACATGCAAATTAGTGCAGCAGTTGTTGGCCCCTTCAGTTGACATCTTTTTTCATTTACCACTTCACCCCCCTCCTTACGTAAGCCACTGCTTTCGATTGGCAGGAGAAGGTCACATTGTGATCAGGGATCTGTAATTATGTGGCAATGTAGGACCAAATCTTGCAGGCTTGACAAAATTATATGGCAAAGGAAAGACTAAGGGGGTCATTACGATGTCGTAACGTTCGCCACCGCCGAGCCGGCGGTGGCGACCGTTACGGCATCGTAACGAGTAATACCCCTGCCATATTATAATGGAGGGGGTATCGCGGTGGATGCAAAGTGCGTCTGCCGCTTTTCCGCCGGTCGGCAATCGTTATGATTTGATTTCCGGCCGGGCGGACTTGGCCCCTGATATGGTGGTGGTGCCTAGCAGGCACCGCCATCCATATCAGGATGCTTGTGGTTCAAGGCCTTTCCATGGCGGCGATGCCGCCATGGAAAGGCTGGCGGGGATTTGCTTTGGGGGCACGTTGCGGGCCCCCAGGGGGTTGGGGGGGGTGGGGGGTGCACTTGGGGGTACCCATGGTACCCCCCTCCATTCCCATGCACAAGGTGGCAGGCACCGCGCGGTACCTGCCACGTTGTGCATGGAAATGCACAACATGTCATTTTGACATTGCGGCGGATGCTGCTGTAAGCAGCATCTGCCGCAATGTTCATTTGCAGAATGCGACCGCCAGGGTGGCGGTCGCATCCTAATCAGGGCTGCAAGACCGCCGCATGTCTGGCGGCCGGTCCCGTTACCACTGGGATGGCGGGCGTACTAAAGTCCGCCCGCCATCCTAATCGGCCCCTATGTGTGCTCTAATTATGTGAAGAAAGGAATATTATGCAGCACTGTAACTTCCACGTTAACATGAAGATACCAATGTTATGGAAAGTGCACTTTTCTCAAAGAAATACAATTATGCACTTTCAGCAAATCATTTTCAATACTGATATTCACCAACAATTAATGAAGACCACTTTATTTACAGTCTCTTTCACTTGTGTACAACAACATATATAAGTGCTGCATTTAGCAGTGAAGAAGTCTACCTGCACACTCCTGTTGGAAACGAGGTATTTTAGTCTGCACCTTCAGTCATGTTTTGTCAAACTTACCTTTAGTTTTTGTGTATAGGTGCTACTGCAGTCACCTCTCTGGCATAAAAAACAGCCTTGTGGAAGTTTTATGGACATTACATCTTTATAATAAAACTGTCTCGGTACAAGGCACTTAATGTACAGCAATCAAAACCTGAAAGCTGATCAGTTGAATTTTGTAAGATTGATGGCATTGCAAGGCACACTATGCACTCCATGTGCAATTTTTTTGTGACGTTCAACCTAATTAGCAAGAAACAATTATTCTATGTTGAAACTTGGAAAGTGTGCTGCATATGATCTCTTAGTTGGAAAGTGCAGCAAATCAAAATAAATTCAAAAAACATTGTGGCACTTCGATCAGCTAATGCCAGTGATCCCAAGAATAATGCTCACTTCAGTGTCTTTTGATGTTAAGTTTTCCCAAAACTTTGGTTCATTCTGAAATATACACTATATTTATGGGCTAAAGTATTTCCAACCAGACATCCTAATGGTATTACATGCTATAGAGTAGTTGAATGACCAGACGGATGCATGAGTCATGGCTAATACTACTTTTAGGGCCGTAGAACTACGAGGTGATATCTTTTTTAGGCCTTTGCTGCAAACAACTTTAGCTGTCTGTTGGCCAGACCTATAGCTCCCAATGCATACAGTTGGCTTTGGGTCAGCCAGTTCATCCTGATGTGTGGTATTGTTATTTATCTCACATCCCAGTGCTTGATTAAATGGCTTTTCTCCCTATTCTTGTGCTTGTCCCCCTCACCCACTACAGGAAGTATTTCTGCCCCAAATAGTTCTGAATTTCAATTGTATCCTTCCACTGCATACCTGAGGGGATTTTTTAAAATTTTGTATAGAGCAGTCCATGGAACTGCATGTGTTTTCATTCTCTATTTCACTGTTTCTTTCGCTAGTAAAGTGGTACTACATGTACTCATGGCCTGTAGATTGAATGCTACTAGTGGGTGTGCAGCACTAAATGTGTCACCCACTTGGGGAACCCTTTTAAACATGTCTCAGGCCTGCCATTGCAGCCTGTGTGTGCAGTTTTAAACTGCCATTTCGACCTGGCAATATAAACCTCTTGCCAGGCCCAAACCTCCCTTTTTTATACACCTAGGACACCCCTAGGGTAGGTGCCTATTCAGCCCAGAGGGCACTGTGCAGTGTATTTAAAAAGTTGGACATGTGCTTTTAAGTTTTACATGTCCTGGTAATGAAAAACTCCTAAATGTGTTTTTCACTACTGTGAGGCCTACCCCTCCCATAGATAACATTGGGTTCCCTTATTACATTTAATAAGTGGTAACTTTCAACTGGGAGCAGATAGGAATGTTGAGTTTGGTGTCTATGGAATTGTAATTTAAAACACTCTTTAATGGTAAAGTCATAATTCTGAAAATGCTACTTTCAGAAAGTTGGCATTTTCTTGCCCTAACCATTTGATGCCTGCAGCCAGTATCCTGGGTCCCATGACTAGTTTTAGCTGGCAGCTGGTCTTTGTGTATTGCTCCCAGACAGTGAGGCAAAAGGGGATAGGTGTTGGCCAGATGGTCCTTCTCTGACTTGATGAGGGGGGAGCTGTCATCAACCACACTTGTACATCACAAAGGCTCTGTCTGACCACTCTCACATAGGGTGTGGAACGGTCATTTGTGATCCCAGAAGTATGGGGGCCAGAGCAGGGAGGCAGGAAATTCAAGACACCGCCGGGTGTGGAAACCTCCACAACATTCTTCTACTTCAAATTGGCACCTGGTATAATTATTGAACCCTCAGAGCCAACTCTTCAGTACACCTCTGGACCTGTGGAAGGACCCCTGTACTGCACTGCAAGAAGGACCGCTACTCTGCTGCCTTGTTGCCCTGCTGCCTGAGTGAAAAGGACTGGACCTGGATCTTGAACCCAGGTCCACCAGAGTGACTCCAAGGGCTAGTTGGCTGGCCTTCTGATCAGAGCCTCATGGACAGAAAAGTTTCCAACCATCTTGAACCCAGCACCTGGACTCTGCCTGTTGTGAATCTTACGCCCCATGTGATGCCATTCCGTCCTAGACCATTGGATGTGGGCCTGAATGTGCTCTGTCAGCCCAGATGTGGTCTTGTGGGCAGAACCGATGCAGTGTGATGCATCCCTGATACCAAAAACGAACCCACCACTGCACGATGTATCCTTGACGCAGTCCTTCGCATCTCAAGCCCCTTGTCAAAGATATCCTTGACGATGACACAGGGCTCCACATCACAGCCCTATGGCTCCTTCGGAACCTTCGCTGTGCGACTCATCCTCAAAGGCACAATTCTCATCTCAAGTCCCATGTCAGCTGCATCTTCAACAACGACGCAGGACTCAGCATCGCAGCACCTCTTGTTAAGCTATTTGCATTAATATCGATTTGTATGATGCATCCTTTTATACATGTACTCTTTTTCAGTTCTCTAAAAATATCTCTATTCTCTTTCTGATGTTTCAAATGTTTTACCAACTATTATAGATGTATATTTCTCAACAACAATTTCTCCGGAGTGCATCTAATTACATATTCAAAAATGCATTGCAGCAAAGGAGTTCCTAATGTGATTAATCTTGATGGTGAAATGTATAAACAGTAAATTATTATGCATCATTTATTTAGTGACTTGTAAACAAATATAGATAAAACAATAGTTAACCTAGAGCAATATTTTTCAGCTTTAGCTCTGATAGGGTTAAATAAGCGACCTAACAAAGCCCAAGGCCCTGAAAATTGCCCTTGGAGTCTAGAGTAAAATGGGGTAAGACTTTCTTTTAATATATTACGCTCTAACCACAAATCTCGAAAAAGCGATCTACTGAATAATATCACTAGGGATTGCAAAATAGCATTGGGATAGTGTGGTGCCCTTCTATTCAATAGTTGCAGATATTGACCCATGTTAACATAGTGTTCCCCCTACTCTGAAATATTATGGGGCATATTACCAAGGAAGTGGCGGAGAGAGGCGTTAGCCATCTTGGCTTACCGCCTCTCTCCGCCACTTCGGAAACGCCAGGCTGCACCATATTAACAAGGATATGGTGCAGCCTGGCGTTTCCCCCTGCGATGGCGCTAAGTTACACAACTTAGCGCCAGCGCAGGCACCCTTGCACCAGAGTGCAAGGGTGTCTGCGAGCAGGGAGGTTTGTTTATGTGTAGGAAGGAGTTCCTTCCTGCACATAAACAAACCTAAAATGCCATTTTGTAACTTTCATTTGTGCTGCTTCGTGCAGCACACATGGAAGTTACAAAATGGCATTTTGAATAACGGTTTGGTCATGTACAGGAAGGGACACCTTCCTGTACATGAACAAACCATGGCATTTTGCTTTTTCCATGTGTGCTGCACAAGGCAGCACACATGGAAAAAGCAAAAACAAGGAAAAATAAAGCATTTCTCCTCGTTTTAGCCACCTTAAGACCAGGATTTTTCTGGTCCCAAGTTCAGCGCTGCCACCTATTATCGCCAAACTTGATAATAGGTGGCAGCGTCGACTTCAATGGGTGTTGCGGTGGAACGCCCACCGCAACACCCAATGCACGCCCCCTTTCACGCTAAGTTTAGCGTGAAAGGGGCCCTATTATCAAGGCAGCGTTAAGCCACTTAACGTGGCTTTAAGCCACGTTAGGTGGCTTAACGCTGCCTTGATAATAGGGCACTGACCCTATTGCCACCACAACGTCACAAAAAGTGACGTTGTGGTGGCGATAGGGGCTTGATAATATGCCCCTAAGATTGTAGGAAATTGGGTGTTAGAAATTGGGTAGTTGGTTGATTGGGGTGTGAGCCCTGGTCAAGCAGCAGCCACAATCCCTTGTAGGGCAAAAACCAAAAAGTCATTAAATTAACCTGTGCTTAAACCTGGGTAGCTTGGCACAATAAGCAGGCAGGCTTAACTTAGAGGCAATGTGTAAAGTATTTATGCAGGATACAAACAGTAATAAAGTGAAAACAAGACACAAGAAAAATCTCAAACTGATTTGGAAAAAATTGAGCAAATTTTAATAAATTATTTGACACCACAATGACAAAAATCCAATCAGTAGAACCAGAGTTATGAATTTTTAAAGTTTTCAATGAAAACTAGTGCCTAAAAGATCAAAATGCGAAGCGTAGACATTTAGGGGCCCATTACGATACCCGGCGTAAATAAATCCGCCAGGCATGGAAGCGGCAAAAATCCGCCCGCACACACCGCCTGAACACCGACCACGCCATTATGAGTACACAAACCGAAAACCGCCATCGGCGGAAAAATCACACAAAATACCGCCCGCCATCGTCCGAGTCGGAGTCAAACCGCCCGCCACGGACGGAAACACGCACGACAACACAAAACCGCCCGCCCACACGGCCGACACACCGCACGTGAAATTACGATCGCACCGCCATGAGCGCGGAAAAACAACAAATATACCGCCCGCCAGCGCAAACAACGCCGATGAGAATCGACACGGCAGAAGCCATGGCGCCCACGTACCTGCACAGAAACCATCCGCACACAAAACCAATAGCACACAACATGGCCAACAAGTCCACACAGCAAGGCACACACAAATACACAAGCACAGTACACATCCCGAAAACACCCCCCGGACAAACAAAAAATACAAAGGCCAGAACCCCAGACACAACACACCTGAAAACAACAGACCATGAGGACACACCCACATAGGTGAGTACAAAAGCAGCACTCCCACAGACCACAACCCCTTGCTACATTGCAAACCAGAGAGGAGAGGAGAGGACACAGTGACACAGCAAGGACAGCAGCACACCACAGAAACGCACACATCACAACCACCACCACCACCACCACCAAACACCGGCACCACAAACCCCCTGCACATTACACAACACACACCGCACCAGCACCACAAACACCATGGCACCACAAAGGATGCCCAAGTTCACGCCCATGGAGCTGACGGTCATGGTCGACGAGATCATCAAGGTGTACCCACAAATCTATGGGAACATGGTCCAGCACACACCACTAGCCACCAGAAACAGAATGTGGACCCGGATCGTAGACCAGGTCAATGCAGTCGGGACCCTGCCCAGGAACAGAACCGAGATAAACAAACGTTGGAATGACGTAAAGAGCCTGGTCAAGAAGAAGGAGGGCAAAAACAGAGAGCTGGCTGCCGTCACTGGCGGAGGGAATCCCGCGCTCTTTAAGACCTTCAAAGCGTGGGAGGAGAAGGTGCGAGTCGTAATACATCCGGAGATCCTCGCCGGATTAGCAGGGGAGTGGAGGCTGGTAAGTACAAACTAATGTATACCAGCACACCGCTATGTACTCACATGCGCAACTACCATGCCACAGCTCCCAGGGACAAACACCCCCATGTCCAGCACACAATACACAACACATCACACACACATGCAACAGACACTACCACACACAGCCCAAACCGAACAACTGTAAGATGCGTGGGGACATGTGTACACTAAGCCAGCCACGTAACCACCAACAGGTCCCCAAATATGCCAGAAGCGCCACAACGAGCACCCACCACACCCATGTGTCCGCCACAGCTGCACTAAACGACAAGTAACAGGTAAGTGGCAGGAACACAAAGTGCAGTGGGTGGGACGGTGGACAGCCCAAGTACAACACACACCAGGCCCCAGTCCCACAGCACAGCAAGGAGGAGCATCCCCCACACCCCACAGCCACGTGTCAGCCACCGCAGTGCACAACGACAGCCGAAAGGCAGACATCACGGTCCACAGCAATCGGTGTCAGTGGGTGTACAGCCACCCCCACGACCCACTACACCCCCCACCCCCACAGACCTGCAACATGGAGCACCCCCGCTTAGAGCCATGTGGCATCCAGTACAGTGCACGCACGAACAACTTGCAGGTGGGAAACTGGACAGGGCTGGATTACTGGAGGCATGAGGACCATAACACCACCAACACATGGGACATGTCACGTAGCACACGGACACGCAGCACCGCCCACCGTCACGAACAAGTGAACAATGTGCACACGGACATGAACAGCAGACTCACACCCCACATGACCCATCACAGACATAGCAACACCCAAGGAGCCACGTCTGCATGCACAAGCCACACTGAATATAGTCCCACACGGCAGCCACTGTGCAACTCATCACACACAACCAAAACACCATTGAAGTCCTGTCCATGTAGCCCCTACTGCCTGTCAACCCCACACCCCACAACTACGCCTATGTAAGACAAACAACACTAGACGCAACAGAGCGGAACAACATAAATGCACACGAACACCACTGAACCCATCAAACTCACAGACACACCATGCACATACAACATACCATCCATCCCATCCGTCAGCCCCAGTCTCATGAAAGGCATGTCATCCGCACAGCTGCCACACATACAGCAGTCACGCTAAGACACATGCCCATGACCAACCATGTGCCAGAAGTCAATTAAGCGCACGACACACTGTGAGCAACAACACACAACATGGGCCACACCCCCCGAGCACTGCAGTGATGCACATGGCACAGGGCAGCACGCACACCAAGGAGATGGGACAACTGCAATACGTTGGCTGGCACACAACTATCACTCACTCATAACGATGCGTCCAATGCCATGTCCAGTAACCACAACAGACAGCAAATATGCAGGGCATGTCAGGCATGCACACACCTCAGACCATGCACTGTCATGCTGCCACAACACATGTCACGTTCGGCACCCATGGCTCACAGCATGTACCCCAAAAGCATATCCCCTCCCAAATGCGAATCTGGGGCATGGCCCCCATGTTGCCATATGCGTTCCTAAGCGTTCCATTTGAACCCCAAAAGCATATTCCATCCCAAATGCGAATCTGGGGCATGGCCCCCATGTTGCCATATGCGTTCCTAAGCGTTCCATTTGAACTCCAAAAGCATATCCCCTCCCAAATGCGAATCTGGGGCATGGCCCCCATGTTGCCATATGCGTTCCTAAGCGTTCCATTTGAACTCCAAAAGCAAAGTACAAACCAGACCCAGGATGGGCCAGGAGCCCGCATACACCAGAGTCACAATGAGTAGGGGCAAAGCAACACACCCATCGGCATGGCCAATCCGTCCCATGCCACATGTGCACAGCACACAGTCCCATTGCCTAGCACACACAACTACAGATGCCACAGCCACACACTCGCCTCCGGGAAACCCATGTACGAGATTGCACGAACTGCCAATGTCAGACGACTAATACATACTTCGCCAGGTGCAACACAATAACAAATCTCATTCTCTCCACAGGTGACGAACTGCTGGACGCTGGGGATGGAGACAGCAGCCAGCACAGCCAGCCTACAAGCCCCCAACGAGGACACACGGATCTGGAGGATCTGTCCACCTCTTCGGACACGGACCACCAAGCTGGCCCATCTGGCGTGGCAGGGCCCAGCCGCTCCCCAGGACCCCTCCTACCCACCAACCCATCACCCAGGGATGCTGAACAGTCCCAGTCCCCTGCTGCCACTGTCGTTGCGGCCACGCCCACGGTCATTGCGGCCACTACCACTGCCGCAACCGCCACCATCGCCGCACCGACCACCACCGCCTCCACCACCACCACGTCTTCGCTGGCACCAGCCCCAGCGCAGGTGGTGGCCCGGCCGACTGGATCCACCCTGGGAGCCACAGCGAGGACCGTGGTGAGCAATGTGGCTAGTGGGCAGGCCGGTGGCAGCAGGACTGGTAGGAGGAGCAGGGTCAGGGAAACGCCAGCCTCCCCTGGGAGCCATGCCCTGCCTCAAATGGCCAGAGTCCTTGGGGCCTATGAAGAGGCCCAAGGACAATGGGCCAGGTCTGCTACTGACACGCGGGAGGTGCTGGGGGTGCTGAGGTCCATGGACGCCCATATGGGCCAATTCGTGTCCCGTATGGACCAACTCGTGGACCTCATGGGCCAGCTGGTGGTGGCGGTGGGGTCACAGGCAAGGCCAGCAACACCACCTCCGCCACCACCTGCTAGGGCGCAGGGTCGGCCAGCAGTGTCCACTTCCCCTGCGTCCACAGCCAGTGAGCACACCTCACCCACCACCAGCAGGTCGCCACCACACACCCCTCCCAAACGTGGAAGGGGCCGTCCGAAGAGGAAACAGATCTCCCGGGAGGACTTCGCACGCTCCAGTCGCAAGTGAGGCAGCCAGCCAGCCTTCCGCCAGCCTTCCTTGACCAGCCACTGCATTGACTTGCTCTACGATCCCACTCCACACAGCCATCTGGATGGCATGTGTGTGTTGGACTATGGACATAGAACCAGTGGGTACACCCTGATCATCACGCAGCCATGACCGACAGCTCATTGTCACTGCACGCACCACTTTTGTCATCACCTTACACACAATCACATGTCACAGTTTGTAATAAATGCACCTTTTTCACTAACTGCTGTTTGTGCCCTGTGTTTTATTTGTACGGAATACATCGGCCACCTTGGGCGGAAGGGCACCTGATGCGTGGCATGGCAATGGAATCCGGAGGGCCTGTAGGGACCTAGGGGTGGGAGACAGAACAGGAGCACATTCAATGAGTGTGTCACACACCCATCACACAGTACATGTCAACAACTACAAGCAATGTACACACATCGCACAGAGCAATAGGGCACAATGCCACAGTCACCAACAGTGGCATACTACCCTGGCCATGGAGCGTTGACACACTGCACGCAGTGAACATACGGCCACCCTGACACAGCACACACACACCTGCATAGATACAGACACATCATCCGTCGTACATGGACACTCACCGTCAAGTGAAGTAGAGGGCGATGAGCTGCTGGCGCACATTCCCAGCTTCCTCCTCTCCGCTGTCCACCTCACTCGAGCTGTCCTGGTCTGCGGGCTGGGGCCCTGGTTGATCTCCGTCATCCACAATGAGGGGGATCTGCTTCCGAATGGCCAGATTGTGCAGCATGCAGCACGCCACCACTATCTGGCACACCTTCTGTGGGGAGTACGCCAGTGCACCCCCGGTGCGGTCCAGGCACCTGAACCTGGACTTGAGGAGGCCAAAGGTACGCTCGACCACACGTCTGGTCCTCCCATGTGCCTCATTGTATCGATCGTCTGCTGGGGTGCGAGGATTCCTCAATGGACTGAGCAGCCATGCCCCATTCGGATACGCAGAGTCACCTGGGTGTGAGGGACACAGAGAACCGTTGCTATTCCAACTGGACAGGGGACAGCATCGCACAACCAGCACGCTACACCACTCCACATACTCACCGACAATACAGCCACGATCCTGTTGCAGATTGGCCATCAGTCGTGGCAAGATGCTGTTGCGCATTATGTGTGCGTCATGTGCCGAGCCTGGAAACTTGGCACACACGTGGGTGATCACCATGTCCGCAAGGCACACCACTTGCACATTCAGGGAGTGCGTGTGCTTCCTGTTGCGGTACAGGTGCTCAGTGGCCTGTGGTGGAACAAGGCCAACATGTGTGCAGTCAATGGCTCCCACGACGTGTGGGATTCTGCCAAGGGCATAGAATGCACCCTTCACTGCCGCCAATTCACGAGCCCTGGGGAATCTGATGTACCTGTTTCGGTACAGCATCATGGCTGCCAGTACATCCCTCAGCACCTTGCTGAACATGGGCTGGGACATCCCTCCTCCACTGCCCACTGTGTGCTGGAATGACCCAGTGGCGAAGAAATGCATGGCGGCCATCACCTTAGCCGTGGGGGTGACAGCAGTCGGATACACCCTGCGGGGACGGAGATGGGGCTCTAACATGGCACACAGTCGATGCAGGGTTGGCCTGTCCAGCCGAAACTTCCTGATAACCTCTGTATCGTCCATGTCCGCCAGCAATTGGTATGGGCGGTCAATGTTCGGTCTCCGCCTGGGGTAAATGGCAGAGGACACATGTCAAAGCAACACAGCACATAGCAATTTCGCATACACATCACTGACATGACTGAGCAAGCACATGAGCCACAGCCCAGCTGTCAAGCTGGGACGGCACGGCCACAATACACTTACACAGGTCTCCCAACAATGGCAATGGCAAGTGAGACATACCACTGCCATGTGCATGCACATGGGGATCTAGGCCCCAATGACTTGCGGGGCGTGCTGATGGGGACTGACTGCATATTCGTCAAGCGGCAACGCCACGGCAACATGAGTGTCTGCTGAGCATGGAACTGCTTCCGAGGCTGGATGAGTATGGCACACGACGACGACGATGTGGGCACAGGCTGAGCGGCCAAAACAAGTGGGACCTGTGGCACGAGGGGATATGAGACAGTAGTAGGTGTCAGCACTGCACCCTATGTACAGCACTGTACGGATCACACCTCCCGAAACATTGACAGGTGTCCACATTGACAGCCCCATGCCAAGACGGCTGTGTGCTTGCAGTCACACGTCACAGGTGAGTGGTTACATTGCACGTGCCAGGTGGCAGACGTACATAGTGGGAGCTGGCATGTGTGTGCATGTGTCTCCTGTTCAGGATCCACCAGATGGGCGCTGACTCTGTACTGACCATTGGACACAGCATGTTCCGTGGAAGGCTTGTGTGTGTGGGATGGTGGCACTGGATGTGCCTCCGTTGGGTGGGGGGCCATGCACAGGGCGGGTACGTCGATGATTGCGCATTGTTGGTCACGGTGGGTGCACCAACTAAGATGTGTTGCCCTGTGTTCAATTCCTATGTCTGCATGATGATGGACTGTGGATGTGGGCAGACTACACATTGGTCGATGTGCTGTCTATTTGCATGTGCCTTCACACCAGGCACAGCTGCCCCTGCACATGTGACCCCTGCTGGACTCGCTGCTGGGTCTGTGGAGCTGATGCACCTTCTGCGCGTGGGGCGGACAGCTCTCCTCACTTCCCTCATTGCGCATGTCATGTCTTTGCCGCAGGTGACATGGATCATGGAGGGCCCACATGTACGCGTGGGTAGGCTACACATGATTGTTCACTGGTCGCCACCCCCAGTCAGTGTTTCGAATGGGAAGGTTGTCGTGCTGGTGGTATGTTCGATGTGGCGGATGGGCGGGCCTAGGTGCGGGCTTACATTCCGGACATGGGGGGTAGTTGGATTGGCGACTAGTTGCAGTACACACGGGACACGTCTCTTCCTTTCCACATCTGGGTCATCCCTTGTACTAACTGACAGTGATACAGTCATCTTCGCCCCAGCCCTCATGTCCTCCCCTCATCCCCCCAATATGCATGCTCACCTGCGAGGCTAGCGCTTGCACAGGCAGCCCCAAGCTCACACCAGAGAGGGCAAGGAGTGTATGTGTGGGTCCAGTTGCACGAGTGGGCTGTCTCAGGGTATGATGTGTGGCGGGACGCCGTCCACCTGCGTGGTGCCCCAAATGGAGACCCGGCCTGCATGGACTATGCATCACAGTCTTCGCCTTCCGGATCCGCCACCTGCGACACCCAGTGGCTGTGGCTGCCCTTGCGGCCAGGCCGCGTCCGTCTGTGGCTGATGGCCCACACATTCACTCTTTGGCCTCTCTGGGGAGGGCTCGGGGGTGGTGGCGCACGCGCTTGCACTTAGTCGCAATGGCATGTGGCGTGGTTGGTATGATGGGCAATGGATGGGATGGTGCGAGCCACCTCCCGTGACGTCAGTGCTGCTCGTGCTGTGGTGCGTCCCCCTACACTTCCATTTGACTTGTGCCATGCTAGACGTTGAGGTTCTATTGCCTGCATGATATGACCAGGAGGAGCGCGAGGAGACCTGTCACACACCATGCTCCACTGCCATCCCGTGCCCTGTATCGCCTGTGCGGATTGACTATGTTGGGGTTACACCTGGTCGACTGGGGCTGTGTGTGCCTTGTCAAGGGGCATGGCGGGCGCACAACAGGATCCAGCTTGTCCACAGAGGGTGGGCTGAGGTGCGCCTGGTACCGCCTTGTACGTGTGCCCGGCTGCTGTGCACACACGTGTTCACTCCCCCCGACAGGTGTCCTCTCACAATGCCCAGGGAAGCGGTGGTGTACTGTTCATGACCCCTCCCAACACGGCGTGCTCCAACTTGGCATGTGCGCATCTACCCGTCGCACCCACCCACCTGAGCACTGCGTCCATACGACTTCACACGACACATGTGTGTCTTCCACAGTAGTGCTACTCATTTGCGTTGACATCCAATACCAGTGGACTACATGGTCATGTCACGACTGCCGTGTACTTCACATACTCTCATCCTCTCTCATTCGTACTTGTGAAATGAGTCAGCGGAGACAGTTTTGGTTTCAGACATTATATTGAGTCTTCTGTCCTCTGTGATGCAGTATAGTGGACACTACTGGCAGCGGAATACATGTTGAGGATATACTGAGCATGATTACAAATGGGATAGGGTGTGGGGTTACATCTGCTTGGCCAAGGCTGTGCTAATGTACATTTACGTATAGCTGCGGAGCTGCGGACTTTGACACAGACGGTATACATGTAGCCTACCAGACCGCTCGGCATCATGGGCACAGTCCATCTCAGTTCCATGTGACAGGTTTGCTGCGGTTGTTCCTCATGCACGCGTGCATGTGAGATGACATCAGGGCATGTGCTTGCGTGCATGCAGCGGCGTGCCACTTGTTGTTGCACTGTGGTGGTTACTGGACATGTCACAGTCACTGGGGTCGTGTTGTTGTTGTATGCACTTGTCGTCCATGCAAAGGTCCTGGTATGGGATTCCTGGGGCGGGGGTGGGAGGGGTGCAGCACCCACAGACTCCAGGCGACCTATTCATGTCCACTGAGCGGTGTGTGTGTCCATGTGCGCTGGATCCATGTCGTGTCCTGGTTGTTCGTGCAGTTCCGTCCATGTGGGTGCGATGCACAGAGCCCATGCCACTGCCTCCCACGATGCATGCGGTGTTCCTGGATGTGATGGGGAACAGTGTGCATGTCCCGGTCATATCCGATGTCATGGCGATGTCGTTGATGGTGTGGTTACAGTTGCCGGTCGTTTGGTATGGCTGTTGTGGTGGTGACTGGCCAGTCCGTGCGGAAGCTGAGCATGGGTGCGGGGTTGGACTTCATAGGTCACTCGGGGAACCTGCGTTGTGGTCCGACGTATTTACAGGTTGTCAGGTATGCGATGCCGTCCAGCAGGGCTTCCATGTCATTGGTGGTGTACATGTTTGTCAGCCAATGAAGCGGATGGTGGCTGTCAAGGTGTTGTTCGTAGGTTGTCCCTTGGAGGACCATGATGGGGCATGCTGGGTGACATTCGATGTAGCTGTTCTCGATGATCCGTCGTGTGGAGGCACAGTGGTTCCATTTCAGTGCGCGTGCGATGTTGGCCACATACGCCATGCCCCCATAGGCAGAGCAGGCCCTGTCGTGTGCGTCCAGAGGGAGGAGTAGTGGTAGCAGGTCCGCCTTCAGACATGCCGGGTTGGAGAGGCATATCTCGACGGGATGCTGGTAGGGACACCTCCGACAGTAGAAGACGGGCATGACGCAGCTGAACAATGTGATGCGGTAAGTCAGTCGGTAACTTACGTTCAGCAGGGACAGGAGATCGCATCCCAATGTATGTATCGTGTTGGTTTGGTACAGCTTGAGCTGTTCGGCGTAGTTGGGTAGGTGTGTTGCGGTTGCCATTTCGCAGCGGTTCGTAGAGGTGGCGTGCTCCGGCTGTGTGTGCAGTCTGCAATGTGCACGCTCCGGGGTTGCTGTGAGCTCTGTGTAGTCGTGGGGAGACAGGACTTGTGTTCTGTTGGCTTGTTTGGAGGACACGGGCCCTCTTCCCACATGCTTCTCAGACAGTTCAAGGTCGGTGCTGTGTGACTCCTTCCAATTAACTTGCATGTGGCCGACATGGGGGAGTGTTTTCTTCTTTCTTCCCCGTCCGTTGTGTGCTTCTGTGATATGCGCTATCTGCCGTGTGGTCGGTCTCCTCGGCATGCCTGTGTTGGTCTATTCTTGGACAATGGCTGTATTCACCGGCTTCTGTCGTAGGGCTGTGGTTTCGGTGTTGGAATGGAAGGTCATTCAGTGCTGTCTGCTCTCCCTTGTGTGGGCGGCAGGCTGCCTTTCCGCTCTGCGTTGGGCCTTGTGTGTGGATGTAATTCTTGGGCCACCTGTTGTCGGTCACCGGGCTCTTTGGTGTTCCGTTTCATGTGTCTTGTTCATATGTGCAGGGTGGTATGGGTTTTTCAGTGTGGTACTGGCGTTCCTCTTCCCGAAGGGGCCCTGCTTCTCCTAGTTGGTGTTGCCGCCGCTGTGTGCTTCGCCATGTTTGTTACACTGGGGTGTGTCCTGCTGTTGCGTGACTTCACTGACATGTGTGCGTCGGTTGTGTGGCGTTGGGTGTTGTCCGTGAATTGGGCGTTGGGGACATGTCTGTGGCCGGCCTGTCACGTGTCATGTGCGTTCGGGGTGGGGCTGGTGTGTGTGCTGCTTGGTTGTGTCCCTGTGTCTGTGTGCGACGCATGCATGGCGCTGCGGTTGGCCTCTGCGTTGTGCGCATGTGTGGCGGCGTCATCGGCGCTTTGGGGCCGTGACGGGGTGGTTGGTTCCTAGTCCCAGGTGGTGTGTACACATGTGTTCTGCGATGTTAGGATTTGGCCTGTGTGTCATATGTGGATGCAATGGTGGATGTGTAGTGTGCACGCGCTGGTGGGGGGTTGTCCGCTTTTTCCGCCCTTGCACTGTGTGCGCTGTTTGCGTGCACTTGTTGTGTGTGTGCCTACCTGCGTCTCCGCGGTACGTTGCGTCCTTGGTGGTGCATCAGCAGAAGCATGGGAAGGGCCTGCAGTGCTGGATTCATGCCCGGGGTGCCGCTTCTTCGTTGTCCGTGCTCTGCGTCCGTGTTTCCGCCTCTCTTTCACGTGCGGTGTCTCTTTGCCGTGGGAGCCGTTTGTTTGCGGCATCGTAATTTATGCGCCGGGCGGGACGTGTTTCGTCGGACGGTGTGTGTCAGTTGGGCTGCGCCGCTACGTGTGCGGGCGCACTTTGATGGCGGACGGTGTTGCTGGCTTGCCGGCGGTGTTTGGCCTGCTTTTCGCATCGTAATTGGGCGGGCGTGTGGACTGCTGCGTGCCGGCGGTAACTGGTGGTTTTTGCATCCGCCAGCACGGCGGTTGTGCTTCCGCCCGCCATCGTAATGGGCCCCTTAGTAACACAAGATCGGGCCAAAGTCGAAAAATATGGCCCGCGATGGAGCGCGGTTCGGATACAAGAAGTGGATTGGGCCCGGTCAGTGCTTTCCCACAGACTTAGGGGCCGATTCCGATCTCGGGCGGATCGCCACCGAACGGGATTCGCCCGGAACAAATACGAGCCGTGCGCGTTTTTTCCGACCGACTCGTACAGCTGTCTGAACGAGCTAGTACGATGCGAGTGTACGCGTTGATTCCGACCGACTCGTTTCCGGATCCCAACCGCTCCGACCAACTCATACGGACACGAATCGCACCACGCAATGGAGACGTTCTCCGACCGAGCGAGTACGATGGACGCGTCGGACAGCCGGATCGAGTCGGAGCGTCCGGCTCGAAAAGGCTCCCGGAGCCGGACTTGGGGGGTCCGTGCCGGACCCCCCTGCACCCGAAGCCGTACGAGTCGAACACAGGGGGGACCCAGGGGTCCCCCCTAAACATGCATGTACGGTGCGAGTTGCACCGACGTGTACACACTGTAGGGGGCGCACTTGTTTGCGTCGTACCCATTCAGTCGATGGGAGCCCATGTACGCGTTGTACGACCGGCTCCCATTGACTTCAATGGGAGTCCGACCGAATCGAGTCCGGCAGCATGCGGCCGCATCGTACCCGCTTCGTCGGACTGTAGGAGTCCGGCTCGGTCGGAAATCTCTCCGGATCCGGCCCGGTCGGAGAGTTTTCCGACCCAGATCGGAATCGGCCCCTTAGATGAAATTCTGAGAAAAAGTGTCTGAGAAGGTAAAGTTTAGTGGGGCAAGGCTGCAGGATGTGTCTGAAGAGAGAGCATCGTCGTCCGATAGCCTTGGGTCGGAGCCGCAGTGAAAATGTCTATGGTTGGACTTAGTCTCTGAAATAGAAGTTGAAAATCTCCAGAGGGAAGATGGCAGAGGGCTGTAGCCGAAGATAGTGCCATAAAGCTGGATACCCTTTTGGCAAAAGACCACTGAAAAGGATTTGCTGCTGCGGAGAAGAATGTAGTGGGAGAAGCCGCAAATTCTATCCAACGGGCAATGCACCTTAGGCGGATAGGTGTGCAGGTTGGTCCCTGTCTCCTTCTGGTTCTTAGGGCACTTTTTAGCCAAAAATTCCTACTTTGGGATTTTGGCTATCTAGGCAACTTTAGCACTACTTCCAAGGGTCCAGGACTGGAGGGGCACCACTTGGAGGATCAGGACTCACTCAGGGTGGGCCAAGGTGTATGTTCAAGCTAGGGGAAGCCTTTTGGGTCCTTGTTGCTCTGAAAAGGAGGTCAACAAACTAACCCTTGTGAGTCACAATTAATTTTAGGTGCGGGTTGTGGGGTTTTTAGGGGTAAAGGGTGGGAAGTAATTTATTTTTAATTAAATAATAATTAGTTGAGAATTAATATTCATTAATTAATTGATAATTAAATAGGTTAATTTTTCAAAGAAAAATTGTATGTGGTTTTTGGGCTTATAGGGGTGAAGGGTGGGGAGTACATTAATTTTACTTACTTTATTATTAGTTGCTAAATACTATTAGTTATTCAATTGATTTTTCTAAATTTTGTAATTCATTTTTTTACAGTTTTGTTTTAGGTATGGGTTGTGGGGGTTATCGGTGTAAAGGCTGTGAAGTTAATTACATTTTATGTGTTTTAATTTGTTTTTTAATTAATTATATTTGTTTAATTGAAAATTAATTATGTTAATTATGCAAAAACATTTTTTTTTATTTTCGATGTGGGTTGAGAGTTGAGTGGTGTTATAGGGTAGGAAGTAAATAGACAAAATTTATGTAATAATGAATGTTTCTGTTAATAAATAATTTCTAAATAAAAATATTAATTTGTTTGATAATTTTTTTAAATTTAATTTAATCAGACTCAGACTCAGAATTACTTTATTTGATTAATACAAAATTAATCATAAAAGTTCAAATATACATTACAGATAAAAACTTTAAAAGAGAACAGTACATTCATATCAATAAGTGATTTCCTAGTTTTCATAGACATACATAAAAAGGAAGCAACACTGTAACATGTTAAAGGGTCAGGCAGTATACGAAGAAAAAATAGGGCGGGTGACATTGTCTAAAATTATGCTTACGCAAAAGGGGAGTTAAAAACCTTTTCCGATGATTACAATAAAATTTACAGATGAAGAAAATGTGCAAATCCGTTTGGCATGAGAGATCATCACATGGACAGCAAGGGAGGTCATTAATAGAATAAATACCAGCAGGATGGCCCAGCATGCAGGAGATGTAATTAAGGCGAAACCTTAGGAGAATAAATCTATGCTGAGGGATTCTTACGAACTCCAAATAGGATGGTATCCCCTCGACCTGCAGTGGGCCTTCAATATATTCCTTAACAGTCTGTTTGCTACAGTTTACATTTATTCTCAGATCATTAGCAATGGTTAAAAAACGGGTCTTTAAAACTTTTTTCATGCCATAGGAGAATGGGTGCTTCGTTTATCGAATAAGTTATATAGGGGATACTTAACTCTTGATGTAATTTGAAGTTAGAACAACTAATAGGGAGGCTCATCATAAATTTCCAAAAACAATCCTCTATTGTTTGTATCCCTTTTACATTAACATGGCCCCATACTCCTGCACCATATGCAGCTACTGCACTGGATTTGGCCCCATAAACCTTCCTTAAAATATCTAGGTTTCCTGTTCCCAACTTTTTTGAAAATGAACAAATGGCATTTATGCTCTTTTCAAGCAAGGTCCCTCGATTCTCTACCATACTCATCCAGGATGCCTTATAATCAAAGGTTACCCCTAGGTACGAAAACAACTCTGCCTGCACCACTTTGCGGTTAGAAATAAAAAAGGACAGGGGATTTTTCAACTTTAGACCTGTAATTAAAACAAATGATTTCGATTCATTTGTATGAAGATCCAAACTTTTCATAAAATCTACATAGGTATTTAACAGTTTCTGGAGCGACCTTCCCGTTTGCGCAATTAAAACTGCATCATCTGCATATAATAAAATCAGGATGGGCATCTTGTTTATTCTGGGAACGTCTATGGCTGATTCTAGCAGTTTGGATTCTACCCCATTTGTATACAACGAAAATAGAAAGGGTGTAAGGACGCACCCTTGGCGAACTCCTCTCGTAACTGGAAACCATCTGGTGCACTCACCCTGTAGACCATACCTTACACATGCTTCGGCTTTCGAGTACAACTGTCTTATAAAGGTAATTATTTCCTGGTCTACCCCCATTTCCCTCATGATCCTCCATAGATGGGAATGGGGGACGCAGTCAAAGGCTGCGCTAAGATCCATGAAGGCCAGAAATAAATTACCCTTCTTAGCGTGGGTGTACTTAGCTATAAGAGGACTCAGGTTCAGGCATTGATCTTGAGTACCTCTACCTTTTCTGAAGCCATATTGCGCCGGGATCAGGATGTTGTTTATTCGTGCCCATTCTTCAAATCTATTTAATAGTACTTTGCCCATAAGTTTTGCCGTGCTGTCGAGGAGGGAAATTGGTCTATAATTTCTGGGGTCTTGTTTATCTCCTTTTTAGCAAATAGGTACTAAAACTGCTTTATGCCAAGAAGCAGGAGGTCAGTCTTTTGCTATGGCATTAAATGTGTTAGTAAGTAAGTAAGGGTCCCCAGAGGTCGGGGGAATCTGTGAAAAAATCTATTGGGGCACCATCTATACCAGGTGCCTTATTACTGGTGCATTGTGCCAAAGCTGCGCCTATCTCCGCATAATCAAAGGTAAGGGTGGTGCAGGAGACTAAGGCAGACTCTTCCTCCGTTGCCCCAGAGACCTCACGCGAAACTTTAAAAATTTTACTAAAATGCTCCACCCATGACTCCTCATCCACATGTGTATCCAAATTGGGATCAGAGTCCAATTTTAAAAATGGGGCGTTAATCGTTGACCAGAAATCCCTTGTATTATTTGTAGTTGATGCTATAAGTAATTTTTCCCAGGCTTCTTCTTTCAATCTCTTTAGTCTATTCTTCCTGGCCACAAAGTAATTTAAACTGGCCTGTTTCACAAGTAGGGGATTTTTTGGTATAGACTTGAGAGTTCGGTGTAGTTGGGAAAGTGCTTTAGTGCAGTTATGGTCAAACCATTTCGGACCCTTGGGTTTATGTGACCCACCACTCTTTAAGAGATTCTTTTATACCTCAAGCAAAATGGATTGGAAGGCCTCAATTATAAACTGTGGATCCTGATTTGGGTCTAAACATATTGCGATTTCATTCTTTCTGATGGTAATTGTATTTAATTTAATATAATATTTGTAGGTATTTGTGATATGTATTTAACATTATGGGGTCGATTCCGATCTCGGCCGGAAGCTCACCTAACACTATTCGCCCGGGAAAAAACCAAGCCGAATGCGTGTTCCCCGACCGATTCGAACATCCGTCCGAACGAACAAGTACGATGCGCATAACTGCCCAAATCCCGACCCAGCCGTACTCACCCAATCCAGCTCCTGTTCCCCGCCTGAGCCGGATCCGTAAACGCAGAATCGAGTCGCACGGAAGCTAAAATACAGCACCTTCCGGCCGGACTAGTACGATGCGCCTTCCGTACGCGCCGAACCCGTCGCTACGCACGGCACGCCAGAGCATCCGGGAGAGCCGCACATAAGCTCCGATTCGCGCCACAAGACTATCCACGGCTACGAGACGAACACGCCAGCCACGAGTACGAGTCGAAGCAACGAGAAAGACGAACGAGACGAACCAGCCATGAATCCCATCCCGCAGGTCCTACCAATACTCTACATCTATTACCGGGACCGGTACGGACGCGTACGGCACAGAAGGTAAGTCAAACACCCACCACACAAACAAACGACACGTACCCGACACATAACACACACACATAGGGATGCAGAAATGACTTACAATAGCAAAAGCAGAACCATAGGGGCGGGATGGCTATCACCAACGCCATATACACCCATAGGGGCCTGGATGCCTACCACTACCACCACCCCTACTCATGTGGGGCTGGATGCCTACCACTACCACCACCCCTACTCAGGGGGGGCTGGATGCCTACCACCAACACCACCCCTACTCAGGGGGGGCTGGAGGCTTACCACTACTACCATCCCCACGCATAGGGGGATGGATGCCTACCACTACCACCACCCCTACTTAGGGGGGGCTGGATGCCTACCACTACCACCACCCCTACTCAGGGGGGGCTGGATGCCTACCACTACCACCACCCCTACTCAGGGGGGGCTGGATGCCTACCACCACCACCACCCCTACTCATGGGGGGCTGGATGCCTACCACTACCACCACCCCTACTCAGGGGCGGCTGGAGGCTTACCACTACTACCATCCCCACTCATAGGGGGATGGATGCCTACCACTACCACCACCCCTACTCAGGGGGGGCTGGATGCCTACCACTACCACCACCCCTACTCTGGGGGGGCTTGATGCCTACCACTACCACCACCCCTACTCAGGGGGGGCTGGATGCCTACCACTACCACCACCCCCACTCAGGGGGGGCCGGAGGCTTACCACTACTTCCATCCCCACACATAGGGGGCTGGATGCCTACCACTACCACCACCCCTACTCAGGGGGGGCTGGATGCCTACCACTACCACCACCCCCACTCAGGGGGGGCTGGAGGCTTACCACTACTACCATCCCCACACATAGGGGGCTGGATGCCTACCACTACCACCACCCCTACTCAGGGGGGGCTGGATGCCTACCACTACACCACCCCTACTCAGGGGGGGCTGGATGCCTACCACTACCACCACCCCTACTCGGGGGGGCTGAAGGCTTACCACTACTACCATCCCCACTCATAGGGGGATGGATGCCTACCACTACCACCACCCCTACTCATGGGGGGCTGGATGCCCACCACCACCCCTACTCAGGGGGGGCTGGATGCCTACCACTACCACCACCCCTACTCAGGGGGGGCTGGAGGCTTACCACTACTATCATCCCCACTCATAGGGGGATGGATGCCTACCACCAACACCACCCCTACTCATAGGATGGGTAATGCATGACACAACCAGCATACTGCATCATAAGGAATGTAAGAAAAACACATCCCCCAACACCATGACAAGCGTGTGTAGACTGTGTCATATGCCTACAACACTGAACATGAAATTGAACATACAATGTGACCCCTATCACATGTGTCACACATAAATGTGTGTGGTATCCACAATGCAAGCAGACCATGACCACTGTGGCAATGGGGTCTAACACCCCATCATCACAGTGACCAAAAGGTAAGTGTGGGGTCCATAGCTGAAGCACATTTTGAACATTGTGACAATGGGGCCTAACCCCCCATCATCACAGTGACCAAAAGGCAAGTGTGAGGCCCATAGCTGAAGCACATTTTGAACATTGTGACAATGGGGCCTAACCCCCATCATCACAGTGACCAAAAGGCAAGTGTGGGGCCCATAGCTGAAGCACATTCTGAACATTGTGACAATGGGGCCTAACCCCCCATCATCACAGTGGCCAAAAGGCAAGTGTGGGGCCCATAGCTGAAGCACATTCTGAACATTGTGGCAATGGGGCCTAACACCCCATCATCACAGTGACCAAATTGTAAGTGTTGTAATGGCAAAAGCTGGAAATGCCAAACAGCATGGATTATCCCAGGTCACAGACCAACAAACACATCAGTGACATAGTAGTGCTTGTGTCCCATAGCAACATAGATTGGGTGATGCAAACAGTGCAGTGCAAATAAGACATACCTTTGGCCATGTGCAGACAAACATCACCCATGGGGGCTGACACTGTCAACATTCATCAATAACACAATGACAGAAGTGACCATCATAATGCAGAACCACATATCTGCACCAATGGGCACACAAATGTAGATATCCTGTGGAGACTGTAGATGTGAGGTGAACATATACCATACCATGGCAGCAATGGGACACACAAACCATGATCACTGTGCTGACTGATGACCTAGGAGTCCCAGGGACAGCAGGGGAAACCCACCAAACAACATACAGCCAATGCCACACTAAAGATATGCCAATGCAGTGGTGCTGATGCACAAACACAAACAGGCAGCCCCACACTGCATATCAAACACAACAGGTGAGGGGGTGTGTGCCAGTGTCCCCAGGTAACCACACAACACATGAGGAGGCCTGAATCCCAATTACACAGATGTGCATACAGTGCCACACAAAAGTAACTCATGGATCCGAATCCCCTATGTGGGCAATCAGGCATTGTTAGATGAGAGGGAGCCCAAATTACACATGTCACACAAGCTTGTAGGAACAGCAACTAACACAGCAAGACACAGACCCACCACAGCACTACCCCCAGGGTCCCCACATTGTGGTGACACTGGCCTGCATGATAATCCCACTGTGATGACAAAGCTAGATGTTGTTCACACAGTGAACCACAGTCATGTGTCCTGAGCAACAAACTACCATCACACCTACACAAGCACAAATCAATCAGCACGGCCTGTCAGCCAAGGCCAATATGGAGGCAGGGGTCTAGCCGTGAAACAACTCTCATCTGCACACACTCAACACCACACACCTTGATCTCCACCAATGTGCAGCAGTGAAGCTCACATGCACAGGTGACATTGCACATGCACCCATGACAATCCCAGGGGTGGTGGTGGGAACTAAGGTGCAGAAACCCATCACACATGGCCAGTCAACAAGACTCGTGAATGTCTGGCACACTGCACAGTACGCCGTACATGGGCATGACGTCAAATCCACACCAACCAATGGGATCCCGGCCACAGTCACACACCAATGAAGAAGCCAAGGTCACCCACAAAGAACACACATAGACAACTTCCAACATTGCAGCTCTGACCCTGAGGAGTGGCAGCAGTCACACACACAACGTGTCACAATCACTGAAAGCTAACACAAACTGTAAATTACATGACAGGTGTAACCAACAAGTGCCAAGGGGAATCCTGACTGTGGCTCATCTGCGTTTGCCCACAAACTCAGCCCTGACAGCAAACACACCTATGGGTGACACCTTGATGACCAGTAATGTGCCATGCACCCACATCCCAGAGAAGCCAGGGAGAAGACTTTGGGGGAACATAGGTCAACTCAGCAAGCATCACAAACAGGAACATCACTAGGGATCCCAGCCAGCATAGCAAAATGGAAGTGAACACACACAGACATGCTCACACAACACACACCTTGTGCTCAGGCAATGTCACAGAATTACACACTGCCATGAGGGGACTCCACTCCTGTGTAAGGAAAGCTGTGCCATACGTTGTCTCAGTAGGGCTCTATCATGTCAGCAGAACACTTGGTCACTCAGTCAACAATTAGCACAAAATGAAGGCTACCATCATATCAGCCTGGTCATGGGAGTGTCACCGAAATCATCAGCACAGATCCAACACACATGTATAGCAAGTTGCACTGATAACACAGATGAGTCCTTCCCCATTGATGCCCAAACTTGCATGTCCAGTGGAGATGGTCACACGGTCAGGGAAATAGACAAATTGAACAATGGCAAGCACAACAGATGTGCAGGGTGTAAGCCACAGATGTGATATTGCAAATAAAAGTAGGAAATCCCATTGCCAAATCTTGAAAACATGACACCCTCATATTGCTGCAAAGGATGACATGGATACACACCAGGATAGGACACATTCCCCCTGGACCACATGGGGTCCTGCACAGTAACACTTCATTATCCTGAGATCAAAAAGCACCATTACTGCAGCAAGGGCATGGTTAGCATCATCAACATCATGTACATACAGAAGCAAAACCACTAGAGAACAGAAAGTAGCTTTATTCAGCATATGTGGCTATAAAATTGAAAGTCCTGAAAAATAACCAAGGCCAATGGCCAGTCCATTAACAAAGTCAAAACAGGGTGACAGTGGCAGATGTCACCCTTTGCATGCCTGCACTGCTACACACCAGGGATATTCCCCTGGGAGGGGCATACGGGGGCAGGCCAGGCACTGCAGGGACAGGATCAGGGCTCACCAGAAGGAGGCAGGGAAGGGGTGGTGGGTGCTGGAGAGTCCCTGACAACTGCAGTGGAGGTGTCTGACATGGTGTGTGCCGGCACAACTGGGGGGCATGAGTCAGATGGTGTGGGTGCCGGCACGACTGCAGTGGGTCGTGAGGATGGAGTGGACAGGTTCCCCACTGCAGTGCCCAAGTCAGACAGGGTGGTAGTGGACTCCACTGCAGTGCCTATCTCCAGGGGAGTAGAATGGGGTTCAGGTAAGGTGGGCAGGACAGAGGGGGAGGACACGGCCTCCACACCAGTGGCACAAACATGCACAGCGGGGGGTGTGGTGCTGGAGGAGCAAGTGGTAGGGGGAGAAGGCCGGATCATTTTGGGGATGGTGTATCTGTGGGTGGGGGAACCTGGGGCAGGGTGTGGTGGGGGAACCTGTGGAGTGGGGGCCTGAGGGATGGAGGAAGGAGACTTGGTGGTTGAGCTGCAGGGCGGCGGCGGGGTCTTGCTCTTCCGGCTCCGGGGGAACTTGCGGATGGGGGCCTCAGTCTGTCTGCGCCTGGGGGAGGGTGTCCGGGGGTGAGGGGCACTCCCCTCTGTGTGGGTGGACCTCCTCTTCCCCCTGTATGCTGGATCAGCTGGATCGGAGGGGAAGAGGCAAAGGTCACAGAGGAAGAGCTGCTGTGTAGGTGGGGTTGCACGTGAGGCAAGGGAAGGGGCCTTGGAGGGAGAGGTATCTGAGGACTGCGGAGTGACTGTGGATGCCTGTGTGTGTGTCTGTTCCCCATCCCCTGTGGGTGTGCTATCAGTCCCCTGAGGATGCCTGCGTGCACATTTTGTCTTTGTAGTGGGTGTGTCTGTGCTGCTTGTATCTGTGTGTTTGGGTGATTATGCAGGTGTGCATGTGCTTGGGACAGGTAGGGTGCCAGGAAGTGTGGATGGGGCAGAGGTAGGAGGGGTGAGGGACTGTTGGAGGAGGGACACTGCTGCCGTCAGTGAGGAGTCCATGGACCTATTGCTCCTCTGTAGGGTAGACATGCCTGATGAGATGCCCTCCATGTACGACACCAGCTGAGTCAACAGAGTGGTGTGGGCATGGAGGACACTCAGCATTGCTGTCTGCCCTACATGGAGCTGGCGAAGTAGGTACACAGACTCCTCACTCAGGGCAGCAGGGGACACAGGGGCAGGGGGTGCGGTGCCTGGCACGAAGGAGACACGCTCCCGAACACGGGAGCCTCCACGGACCTCTGGAATGGGAGCCGATGGGAGGGCGGTGGTGGTGGTGGTGGCGGGGACAGCAGTACTAGCTGGGGTGTGGTGGCTGCTGACACCCGCCTCCACAAGGGAGTCATCCTCCGAGCTGCTGTGGTCCTCAGCTGAGGTGGATGCTGCTGAGGACTCCTCGGTGTGGCTCCCCTCGCCCTCCGTGCCACTGGGTCCCTCTGACCACTCATCGGCTGCTGACCCAGTCTGGCTCTGCGGCTCCTCCTGGTCCGTGGAGCTGTCCCCTCCTGTGGCCGTGGATGTATCTGCAATCAAGTAGGGAAACAGACAAACATCAGTCACCTGCACTGACCGCACACACCACAGTAAGTACAGCACATTACAGAGAAAGCCCTGGCATCCTTAGTTGAACATTGCCAAAAGTGCCCACACAGAGTAGGAGAAGCCAATTGTCAGTCTGATGTCAACCATGGCACTCACATCCCTCCTGGCCTTGCACCCATCTGTCTGGTGTCTGTCGGATGGCAATACCCCAATGTGGACACATGCACCACCTACACAGTAGTTGGACAGTGCAGAGAACACAGTGAAGTATGTGAACATGCACACATCACAACTCTTGCCACTGAGTCAGTACAGGTGTCCGGATAAAGGGATGGCCAGAGTCTAAATTGAAATGCATGTGATGCATACCAGCACCAGACACCATGATGCACCCATGTCCTGATAGTCAATGCCACAATGGGGTGCATGTAGCACATGTCACTCCCCTACAGGATCACTCTTAGGAAGTTTAATGCCATGGCACAGGCATGCCTGCAAAGTCATACATCACTGTCTCCAGTCACATGGGCAGGGCAGCCAGCCAACAACAGTCTGCACTGTGTCACAATCCTAGGCCATGGGGAATGCAAGTCCTGTAGCTGACAAGTGCACATGTCCATCCCCCACAAACCACATCATCTGAACTCTTATTTGGCCACGTCAAACCAATTGGACATATGGGAGACATGAAACACAACCCTCGGAACCTGAGCACCTCACAATCTGCTGTGAATGGAAAACAGCTGCCTGGACTTCACATTCGCATACCCCAGTCTGCACAGTCAAGTGATCAAACACCTATATGTCACACAAGTATCGTCTCATATGGTCACATCTCCGGTGGCATGCTGAGCCCTAACCGATAAACACCCCAGTAGTCCTAACAACCAAGCCACAGCACAATGACACAGAGGCAGACACCTGAGGGAACATTTCACTGGGTACAACATGTCAGCTGATACACGGGAGTGGGAGTACAGAGTGTATTGTATGGCCTGGAGTAGGCATGACTGTCCTGCTCCACGTGAAAGAGGGATGAGCCCTGGAGAGTAGGCAGGTGGCTAAGTATGTGTGACACACTTTATATACCTACTCCTGAGGCCCAAACCTTGTTCCCACCTGCAGCATGGGTGTGTGCCAAATACCCCAGGCACATGTGGTGAATCAGATCAGCAATTGGACCACATATCAAAGTTACACGCAGATTACATGTCAGAACTCAGGCATTGTGTAAGCAATGGACCCACCCATGAAGCCCACAACAAAGTTACGGGAACAAATGCTGACCCCCACCTTGAGCTAAGCAAAATGTAAGGACACAGTACCCAAGTGACACAACTTCCTGACTGTAAGGGCCACACCTGGGTATCAGATGAGGAGTGGGCATATCACAATTGAGGGACATGGGTCCTGGACCACAAGACTGATGTACTGTGGAAGGTTAACCAGGCCAGAGGAGGGCACATAGCATGTCAGACAAAGTTCACAGTGCAGTCATGGACTCACCCCTCCTTGCTGCTGTCTGGCCTTCAGCTGCCCATCCAGATCAGGGAAGACCACCGCCAGGATCCTGAGCATGTGGGGGGTCAGGGTCCGGTGTCCGCCCCTCCTGCGAGGAGACGACAGCTTCAGCTGGACCCTTGCGATCCTCTGGGTCCAGCCCCGAAGGTCCTGCCACCTCTTCTGGCAGTTGCGGATCCGGCGCTTGTAGACCCCCACGGATCTTACTGCCCGGCGATGTCCAGCCAGATTTCCTGCTTCTGGTGGGCATCAACCTGTGAGGATGACAACGTGTAAAGGACATCACTACACATGCAACATATATCCGTGCATCACACATTTGGATATACATGTCTCAATCACAGGGGCACATGATGTACACAGGCAGTGCAGCGATGGCTATGAACAGTTTTCCAGCAGTTACTACATGGTATCATTGCCTGGGAAGTAAAACCTTGTTGGAATGCACTGTTACTGCACTAAAGCTGTTCAGTGCATGTAACTACACACTATGGGGGGGTGACAACTACTCAGTGAGCATGCTAGCCAGTGGTGTGCACACTGTAAGTCTTGCTAGTCAGACAACATGCAAAAACAACAGTTGATGGACAGAATGCAGAACAATGTCATACATTCACCCCAGTACAGAGATCTGGGCCTAAATCCATCGTTTTTTTGCTCACCATGCCATTCCAGTTTGAACCCAGCCATATGCAAATCAGTCTTGACCCTGTGCCCCATGGGAACAGTCCAGCCCGAACTGCCTAGCCAGGTCCTCCCTGGACTGGAAACAAGCAACCTAGGACCGGTTTCGGGCTTTCAGCCCTCATCAGCCAGGATAGCTTGATTCCAGTGGCATGGAGAGCACGGGACTCACGTCTGAGCATACCCGTCCCACTCTGGGTGACAAATGCAAAAACAACAGTTGATGGACAGAATGCAGAACAATGTCATACATTCACCCCAGTACAGAGATCTGGGCCTAAATCCATCGTTTTTTTGCTCACCATGCCATTCCAGTTTGAACCCAGCCATATGCAAATCAGTCTTGACCCTGTGCCCCATGGGAACAGTCCAGCCCGAACTGCCAAGCCAGGTCCTCCCAGGACTGGAAACAAGCATCCTAGGACCAGTTTCGGGCTTTTTGAAGAAGGGTGACATACCCTGAAACAGGTCTCAGGATGCTTGTTTCCGGTCCAGGGAGGACCTGGCCTGGCAGTTCGGTCTGGACTGTTCCCATGGGGCACAGGGTCAAGACTGATTTGCATATGGCTGGGTCCAAACTGGGGTGGCGTAGTGGGCAAAAGAACGATGGATTTAACCCAGATCTTTTGACTGGGGGAGAATGTTTGCATTGTCAGCATTCCGTCCATCATTTGTTTGCAGTCAGACAACATGCACATTCAGTAAGGCAGTGGACATCACTATCACCTGCTCCCCTGCTTTCCCATACAGCTTGCTGTACTGTGGAAGGAGGCTGTCCAGCAGGGCCTGGTTCTCCTCAGTGCTGAAGGCTGGGGCTCTCTCCACAGTACGTGCCATTGCAGGATCCAGAGGATGCAGAGACAGCAGCAGTGGTGGTGGCAGATGTCGTCCTGGAGCATGTAGTGCAGGCAAGTGAGCTCTCAGGGGTACAGCCAGCATTATATGTGTGCTGCTGAGGAAGTTACTGTCCCATGTGTCTAAAGTGATAGGTCCAAGTCGTTTGCATCTTCTGAATCTGGCCAATCCATGGAATTGCACCACTTACACACGCCCACAGCATCCTTCAAAAGTTCAACTTCATGAGACCCATGATTTTGCAACATTGTTGTGGGTGGCCAACTGAATTCACAGCATCAGACTCGTTAAAGGTTCGAAAACGCGTCCGTTGCCATGCCAGGCCTTGGCCAATGCGTGCGCACCGATCGGTCCATTGCTGTACAACGCGTACCCGCTCACATCATATGCAATGGCCAAGGCGTGCGCACTGATCGGTCCATTGCTGTACAACGCGTACCCGCTCACATCATATGCAATGGCCAAAGCGTGCGCACCAATCGGTCCATTGCTGTACAATGCGTACCCGCTCACATCATATGCAATGGCCAAGCCGTGCACACCGATCGGTCCATTGCTGTACAACGCGTATTTCGAAAAACAACGCGTACCCGCTCACATCATATGCAATGGCCAAGCCGTGCGCACCGATCGGTCCATTGCTGTACAGCGCGTACCCGCTCACATCATATGCAATGGCCAAGGCGTGCGCACCGATCGGTCCATTGCTGTACAACGCGTATTTCGAAAAACAACGCGTACCCGCTCACATCATATGCAATGGCCAAGCCGTGCACACCGATCGGTCCATTGCTGTACAACGCGTACCCGCTCACATCATATGCAATGGCCAAGGCGTGCGCACCGATCGGTCCATTGCTGTACAACGCGTACCCGCTCACATCATATGCAATGGCCAAGGCGTGCGCACCGATCGGTCCATTGCTGTACAACGCGTACCCGCTCACATCATATTCAATGGCCAAGCCGTGCGCACCGATCGGTCCATTGCTGTACAATGCGTATTTCGAAAAACAACGCGTACCCACTCATATCATATGCAATGGCCAAGCCGTGCGCACCGATCGGTCCATTGCTGTACAACGCGTACCCGCTCACATCATATGCAATGGCCAAGGCGTGCGCACCGATCGGTCCATTGCTGTACAACGCGTATTTTGAAAAACAACGCGTACCCGCTCACATCATATGCAATGGCCAAGCCGTGCGCACCGATCGGTCCATTGCTGTACAACGCGTACTCCGCTCACATCATATGCAATGGCCAAGGCGTGCGCACCGATCGGTCCATTGCTGTACAACGCGGACCCGCCACATCATATGCAATGGCCAAAGCGTGCGCACCAATCGGTCCATTGCTGTACAATGCGTACCCGCTCACATCATATGCAATGGCCAAGCCGTGCACATCGATCGGTCCATTGCTGTACAACGCGTATTTCGAAAAACAACGCGTACCCGCTCACATCATATGCAATGGCCAAGCCGTGCGCACCGATCGGTCCATTGCTGTACAACGAGGATTTCGAAAAACAACGCGTACCCGCTCACATCATATGGAATGGCCAAGCCGTGCGCACCGATCGGTCCATTGCTGTACAACGCGTACCCGCTCACATCATATGCAATGGCCAAGGCGTGCGCACCGATCGGTCCATTGCTGTACAACGCGTATTTTGAAAAACAACGCGTACCCGCTCACATCATATGCAATGGCCAAGCCGTGCGCACCGATCGGTCCATTGCTGTACAACGCGTACCCGCTCACATCATATGCAATGGCAAGGCGTGCGCACCGATCGGTCCATTGCTGTACAACGCGTACCCGCTCACATCATATGCAATGGCCAAGCCGTGCGCACCGATCGGTCCATTGCTGTACAACGCGTATTTCGAAAAACAACGCGTACCCGCTCACATCATATGCAATGGCCAAGCCGTGCGCACCGATCGGTCCATTGCTGTACAACGCGTACCCGCTCACATCATATGCAATGGCCAAGGCGTGCGCACCGATCGGTCCATTGCTGTACAACGCGTACCCGTTCACATCATATGCAATGGCCAAGGCGTGCGCACCGATCGGTCCATTGCTTTACAACGCATACCCGCTCACATCATATGCAATGGCCAAGCAGTGCGCACCGATCGGTCCATTGCTGTACAACGCGTACCCGCACACATCAAATGCAATGGCCAAGGCGTGAGCACCGATCGGTCCATTGCTGTACAACGCATCCCTGTACAAGTCACTGGCATATGTCACCATGCCTGTCACAGGTGAACGTATGCCAGCCACATTTACTTTCCAGGGACTCAGGGGCACACCTACAACACCACAGCCTGTCCACACTGTAGCCTAAGTAAGCCTGGGCGTAGTTCGCGAAGTAGCGCTACGCGAAGCTACGCAAAGTGCAGTTCGCACTACGCGAGCTACGCGTAGCACTACGCGAACTGCGTAGTGCACTGTTCGCAATGATTGCACAGTGCCGGATGCTTGTCCGCACTGTGCAATCATTGAAAACGGCATCTTTCACAGTGCGAGCTGTCTTTTACTGCCGCTCGAGTAGATTTTTACTCGAGCGGCAGCTTCTCAACGCGGACTGGTAGTTTCTCATCGCGAGCGGTCGCGAGCATACGCGACCACTCGCAATGAGAAACCTGACCTCCCCGCGTTGAGAATCTCGCCGGAGGTTTATTTTCCACGCTCGCGATCGGCAACTTGATGTTGCTGATCGCGAACGAGGAAAAGTCTCGCCGGGATGTCATTTGCTTGCTCGCGGTCGCCAACTTGACGTTGAGGACCGCGAGCAAGCAAAAATGACCACTGCACTACGCTACGCTACGCGTGTTTGCACTGTGCTACGTGCAATTCGCGTTGTGCGAAGTAGCGCAAACTTCGCAAACTACGCGAGCGTAGCGTAGTACTTCACCCAGGGTTAATCCTAAGGCATGTAAGGCTGCATTACCATCTCTGTGTATGGGGGTCAACATGTGTTTGTTTGGGTGGGACTTGGGGGCAGCCACTCCCAGGCTGTGCACGTGTTCATGGGGACAGAATCCTTGGTGTGTCGTGCACATGACCACTGTGATGTGCAACTGTTAATTTCAGAGCATGTGGCATGGTCACATTTCCAGGTTGTGTATGTGTATGTCATGTCACATACCCCCTGAGTCCCATGTTGGACGGTATGTACGTCACAGGGTGGCCCATTGCCACGATAGTGATGGCCCTCCACAGTCTGTGTGCATGTTGTGTTTCAGATGTCTCTGATTCCATGTGCACAATGGGAGACAGTCTCCACATCCACGTTGTTTGTGCACGGACTTTGATGTTGTGCGTGTGTGTGTGTCACAGACGTCCATGTCTGTCGTGCAGAGGCAACAGGGACCACTACCTGTGGGGGTCATGGTTGTTTTGCTGTGGTGTATTCATGATACGCCATGTCATGACAGTGTCCATGTGGCAATACAGGGTCCTGGGAATCTACCTGTCAATGAGCTGTGATGCCTGGGGTACATCTGTCCTCACATGTCACTGTGGTGTGTGTTTGGAACGTGACAGCAGTACATGGGTACTGTGACACAGCCTAATGATATCCCATAGTACAACCTGGGACTTGTTGACAACACATGTTGAACTGTGATGTTAGATGTCGGCCATGTGGGTGCCATACATGTCCTTACAGAACGGCACACACATCATGTACTTGTGTCTCGTAATGATGTATAATGTGATATTGAGTATGGTCTATGCCACATATGTGGGGTGACTGACAATCTTTCTTTCTTCACCTATGCACTGCAGGGCACCAGCTGTCCATAGACCATTCCCTGACCTTGCAACCATGGTTGAACGGGACTGCATCCGACGGTACCGCTTCACCAGGCCACTGATTGAGGAATTGACGGTGCGGTTGGCCCCACATTTGCAACCTGGCCGGACATACCCTACAGCGCTGACCCCCAAGGTGAAGGTGATGGCAGCCCTACACTTCTTTGCCACGGGTACCTTTCAACACACTGTGGCGTCTGCTGGTGGGATGTCACAGACCATGTTCAGCCGTGTGCTACGCGATGGAGGCTATGTTGAGATACCTGAACAAGTACATCTATTTCACTAAACGTCAACAACTCACTGACGTCAAGAGTGACTTCTATGCCCTGGGGAGGATGCCGCATGTCATTGGCTCCATTGATGGGACACATGTGGCTTTGGTACCACCACCACAGGCACATGAGCAGGCATACAGGAACCGAAAACATTACCATTCGGTCAATGCTCTGGTGGTATGTCTTGCAGATATGTGCATCTCACACGTGTGTGCCCGTTTCCCCGGTTCTGCACACGATGCCTACGTGATGAGGAGTAGTCGCATCCTGAGGATGATGTCACAGATGCGGAACCAGCGTGCCTGGCTTGTCGGTGTGTACTGACTTTGTACCATTGTGTGTGTTCTGCAATGTAGTATTCCACCCTCTTTTCCAACTCAGCTAATGTGCAATTGTCTGTATGTAGGTGACTCCGGATACCCCAACATGCCGTGGTTGCTGACGCCCCTCAGGAACCCTGTGACACCAGCCCAGATGCGCTACAATGAGGCACATGGTCGGACCAGGAGAGTGATTGAGCGGACATTTGGTCTCCTGAAGAGCCACTTTCGCTGCCTGGACAAGACTGGAGGGGCCCTCCCATATGCCCCAGCAAAAGTGTGCAAGATTGTCATCGTCTGCTGCATGCTACACAACCTGGCAGTGCGGAAGGAGTTGCCTCTCATCCTGGATGACGATGACCAACATCCGCCACCTGTGGAGGATCCTGGCCTGGGCCATGATGCCAGTGATGGTGATGATGATGAGGGTGATGTCCGCACACAGCTCATCACCAACTTCTTCAGCTGAATGTGAGTATCCAGAGATGTCATGTCAGTGATGTGGGTTTGCGTGATATATGTTGGTGGTGCTCTGGTGCTGTTTGAGTGTGGCCATGTGCTACTTGACTGTATGCGTGCAGCGATGTGTCCTTACAGGTAGTCTGTACTCCCCAACAGTGTTGACATGCTAACTTGGTTTTGTGTAGGTATCTTGTGACATGTATTGGGCATGAGTTTTGCAGTTCTGTCCTGTTCTTCAGTGCTTTTGACTGTGTGTCATGTCTGTCCTTCACAGGGTACTTTCAGAGTTGTTTGGTCAACTGTGATCCCCCGACACCGTGATTCAACTTCCAGGGTGGAAGCTGTCGTTTCCCTACAGGTGATGTGCCACACACCCCTGGACCTTCTTTCTTCTACACTTGTTGACTGTGTGGCCACTGCCACGTGGGATTACCTTGCATCTGTGGTGTAAATAACATGTTGCAAATGTGTAATAAACCTGTGCTTCACTTTGGGATGTGCGTTGTCTGTGGTCACACATCTGACTGACATTTGCTCACTGCACCTGTGGGCTAGTTGACACTGACTGTGAATAGGTGTGGTGTCTGTGCATTGCACTGTATTTCCTGGGAACATCAGTGTAGGCGATGAGTCAGATGGCCCTGGTGTGTATGTGTTGTGTAGCCCTAGTGGTGTGTCTCCCTCATATGTGTCACGTCGCCATGACTCACATGACGGTGTTGTACTTGCTGTAGCAGTTAGCATGCACAGTGTCATTTAGCAGATCATCATCTCCATGACAGAAACCACGTTGGAATGACAAGAGAGGCAGGTATGGTGTATTGGTGAGTTTATTTACATACATGTGTGAGTATAGTGCACAGGATGGTGGGTGCTGTACATTGGGATTGTAATCCAAAGTTCCCAGATGAGTTGGAAGTCTTGGTAGCAGAAATGTCCTGAGTAAAGTCAACAGTCATGTGATACATTGGTCCAACTTAAACTCCCCATGTAATGTGGGAGATTTGGGTTGCATTCAACAGGGTGAACAGTTTGCACACAAAAGAGAATGTCCAGATCAGGTGTTGGGTTCCTGGGGGATGTGCGTGGCCATTGGCCTCTCAGTTTTCCTTCCTCGGATGACCCCTCTTCTTTGGTGGGGGACCCTCACATGCAGGCTGCTGCAGTGCAGAGGACTCTCCGCCAGAGTCATCCTCCCTCCCTGTGGCAGTGTCAGTTGTTGCAGCACCAGATATTGTGGGCACACAGGGAGGTGTGGCCATGTTGGTGCTCATCTGGCGGAGGCATGTCAATATGTCCCTATGCACCGCTGTCAGTTCTTGCAATGTGTCCCACTTGGACTCCATGCCAGACATGTGTGTCTCCACATGGGACATGTGTGTCTCCACACGGGCATGTGGGAGTCCAAGCGGGCATGATGGGCAGCCTGCTGCTGTTGTATGTCCTTGAGGATCCCCACTACCTGGCTGACCTCTCCGGTGCTAGTCTGGTACGCATCAGCAATGCGTGCCCGTTGTGGGTCATCATGCAGACCAGACCCCTCTGCAAACAGCGACCTATGTCTACCACCCCTCCCACCACCCCAGGCAACACGTGCAGGACCTGCGGTGGCACGCACAGGTGACCCTAGGCCCCCTTGGCGGTTGTTACTGGTGTTGTTGTCTGTTGCTCCGCGGTGGGCCTGGGTCCCTGTGCTGTTGTCATCGGTGCACCTTGGTCTGTCCGTGTGGGCGGGGGTGGTCTGTGTGTTGGCAGTTGTTGGAGGGGTGGGTGCAGGGGGTACAGATGTTGGTCCTGCTGGTGCTGCATGATGACTCTCACCGGAGGGGCCAGGTAGTTATTCCCCATCCGAGGTGGGCAGAGGCTGTTCCACACCAGTGAGCTCAGTGTCCCCTGGAGCCTGGGACAGGGACTCCTCCTCGTCTGCTGCTGTGTCCCCATCATCACCTGTTTTTGGAAGAGACACACAATGTATGTTATGTTTCTACAGGCATCAATGGTTCACACACCTGACAGATGTGACTGTACCTCTGGATGCAGGCCTGTACATTGCATTGTCCTAAGTTGTCAGAGTCAGAGGTTGATATTGGGGTTGCACATTGTTCTGCCAACCTGAAGCATTTCAATGTGAATTTTGAGGTGTGTGCATGGCCAGCATTGGTTGTATTTGGTGGACATCCGGCCCTCCTTCTACCCCCCAGCCCAGTTATCCCACCATGAAGCATGCCACCCTTGCAGTGTGTGCAGGTTGACTCTCAGGATGTCAGTCAGTGGTGTCCTGCTGTTGGTTGGTGCACAGTTCCCAGCAGGGCCTGGTACTCCCACAACATAGGACCATTGTCAGACATCTTAGAAGTGGCTTTTCACTCCCTGTGAGGTGTGCATGCTTCAGTGTGAGCTTGCCGGGCCATGCGGGTGGGGGATGTTGAGCTGTGACTACCACTCCCATCATGCTATTGCCTACACCCCCTTCCCAGCATGCCCATACTTCCTTCCTTTTGACTCTGCTTCCCTGTGGGGTAGTGTGCCTGTGCTGACAGGATGGCTGAGAGTGTTGTCCTGGCGTTAGTTTGGCTACATGTCCCAAAAGTGTCCCTGTGCTTCACACAGCATGTCCCAGGGTGGTGGTTCTTTGTGGGATATTTAATTAGAGTGTGAGGCATTGCATTCTCCCAGGTGAGTTGTGTGGCATTTGTGTTGAGGGTGTGTGTGAGAAAAGCTGCTTGTAACTATGGTCAGTGCTGTCAGTCCTCCTTCCCACCCAGCCAGATATCCCACCATGGAACGTGCTTCCATTGCAGGGAGTGCAAGTTGTCTTTCAGGATGTCAGTCAGTGGTGTCCTGCTGTTGGTTGGTGCACAGTTCCCAGCAGGGCCTTGTGCTCCCCACAGCAGTACCCAGTGTCAGCCATCTTGTCAGTTGTTTTCCACTCCCTGTGATGTGAGCATGGTTCAGAGTGGTGTTGATGGGCCAAATGTGAAGGTGAGCAATATCTGTGCCTACAACTCCCATCATGCCATTGCCTACACCCCCTTCCCAGCATGCCCATACTTCCTTCCTTTTGACTCTGCTTCCCTGTGGGGTAGTGTGCCTGTGCTGACAGGATGGCTGAGAGTGTTGTCCTGGCGTTAGTTTGGCTACATGTCCCAAAAGTGTCCCTGTGCTTCACACAGCATGTCCCAGGGTGGTGGTTCTTTGTGGGATATTTAATTAGAGTGTGAGGCATTGTATTCTCCCAGGTGAGTTGTGTGGCGTTTGTGTTGAGGGTGTGTGTGAGAAAAGCTGCTTGTAACTATGGTCAGTGCTGTCAGTCCTCCTTCCCACCCAGCCAGATATCCCACCATGGAACGTGCTTCCATTGCAGGGAGTGCAAGTTGTCTTTCAGGATGTCAGTCAGTGGTGTCCTGCTGTTGGTTGGTGCACAGTTCCCAGCAGGGCCTTGTGCTCCCCACAGCAGTACCCAGTGTCAGCCATCTTGTCAGTTGTTTTCCACTCCCTGTGATGTGAGCATGGTTCAGAGTGGTGTTGATGGGCCAAATGTGAAGGTGAGCAATATCTGTGCCTACAACTCCCATCATGCCATTGCATACACCCCCTTCCCAGCATGCCCATACTTCCTTCCTTTTGACTCTGCTTCCCTGTGGGGTAGTGTGCCTGTGCTGACAGGATGGCTGAGAGTGTTGTCCTGGCGTTAGTTTGGCTACATGTCCCAAAAGTGTCCCTGTGCTTCACACAGCATGTCCCAGGGTGGTGGTTCTTTGTGGGATATTTAATTAGAGTGTGAGGCATTGCATTCTCCCAGGTGAGTTGTGTGGAGTTTGTGTTGAGGGTGTGTGAGAAAAGCTGCTTGTAACTAAGGTCAGTGCTGTCAGTCCTCCTTCCCACCCAGCCAGATATCCCACCATGGAACGTGCTTCCATTGCAGGGAGTGCAAGTTGTCTTTCAGGATGTCAGTCAGTGGTGTCCTGCTGTTGGTTGGTGCACAGTTCCCAGCAGGGCCTTGTGCTCCCCACAGCAGTACCCAGTGTCAGCCATCTTGTCAGTTGTTTTCCACTCCCTGTGATGTGAGCATGGTTCAGAGTGGTGTTGATGGGCCAAATGTGAAGGTGAGCAATATCTGTGCCTACAACACCCATCATGCGATTTCCTACACCCCCTTCCCAGCATGCCCATACTTCCTTCCTTTTGACTCTGCTTCCCTGTGGGGTAGTGTGCCTGTGCTGACAGGATGGCTGAGAGTGTTGTCCTGGCGTTAGTTTGGCTACATGTCCCAAAAGTGTCCCTGTGCTTCACACAGCATGTCCCAGGGTGGTGGTTCTTTGTGGGATATTTAATTAGGGTGTGAGGCATTGCATTCTCCCAGGTGAGTTGTGTGGAGTTTGTGTTGAGGGTGTGTGTGAGAAAAGCTGCTTGTAACTATGGTCAGTGCTGTCAGTCCTCCTTCCCACCCAGCCAGATATCCCACCATGGAACGTGCTTCCATTGCAGGGAGTGCAAGTTGTCTTTCAGGATGTCAGTCAGTGGTGTCCTGCTGTTGGTTGGTGCACAGTTTCCAGCAGGGCCTTGTGCTCCCCACAGCAGTACCCAGTGTCAGCCATCCTGTCAGTTGTTTTCCACTCCCTGTGATGTGAGCATGGTTCAGAGTGGTGTTGATGGGCCAAATGTGAAGGTGAGCAATATCTGTGCCTACAACACCCATCATGCGATTTCCTACACCCCCCTTCCCAGCATGCCCATACTTCCTTCCTTTTGACTCTGCTTCCCTGTGGGGTAGTGTGCCTGTGCTGACAGGATGGCTGAGAGTGTTGTCCTGGCGTTAGTTTGGCTACATGTCCCAAAAGTGTCCCTGTGCTTCACACAGCATGTCCCAGGGTGGTGGTTCTTTGTGGGATATTTAATTAGAGTGTGAGGCATTGCATTCTCCCAGGTGAGTTGTGTGGAGTTTGTGTTGAGGGTGTGTGTGAGAAAAGCTGCTTGTAACTATGGTCAGTGCTGTCAGTACTCCTTCCCACCCAGCCAGATATCCCACCATGGAACGTGCTTCCATTGCAGGGAGTGCAAGTTGTCTTTCAGGATGTCAGTCAGTGGTGTCCTGCTGTTGGTTGGTGCACAGTTCCCAGCAGGGCCTTGTGCTCCCCACAGCAGTACCCAGTGTCAGCCATCTTGTCAGTTGTTTTCCACTCCCTGTGATGTGAGCATGGTTCAGAGTGGTGTTGATGGGCCAAATGTGAAGGTGAGCAATATCTGTGCCTACAACACCCATCATGCGATTTCCTACACCCCCCTTCCCAGCATGCCCATACTTCCTTCCTTTTGACTCTGCTTCCCTGTGGGGTAGTGTGCCTGTGCTGACAGGATGGCTGAGAGTGTTGTCCTGGCGTTAGTTTGGCTACATGTCCCAAAAGTGTCTCTGTGCTTCACACAGCATGTCCCAGGGTGGTGGTTCTTTGTGGGATATTTAATTAGAGTGTGAGGCATTGCATTCTCCCAGGTGAGTTGTGTGGAGTTTGTGTTGAGGGTGTGTGTGAGAAAAGCTGCTTGTAACTATGGTCAGTGCTGTCAGTCCTCCTTCCCACCCAGCCAGATATCCCACCATGGAACGTGCTTCCATTGCAGGGAGTGCAAGTTGTCTTTCAGGATGTCAGTCAGTGGTGTCCTGCTGTTGGTTGGTGCACAGTTCCCAGCAGGGCCTTGTGCTCCCCACAGCAGTACCCAGTGTCAGCCATCTTGTCAGTTGTTTTCCACTCCCTGTGATGTGAGCATGGTTCAGAGTGGTGTTGATGGGCCAATTGTGAGGGTGAGCAGTATCTGTGACTACAACTCCCATCATGCTATTGGCTACACTGACTTGACCAGCATACACAGAATTCCTTCCTTTCAGTGTGCTTCCCTGTGAGGTGGTGTTCTGGTGGTGGCTACATATCTGACTGTGTTTGTTGGTTAGATTTGTGCCACTGCCTAGCTGTATTTGTTTTTAGGTTTGTACATGTCATGACACAGTTACATATCACAATGAGATGGCATGTATTGTGTTTATCTGACTGACATACACATCTTGGGATGATTATCTTTTGGTTGGTGTGGATTTGCTAAGGGTGCATGGTTTGACTATCCCCTTGACAGAGATGTGTGTGTATTGTCACACAATATTGTATATATTTGTTGTGTACTCACCAGGCTCTGGGATGTTTGATAGTCCATATACGCTCACTGGTGGTAGGATGGCCCGCACCTTCTCCTCCCAGGGCCTGAGGTATACTGGTTTAGCAGGAGGGCCACTGCCGGTGTATTGGCTCAAGGCGTAGTCCTTCTTGAGTAGGTCCTTGACCCTCCTGCGCACATCATACCACCTGTTCTGGATGTCTTCCTTTGTGCGCAAACATGGTGATTGTGCGTTCACCCTGTCGACGATCCTCTCTCACATCTTGGTTTTCTGCGACATGGGGGTCTGTTGTACCAATGTACCAAACAACTGTGGCTCTACCCTGAGGATCTCATCTACCAGGACTTCCAATTCACTGTCTAGGAACTTTGGATTCTTCTTTGGGGGCATGGTGATGGGTGGTGGTGGTGATTGATGTATGTGTGGGTGTGCAAGTGAGGGTGTGTGAGTGTCAGTTTTGCTGGGTGTATGTGAGGGTGCTATTTGTTGAGGTGCTGATGGTGTGTGGCTTGTGTGATGGATGAGCTGTGAGTGTGTCTGTGGTTTCTGTCTGATGGTGTTCTGTGCTGGCAGGTCAGTTGAATTTGCAAAGGATCATGGTCAGGATTTGTGGGCTTTATATGGGTGGAGTTGTGGGTGTGTCTTTGTTCCATGTTTCCCCCAGTATTTATTGGCTTTGTAATTGCTTGTTTGGCCCTTTTTTTGTATTTTTCCTTTGTAGTTTTTGTGCATGTAGGAGACGTTCTTCTGACCGAGTAGGACGCTGCAGTTGTCTCGTGCGAGCTTCTCCGAGTCGTTCACGCTGTGTTTCTGCTGTGTTTCATGTGCGGCGTATGCGTCGGTCGCTGGGTATTGGGTTGCTTCGGCTCGATTTTGTATGTGTGTCGGTCGTACGGCTTGGGCTCCGTGCGACTCGGTCTGGTTTTCCACGCATTGCATCGTACTGCGCGGGTCGAAGTTCGCGGGTACGTTTCGTTCGGGTTCATTCCTGGTGCGTGTCGGTCGGTTCGATTCGCGTGGTTTCCTGTCCGGATAGCTGTTTTCCGTGCGGTTGGGTCGTTCGGCTTGTGTTCCGTACGAGTCGGTCGTGATTCACATGCATTGCATCGTACTACGTAGGTCAGGCAGCGCCGGTACGTGTCGGTCGGACTAAATTCCCGTACCGAGTCGGTCGGTACGTTTTCCGGCCCGAATCGGAATCGGCCCCTATATGTTTTTATTTTTAGATTTTTAATATTAAACATATATATATATTTTTAACATATTTATATCTTTTTCTATTTACTGTTTTTAAAACTATTTTTATTTTGTTGATATTTTGTTTGTTTTTAATTTTGAACTGACTGGAGTGGTAATAGTAATTTTTACCCCTCCGCTATCCAACACTTTCCCTACTGTTGCACTCATTGCAGTGGGAATAGTAATTTTTACCCTTGCACTATCCAACACTTTCCCTACTGTTGGACTCACTGGAGTGGGAATAGTAATTTTTACCCTTGCACTGTCCAACACTCTCCCTACTGTTGCACTTATTGCAGTGGGAATAGTATTTTTTTCCCCTCTGATATCCAAGACTTTCCCTACTGCTGCACTGACTGGAGTGGGGATTGCTTTTTTTTGTTAATTATAAATTTTATTGTTGTGTTAAGTGTAGTGGGAATAGTAAATTGTAGTATTTTGTAATGTTATATTTTATTCATTTTTATATTTATTGTAGTTAGAATAGTAAATCTTATTTTTGTGTGGTGTAAAATATTTTGTTACTATTGTGTTGTTTTAGGTGGGAGTAATTATCTTTATATTTATTTAGTAGAAAAATATTTACTTATAATGTGGTGGGAAATGTATATGTATTTATTTTAATTAGTAATAATTTATTTTATGTTGTAATATATATATAATTATGTGTTTGATTTATTAGAATAATAACATTATTTGCAATATTTTTTTGTTTGTAATGTATTTTTTATTAAATTGTAAAATATGTGTCTTGTTTAATTTTTTATTTAAATTACATTGATTCCCTTTTTAAATATTTTATGTTTTTGGTATAGTTAAATATGTTTACATATATTTTTGATAATATTATGCTATTTAAGATTTTTAAATTATATTATTAATTAAAATATTAGTTCATATTTTTTATATATGTATAATTTTATATATATATATATATATATGTGTGTATGTGTTTAATTTTTTTAAATAAGTTTATTTGTTGTATTTGTTAAAATATACATTTCATTATATTTTGTTTTATAAATTAAAGTTAGTATATAATTGTTGTTAATTTTAATATTTTAAAATTGATATTTAATACAACTATACTATTGTAAACAAAACAAATTCAATATTTTTGTACTTACCTGTTTAAGTATAAGGAGTCAAAATTTTTGCAGTCTATATTTGTACCTTGATATTTTTTACATCTATATTTTTGTGGTTGATATTCTGTCAGTGAACCAATGGGCAAGATAGGCCTTGCAACAGTGAAAAAACCCTTTAAGAGTTTTTCATTGCAAGGACATGTAAAAGTTAAACCCACATCTCCTATTTTTAAATACCATGCACCCTGCCCTAGGAGCTATTTTGCCAGGTCAGAATGGCAGTTTAAAACTGTATCACAGGTTGCAGTGGCATTGTTGAAAATGATACGTTAGTTGGTGGCACAATGAATGCTGCTGCCTCACTTGCAGCATTTAATTTACAGGCCCTGGATACATGTAGTGCCATTTACTAGGGATTTACATGTAAATTAATAGGTGCCAATTAGGTGTAGGCCTATATTACCATGTTTTACGAAGAAAGCACAAGCTCTTTAGTTCTGGTTAGCAGCGGCAAAGTACACAGAGTCCTAAAGCCAACAAAGTCAATTCAGCAAATATGAGTGGTGAAGGCAAAACTTTGGGGGACTACCAGCCAAGGGTGTCAGGTGCAACAATGATTATTAAACTACTGATGCCGGGTCACATGATGTGTCTAATTCCTTTGCCCAGTGTGAGAAACCACAAGCTTATGGAAAGGATGGCAGAGTTGCCCAGTGTAGGCAGTTGGGAGCTGGATTCACACCAGGTGTTTATGATTGTGAGACACTAGGCTGTTGGTTGGTTGGGGTGTTAACTAACCCTGGGCATAAACTCAGCTCAGCTCGTGGAGTTTGCGGATTTTTGGCAACTCTGCGTTCCACGTAGAACGCGGAGTTACCGAAAACTCCGCGCTCCGCAGCGGAGTGGAGCTTTTTTTGTGTTTGCACTCTCAAAATGTGTTTTTGCGCGGGCGGGAGCGACTTACCGGGATGCCTGCGAACGCCGACAAGATTTCCCATGTGTTCGCGAGTGCCACGAGATTTGGTAGCCAGCCGCACGGTCCCGCGAGAGTGTGCAATTGCGAACACGCCATTCGGGCACGCCATCGAACTTCCGGCGGAAGTTTTGCGAAGATCGCGATCCCCAACATGCAAAATTTGCAATCTGGAGAAGAATCTCTCTCGAGCAGCATCAAAACCTTCTCGAAATGATGATTTGGATTAAAAAAACTCCTCAGATTGGCATTTGGCTGTACTTTTTTGTGTAAGGAGTCCTTTTTCTTTCTTTACTTTTTTTTTGAAGAGGAAGGAAGTGCCCCAGTGTCTCCAACTTCCTGTTCCTGTCCAGCTGGCTCCTCCCAGTGCTTTGTCCATCTCCTGTTCACTTTTCCTTTGGATTTGGAGCTGGAAGGATCACTCTTTGTGGCTGCTGCATCATATATCATTGGATTTGAGGACTTTTGAATCTGAGATTTCACAAGTAAGTTGGAAAATTGGTGTTGTTTGTTTGATTGGGGCATTGCACCTACATTTTGTTTTGTACTTTTTATCGTTTTTTTAACATTTATTGTGGTGGGTGGCCTGTAGTTCAGTAGGAGCCTAGGTGTTTCTTTGTAAGTAATTTTTCATCTTTTATAAAGGAAACATGTTGCACAGTTCAATGAATTTTCTCCAACTTTTGAAATTAATTTGCAATATTTATTTAATTCACTAACCCAGTAGTCTGCCAATAGGCCTTTCAGCCAGTAGGCCCAGAGCTACTCATGGGTGCATGAAACAACTGTTTCTGTGGTGTCTGTTGAATTTAAACATCATTTAGAGCATGGATGGCATTGGATTGAATTGCAAAATGTGTTTTTTGGGGGTATTTCACTTTTTTCGTGTGTGTTAAATAAATGCCTTTGTTGAATGTGTGTGGTGTGGTTGTTGTGTAACTTGCAAACATTTTTTAGCCCTGTGGATTTTCTTTTTTGCATTGTTGCATTAAAGCTGTGTTGTTTAGCATGCTTCCTTTGTCTGGCCATATAGGCCTGCTTGAGTTCATTGTTTTCCAGGCTGCTTGTTGTGAGTGACCATGTGGCTGGTGGCCATTTTGTGGTAGTAGTTAGTGTGCTGCTTTTGCCATAGGCCTGCATGTCTTTCCTTTGTTCCTCTTGGCTTACTGCTTCTTGGTGTTGTGGCCTGGTCATGTGGCTGGCAGTCATTTTGTGAAGGCAGCCAGTGTGCTTTTACCATAGGCCTGCATTGTCTGTCTTCCCTTCCTTGTTGTTGTGGCCTGGCCATGTGGCTGGCGGCCATTTTGTGTAGGCAACCAGTGTGCTTCTGCATTAGGCCTGCAAGCCTTCTTTGTGGTGCCCATGCCTTGTTGTTGATTTGCATGCAATTTTTTCTTATTTTACCCAGCAAAAAATCAAATGCAGCACAGTTCACTACATTTTCTAATACATTTGCAATATTATTGATTTGAATTGATTCAATATGTGGCCTAGTCTGCCAATGGGTTTTCCAACCAATAGGCCCAGAGCTACTCATGGGTGCATAACACAACTGTTTCTGTGGTGTCTGTTGAATTTAAACATCATTTAGGGCATGGATGGCATTGGATTGAATTACAAAATGTGTTTTTGGGGTGTTTCACTTTTTTGTGTGTGTTAAATAAATGCCTTTGTTGGATGTGTGTGGTGTGGTTGTTGTGTAACTTGCAAACCTTTTTTAGCCCTGTGGATTTTCATTTTTGCATTGTTGCATTAAAGCTGTGTTGTTTAGCATGCCTCCTTTGTCTGGCCATAAAGCCTGCTTGAGTTCATTGTTTTCCAGGCCTCCTGATTGTTGTGAGGACCATGTAGCTGGTGGCCATTTTGTGGCGGTAGTTAGTGTGCTGCTTTTGCCAAAGGCCTGCATATCTTTCCTTTGTTCCTCTTGGCTTACTGCTTCCATCCCCATTGCCAGCTGCAGCTCCCTGAATGCTGCATCCCACGTGATGCACAATGCCAAACAGGTTCCATTACATTTGTATTTTTGTTTTTGTTCTTCTTCTTTCCTATCCTTCCTGAGTGTTCTCAGTACACCATGAAAGCCCTTGTTGTCAAAGTCTCAAAAATGGCTATACTGTTGTTATGTTTTTTTAATAACTGAGTTAATAAAATTTAATAATATTAATAATAACACTAACAAGTGTGACCACACACTAAGTTATATATTATATTTGTTTGTTTGTACTAGTAGTAATTGAACCACAACAGCAAATGCCACGTTTCACTGATGTTCTTCTTGCTTCTTTGCTTTTAGCTGCACAAAAGAGGAGGAGGCGTCATCACCCGTTGTACTGGCAGACAGAAGTCCTGGTGCGCACGACGTCATGTGACGTGTGACCACAGACATCTCTTCAACTTGTGCCACTGCGTGCTGCTGACATCTGAAGAAGATGGCCCCAAAGAAAGGTACCAGGTCCTCCAGTACCAAGAAAGTTGCCAGTGAGAAGAAGGAACTGCCACTTACCAAGACTGGTGTGCCGCCCAAGATCTTTTTTGGGAAACAAAAAATTGCTCCTGCAGCAGCGGTGTTCGGGGAGCAAGCTGGGAGCAGCACCCCCGCATCAGTGGACCCACCCCACCAACCTAGGCCCAAGCCCATGTCAACGCCAACGAGCAGTGATGTTGAAATTGACTTATCATTATTGCAAAGTAGTACCCAATCAACGCAGGAAACTCAGATAAGTGGACAACAACAGCCGCAACCACCGCCCACAATAGTAGTTGTTCCTCCCGAAGTAGGGACAGTTCAGGAAATCGAGCTTCCTGCAGAGGAAGAAGAAGAGCAAGCCACTCTTTCAGAAGATCCATTGTCTTGCAGATCCCCTGCAAGGAAAAGGAGAGTTAGTCCATCGAGTTCTTCTGCAAGTCCCCCTTCTGATGATCTAGACGCCACTTGGAAGCCACCACCTCATTCTGAGAGTGAGAAACGCCACGAGACAAGGCTAGGGAAAAGGAAGGTTCCAGAAAGCCTTAGAGTTATGGAGGTAGATGTAGAAGAAGAGGAGGATGATGATGACGACGAGCCAGTCATCATGGACATTAGTCCGGCCCCAGTGGAGACCGACATTACCCCATCTCAAATTGCTGTGAGGGATGTGGCACGGATACCGCCAACCTACATCCAGCACAACCACCGCAGTAGAAGTAGGTACTGCAGAGAGTCAAACTCCACGCCCACCTACCAGTTCATCCGGCATTGAAAGTGGCACCAGCAGCTCCAGAAAGTTGATCTCCTCAGTTTGCGAATTCTTTTCGGTTAGCAGAAAGGAGGTGAACATTGCGATATACTACATTTGTGGACAAGGTGTTACTTGGGGTAAGCTTGGTACAAACTATGGTACCAGAAGCCAAACAACCCATCTGAAAAAACACCACATGATCCAGTGGGAGGCTCACCTTAGCGGCCAAAAAACTGCACCCATTGTTGTTGGTGGGGATGAAGGAGTAGAAGATCCAATCACATGGAAGGTGAACAAGAGGGAGACATTTTCTCTGATACACAGAGTAGCCCTGTCCCCAGCAGTGCAGTGGTACCGGCCAGATCCGCATCAGCAACATCGCAGTGGCACAAGAGTAAGAGTCAGGCTGAGACACCAAGGGGTCCCAGGCAAGAGAGTACCGCAATGAAACGTGTGTTGAGCCTAACAACATCTGGCATCAAGAAGATGTCACCTGCATCAGTGGCACCAGGAAAGAAAAAAATCCAGGATACCATTCTCAGCATGTTTAGGTCGGAGGGGCAGTACGAACGCAACCACCCAACGGCACCTTTGTACAATGCGAAGCTGGCTAAAATGTTAGCGCTGGACCTTCTCCCTTTTTCTTTTGTGGAAGGGGTGGGTTTTCTTGAATTTGTGACAGCCATCTGCCCAAAATTGAAGGTTCCCAGCCGGTCCTATTTTGCCAGAGTTGCTGTTACAGCACTACATCACGACGTGCTGGAATTGCTTGGACAAGCTTTGCAGCAGAGTGCTGTTCACACTATCCACCTGACAACAGACATGTGGACCAGTTGCCAAGCCACTGATTACATGTGCATCACTGCACACTGGATCTCTTTTGTGGGGGTTAGAGAAAAGATATCTGCAGGTGTTGACACTGATGAAACATGCAACTGTAGCCATGTTCGCCATGGAGAAATCTCATACTGCTGTAAACATTTGGGAAGAGTTTAACAGCAAGGTCTTTGAATGGCTGCACCCAAGAGGGCTTTACATTGGTTTTGTTGCCACGGACAATGGCAGTAATATAGTTAGGGCCATGTACGATGGTGGCTATTTCAGGGTCCTGTGTTTGGTTCACTGCATTAACATTATTGTTCAAGACTTTCTGAAAAATGAAGACCGAGTCAGCAACTTACTGACCACCTGCAGAAGAATCTGCACACATTTCAGCCATTCTTTTAAAGCCCAGAAGCAGCTGAGGATCATTCAACGTGAGCATAGAGTGCCAGTTAAAGCACTCATCCAGGAGGTGCCAACACGTTGGAACTCAAATTATTACATGCTTGAACGTCTGTTTGAGCAGTACAGACCAATCAATGAATATGTCATGCAAAGAGGGGATGCTACTGTGAAAGGCATGACCATTGAGATTGACCAATAGGGCCTAGTTAAATGCCTGACAGAGATGCTACTTCCTTTCAAGCTCTTCACACATGGAAGTCAGCAAGGAGGACTGTACTATGGGCCATGCTATCCCATTGTTGCACATGCTACAGGAACAGCTGAAGGGGGTGTCTGCAATGTACGCAGGCATGGAGGAAAAAAAAGAAGCATATGAGTTGGTGGAGAGCTTAACCCTTCGCTTATCTGAAAATACAAGGGTGCAAAGAGGCATTGTGTCATCCAACCATTACATTTCTGCCACAATTCTGGATCCACGGTACAAAGCAGTACTGAACACTAACACATTGATTCCTTTTTCAGAAGTGGATGTTGCCAAGTACAAAACTTGGATAGCTGCGGAAGTCAGTCGCTTAGAATAGGAATGGCTGGGAATTAGAGGCCCGCTACTCCAGCCCACAACAAGTACTGCAGGGCAGCCGGCGTCAAGTTCAACTTCAGAGCCTGAGGGCAGTGCGGTTGGCTCACAGCAGTCAAATCCACCAACAACACCAAGAACAACATCAACAACAGCAAGAACAGGACCATTAGCCCCAGTAAAATCGGCACAGGAATGGTATGTACGGCAAGGGCTTGTTAGGTCCAGTGCTGAGGCAAAGGCAAAAGAGGCCGAGCAAAGCAGAGCACCCCTGAGCATTGAGTGGATGGTCCAGGCCTATCTGGATGACCCAATAGAGGTCTACATTGATCAAAACCCATTGGTGTATTGGCATGGAAAAAGGGGCCAGTGGCCAGTGCTCAGCAGGCTGGCGATAAACTATTTGGCTTGCCCTGTCACAAGTGTCTCTTCTGAGCGTGTTTTCAGTGCTGCTGGTGCTGTTGTAACAGTGAAAAGGACCAGTCTCTCGCCCCAAAACGTGGAGAGGTTAACCATGATCAAACTGAATCAGCACTTTATACCACCGGATTACACCATACCTGAAGTAGAACAGCAGGAAGATGATGACGCGACTTAGGTCATGGAAGTAGTGTGTTAGATGACCTACTTCTGGGTGAACCACCAGAGTTTGAGGATGAGCTCTACTTCCCTGACAACTAGGCTTACAACTTGTTACTTTCTTTCTTCCTTATTTACTTTTATTATGTGTGTTTGTCTCTGTCTTTCTGGTTCGAATCACAACAAATCCATCACCACCGTCTTACTCTTTTATTGCCGTATTGGAGTTGCAACTGTGTGCAGTCATTAAAGAAGTAAGTCCACTCCTCCGAGTCCTGCTCCAGTACACTCCTCCTGACTCGCCCTAAATCCATTTCCCTCAAGCCAGACATTGGATGGAGAATAGTACAAGAAATGTGTGCCTGCCTCGTCGAGTGCCTCCAAAGAACATGACTGTAGCTATCCTCCATTCCGAGCCGAGAGGGACTGCCCCTTAAGAACAGGTAATGATGATGGCATGCATTGGACGCTGACTCTGAGTGATTGGTGTATGTGTTGTTGTTGTGCATGAAGCGTCCTAGTATTTTTTAATCTACACACAAAAAAGTGACTCAAGTCAATGTTTCCCTTCTTGTTGTTTAATAACAAAATTGTACTTCTACTGCAGGCCGATCCATTGCATTTTTTAATATGGAATCTGGACTCACTCGGTACGCTACAGAGTTGGACACCATGATGACCATACTATACTTGTCGCAGTCAGTCAGTAGGATTGGAGATGATTGAGGGAATAACTCGGGCGTTTGAGCGTTTCATGAAGTGGCCTACAAGGTACACAAGTCAACAACAACCACAGCAGACCTACATGTCTGTGTAGTGGTGGAGGCGAGTGTAGTGGTATGACTGACAGCAGTGCATTGATTTAGTTACTTAATTTGGAAAATGCTATGTTGCTGTATATGTGTGCTCTGTCTGGCTCAAAATCTAAGCTAAGTGGAGGTTGGGTGGGTGCCGCGGGCCTGCTCTGTCCTGTTGTTGTTGTAGGTTAATGCTGGAAACAGAGTAGACATGATTTAGCCATGCCGCCTCTGAAAGTGTTCTTGTTGCACTCCTCTGTAATTTATGCATTTAACTTTACTTTTCTCCTTGATTTTTCAATATCCCTTTTGTTTTTCCATCTACACTTACAGGCCGGCCTTTACCTTGTGCTATACTGGGAAAAACAACTCACACTTACCTTACCAATCCGCATCCGCCAGGCAGGCAGTGGCACCCAAGATTGGCGGACGGAGCGTCCATGGAAGGAAGGACCAAGAGGAATGCAGAGATGCAACTCCCCAATTTGACCATAACATAGTAACTTAGTATCATCATCTTTTAATTTGATTCATTTTTTCTCTTCAATCATTACGACTGTGTGTGTGATGTTTATTATGTTTGCTTATATATTTGACCGCTACAGCTATTTTTTAATTTTCTTTGCTAGCTTTTAAAGGAAGCCCGGTAGAACAGAACATAAAATGTATGTAATTTGGGTCTCTCGGGGGCAGACAGGCAAGGCAATTGCATAATAATAATAATTAATAATATACTGCTGCCCTGGCCTGTACTACTAATCTAGTACTACTCACCATTAACCATCAAGTCATCATCATGCATGCATTTCCTTTTTCTCCCTTAACAGATTTATGATGGGCGTCTGCCAAGATTGTGTGTGTCCATGTGTAGTGTTTGTCTTTGTCAAACCTTTGTCTCAAATACCCCTTCCCAACCATTCATCAAACCCTAACCCTCTTCCCCCGGCCTGTGTGATTTATATTGAGTTGTGACTAAATTACATTTACACCAATAATTGATCACACACATGCTGGGGCGGATGTGGTGAAAGCAACACTAACTCAAGGCAGGGCGAGGATCTTCTTCTGCTCTAAGTATATATATATATATATATATATATATATTCACTGAAAAAACCATAGGTTTTAGGGACAGTTATAGTTAGTTGGACATTGCACTCGTACAAAACCCGTGAAATTCCCCGTTATAGTTAGTTCAGCTAACTATAACTCGCGCCCCGCAATGCACTGCTGATGACGTCACATATTACATCACTCATGACATGGTCAGTGACATCACTGATGACATCACTGACATCATCCAGTGACTGTGTTTCTGTAAAGTTTAAATATGTTTAATATATATAGGGAAAGGCGTATTGAAGAATGAGTGGGTGTATAAGCGTCTGAATGGATGATTTAGTAGGTGCGTGACTGAGTCTATAAGTGAGTGATTAAATGTATCTTACTGATGCATGGGTGAGTGACTAAACTGTGTGAATGTCTGTATCCGTCTGTCTGTTGTTGTGTAAGCAGCTGCATGGGTTTCTGACTAGATAAATGAGTGTCTATATGGGTTATGGATTTGTTCTCTGAGTATCTATATGGGTGCCTCAGTGTTTGTGTGGGTGGGGTGTGTGTGACTCTGTGCATAGATGTGTGAGTGGGTGATTCACTGGGTGCATGGTTTCAACAGTGCATCTGTGATGGACTGTATGGGTGGGTGAGTGTGTGTATGGGTGTGTTAGTGATTGAATGTATGTCCCAGTGGTACATGTGTGAGTAACTACATATGTGAAAGGCAGTATATATGTGTGTTGGAGTATATAAATGGCTATAAGTGAGAGTGTGTGATTGTGAGAGTGGCTGTATGGATGAGTGTGTGCTTGTATCAGTGATTGTATAAGAGCGTAAAAATGTGCTAGTATTTGTATGAGTAAGTGAGCTGGTGTGTGTATGACTGTATAGGTGAGTAAATGGCAGTGTGAATAATTATTTGCATGACTGACTAGGTGTGTGAGTACCTCTATGGATGAGTGGCGGTGTGTGAGTGTCTATATAGGAGTATGAGTGCATATGATAGTCCTGTACTGACTGACCGTAAGTTTGAGTGACTGTACGGGTGAGTTAGTGGATGTGTGTGTAGACCTAAGAATCAGTGAGTGGGTATGTAGTTATTGGTGTTGGAGTGTCTATGGTTTTGCGAATGGCAGTCTGTTATTTAGAGTGGGTGTATCAAAGGTTATATTAGGGTGTGAGGAGGTGCATCAGATTATCACGTGGATGATGTCATCAGTGATGTCATTTGAGATGTCATCAGTGATGTCATCAGTGATGTCACTGACCATGTCATGAGTGATGTAATATGTGACGTCATCAGCAGTGCATTGCGGAGGCGCGAGTTATAGTTAGCTGAACTAACTATAACGGGGAATTTCACGGGTTTTGTACGAGTGCAATGTCCAACTAACTATAACTGTCCCTAAAACCTATGGTTTTTTCAGTGAATTTCAAAGGTTTTTAAATGCTAATTTCTAACTATAACGTGTCTGAAACCTATGGTTTTTTCAGTGAATTTCAAAGGTTTTTTAAATGCTAATTTCTAACTATAACTGTCCCTAAAACCTATGGTTTTTTCAGTGAATTTCAAAGGTTTTTTAAATGCTAATTCCTAACTATAACATGTCTGAAACCTATGTTTTTTTCAGTGAATTTCAAAGGTTTTGTAAATGACAATTTTTAAATGTATTAATTGTTATATTTATTTTTGGGATACTGATTTACTACATTTTTTAAACTATTTATTTTTACATATTTTATTTTTTGAATTACATTGTAATTACATTATACATTACATTACAAAATATACTTTCTCTGAATGAATTACTTTAGTTTAAATACTTTGCAAATAGGCAATAGACTTTTAAGTACAGTAGTTACAGTTGTTGCAATGGGCAACACAATTTCAAACACAATGCAACATTGAGCTCAATGTGAATTTCTAGTTAAATGCAATTAGTTACTTTATGGATTACTTTTCTAACCACAGGACTGGATCCTAGATTCAGTCCTGGGACATCTCCTGTAAACAGTTGAGTAAAAGCGTTTTGGTTACAGTAGTGATTTTTAAGGAATATTATTGTATTTTAAAAGTTGACACTTAGAAACTTTTTCACATAGAATCACCAATGTTATCCTATGGGAGGAAATTCACTTAGCAGGTAAGTAGTGTTATCGTTAGTTTTTCTTACTCAGTGTTGGATCCTGGATCCAGCACTGGTGCATCTCCTGTAAACAGTTGAAAGAATGCGTTTAAGTCATACGGGCGATTTTTAAGGAATATTTGTAGTTTGTGAAAATCGACACTTTGAAACTTTTCTGCTGTAAACCAGACAATGGATTCCTATGGAAGGAAATATAAGTTACTGGTAAGTACGGTTAGAATTACTTTTCAGGGTCAGTGCTGGGCTAAAAGATGCAGCACTGGGTTCTCTCCTGATAACAGGTGAGTAAATCGAATTCGTAGTTCGGTTGATTTTAGAGGAATATTATAAAGTTCCAAAACTCCACACTTAGAAGAATTTCCAAGTGAAACCAGTCAATGTTAGCCTATGGAAGGAAATTCAAGTTGCTGGTAAGTACGGTTAAAATTACTTTTCAGGATCAGTACTGGGCTGAAAGATGCAGCACTGAGGTCTCTCCTGATAACAGGTGAGTAAATCGGAATTCGTATTTCAGCTGATTTTAGAGGAATATTTGTATGTTTCAAAAATCGACAGAAACTTTTTCAGCAAAAAGCAGGCAATGATATCCTATGGAAGGAAATTCAAGTTACTGGTAAGTACGGTTAAAATTACTTTTCAGGATCAGTACTGGGCTGAAAGATGCAGCACTGAGGTCTCTCCTGATAACAGGTGAGTAAATCGGAATTCGTAGTTCGGCTGATTTTAGAGGAATATTTGCACAATGGTGAAGGAAGGGGGTGGGGCCTGAGGTGACATGTCTGCAAACACACCCAGTGGCGCGTTTTAAGTTGGAGAATTAATTCCTTCTCAATCCCGAGGGTCCCTATGGGCCATCTAGCCCACCAGATACCTCTAGTATGCCCCAGACAGCTGCGTTGCAGAGAGGTGTTCAGAGGCCACGCCCCTTTTTACAACACTCTGCAACGCAGCTCCGTGGCGCTTACTGGAGGTACCTGGTGGGCTAGTTGGCCCCCAGGGACCCTCAGGATTGAAGGGGATTTAATTCCCCATCTTAAAACACGCCACGGGGCCTGTTTGCACACATGTCACCTGAAGCCCCGCCCCCTCCCTTCACCACTGTGAAGGGAGGCGCGTTTGCAGAGTGGTAAAGGAAGGGGGCGGGGCCTGCGGCCCAATCGTTTTTTTTTTTTTTTCCCCCAAGGGGGGCTGTGTGGCCCCCCTTACTTTTTCCTATTTTTGGGCCCTGGGGACCCCATCCCCCAGGGACTTATCCCTTTTTTTTTATTAAACGGGAAGGGGGCCGCGTGGGCCCCTCCCATGGCCGAATCCGGCCCCGGGGACCCCATCCCCGGGGCATGGCCACACTTTTAAATAAATTTTTAAGGAGGGGGCTGCGTGGCCCCCTCCTCAGGCCTCCTTTTGCCCCGGGACCCCATCCCCGGGGCAGGCCTTTTTTATTTTTTTATTATTATTTTTGGGGAGGGGGTCGCGTGGCCCCCTCCCGGGCCACTACTTGCCCCGGGGACCCCATCCACCGGGGCTGGCCCTTCGTTGGGGACTGTGGGGGTCCCCAATCCCCCACAGTCCCGCCGGCTCCCGCGTCCCTTGGGAGCCGGCATTGCTTTTCCACATGGGGAGCTGCTAACATGCAGCTCCCCGTGTGGAAAAGCAATTTGCTTTGGATATTGGAAGCGAGAGCAGGTTTCCTGCTCTCGCCTCAATATCCAAGCAGTTTGCTATGACAGGACGGGAGCCGCGAGGCTCCCGTCCCTGTCATAGCAAACTACAGTGTCCCGGGGGTAGGCACCCCGGGACACTGCAGGAGCCGGCCCTGGGGGTGCTGGTCCCCAGGGCCATTACAGGCTCCAGGAGGGGGGCCGCGCGGCCCCCTCCCTCCATTGACAAAGCCCCGGGGAGGTGGTGGTCCTCGGGCTCTGGGGGTCCGTAATGGACCCCCATATTGACATTTTTAGTGCCCCGGGAGGTGGCGGACTCGGGGCGTGTGGGGGCTCGAGCCCCCACACAGGTAATTTTAAAAATTAATAAAGAAGCCCCGGGGAGGTGGCGGTCCCCGGGGCTGCGGGAGGGCCGAGAGCCCTCCTGCAACATTTATTTTTAAAGCCCCGGGGGTGGCAGTCCCCGGGCTTGGGGGGCCTTAGAGGCCCCCACATATTATAAATACCCCCCCATGCCCCCGGGACTTGGCCCACCCGGGGGCCAATTAACAACGAGCGCGGGAGACCGCGCTTCATTTTTTTTTGGCGGGATTCGCGCACCTAAGCGCATCCCGCCGATTTTGTTGTTGTTGAAAAAATGCTTTTTCTGCCCAGGGGTCCTTGTGGGACCCCCTGAGCAGACCTAGGGGGTCAGGGTGTTTCTACCCTGCCCCCTCTGTGCGTTTTGCGCACTTGTTTCTTTTTTTTTTCTCGGCGGGATCCGCGCACCCTAAGCGCATCCCGCCGATTTAAAAAAAAAAATGCTTTTTTCTGCCCAGGGGGTCCTTGTGGGACCCCCTGAGCAGACCTAGGGGTCAGGGTGTTTCTACCCTGCCCCCTTTTGTGCTTTGCACACTTGTTTCTGTCCCTCGGTTCTACCGAGGGATAAAATGGCTGCCAACACTTCCTGATTTGGAGTGTTGACAGCCACTTGACAGCCAATTAGCATACAGCTCGTGATCGGGAGGGTACGCGGACCCTACGCGCCCATAGATATATATGTGACTTTACTTTTGATTTTCTCAGGAACTACTGAACGGATTTACACCATTTAAGCAAAAGGCATGACACTGAACCAAGGGCTACCTCTTTGCCAAATTTGGTGTAATTCCGTTCAGCAGTTCGTGCTGTAGCTGCGACTAAAGGTTCCTATGGAAAAATGAATGGGGAAAACGCGTTTTGGGACCCCCTTTTCTCGGCCCCCGCTTGACAAATCAACCCGAGACTTTCAGGGTAGGAGCGGAGCGGAGCGCCCTAACAAGTTGGAAACTTTCGCGAAGATTCGTCAACCGGCGCCAACGTTATTTCAAATAGAATGTCGCGGATTTCCTATGGATAATAGGTCCTAACTATAACTATCTACTGGCGACCGCCAGTAGATAATATATATATATTATCTACTGGCGGTCACCAGTAGATAGTTATAGTAAGGACCACGTTTCCATAGGAAAAGCATTTTTTGATGTGCTTATAACTTTGGCGTCGTTTGACGAATCTTTACGAAAGTTTCCAAAAAGTTCCTCTTTTCAGGTGAGCTCCTATCCTGAAAGTGTGGGGCTGATTCGTGAAGGGGGGGCTGAGAAAAAAGGGGGGTCCCAAAACGTGTTTTCTCCATGCAATTTCCATAGGAAACTTTAGACAAGGCTACAGGTCAAACTGCTGAACGGAATTACACCAAATTTGGCAGGGAGAAAGGTCTTGGTGCAGAAAGCACGCTTTTGTTTAAATGGTGTAAGTCCATTCAGTAGTTTTAGAGAAATATCAAAATTTACAGATATCGATATTTGAGAATTCTGACATCTGATTGGATGAGGCATTACGAGCACGAGCGTGCGGCTCATTGGTTGCAAACTGTTCAAACTAGGAAGTGTTGGCAGCCATTTTGTGACTGAGTTGAAAGGCGTAGGGCGAAACAAAAGAGAAAAATTGTATAAGAGGGTATAGTAGGAACACTGTGGTCTTAGTTTAAGCAGTCTGTACGGTGCAGAGGCAGGGAGTTTGAATGTTGCGTAGGCCGTGGAAATCACGTCCGCAGACGTGGAAATCACGTCCGCAGAACAACGGTGCGCGGTATTGCGGCAAGGTTGCGTAGGCTCTGGAAATCCCGTCGGGAAAATAACAATGCGCCGTATTGCAGCCTTCCTTTAATATAATGCGCTGTCATGTTTACTTATAATGCGGTGTTCACTTTTATCACGGACAGTGTGACTTTCTTACACGAAAATTAATATTATGTGTGAGGGCGTGTTCTGTTGGTGTGTCTGGAACAAAATTAATGTTTAATTGGCTGAGGTGTTCCAACAACGAGCTCAATGTTCATTGGCTGCGAACCATTGAAAGTAGAAGTGTTGCCAGCCATTTCCTCCCCGTCCGCGGAGTAGCAGGGACATCTGAATGGCTGAAGTGTTCCAAGCAGGACCTTCCCAAGCTTAATGTTCATTGGCTGCGAACCATTGAAAGTACAAGTGTTGCCAGCCATTTCCTCCCCGTCCGCGGAGTAGCAGGCACATGTTATTGGTTGACGTGTTCCAAGCACGACGTTCCCAAGCTTAATGTTCATTGGCTGTAAACCATTGAAAGTAGAAGTGTTGCTAGCCATTCCCTCCCCTCCGCGGAGCATCAGGGACATCTGATTGGGTAACGTGTTCCAAGCAGGACCTTCCCAAGCTTAATGTTCATTGGCTGTAAACCATTGAAAGTAGAAGTGTTGGCAGCTATTCCCTCCCCTCTGCGGAACACCATGGACATTTTATTGGCTAAACTGTTCCTAGTACAAGTTTCTTCATTATTGGCTGGGAACGGTTCACTGTTGTGAACCATTTTGTGACGCACTTCAATGGAGTACGGGAAAAGAAAGTAGTAGCGGGGAGGGTAGGAACACTATTAACTCTGTACAGTGGTCACAAGGTGGTGGAGAGGGATTGTGAAGGTAAAAATAGTTTTTATATATTTTAAGGGCCATTTATATAATTGGCGTGGGGTGTACAAATCACGGCGGGAAAATAACAAAGTGTGTTGCGGTCTTCTTTTTATTAAGTTTGCGGGTGGGATACTTCCCAGGAGCACTGTTTAGTTATAATGTGGTGTTTACTTTTCTAATGGGGAGCTGTGGTTGCGCAGCAAAAATTTCAGTCTAGGTTTGAAATAGTTTTTATTAAGCAATTACAAATATACTTTGTTCGGAAACTGAAGCTGTATATATCAAAGGGGTGACAAATAAAAACGCAATTCATAAAATATCCCTTAAGCGTGGGCACACCCTCCCTTTTTTTTCTGCTATAGTTTGTAAAAGTGTTGCCCCATATTCTTGATAATATAAGAGGGCATGAGTTACTTTTAGATAAAGTAGAAAAGAAGTGCTACAAGAAACACTCCCGCACTACATCATCTCAGGTCACAAGAACAATAACAAGTAAAAAACAGTTAAACACAAATCACTTTATATTAGATAGAAATGTACGCTTGATCATTTTTTATAATTTCTATTATTGTAGAATTCGGGAAAGTTCGGTCGTAGTGCTTAGATCACGTACTCCTTTAAGAATATATAGGATAGTAGTATAATAATATTCACTACTGGTCTTATATATTCTATAGGGAGAAGGTGAATAGGAACCGCAACAGACAAAAATAGAAATAGTAAAAAAAAATCAGAAATGTAGAGTTTATCAAAGGTATTCACTAAGAAAGTATCTATGGAAACGATTTTTTTTAAACTGCAATTTCCAAAAATATTGTCACTGTAAAAATATCTGATCAAGTAAGTTATAAGGGTCAGTAAACTGTATTTCAGATGGTTTACTCCTGGCGGCGAGAAATCTCCAATTCCTGTTCTGTGGAAATATCACACTCTTACAATATACACAGTGTCACTGATGGCACACAAAAAGGAAAATGAAAATGAAGTCATCAATACAAAACAAGATCAATAACGAAATACTTTCCAGCGACGAGTATGTTGAGAGCCTCTATTCTCCGGGACTTTGAAATCTTTCATCTTCGCGCCAACGGGTCATAAAGTGCTCTGAGATCACAATGACTGTTAATATTATAATATACATATTCACAGTATATGATCCCAAGAAAGAAACAGAGTAAGAACGAGAAGGTGCTGACGTTAAATATAAATCTTTAGTCTTTGCGTCGACGGGTCATAAACTCCACTGAGGTCAGTATAAATGTTCATATTACAATATACATACTCACACTATATGATCTCAAGGGATAAATAGACTAAAAACCAGAAGCTGCTGACGTTACATATAAATCTTTAGTCTTCGCGCCAACGGGTCACAAACTCCTCTGAGATCATAATGTGTGGTTATTATAATATACATACTCACACTATATGATGTCAAGGGGGAAATAGACTACAAACTAGAAGCTGCTGACGTTACATATAAATCTTTAGTCTTCGCGCCGACGGGTCACCAACACTTCTGAGGTCAAGTACAGTGTCAATATTATAATTAGGGCTCCCGGTTTTATGGTATTTATTTTTTTGACATTTCCGTCTGTATTTATCCATATTTATTTTTTGCTTATTTTATCTGTATTTATCCATATTTATTTTGGGTTTTGTGGAACAATGAAGCTGGAATTAGTATATTTACACATTTATTTAACCAATAAATATGCACTCATGCTTGAATGCCTGCCAAGTTTCAATGCTGTGAACACCCAACGAAGATAAATCAATGCACTTACATGAAAAAATTACTGAAAAAGCAACCTATTTTCCGTTTTCATCCACATTTAAAAATAAATACAGACAAGAAAATAAATGTTTTCTGTCTGTATTTATCTGTAAAAATCAGTAAAAACGGAAAACAGGGAGCCCTAATTATAATATACAAAGTCACAATATATGAGCTCAAAGGAGCCAGAACAGGAACAATGTTTGCTGTATTCTGTCTGTTTCTGAAAACAAGCTGCTGACGTTACATATAAATGGCAAAAACAACCAATAACACTTTTTTCTAAATACAAGTGTTTAAAGATTGACAAATAGCTACTTATTATAAATATCTAGTATTGCATAATCAAACAACTTACAACTCAGGATTATGTTTTGTGGCCGCAAAAGAAGAATCCGACTGTAGAAAAGAGCACCTGCATCACTGAATGGCGACACGTAAACAACTTGCAAAAACGAAACTAATCTATCAATGGGTGTGGTTTATATACTTTTTGGTTATTCAGTAGTCTATGGAAGGAAGATGCGGCTCCGCCCATTTAGATGTCATGTTTTACAGTTGACACGTGCTCACGTTTTAACTGTTTCACTTGTGAACGTGTTGGGAAAAGTTACAAAATGTGAAGCAGAAAAAGTTTCGATTTTGAACCTAACACGTATAAGGTCCTTAATATGTACATATGTTGGAGAGCTTAAAAACTGTTACCCGGAAAACCGTGTCATTTCCATTCTCATGAGTAAATACATTTATTAATTGCCGTAATTCTAAATAGAAGACATAAAAAAAAAGATCTATCAGAATAGAAGAAAAAAAACGTGATAATATTTCTCATCACTATGGTTTTAAATAAAAAAAATGCGAGCATTTGTAAAGCGTACAGCTAACCCTGGAAAGGTGTGCCGGCGCTCGGGGGCGTCGGAAAGATTAAGCAAGGTGTTGCCCACAGTGACATAGTGGTGGGTAACGTGCCGCTGGAGCCAGGAATCGAACTGTGAACGCTGTTGTTCGAAGTCAGGTATCATAGCTGCTCCGTCACACTTTTTCAACACTTATATGTTAATTAGTGCTAATTAAGTTTTAAACATTGTTAAATTATAACTTATAACAGACTACTGTTACAGTTAGTTTTTCACTACAAAAAGTATGCACGTCTTTTTAAATTTAGTTAAAAACAATATAGGTTTTAGGGACATTGTAGTTAGAAATTAGCATTTAAAAAGCCTTTGAAATTCACTGAAAAAACCATAGGTTTCAGGGACGTTATAGTTAGAAATTAGCATTTAAAAAACCATTGAAATTCACTGAAAAAACCATAGGTTTTACAGACGTTATAGTTAGAAATTAGCATTTAAAAAACCTTTGAAATTCACTGAAAAAACCATAGGTTTCAGGGACGTTATAGTTAGTTGGACATTTCACTCATACAAAACCATAGAAATTCCCCGTTATAGTTAGTTCAGCTAACTATAACTCGCGCCCAGCAATGCACTGCTGATGATGTCACATATTACATCATTCATGACATGGTCAGTGACATCACTGATGACATCACTGATGACATCTCAAATGACATTACTGATGACATCACTGATGACATCTCAAATGACATCACTGATGATATCACTGATGACATCATCCAGTGACTGTGTTTTCTGTAAAATTTAAATTTGTTTTATATATATGCCAAGCTGTATTGAAGAATGAGTGGTTGTATAAGTGCCTGTAAGGAGGATTTACTAGGTACGTGACTGACTGTATAAGTGAGTGATTAAATGTGTCTTACTGAATGCATAGGTTAGTGACTAAACTGTGTGAAAGTCTGTATCAGTCTGTCTGTTGTTGTGTAAGCTGCTGCATGGGTTGGTGAGTAGCCGCATGAGTGTCTATATGACTTATTTATTGCTTGCCTGAGTATTTGTATGGCTGCCTGAGTGTGTATGTGTGTGTGGGTGGGAGGTGTGTGACTCTGTGCATAGATGTGTGAGTGGTTGATTCACTGGGCGTATGGCTTCAAGAGTGCATGTGGAAACAGCTGTATGGGTGGGTGAGTGTGTGTATGGGTGTGTTGGTGAGTGAATGGATGTTTCAGTGGTACATGTGCAATTAACTACATATGTAAAAGGCAGTATATGTGAGTGATGGTGTATATAAATAACTATATGTGAGAGTCAGTAATTGTGAGAGTCGCTGCATGGATGAGTGTGCATTTGTATCAGTGATTCTATAACAGAGTAATTATGTGTTAGTATCTGTATGAATAAGTGAGCTGGTGTCTGTATAACTGTATAGGTTAGGAAATGGAAGTATGATTCATTCTTTGCATGACTGACTAGCTGTGTGAGTAACTCTGGATATGTGGCAGTGTGTGAGTGTCTGTATAGGTGTATGAGTGCATATGATAGTGTTGTATTGATGTGTGACTACATGTATGAGTGACTGTATGAGTGAATGAGTGGATGTGTGTGTAGACCTAGGAACCAGTCAGTGCGTATTTAGTAACTGGTATTGATGTGTCTATTTTTTCGAAATTGGTAGTCTGTATTTTAGAGTGGGTGTATCAAAGGTTATATTCAGGTGTGAGGAGGTGCATCAGATTTTCACGTGGATGATGTCATCAGTGATGTCATTTGAGATGTCATCAGTGATGTCATTTGAGATGTCATCAGTGATGTCATCAGTGATGTCACTGACGATGTCATGAATGATGTAATATGTGATGTCATCAGCAGTGCATTACGTGGGCGCGAGTTATAGTTAGCTCAACTAACTATAACAGGGGGAATTTCTATGGTTTTGTATGAGTGAAATGTCCAACTAACTATAATGTCCCTGAAACCTATGGTTTTTTCAGTGAATTTCAAAGGTTTTTTAAATGCTAATTTCTAACTATAACGTCTGTAAAACCTATGGTTTTTTCAGTGAATATATATATATATATTACCTACTGGCGGTCGCCAGTAGGTAGTTATAGTTAGGACCTTGTTTCTATTCAAAAAGTGTTTTTTCTTTTCCCTATAACTTTGGCGCCGGTTGACGAATCTTTGCGAAATTTTCAAAACTAGTGGGGCGCTCTGGTCAGCTCCGGTCTTGAAAGTTTCGGGGTGATTCGTCAAGCGGGGGCTGAGAAAAAAGGGGGTCCCAAAACACGTTTTCCCCATGTTAGTTTCCGTAGGAAACTTTAGACAAAGCTACAGCCCGAACTGCTGAACGGAATTACACCAAATTTGGCAAAAAGGTAGCCCTTGGTTCAGAAAGAGCCCTTTTTTTAAAATTGTGTAAATCCGTTCAGTAGTTTTTGAAATATTAAAGGAAAAAGAAAGGAAAAAGAAATATCAATATCTGGGCGGAGCCTAACCACACATGTCATCATGAAATCTGATTGGCTGTCAGCACTTCATCCAGGAAAGGCTGGCAGCCATCTTGGGACAAGGTTGAACCGAGTCATAAGAAAACAGTTAAACAAAGATGAAAAACAAGAAAAGGGGGCAGGGTAGGAACACTGACAGAGAGAGACTGACTGACTGAGGGAGAGACTGACTGACAGGGAGACTGACTGACTGAGAGAGACTGACAGAGAGAGAGAGAGACTGACAGAGAGAGAGAGACTGACTGACAGAGAGACTGACTGACTGAGAGAGACTGACAGAGAGAGAGAGAGACTGACAGAGAGAGAGAGAGACTGACAGACAGAGAGAGAGACTGACTGACTGAGAGAGACAGATACTGACTGACTGCGGTAGAGAGAGACTGACTGACTGAGAGAGAGAGACTGAATGACAGAGAGAGCCTGACAGAGAGAGAGAGAGTGAGAGAGAGAGACTGACAGAGAGAGAGACTGACAGAGAGACTGACTGAGAGAGAGACTAACTGACAGAGAGACTGACTGACTGACAGAGAGACTGACTGACTGAGAGAGACTGACAGAGAGAGAGAGAGAGAGAGAGACTGACAGAGAGAGAGACTGAGAGAGAGACTGACTGACTGAGAGAGAGAGACTGACTGACAGAAAGACTGACAGAGAGAGAGAGACTGACAGAGAGAGAGACTGACAGAGAGACTGACTGACTGAGAGAGAGATTGACTGACAGATAGACTGACTGACAGAGAGAGAGACTGACTGACAGAGAGAGAGAGACTGACAGAGAGAGAGAGAGACTGACTGACTGAGAGAGACTGACTGACTGAGATTAACTGTCAGAGAGAGTGACTGACAGAGAGAGAGACTGACTGACTGAGAGAGTGACTGACTGAGAGAGACTGACTGACTGAGAGACTGACTGACTGAGACTGACAGAGAGAGACTGACTGACAGAGAGACTGACTGAATGAGTGAGAGACTGACTGACAGAGAGAGACTGACAGAGAGAGAGAGACTGTCGGAGAGAGAAAGACTGACTTAGAGAGACTGACTGACTAAGAGAGACTGACTGACTGAGAGAGACTGACTGAGAGAGACTGACAGAGAGAGAGACTGACTGACTGAGACTGAAAGAGAGAGAGGCTGACTGACTGAGAGAGAGACTGACTGACTGAGAGAGACTGACTGACTGAGAGAGACTGACTGAGAGAGACTGACAGAGAGAGAGACTGACTGAGACTGAAAGAGAGAGAGGCTGACTGACTGAGAGAGAGACTGACTGACTGAGAGAGACTGACTGACAGAGAGAGACTGACTGACAGAGAGACTGGCTGACAGAGAGACTGACTGAGAGAGAGAGAGAGAGAGAGACTGACTGAGAGAGACTGACAGAGAGAGAGACTGACTGACAGATAGACTGACTGACTAAGAGAGAGTGACTGACAGAGAGACTGACTGACAGAGAGAGAGAGACTGACTGAGAGAGTGACTGACTGAGAGAGACTGACTGATTGAGAGACTGACTGACTGAGATTGACAGAGAGAGAGAGAGACTATATATATATTACCTACTGGCGGTCGCCAGTAGGTAGTTATAGTTAGGACCTTGTTTCTATTCAAAAATCGTTTGTTCTTTTCCCAATAACTTTGGCGCCGGTTGACGAATCTTTGCAAAATTTTCAAAACTAGTGGAGCTCTCCGGTCAGCTCCTGTCTTGAAAGTTTTGGGATGATTCGTCAAGCAGGGGCTAAGAAAAAAGGGGGGTCCCAAAATGCGTTTTCCCCATGTTAATTTCCATAGGAAACTTTAGACAAAGCTACAGCCCGAACTGCTGAACGGAATTACACCAAATTTGGCAAAAAGGTAGCCCTTGGTTCAGAAAGAGCCCTTTTTTTTTAAATGGTGTAAATCCGTTCAGTAGTTTTTGAAATATTAAAGGAAAAAGAAAGGAAAAAGAAATATCGATATCTGGGCGGAGCCTAACCACACATGTCATCGTGAAATCTGATTGGCTGTCAGCACTTCATCCAGGAAATGCTGGCAGCCATCTTGGGACAAGGTTGAACCGAGTCAAAAGAAAACAGTTAAACAAAGATGAAAAACAAGAAAAGGGGGCAGGGTAGGAACACTGACAGAGAGAGACTGACTGACTGAGGGAGAGACTGACTGACAGACTGACTGACTGAGAGAGACTGACAGAGAGAGAGAGACTGACTGACAGAGAGACTGACTGACTGAGAGAGACTGACAGAGAGAGAGAGAGACTGACAGAGACAGAGAGAGACTGACAGACAGAGAGAGACTGACTGACAGAGAGACTGACTGACAGAGAGACTTATTGACAGAGAGATTGACTGACTGACAGAGAGACTGGCTGACTGAGAGAGACTGACAGAGAGAGAGAGACTGACAGAGAGAGAGACTGAGAGAGAGACTGACTGACTGAGAAAGAGAGACTGACTGACAGAAGGACTGACAGAGAGAGAGAGAAAGAGAGAGAGACTGACTGACTGGGAGAGAGACTGACTGACAGAGAGACTGACTGAGAGAGAGAGAGACTGACAGAGAGAGAGACTGACAGAGAGAGAGAGAGACTGACTGACAGAGAGACTGACTGACAGAGAGATTGACTGACAGAGAGAATGACTGACAGAGAGAGAGACTGACTGACAGAGAGAGAGAGACTGACAGAGAGACTGACTGACTGAGAGAGACTGACTGACTGAGATTGACTGACTGAGAGAGAGTGACTGACAGAGAGAGAGACTGACTGACTAAGAGAGTGACTGACTGAGAGAGACTGACTGACTGAGAGACTGACTGAATGAGAGAGACTGACTGACAGAGAGAGACTGACAGAGAGAGAGAGAGACTGACTGAGACAGAAAGACTAACTTAGAAAGACTGACTGACTGAGAGAGACTGACTGACTGAGAGAGACTGACAGAGAGACTGACAGAGAGAGAGACTGATTGACAGAGAGAGAGACTGACTGTCTGAGACTGACAGAGAGAGAGACTGACTGACAGAGAGAGAGACTGACTGACTGAGAGAGACTCAGAGAGACTGACAGAGAGAGAGACTGACTGACTGACTGAGAGAGACTGACTGACAGATAGACTGACTGACTGAGAGAGAGTGACTGACAGAGAGAGAGACTGACTGACAGAGAGAGAGACTGACTGGGGAGAGTGACTGACTGAGAGAGACTGACTGACTGAGAGACTGACTGACTGAGACTGACAGAGAGAGAGAGACTGACTGAATGAGAGAAAGACTGACTGACAGAGAGAGACTGACTGAGAGAGAGAGAGAGACTGACTAAGAGAGAGAGAGAGACTGACTGAGAGAGAGAGACTGACTAAGAGATACTGACTGAGACTGACAGAGAGAGAGACTGACAGAGAGAGAGACTGACTGACTGAGAGAGAGACTGACTGACAGAGAGAGACTGACTGACAGAGAGAGACTGACTGACAGAGAGACTGACTGACTGAGAGAGAGACTGACTGACTGAGACTGACAGAGAGAGAGAGAGAGAGACTGACTGACAGAGAGAGAGAGACTGACTGACTGAGAGAGAGACTGACTGACAGGGAGACTGACTGACTGAGAGAGACTGACTGACTGAGAGAGACTGACTGACTAAGAGAGAGACTGACTGACAGAGAGAGAGACTGACTGACAGAGAGAGAGAGAGACTGACTGACAGAGAGAGAGAGAGAGACAGACTGACTGAGAGAGAGACTGACTGACTGAGAGAGAGAGACTGACTGACAAAGAGAGAGACTGAATGACAGAGAGAGAGACTGAATGACAGAGAGAGACTGACTGACTGAGAGAGACTGACTGACTGACTAGAGAGAGACTGACTGACTGAGAGAGAGACTGACTGACAGGGAGAGAGACTGACTGACTGAGAGAGAGACTGACTGACTGAGACTGACAGAGAGAGAGAGAGACTGACTGACAGAGAGAGAGACTGACTGACTGAGAGAGACTGACTGAGAGAGAGACTGACTGACTAAGAGAGGCTGACTGATTGAGAGAGAGACTGACTGACAGAGATACTGACTGACAGAGAGAGACTGACTGACAGAGAGAGAGACTAACTGACTGAGAGAGACTGACTGACTAAGAGAGACTGACTGACTGAGAGACTGACTGACAGAGAGAGAGAGAGAGAGACTGACAGAGAGACTGAGAGAGAGACTGACTGACAGAGAGAGAGAGAGGCTGACAGAGAGAGAGAGACTGAGAGAAAGACTGACTGACTGAGAGAGAGACTGACTGACAGAGAGAGTGACTGACAGAGAGAGAGAGACTGACTGACAGAGAGAGAGACTGACAGAGAGAGAGAGACTGACTGACTGAGAGACTGACTGACTGAGAGAGACTGACTGAGTGAGAGAGAGACTGACTGACTGAGAGAGAGACTGACTGACTGAGAGAGACTGACTGACTGAGAGAGAGACTGACTGACAGAGAGAGACTGACTGACTGAGAGAGACTGACTGAGAGACTGACTGACTGACAGAGAGAGAGGCTGACTGACTGACAGAGAGAGAGACTGACTGACTGAGAGAGACTGACTGACTGACAGAGACTGACTGACGGAGAGAGAGACTGAGAGAGAGACTGACAGAGAAAGACTGACTGACAGAGAGAGAGATACTGACAGAGAGAGAGAGAGACTGACAGAGAGAGACTTAGAGAGAGACTGACTGACTGAGAGAGAGACTGACTGACAGAGTGACTAAATGACAGAGAGACTGACTGAGAGAGAGAGAGAGACTGACAGAGAGAGAGAGACTGACAGAGAGAAAGAGAGACTGACAGAGAGAGAGAGAGACTGACTAACAGAGAGACTGACTGACTGAGAGAGAGAGAGAGAGACTGACTGAGAGAGAGACTGACTGACTGAGAGAGACTGACTGACAGAGAGAGAGAGAGAGAGACTGACAGAGAGAGAGAGACTGACAGAGAGAGAGAGACTGACTGAGAGAGTCTGACTGACTGAGAGACTGACTGACTGAGAGACTGACTGACTGAGAGAGACTGACTGACTGAGAGAGACTGACTGACTGAGAGAGAGACTGACTGACAGAGAGAGACTGACTGACAGAGAGAGAGACTGACTGACAGAGAGAGTGACTGACTGAGAGAGTGACTGACTGACTGAGAGAGACTGACTGACTGAGAGACTGACTGACTGAGACTGACAGAGAGAGAGAGACTGACTGACAGAGAGACTGACTGACTGAGAGAGAGACTGACTGACAGAGAGACACTGACTGAGAGAGAGAGACTGACTGACAGAGAGAGACTGACAGAGAGAGACTGACTGACTGACTGAGAGAGACTGACTGAATGAGAGAGACTGACAGAGAGAGAGACTGACAAAGAGAGAGACTGACTGACAGAGAGAGACTGACTGACTGAGACTGACAGAGAGAGAGGCTGACTGACAGAGAGAGAGACTGACTGACAGAGAGAGACTGACTGAGAGAGAGACTGACTGAGAGAGAGACTGACTGACTGAGACTGACAGAGAGAGAGAGAGACTGACTGACAGATAGAGAGACTGACTGACTGAGAGAGACTGACAGAGAGATACTGACTGACGGAGAGAGAGACTGATTGACAGAGAGAGAGACTGACTGACTGAGAGAGACTGACTGACTGAGAGAGACTGACTGACTGAGAGAGAGACTGACTGACTGAGAAAGAGACTGACTGACTGAGAGAGACTGACTGACAGAGAGAGAGACTGACTGACAGAGAGAGAGAGACTGACTGAGAGAGGCTGACTGACTGAGAGACTGACTGACTGAGAGAGAGACTGACTGACTGAGAGAGAGAGACTGACTGACAGAGAGAGACTGACTGACAGAGAGAGAGACTGACTGACAGAGACTGACTGACTGACTGAGACTGACAGAGAGAGAGAGACTGACTGACAAAGAGAGAGATAGACTGACTGACTGAGACTGACAGAGAGAGAGACTAACTGACAGAGAGAGAGACTGACTGACTGAGAGAGAGACTGACTGAGAGAGAGAGACTGACTGAGAGAGACTGACTGAGAGAGACTGACTGACTGAGAGAGACTGACTGACTCAGAGAGACTGACTGACAGAGAGAGAGACTGACTGACTGAGAGAGACTGACTGACTGAGAGACTGACTGACTGAGAGAGAGACTGACTGACAGAGAGAGAGACTGACTAACAGAGAGAGAGAGACTGACTGACTGAGAGAGACTGACTGACAGAGAGCGAGAGAGAGACTGACAGAGAGAGAGAGACTGAGACTGACTGACTGACAGAGAGACTGACAGAGAGAGAGAGAGAGCCTGACAGAGAGAGAGACTGAGCGAGAGACTGACTGACTGAGAGAGAGACTGACTGACAGAGAGACTGACTGAAAGAGAGAGAGACTGACAGAGAGAGAGAGAGACTGACTGACAGAGAGACTGACTGACTGAGAGAGAGAGAGACTGACAGAGAAAGACTGACTGACAGAGAGAGAGAGACTGACAGAGAGAGAGAGACTGACAGAGAGAGAGAGACAGAGACTGACTGACTGAGTCTGACTGAATGAGAGACTGACTGACTGAGAGAGACTGACTGAGGAAGACTGACTGACTGAGAGAGAGAGACTGACTCAGAAGAGACTGACTGACAGAGAGAGAGACTGACTGACAGAGAGAGTGACTGACTGAGAGAGTGACTGACTGACTGAGTGAGACTGACTGACTGAGAGACTGACTGACTGAGACTAACAGAGAGAGAGACTGACTGACAGAGAGAGTGACTGACTGAGAGAGTGACTGACTGAGAGAGTGACTGACTTACTGAGTGAGACTGACTGACAGAGAGACTGACTGACGGAGAGAGAGACTGACTGACAGAGAGACACTGACTGAGAGAGAGACTGACTGAGAGATACTGACTGACAGAGAGAGAGACTGACAGAGAGAGAGACTGACTGACTGAGAGAGACTGACTGACTGTGAGAGACTGACTGACTGACTGACTGAAAGAGACGGACAGAGAGAGAGACTGACAGAGAGAGAGACTGACTGACTGAGACTGACAGAGAGAGAGAGAGAGACTGACTGACAGAGCGAGAGAGACTGACTGATAGAGTGAGAGAAACTGACTGACAGAGAGAGACTGACTGACAGAGACTGACTGACAGAGAGAGAGACTGACTGAGAGAGAGATTGACTGATTGAGACTGACAGAGAGAGAGAGAGAGACTGACTGACTGAAAGAGAGACTGACTGTCTGAGAGAGAGACTAACTGACAGAGAGAGACTGACTTTCTTCCTCTTTCTGCACGTGTCCTACCTCTGTAGGCATAGTTAGAAATTAGCATTTAAAAAACCTTAGAAATTCACTGAAAAAACCATAGGTTTCAGGGACGTTATAGTTAGTTGGACATTTCACTCATACAAAACCAGAGAAATTCGGCCGTTATAGTTAGTTGAGCTAACTATAACTCACGCCCCCGCAATGCACTGCTGATGACATCACATATTACATCACTCATGACATGGTCAGTGACATCACTGATGACATCTCCAATTACATCACTGATGACATCACTGATGAGATCATCCACGTGAGAATCTGATGCACCTCCTCACACCCTAATATAACTTTTGATACACCCACTCTAAAATACAGACTGCCATTCTCGAAACCATAGACACACCAATACCAGTTACTACATACCCACTCACTGATTCATAGGTCTACACACACATCTTCTCCCTCATCCATACAGTCACTCATAAATACAGTCACTCATCAATACAGCTATCATATGTACTCATACACCCATACAGACACTCACACACCCCCACTCACCCATAGAGTTACTCACACAGCTAGTCAATAATGCAAAGAATCAATCACACTCCCATTTATTCACCTACACAGTTATACACACACCACCTCACTTATTTATACAGATACTAACACATACTTACTCTCTTATACAATCACTGACACAAGCACACACTCATCCATACAGCTACTCTCACAATCACTCACTCTCACATATAATCATTTATATACTCCAACACTCACATATACTGCCTTTCACATATGTAGTTACTCACAGATGTACCACTGAGACATCCATTCACTCACCAACACAGCTATACACACACTCACCCACCCATATAGCCCCTCACAGATGCACTCTTGAACCCATACACCCAGGGAATCACCCACTCACACATCCATGCAGGGAGTCACACACACCCTGCCCACCCACACAGACTCTGACACACCCATTCAGGTACTCAGACAACCAATCAAAAACCGATATATAGATACTCATATAGCTACTCACCAACCCAAGCAGCCACTTACACACCAACTGACAGACTGATACAGACATTCATACAGATTTGTCAGTCACCCATATATTAGTAAGACAGGTTTAATCCCTCACTTATACAGTCAGTCATGCACCTATTAAATCATCCATTCAGACACTCATATACCCACTCATTCTTCAATACACCTTGGCATATATATGTATAAAACATATTTAATCCTGGTGCTCACTCCATAGTTAATAAGGTATGTTTAAAGGAGTTTCGGTTGTGGAAGTCGACGGCGTTTCGATCTCATGCGATTAAGGATCGTCAACAGGTCATGATGACCGTGATGGTAAAACCGGATGTGATAATAGGAGGTCTGGCCGCTCAGCGAAGTACGTGCTGGTAGTAGGCAAGGGGGAATCAATCACGATAGATCCAATGAGCCAATTGAGTTCGAAGGAAGGGGACTGGATCCCGCTAAGCACGTACTTCGCTGAGCGGCCAGACCTCCTATTATCACATCCGGTTTTACCATCACGGTCATCATGACCTGTTGACGATCCTTAATCGCATCGTTTCATTACCAGATCCTACCTGCTCACACGCTTTCTCGTCCTGATGATGATCTCTAACTAATGAGATCGAAACGCCGTCGACTTCCACAACCGAAACTCCTTTAAACATACCTTATTAACTATGGAGTTTTGTACAGTGTTGTCAATGCGATGTAAATTTTAAGTCACCAGCACTTATCACTTCACGCACTTTTCACCCTGTGTGAGCACCAGGACTAGTTCCTACTATGTGAATGATACTCCCTTTATGATGTTAATAAATGTGATATCATTCATACAACCTTGTGTCCCTGCATACTTTGTTCTCAAAAAATTTTGTTGGCACTTTCTGTTCACTAATAAAACCCAGACTAAGACTACTTTTGAATTAATAGTAGCTCTGGCTACCCGAGGACCCAATTGGCCTCAACCTTGACCGCTGTTTTTTGCAAATACATATATTACCCCTGGTCGCACTACTGGGGTACCCTTGTTCTTTACATATATAAAACATATTTAAGCTCTTTAGAAACACTAAGCCACTGGATGATGTCATCAGTGATGTCATCAGTGATGTCATTTGAGATGTCATCAGTGATGTCATCAGTGATGTCACTGACCATGTCATGAGTGATGTAATATGTGACGTCATCAGCAGTGCATTGCGGGGGCGCGAGTTAAAGTTAGCTCAACTAACTATAACGGTCGAATTTCTCTGGTTTTGTATGAGTGAAATGTCCAACTAACTATAACGTCCCTGAAACCTATGGTTCTTTCAGTGAATTTCTAAGGTTTTTTAAATGCTAATTTCTAACTATAACGTCGCTGAAACCTATGGTTTTTCAGTGAATATATATATATATATATATATCCACAAAAACCCCTCCGACAAGCAGAAGGGAGAGGCCACACGGGGAATCCAAGGAAAAGCTTTTATTGGACAGCAGTTTAGGCATGATGCATTTCGGCCTTAGAGCCTTCGTCGGATGCCGCTGCTAACCTGGAACACAACCACGCCCTCGCATTTAAATAGTACTGCAGTCCTCCCATAGTAAGGAGCACACACCTCCCCAACCATGTGATCGTCCACTTGCTGCAACACAGTAAGTACTACAGCTCCCAGAATACATCATAACTGGGCAGGTGGTACGTGGGGAAACTCGAAAATAAATCCTTGTGGCACTGGTGTCATGCAGGGCAAGGCGTGTTGTGTCTGGTTTCTATAAAGTCCTGAAGCCTCCTCGGGTCCCCGCATACGTTCCAACCTCTGGGGCACAAGTCCGCCGGGCCATGAGCTGATTACAATGAACCAACACTCCCCATGAAGTCACGAGCTGCCGCTGGCAGCGGTCCTTGCCAGACTTGCACTTTGGAGTTGGGCTGGTGCTGTACCAATACCTTGGACGAAGAAACAAACTGCAGATGCAGGAGCCAGTGAAGCAACCAGCCAACTTGCAGAACGGGGCCACTTTATGCGCCTCTGGCCGACGCGAAAATATCCACAAAAACCCCTCCGAAAAGCAGAAGGGAGAGGCCACACGGGGAATCCAAGGAAAAGCTTTTATTGGACAGCAGTTTAGGCATGATGCATTTTGGCCTTAGAGCCTTCGTCGGATGCCGCTGCTAACCTGGAACACAACCACGCCCTCGCATTTAAATAGTACTGCAGTCCTCCCATAGTAAGGAGCACACACCTCCCCAACCATGTGATCGTCCACTTGCTGCAACACAGTAAGTACTACAGCTCCCAGAATACATCATAACTGGGCAGGTGGTACGTGGGGAAACTCGAAAATAAATCCTTGTGGCACTGGTGTCATGCAGGGCAAGGCGCGTTGTGTCTGGTTTCTATAAAGTCCTGAAGCCTCCTCGGGTCCCCGCATACGTTCCAACCTCTGGGGCACAAGTCCGCCGGGCCATGAGCTGATTACAATGAACCAACACTCCCCATGAAGTCACGAGCTGCCGCTGGCAGCGGTCCTTGCCAGACTTGCACTTTGGAGGTGGGCTGGTGCTGTACCAATAACTTGGACGAAGAAACAAACTGCAGATGCAGGAGCCAGTGAAGCAACCAGCCAACTTGCAGAACGGGGCCACTTTATGCGCCTCTGGCCGACGCACAAATATCCACAAAAACCCCTCCGACAAGCAGAAGGGAGAGGCCACACGGGGAATCCAAGGAAAAGCTTTTATTGGACAGCAGTTTAGGCATGATGCATTTCGGCCTTAGAGCCTTCGTCGGATGCCGCTGCTAACCTGGAACTCAACCACGCCCTCGCATTTAAATAGTACTGCAGTCCTCCCATAGTAAGGAGCACACACCTCCCCAACCATGTGATCGTCCACTTGCTGCAACACAGTAAGTACTACAGCTCCCAGAATACATCATAACTGGGCAGGTGGTACATGGGGAAACTCGAAAATAAATCCTTGTGGCACTGGTGTCATGCAGGGCCACACTCAGGAGGCCACACTCAGGAGGCTAGAATCAAGATTCATTATAGACCTCCAGTGCAAATTTCCAGGGGGCCTAAACAGTGGGGAAGAACTGGCTGTGCACCTAGGGACATAACTGCTCCACTAGAACTAACTGGGCTAGTCAAGGATCTAATGAAGGGACTGTAGAGAGTTGACATCCTATAGAGAACAAGAAAGCCCATACAGGGCGAGATACCAACACTGTACAATGTGGATAGCATTGTTCTGGGGCGCATTCCGGTTAGGTTTAACAGGTGGGACATTATCAATTTTGATAACAATAGCAGTGTACATGCCCATTCAGGGTGAAATCAAATGCTTAGGCCTGTCTGTTGCTAAGGTTTGCACCGAGAGGTGCCAATGAGATATATTAACGGCGCACCAGGCAATGAGAATCGGTATATATACACATAGAGATTTCGTTATATTTATGCATAATGTAAATAGTGTACATAGGATGTATTATAATAACTCTCTTCATCTTTGTTTTCATTTGAAAAAACAAATTTCTGAATGAACAGTGTATATGAGGTAATATTATTGTTTGAGAGAGTATTAACCATGTCCCGAAACATGTTCCAAGATGGCGCCCTTAGTATTGTATAATTAGCTTGTCCGTTGTCAGAATGACGACAAATCATGTGTTTAAAGGTCGCCAAGACAACGGGGCCACCGACATTGACAAAGGCAGGATTGCCGAAACGCGTTTGTTAGTGAATTAATTTCGCCAATAAATCTTTTTAAAAATCGATTTGTGTAACGAGAGTGCTGGTCAATCCGCTTTTTTGGGGAGCTGAAGTATATGAGCGGCGCTGCTGCCACAGGACCGGAGCACCTGCTCGAGAGTGCGGTATCTACAGGCAGAGACACGGAGCGTTTGGGAATACGAGAAAAGTGTCCGCATCACTGCACGAGCTGGAAGACGTGAACCCCCGAGTACCTGATATCCTGAGGACCCGGTGGGGTAAGGAGACGTCAGCTTGCATCTTTCCATTGCAGCAGAGCGAGTTACAGGGCGAACTGTTTTGAATCAACTAATGTTTAGCGAGGTGGCCCACCGCGAGGCGGCAACGGACATTTTTAAGAATCGCAGGGGAGCAGGGACCCGAGGTGAGGGAGCTGCATCTAGCACCGGCCAATCAAGTTTGAAGAGTAAATACTCACATTTAGAAAGACTGCACAAGCGGGAAATACGTAAATGGTGGGAAGCCACCAGTTTGCAGAGGTATATTGACGTCAACCGGGTGCCTAGGGGCCTGAGAATTTATACGGTCCCGGCGTATGAGAACCCGGACCCAGAACTACTCAATGAGTGGGCTGGGTATACTGCGGGCTCTTCGCAAGGAATGCTGCAGATATTAGTCAAATTTGTGTGGAAAGATCGTGCTAGAGCACTGGAGGAGATAGAAGCACTAGAGCAAAACATCTTGGAGACTGCGGAGGGCACGAAACATCTAGAAGAGAAGGAATTAATCAAGAGACGCTTAACACTCTATGAGAAGAAAATCCAAGAAAGTAAACAGCAGAAATTCGAGAGATACCAGGGATTACGAGCTGGGGAGGATATTGACCTTCGCCAGGAAGTACGATGCCCCTAGACGTGACCTGAAAGCCAAAAAACGCCCAGTGGTGGATCATCGAGATACCTCAGAATCGGAGGTAACCAGTGCGGAACAATCCGAAGAAGAAGGCAATCCGAGTCAAAGTAACTCACGCCAGAAGCTTTTTCGTGAGGAGTTCAGCCTAATCAGACAGACGTGGCTGAGGGGAGGCAAAGGATGACCACCGGAGGCGAAAACCACAGAGTCACGAGAAGAGGGGGCAGGAAACACCAGAACAGGTGCAGCGAATACCAGGAACAGAAGGGGCAGGACTGCGAAATGAAAGAGAGTAATCTTACGATTGTCAATCTGTCCATGAGAATCCTGACACCGACGGAAGAATCCGTATTAACTTTGGGACTCACATTTTGCCCCACTGAACGTTTTGAATACACTCAGACAAGGATAGATTTATTTAAATATATCCAGAAGCTGAAATTGTATAAATATTTCAAAGTGAAAAACGTGGGGCAGAGGAGAGCGATGAGCACCGGTGTGTCAGAAGAGACGGATATTCTAACAGCCAGTGACCTGGAAACCCTGGCAACTATGGAAGAACTAAGTTTGGGAGTAGGTGCGGGCACTGTAATAACTGATAACCCACAAGAAGAACCGGAAGCGTTTGGAATAACACAGGTGGGTGCACCTAGCCCATTTAAATCTATCTCTAACTTCTACCCACAGACACCGGTGGATGCAATTGACATCTTCTCGGACAATGTCAATAGAGACTTACTGGGACTAAGGATGAAGGAGAAACCCCCTTGCAAATGGAATTTATCGTTCAAACAGAGAAGGGCCATACAAGATCTGAATAGTGACAGAACGATTATAATAAAGCCATCAGATAAGGGGGGCAATATAGTCCTGCAATCGAGGGAGAACTACTGCAATGAGGCATTGAGACAGTTAAATGATAGAGCAAAGTACACTAAAGTGACTGAAATGGAATATACAAAGAGCATTCAATCATTTGAAAGTATGATAATGAATTGGTTTCGAAAGGGGATTTTATCGACAGAGGAATATCAGTTCTTAAAGAATAAACATCCGAGAATCCCGACATTTTACCACCTACCGAAGATCCACAAAAATGCAACTAGACCACCAGAACGTCCTATAGTCTCCTCAATAGGAGGTTTAACAGAGAATTTGTCAAGATATGTGGACCACTTCCTATTCCCCTTTGTACTAGAGTTGTCTTCGTATACACGGGACACGAAAGACTTTTTAAGACAGATAGAGGGGATTGAATGGGAACCTGATTTTGTGATGGTCACTCTTGATGTGTCGAGTTTATACACAAGTATAAGGCACACCGATGGTCTAGAAGCAGTAAAATTCTTCCTGAGGGGAAGGCCGCTCAAGTTCCTGGAACATAGTAGAATGTTAGCAGAATTTCTTTCTTTCTGTTTAAACAATAACATCTTTCTTTTCCAGGACCAGAGGTACAAACAAATACAGGGCACGGCAATGGGCACCTGCTTCGTCCCCAGTTATGCGAACTTGTTTGTTGGCTGGTGGGAGAAGCAGGTGGCCTGGGCCGACACGGTGGACGAGTGGGTGGACCATATCGTTTGTTGGAGACGGTACATTGACGACCTCTTCATAATTTGGAGAGGGTCAATGGAATCTGCTAAAAAATATGTCTCCAGCCTCAATGTGAACAACTTGAACCTAGAGTTCACAGGAGAAGTGAGCACCACACAAGTTACCTTCTTAGATCTGAAAGTCTTTGTGAGCAAAAATAAATTGCATACAGCACTATACAGAAAAGAGACAGCGGGCAACTCTGTCCTACATGGGAGCAGTAGTCACCCACGCAATTTGCTCCAGAGTATCCCCTATGGGGAACTCTTGAGGATCAAGAGGAACAGCTCAAGGCCAGAAGACTTTCTAAAAGCTGCTGATCAGAGCCTGGGTCGCTTTAAAGTGAGGGGCTACCCACAGAAAACGCTTCGGGCAGCTCATCAGAAGGCACTAAGCATAAACAGAACTGATCTGATACAAGGTGAAGGCAGACGTAAAAAGGATTTGGAGACTAACAACTTTAGGATGATTACCAAGTTTTCCCATTCAGCGAGGGAAGTAAGGGCAATCATGAGTAAGAACTGGCGTATTGTTAAATTCGATGCCATTATTGGGAGAGATCTACCTGAGAGACCAGGCATTACATTTAAAATATCAAGGTCCGTAAAAGATCACCAAGTGGAAAGTCACCTGGGGACAGTGATACAACAACAGGGTTTGGGGGACCTACATGGCTCCTTCCCCTGTGGGAAATGCAGGGCGTGTGCCACTAGTAAGAGGGTTACTTCGTATGAAGTACCCGGGATGAAAACAGCAAGAAAGATCACAAAGTTTATGACATGTAGTACTACATTTGTGGTATATTGCCTGACCTGTCCATGCAACCTCAGATACGTGGGGAGCACTATCAACCAGGTGAAGATGAGGGTCCTGGAACATCAGAGGGCCATTGCCAGCAACGATACTAATTACCCAGTTGCGCGGCACTTTGCTAGCCATCACATGAGAGATAGGAATTTGCTGCAGTACCATTGCCTCGACCATGTCCCCAGGGATGTTAGAGGAGGGGACAGGGAAAAAAGACTCAGGAGGCTAGAATCAAGATTCATTATAGACCTCCAGTGCAAATTTCCAGGGGGCCTAAACAGTGGGGAAGAACTGGCTGTGCACCTAGGGACATAACTGCGCCACTAGAACTACTTGGGCTAGTCAAGGATCTAATGAAGGGACTGTAGAGAGTTGACATCCTATAGAGAACAAGAAAGCCCATACAGGGCGAGATAACAACACTGTACAATGTGGATAGCATTGTTCTGGGGGCGCATTCCAGTTAGGTTTAACAGGTGGGGCATTATCAATTTTGGTAACAATAGCAGTGTACATGCCCATTCAGGGCGAAATCAAATGCTTAGGCCTGTCTGTTGCTAAGGTTTGCACCGAGAGGTGCCAATGAGATATATTAACGGCGCACCAGGCAATGAGAATCGGTATATATACACATAGAGATTTTGTTATACTTATGCATAATGTAAATAGTGTACATAGGATGTATTATAATAACTCTCTTCATCTTTGTTTTCATTTGAAAAAACAAATTTCTGAATGAACAGTGTATATGAAGTAATATTATTGTTTGAGAGAGTATTAACCATGTCCCGAAACATGTTCCAAGATGGCGCCCGTAGTATTGTATAATTAGCTTGTCCGTTGTCAGAATGATGACATATCATGTGTTTAAAATACGCCAAGACAACAGGGCCGCCGACATTGACAAAGGCAGGATTGCCGAAACGCGTTTGTTAGTGAATTAATTTCACCAATAAATCTTTTAAAAAATCGATTTGTGTAACGAGAGTGCTGGTCAATCCGCTTTTGTGGGGAGCTGAAATATATATATATATATATATATAAAACCAAAGAGTTGCCTCCAAATGACGAAGCCTCTTCCCAGCGTGTTTAAAATCCATTTATTCCAAGGATTGAATCAGCCTGGCTCAAACACACAAATCAATGCTAGACGCGTTTCGGGCGCAACATTGCCCTTGATCACTGGCGCAGGGACACAACAGCAAGAGCAGTCCACCTGAGCATATTTAAATACCCCGCCCCTGTGGGCGTATGCTCAAAAGTATTCTGGTTAATGTAGTCATGTGATCAAGGCAGGGATCTGCCGAAACGCGTCATGGCGGCTGGCTGGCGGTGTGTTCAACAATAAACTAAATAGCACCAAATCTGGGTCTACGCTCGTTCTTTCCTTCAGGAGAAGGCAGTGGTAAACGAGCTTTGCGGCATATATATATATATATATATTATCTACTGGCGGTCGCCAGTAGATAGTTATAGTTAGGACCTATTTTCCATAGGAAATTCACAACATTATATCTTCTCGAAATTTTCAAAACGTATGGCCCGCTCCGGTCCGCTCCTATCCTGAAAGTCTCGGGGTGATTCGTCAAGTGGGGGCCGAGAAAAAGGGGGTCCCAAAACGTGTTTTCCCCATGCAATTTTCCATAGGAACCTTTAGTCGCAGCTACAGCCCGAACTGCTGAACGGAATTACACCAAATTTGGCAAAAAGGTAGCCCTTGGTTCAGAGTCGTGCCTTTTGGTTAAATGGTGTAAATCCGTTTAGTAGTTCCTGAGAAAATCAAAAGTAAAATCACATATATATCTGGGCGGAGCCTAACCACACATGTCATTGTGAGATCTGATAGGCTGTCAGCACTTCATCCTGGAATTGCTGGCAGCTATCTTGGGACCAATATACATGATAGTACCCCATTGAAATGCATTGTAGTGAATCAAAGATTTTGAGGGTTACCAAAAGGAGAACTATAAAGGGTGATAACAGACTTTAGTTACATTAGAATTCATTTGTTGATGGTACCGTACTAATTTCAGGAATAGTGGTGTGTTCTAAGGTGATTATACCCTGTGAAAAACCTTCTGCAGGGATATCATGAATCATGTTTGAGAGAAAACTATTTTCACATGCTTGTCCCATAGAGTTTTGGAAGATGCTCCAGAAGCTAAAATGAGAGCATATTTTCTGTAAATTCACATTATCTTTCTCAGTCATGTGAGAATGAAGTCTGACATTCTCAGTAAAACATGTACATCCAACAAGGGCAGAGACTGTCAGTTGATTCCTTTGTGTTCTACTGCAGCTTCCCAGAGTGTTCTAAAGAACAACTAGAGTGCTAACAGCCTTACTTATGACAAAATTATGGCACACCTGAAGCCATCTTGATTGGAATAAACTGGTAACTCTTAAAACATTTAATTTAAAAAGGAACAAAATGAGGGGGTTCATTTTGTCATAGAAATTATGGTTAGTGCTGTAGAAAGAAAAATTAGGACATGTTTTAAGTGAGATCTCAACTATCTTCCTGTTATATTTCAACAGGAGCAGCCTGCCAGTTGATTCCTTTGTGTTCTACTGCAGCTTCCCAGAGTGTTCCAAAGAACAACTAGAGCGCTAACAGCCTTACTTATGACAAAAGTTTGGCACACCTGAAGCCATCTTGATTGGAATAAACTGGTAACACTTAAAACATTTAATTTAAAAAGGAACAAAATGATGGGGTTCATTTTGTCATAGAAATTATGGTTAGTGCTGTAGAAAGAAAAATTAGGACATGTTTCAAGTGTGATCTCAAATATCTTCCTGTTATATTTCAACAGGAGCAGCCTGTCAGTTGATGCCTTTGTGTTCTACTGCAGCTTCCCAGAGTGTTCTAAAGAACAACTAGAGAGCTAACAGTCTTACTTATGACAAAATTATGGCACACCTGAAGCCATCTTGATTGGAATAAACTGGTAACACTTAAAACATTTAATTTAAAAAGGAACAAAATGAGGGGGTTCATTTTGCCATAGAAATAAACAACATTCCCAGCACGATCCCCTACACTACACAAGCACCACTGCACTAACATAAACCCTAAAACACTGCCCCCAGCACGACCCCCTACACTACCCAAACACCACTGCACTACCCTAAACCATAAAACACTACCCCCAGCGCGACCCCCTACACTACCCAAACACCACTGCCATACCCTAAACCCTAAAACACTACCCCCAGCAGGAACCCCTACACTACCCAAACACCACTGCACCACCCTAAACCCTAAAACACATCCCCCAGCACTACATCCTACACTACACAAACACCACTGCACTACCCTAAACCCTAAAACACTACCCCAGCACTACCCCTACACTACCCAAACACCACTGCACTCACATAAACTCTAAAACACTACCCCCAGCACAACCCCCTACACTACACAAACACCACTGCACTACCCTAAACCCTAAAACACTACCCCCAGCACGACTCCCTACACTACCCAAACACCACTGCACTACCCTAAACCCTAAATCTACCCCCAGCACGACCCCCTATACTACCCAAACACCACTGCACTACCCTAAACAATAAAACACTACCCCCAGCATGACCCCCTACACTACACAAACACCACTGCACTACCCTAAACCCTAAAACACTACCACCAGCATGACCCCCTACACTACTCAAACACCACTGCACTACCCTAAACCCTAAAACACTACCCCAGCACGACCCCCTACACTACCCAAACACCACTGCATGACCCTAAACCCTAAAACACGAACCCCTACACTACACAAACACCACTGCACTACCCTAAACCCTAAAACACTAGAACCCAGCACAACCCCCTACAGAACACCAACACCACTGCACTACCCTAAACCCTAAAACACTACCCCCTACACTACACAAACACCACTGCACTACCCTAAACCCTAAAACACTACCCCAGCATGACTCCCTACACTACACAAACACCACTGCACTACCGTAAACCCAAAACACTACCCCAGCACTACCCCCTATACTACCCAAACACCACTGCACTACCCTAAACCCTAAAACACTACCCCCAGCATGACCCCCTACACTACACAAACACCACTGCACTACCCTAAACCCTAAAACACTACCCCCAGCATGACCCCCTACACTACCCAAACACCACTGCACTACCCTGAACCCTAAAACACTACCCCCAGCATGACTCCCTACAGTACCCAAACACCACTGCACTACACTAAACCCTAAATCTACCCCCAGCATGACCTCCCACACTACACAAACACCACTGCACTACCCTAACCCCTAAAACACTACCCCCAGCACGTCCCCCTACACTACCCAAACACCACTGCACTACCCTAAACCCTAAAACACTAACCCCAGCATGACCCCCTACACTACCCAAACACCACTGCACTACCCTATACCCTAAAACACGACCCCCTAGAGTACACAAACACCACTGCACTACCCTAAACCCTAAACCACTACCCCCAGCATGACCCCCTACACTACACAAACACCACTGCACTACCCTAAACCCCCCTACACTATACAAACACCACTGCACTACTCTAAACCCTAAAACACTACCCCCAGCACAACCCCCTCACAACACAAACACCACTGCATTACCCTAAACCCTAAATATACCCCCAGCACGACCCCCTACACTACCCAAACACCACTGCCATACCCTAAACCCTAAAACACTACCCCCAGCATGAACCCCTACACTACCCAAACACCACTGCACTACCCTAAACCCTAAAACACTACCCCAGCACTAACCCCTACACTACCCAAACACCACTGCACTAACATAAACCCTAAAACACTACCCCAGCACAACCCCCTACACTACACAAACACCACTGCACTACCCTAAACCCTAAAACACTACCCCAAGCACGACTCCCTACACTACCCAAACACCACTGCACTACCCTAAACCCTAAATCTACCCCCAGCACGACCCCCTACACTACCCAAACACCACTGCACTACCCTAAACCATAAAACACTACCCCCAGCATGACCCCCTACACTACACAAACACCACTGCACTACCCTAATCTCTAAAACACTACAACCAGCATGACCCCTACACTACTCAAACACCACTGCACTACCCTAAACCCTAAAACACTACCCCAGGACGACCCCCTACACTACCCATATACCACTGCACTACCCTAAACCCTAAAACACTACCCCAGCACAACCCCCTATACTACTGCACTACCCTAAACCCTAAAACACTACCCCCAGCACGACCCCCTACTCTACCCAAACACCACTGCACTACCCTAAACCCTAAAACACTACCCCCAGCACAACCCCCTACACCACCCAAACACCACTGCACTACCCTAAACCCTAGAAAAGAAACCCCCACCCCATGCCCAATCCCCCTTACCTCTCACTCCTCATGGTTCCTCTCTCCTCGTGGTTCCTGCTTCACGTCGTCTCTGAGGGGCGGTGCACGTCGTTGTGAGGAAACGGAACAGCCTCTGTTTCCTTACAACGACGTGGATCATCTACATGTTTTTTAGAACGCATGGCCATTTACCATACATACCTTTACAACAAAATTCGTTGTAAAGGCATGCGTGGTAAATGACCATGCGTTCTAAAAAAATGCGTAGTAATGACTTCGCGATGTACAACGCATGCGTGGTAATGCATGAGTTGTAATGGTATCGCGAAGTAAAAAGTCGTTGTAACGGCTGCTTACCGATCGAAGCTGGCCCCTGTTCTTCAGTGAGATGTTTATTTGATTAATTAGGAGGAAGGAATGTGGTTTTTTTACCGAAAAGTGCATTCCCGGCTGTTGTATTGTGAAAGTGTCCGCGTGGCCTGGTTTCACTTCCGGTGAGAGAGTGAAAGAGTCTGTTTGGATCTAAAGGAGTTCTGTTGTTGGACGGGGCCGGCGCGAAACGTCATCAGAAAACATAGCTAATGGAAAGCGTCCTCCCTGAAGTGTGGAGCAGTGCCATGAGAGGTCAACGAGTGTGCGTCCCACCGCAGTATGACCGTACCGCGTGACCCATGTGCCGCCTCCAGGGTACGGGAGGCAGAAGCAGCATCGCAGGTCCTCTTGAAGACCGTTGTAGCACTAATTCTACATTTTGGTACTAGGGCATTTTAACTTCGTTGTTCCTGCCAGATACAAAGAGAAGATCCTGTGTTATTCAGTGCCCTCGTTACCTTTTTTGTGGGTTGTGGTGCTTGTCACTTCGCTGCCCCGCCGGTGCACACGACTGGGCACCCCACCTCGTGTGCCATGTGCAGGGCCTCTGCCCTCTGATCACTGGTTTTGGTTTCTGGAGTGGCAACATAAACAGTTGCTCCCAAAGGACTAGCCAGAACACTTAGGTGAATATCCCCTGCACCAGCATTCCACGGAAATTCTTTCCTAGCTCTCCCACATCAACAAGGACGTCATAATAGCACGGCTCCGCTCGCGACACCGTATGATGTCATCGGAGCCATAAGAGGACCTCGTCGGTGTGCTGACGTCAGTTCCACCCATTTTTTCCGTGCCACCGAGGCAAACAGGCGGACCGAGACATTTTCACATGTATACATAGTATAATAAATATATATATATTCACTGAAAAAACCATAGGTTTCAGGCACGTTATATTTAGAAATTAGCATTTAAAAAACCTTAGAAATTCACTGAAAAACCATAGGTTTCAGGCACGTTATAGTTAGAAATTAGCATTTAAAAAACCTTAGAAATTCACTGAAAAAACCATAGGTTTCAGGGGCGTTATAGTTAGTTGGACATTTCACTCGTACAAAACCATAGAAATTCCACCGTTATAGTTAGTTCAGCTAACTATAACTCGTGCGCCCGCAATGCACTGCTGATGACGTCACATATTACATCACTCATGACATGGTCAGTGACATCACTCATGACATCACTGATGACATCTCAAATGACATCACTGATGACATCATCCTTGTGATAGAGTGGCAGACCTCCTCTCACCCTAATATAAGCTTTGATACACACACTCAAAAATACAAACTGACATTTTCAAAACAATGGACATACCAATACCAGTTACAACACACCTATTCAGTAATTCCAAGATCTACACACACATCCAATCATTCACCAACAGTCCCTATACAGTCACTCATACATGTACTCACTCATCATATGTACTCATACACCTATACATCCTGTTACACACCGCCACTCATCCTTAGAGTTACTCACACACATAGTCACACATGCAAACATAGTATCAAACATCCATTTACTTGCATATACAGTTCTACACACACTACCACACTTACTTCTATAGAAACTTACACATACTTACTCTCCTAAACAATCACTTATAGAAACACCTACTTATTTGTACAGGAACTCTTCCAATCTCTCACATATACTCACTTATATACACCAATACTCACATATACTAGTTTAAAACATATGTAGTTACTGATAAAGACACTATTGAGACAGTCATTCACTCACTAACACACCCATACACACACTCATCCATCTATACAGTCCTGCACACATGCTGTCTTCAACACATACAAACAGTGAGTCACTCATTCATGCATCTATGCACTAAGTAATACCCCCCACCGAACCATACAGACACTCAGACACTCATACTGATACTCAAAAAACCAACTAATAACCCATATAGACACTAATGTAGCTACTCACCAACCCATGCAGCCACTTATACACAAAGTGAGAGACTGATACAGATATTTTCATATTTAAACATTACTCACTAACCCATGTATTCACTAAGATACACTTAATCAGTCAGTTATACAATCAATTTTACAAAAAAATCATCCATTTAGACACTTATATACCCATTTATTCTTCCATCGACCTTGAGATATACATATATAAAACATATTTAATTTTCAGAAAAACACACATTCACTGGATGATGTCATCAGTGATGTCATCGGTGATGTCATTTGAGATGTCATCAGTGATGTCATGAGTGATGTCACTGACCATGTCATGAGTGATGTAATATGTGACGTCATCAGCAGTGCATTGCGGGCACGCGAGTTATAGTTAGCTGAACTAACTATAACGGGGGAATTTCTATGGTTTTGTACGAGTGAAATGTCCAACTAACTATAACGCCCCTGAAACCTATGGTTTTTTCAGTGAATTTCTAAGGTTTTTTAAATGCTAATTTCTAACTATAACGTGCCTGAAACCTATGGTTTTTTCAGTGATTATATATATATATATATATATATATATATATATATATATATATATATATATATATATTATCTACTGGCAGTCGCCAGTAGATAGTTATAGTTAGGACCTATTTTCCATAGGAAATCCGCAACATTCTATTTGAAATAACGTTGGCGCCGGTTGACGAATCTTCGCGAAAGCTTCCAACTTGTTGGGGCGCTCCGGTCCGCTCCTATCCTGAAAGTCTCGGGGTGATTCGTAAAGCGTGGGCCGAGAAAAAAGGGGGGTCCCAAAACGCGTTTTCCCCATTAATTTTTCCATAGGAACCGTTCATCGCGGCTACAGCCCGAACTGCTGAACGGAATTACACCAAATTTGGCAAAGAGGTAGCCCTTGGTTCAGTGTCGTGCCTTTTGCTTAAATGGTGTAAATCCGTTCAGTAGTTCCTGAGAAAATCAAAAGTAAAGTCACATATATATCTATGGCCGAGTAGGGTCCGCGTACCCTCCCGATCACGAGCTGCATGCTAATTGGCTGTCAAGTGGCTGTCAACACTCCAAATCAGGAAGTGTTGGCAGCTATTTTGTCCCTCGGTAGAACCGAGGGACAGAAACAAGTGCGCAAAGCGCAAAAAGGGGGCAGGGTAGAAACACCCTGACCCCCTAGGTCTGCTCAGGGGGTCCCACAAAGACACCTTGGGCAGAAAAAAGCATATATATATTTTTTTTTAATCGGCAGGATGCGCTTAGGGTGCACGGATCCCGCCGATTAAAAAAAAAAAACACAAGAAACAAGTGCGCAAAACGCACAAAGGGGGCAGGGTAGAAACACCCTGACCCCTAGGTCTGCTCAGGGGTCCCACAAGGACCCCTGGGCAGAAAAAGCACACAAAAAAAAAGACCGGCATCGTGCCGGAGGCCCCGCCCCCTCCCTGCAGCAGTCTGAAAACGCGCCCCTGACGCGTTTTAAGAAGGAAGTAATTCCCCTTGAATACTGGGGGTCCCTGGGGCCAACTAGCCCACCAGGAACCTCCGGTATGCGCCAGGGGCTGCGTTGCAGAGAGGTGTACAGAGGCCACGCCCCTTTTACACCTCTCTGCAACGCAGCTCTGTGGCGCTTTTGGAGGTACATGGTGGGCTAATTGGACTCCAGGGACCCTCAGTATTCAAGGGGACTTAATCCCCCAACTTAAAACGCGCCACGGGGCGCGTTTGCACAGTGGTGAATGGAGGGGGCGTGGCTTCAGGTGACATGTGTGCAAACAGGCCCCGTGGCGCGTTTTAAGATGGGGAATTAAATCCTCTTCAATCCTGAGGGTCCCTGGGGTCCAACTAGCCCACCAGGTACCTCCAGTAAGCGCCACGGAGCTGCGTTGCAGAGTGTTGTAAAAAGGGCGTGGCCTCTGAACACCTCTCTGAAACGCAGCTCTCTGGCGCATAGTGGAGGTATCTGGTGGGCCAGTTGGCCCCTAGGGACCCTCGGGATTGAGGAGGAATTAATTCTCCAACTTAAAACGCGCCACAGGGCGTGTTTGCAGACATGTCACTTCAGGCCCCACCCCCTTCCTTCACCATTGTGCAAATATTCCTCTAAAATCAGCCGAACTACGAATTCCGATTTACTCACCTGTTATCAGGAGAGACCTCAGTGCTGCATCTTTGAGCCCAGTACTGATCCTGAAAAGTAATTTTAACCATACTTACCAGTAACTTGAATTTCCTTCCATAGGCTAACATTGACTGGTTTCACTTGGAAATTCTTCTAAGTGTGGAGTTTTGGAACTTTATAATATTCCTCTAAAATCAGCCGAACTACGAATTCCGATTTACTCACCTGTTATCAGGAGAGACCTCAGTGCTGCATCTTTGAGCCCAGTCCTGATCCTGAAAAGTAATTTTAACCGTACTTACCAGTAACTTGAATTTCCTTCCATAGGATATCATTGCCTGCTTTTTGCCGAAAACATTTCTAAGTGTCGATTTTTGAAACATACAAATATTCCTCTAAAATCAGCAGAACTACGAATTCCGATTTACTCACCGGTTATCAGGAGAGACCTCATTGCTGCATCTTTGAGCCCAGTACTGATCCTGAAAAGTAATTTTAACCGTACTTACCAGTAACTTGAATTTCCTTCCATAGGCTAACATTGACTGGTTTCACTTGGAAATTCTTCTAAGTGTGGAGTTTTGGAACTTTATAATATTCCTCTAAAATCAGCCGAACTACGAATTCCGATTTACTCACCTGTTATCAGGAGAGAACCCAGTGCTGCATCTTTTAGCCCAGCACTGACCCTGAAAAGTAATTCTAACCGTACTTACCAGTAACTTGTATTTCCTTCCATAGGAATCCATTGTCTGGTTTTCAGCAGAAAAGTTTCGATTTTCACAAACTACAAATATTCCTTAAAAATCGCCTGTATCGCCTGTATGACTTAAACGCATTCTTTCAACTGTTTACAGGAGATGCTCCAGTGCTGGATCCAGGATCCACCACTGAGTAAGAAAAAGTAACGATAACACTACTTACCTGCTAAGTGAATTTCCTCCCATAGGATAACATTGGTGATTCTATGTGAAAAAGTTTCTAAGTGTCAACTTTTAAAATACAATAATATTCCTTAAAAATCACTACTGTAACCAAAACGCTTTTACTCAACTGTTTACAGGAGATGTCCCAGGACTGAATCTAGGATCCAGTCCTGTGGTTAGAAAAGTAATCCATAAAGTAACTAATTGCATTTAACTTGAAATTCACATTGAGCTCAATGTTGCATTGTGTTTGAAATTGTGTTGCCCATTGCAACAACTGTAACTACTGTACTTAAAAGTTTTTTTGCCTATTTGCAAAGTATTTAAACTAAAGTAATTCATTCTGAGAAAGTATATTTTGTAATGTAATGTATAATGTAATTACAATGTATTTAAAAAAATAAAATATCTAATAATAAATAGTTTAAAAAAATGTAGTAAATCAGTATCAAAAAAATAAATATAACAATTAATACATTTAAAAATTGTCATTTACAAAACCTTTGAAATTCACTGAAAAAAACCATAGGTTTCAGACATGTTATAGTTAGGAATTAGCATTTAAAAAACCTTTGAAATTCACTGAAAAAACCATAGGTTTCAGGCACGTTATAGTTAGAAATTAGCATTTAAAAACCTTACAAACTCACTGAAAAAAGCATAGGTTTTAGGGACAGTTATAGTTAGTTGGACATTGCACTCGTACAAAACCCGTGAAATTCCCCCGTTATAGTTAGTTCAGGTAACTATAACTCACGCCCCGCAATGCACTGCTGATGACGTCACATATTACATCACTCATGACATGGTCAGTGACATCACTGATGACATCACTGATGACATCTCAAATGACATCACTGATGACATCACTAATGACATCATCCATGTGATAATTTGATGCATCTTCTCACACCCTAATATAACTTTTGATACACCCAGACTGCCATTGTCAAAACCATAGACACTCCAACACCAATTACTATATACACACTCACTGATTCTTAGGTCTACACACACACATCTACTCACTCACCCGTACAGTCACTCATACTTATAGTCACTCAGTACAGGACTATTATATGCACTCATACACCTATATAAACACTCACACACCGCCACTCATCCATAGAGGTACTCACACACCTAGTCAGTCATGCAAAAAATTAAGCACACACCCATTTACTCACCTATACAGTTATACACACACCAGCTCACTTACTCATACAAATACTAGCACATTCTTACGCTCTTATACAATCTCTGATACAAGCACACACTCATCCATACAGTCACTCTCACAATCACACACTCTCGCTTAAAGCTATTTATATACTCCAACACACATATATACTGCCTTTCACATATATAGTTACTCACACATGTACCACTGGGACATACATTCACTCACTAACACACTCTTACACACACTTACCCACCCATACAGTCTATCACAGATGCACTCTTGAAACCATCCACCCAGTGAATCACCCACTCACACATCTATGCACAGAGTCGCACACACCCCACCCACACAAACACTCAGGCACCCATACAGATACTCAGACAACCAATCAATAACTCATATAGACACTCATGTAGCTATTCACAAACCCATGCAGCCACTTACACAGCAACAGACAGTTACAGACATTCACCCAGTTTAGTCACTAACCCATGCATTCAGTAAGATACGTTTAATCACTCACTTATAGAGTTAGTCACGCACCTACTAAATCATCCATTCAGACACTTATACACCCACTCATTCTTCAATACGCCTTTCCCTAAATATATTAAACATATTTAAACTTTACAGAAACACACAGTCTTTGGATGATGTCATCAGTGATGTCATTTGAGATGTCATCAGTGATGTCATCAGTGATGTCACTGACCATGTCATGAGTGATGTAATATGTGACGTCATCAGCAGTGCATTGCGGGCGTGAGTTATAGTTACCTGAACTAACTATAACGGGGAATTTCACGGGTTTTGTACGAGTGCAATGTCCAACTAACTATAACTGTCCCTAAAACCTATGGTTTTTTCAGTGAATATATATATATATATATATATATATATCGGCCACACTGGCAACAGATTAGATTGCCCAGTTGCCCACCCATGCTCAGTAGTATTCGCTATTCTCTTTTTTTTCCAGAGGAACATAATTATTAACCCATTATGAATTATTAATTGCCGGCATCGACTTATCATCCTTCCAGCACTAAAGGCTACATTTGTCCATTTCATAGGTCGAGTCAACTTCAGTTTGTTGTAACTTGTACAAGGCTATCTGTAGTGGTCTAGCCCACGTGTACAGCAGACAAAGTAAACGTAGCCGAGTTGTAGTAGATGTAGTTTATTCAGAAGTTGCAATAAGCTGGAACAGGCCCCACCAGGAGCAGCCTCCTAGCTGCTCAGCCCATCTTCCCAACTGTCTCACACACACCCAGGCACCCAAGCATTCCACTCACACTAACATTCTACGCGGAACACTCACACTGGCTGAGCAGCTAGGTACAGGGAACAGAATGACATGACCTGAGGATACTACATATCCTATCCCTTTTATACTGAACAATAAAAAGATCCAAACAAAAATGAAAACAACTATACAATGAAAACAACTATACACAATAATGTACACATGAAGTAAACCATCCATTAACCCAGGGATGCAAAGAATGACATCACGAGAGGGAAAACGGAAGCACGAAGAAAGAAAGAAGAATGGAGAAATAGAAATGCACATGCACTATACCCATCCTCTTCCTTTCATAGTAATTGAAAAACAATAAGTAGCGTAATAAGAGCTCACATACACAAGTGAGCAAAACACACAAGACAGAAGAAAAGGGTAAACTTAACCCAGACTAGAATACAATGGGTGGAACAACACCCAAGGAAGTACACCTCACGTGAGGAGACTGTGGCGAAAACACCATACGCCACCCCTCATGTGAGGGACACTGTGGGACTAGAACCCCAGTGAAAAAACAATGATTGGGACTGACACCCAATTGTACATATAACGTTACATGGGACTAACACCCAAGAACTTTGTGCAAGCAAGAAAACAGCACAGTGTGACTAACGCACACAATACGTCGACACAACAGAACGACGCAAAAGCACAGAGTGAAGCGCAGGGCGACTTATACACAAACATACGACATGACGTTCAAACGTGTAACTGGGACTAACACCCAAACACAGACATCCAGAAGAAAGGATGTACATCAAACCCACTCTAAGGAATGACATAAGCTCAAAAACAAGGAGCGTAACTAGTAGTGTCACATGGGACTAAAACCCAAGGACATGTACAGCATCATTAAATAACCAAATGCAGTACAGTGTGGCACACGCACACAAGGTAATGGGACTAAAACCCATACCTAAAGTAACAAATCCGTAAATAAGAGAAATGGGACTTGAACCCACTCCCATCCCACAGACATGGATAAAACCTAAATAAATGCGTGAACCTGAGACATGGGACTAAGACCCACTCCCATAAGGGACTAATTAGCCATTATTAGAAAAGAAGGTGGGACTAACACCCCTAAACATTGAGTATATGGGACTAAAACCCATTACTAATTATATAGGTAGGACTGACACCCCTATACACAAACATATGAGTCCAGCGAGACTAACACGCACAAAAACATACCACATGCATTACAAAGTGACTCACAGACAGACAGTGAAATGCCACCATACACTGTGAAGACGGGATAGACAAACAGGTAGTGGGACTAAAACCCCTTACCATCCCTTAAGAGGGATATAGGCTTTGCACAACTACAAGCCAAAACCACAATGAAAACAAAATGACCACCCTCCAGTAAAGGACAAAACAACCCCCCAAAATATGTTCATGGATTAATAAAAATGCAGGCATATGAAGAAAACGAGTCACTCTCCATTTTGAAACAGATAAATACAGTGTATGTCCATGACAGCTGCAAGGTACAACAAGTTCACCAATTACACCTGTTTAAAAGAAAACACCACATAGCCAAGAGCAGCTGGGTCCGACTTTTGCAGAGACAGCGCACCAGCCAGAAACACCTCCAAAATACTTTGTTGAAGAGTTGGCAAAAAGTTTCTTACACTCCGAAATTGCTCTCAACGCAGTTCCTCCAACTACGGGATCGGGCACCCTCACACGCAGGGAAATCCATGTAGAGCGAGTCATTAAAATCCATCTGTGCGACAAAGCGACCAACTCGTCGAGACTTTCGGCAGTGCTCATGTTGACTTGTGCGACAAAGCGACCAACTCGTCGAGACTTTCAAGACTTTTGGCATTGCTCATGTTGACCGAGGCGCCGCTTGAGACCTTCAACTCGCGTTAAGCTTTATTATTTTGAACAAATTGGTTGGCAGGAATACACACCTCAACGTTAACAGGCAATACAGTATGCCTGCATCTTCCAACTCCAAAATGGCGGCACGTTCATGTAACGCACGCCGGGTGGCTCCAGGCACGCTCTTGCTGGCAAGCGTTAAGAGGCAGCATAGTGTACCGCCTGACAACAAAAACATCATGCAAGTTCTGTTGAGGCTCCGCGCGACACTACGGACTAGGTGAGGAGCGCAAGCACTTAAATTCAAATTACAGCGTAACTGTTGCTCTAGCGGCCACAACATAGGAAAGAGAAAACTTCACATAGTTCACATTGAAAACCAAAGGAGTCTCACCTAGTTGGCTCGCCAGTGCGGCTGGCAGACTCTCGTGCAATCCTCTCGACGCAAACAGCCGATGAACACATGAATAGTCCGTTGCCTGCTGCCATCAAGCAAAAGTGGGGTGTACAGGCACAAGCCGAACTCCTCAAGTCCTGCACCAACACGGAGACTAATTAATGTGATAATGTCATAAAAGCCAGGCAATACAACCTTTTGAGCATGTACACAGTCACTTGCAAAAGGACAATGTTACGAAAAACGGCAGTATGACACTTCTCACTGGAGGTGGAAACTCATGCAACCACATGTTACTTTACAACATCAGGCACTGTAAACGTTTCTTGTGGCCTAGGTTCTTCTGCAAGGAGTAGGCTGGCTTGAAAGCATATTTAGAGATGTTATAGATGACGAGATCAAGGCACAGCATCCCAGCGCTGGGCTGTCCGGTTTTGGGGACACTGGTGGGGCTGCGATGCGTCCTTGACCGGTTTCTCTTACTTGTGTTACTTGTTTCTTGTTCCTTTTTGTCGTTAAACGTAATCCTGCTGTGCTCCATGTCTACAATTGGCATCCAACTGGCTGCTTGAGTTTCTTTAAACTTGTTGCTCTTCATCTGTTAACACGATGGGTTCTTAGCTCCAAATCGTCTGGTCCATGTGTACAGCAGACAAAGTAGACGTAGCCGAGTTGTAGTAGATGTAGTTTATTCAGAAGTTGCAATAAGCTGGAACAGGCCCCACCAGGAGCAGCCTCCTAGCTGCTCAGCCCATCTTCCCAACTGTCTCACACACACACAGGCACCCAAGCATTCCACTCACACTAACATTCTACGCGGAACACTCACACTGGCTGAGCAGCTAGGTACAGGGAACAGAATGACATGACCTGAGGATACTACACTATCCCTGCCACCATTATGTTTTATTTTACTTTAGCATTGCCTATCATTCATCATCTGGTTTCTTGTTTGGCAGTCTTCTTCTTGTGTACTTACTACTTATTGTACTTCTACTACTTGTTCCCTAGTCTCCCTCAGGTGACTGACTGTCTCATTTTCTTTTTTTGCAAATGCAACTGTCTACTACTGCTACCACCACCCACCATGGCACCTTAGGAAACCAAACTATCGCCATGCAGCCATCGCTTCGCCTAAACATCAATCACAGGTAAGAGAAGAAGTGTGGGGGAGTCAATAATGTATATACTATGGAAATTAATTAATTCACACACCCACATCCTTCCAAGTACATACTACAAAAGGGTTTTAGTTGCAGAATGCATAGACTAGGAGGAGAGACTGACAGTAGTAGGACAAGTGAGGGTACTGCACCTATCTGTTGGTGTGTTACACTATTGGCAGATTTGAAAAACTGGCTGCGGGCCTGCAGCAAAAGGAGGAAACAAACAAGGTGACGTAAAAGAGTAACCCCCCAGAAAAGATTTGCGTCATATGTATTGTAAAACAATAAATAATTTATTACCCTAGCAAATATAAACTAGAAGAAGAAAAACCCACAACACCTGACCCACCCCTCTCCCTAACCCCAACCAATTTCCAGTAAATTAAATAAATGTCCATCCATGATTGTCAATGTCCACGTCAAAGTTCAAGAAAAGTAAACCCCAAGTTTCCCCAACTCCCAACATCCCACCCACCAAAAATAAGATTAAAAAAGGAAAGGGGCAAGGGTCGAAGACTGAGGTCTAGTGGCGGGGGTGCCGGCTAGTTCGCTCCAGGACCTCCTCCAGCTTGGCCTCTAGGTGCGCCATCAGGAGGAAAACACAGCGCCGAAAGTTCCTGCAGGAACAACAGGGGTGGGCAGCAGTGGATGATGATGAATGTGATGATGATGGGCGGCGGGTGGCTGCCAGAGCACGGCGCTGTATCACCGGAGGCACGTGGGGGCTTGGATGGGGCCCGGGGCATTGGAGGAAGCTGCAGCTGCCGCCTCCTCCGCCTCCTCTGCCAGGACAACCAGAAGGTGATATTCATCCCGGATGGCCTCCAGCTTCCTTTGCTGTGCCCTGGCTGCTAACTCCTGCCTGGTGGGTTGGGAAGGAGTAGCTATATCAAGAAAAAAAAAAAAGACAAGTGTAACCAATACCCTTAGCAAAACAGTAATACAAAATTACACACATAAAAATTATAGTAGCACTAGCAGTTGTGGTACTATCCTCCTCACTTCCTCCGCCCCTAAGATTTGGATGTGATGATTAGACTTTCAGGCACTGTGGAGTAGAGTAGAAGTATTCTTCTTCTCTCTCTTGTTTAGCACAATTAATCTTGTAGGCATGGCAGCTCAGTCAGCTTGTGCCCTATACAGTCATACTCGTGTCGCGCAGACTCATGTTACTTTACTACTGTCTGGTTGTGGGGCAGCTCTAGTACACAATTATATATTTTTCCATTACGGACATACTCTGTTAAATCAATGGCAAATGCTGAGACAATTTCATTTTCACCCTGACTACTGCAATAAGGCACATGATGATGACATGCTTATGAATGATGATATACGGCGGTACAACATCATGTCACTCACTGATGATGATGATGACATACTGAGTGATTTGTAAGTACTAGTAGTTACCATGCAGCCGATAGGCCACCCATGGCTGACACAGTCAAAAATGACATGGGTAGGGACTGGAGCAGAAGTGGGCCTCGGAGTCGGAGGGAGACGATTAATGATGGTTGGGTAGGGTACATATTAGTCATACACAATATATATATTGTGCTTGCAAACTACTGTGAGTCAAAGGAGTATTCCATTCTGAAATACAAGTACAACCTCAAACCTTTGAATCAAAAACCTTGCAAAAAAACAGTCCTTGTTCTTCCCAGGGCTTTTTTCATTTATCAGTGCATTGCTCTTCTAGCATTATTATTTTATTCTTCACCCTTGGCTTTGGTACTCTGGCACGGTTTAATTTTCTTTTACATTATCTTCATCCTGTCTGACTCTGTTTTCACCTAGTATCTATGATATCATCCAGGCATCCATCCATCCAAACATGGCTATCATAAACCGGCTTTCACCAACAACATACATTTGTCATAGATATAACCAACCACCACCCATGAGTCCTTGCTTGCCTTAGAGTTTGACCCCTCAAACCCCACGGAGGATTGCTTTCACCCATACAGTTTCATCCACCCAGGCAGGCATCCTTTCTGCTTTCTCTTTCACCTTTCACCCATCCTTCAACTACCCATGCATCCTATCATCTTCATCCGCCACCTATATGCATCCCGGGCCCCTTCCTTCACCCACGCATCCTTCTCTGCCAGTCATACATGTCTGACTCTTTGTCTTCATCATAAAACTGTCTCTGCTGAGTTGAAGATAGAATAGAATAGGCCATTAGTTACTCAACCCCCGCCGCTAATGCTAATGTTAAGTAAAGGGTGTCTTCTTCATCTGTTCAGTGTTCACAACAACTTAGTCTCAGCAGAAGTACAGTGTACTACAGAGTGTACACCCTTGCAGCGAGTGTATTCATCATTCTCAAAAAGTAAGGAATATGACTTACCACCGCCCGCCACTGCTGCTGGCTCACCCCTTGCAACTGCTGCATCCGCTCCCTCCGGAGTGGCAAGGCCCTAACCGCTGGCCCCGGCACTGGTGATCGGTACGCCTGGAAAAAACATTTCACACTTCTTTAGATGCCATATACGCCTCCCCTATTTATTTTTTTCATTAGCAAGATTGAAAATAATACATAATTAATAATACATACATCACACACATCACTATCAACAATTCGGTAGAGTAGAGTAGACAGCATTGTCCTATCAAAAATAACAAAATAATATGCGGTTGGGCATTTTGTTGGTGGCAATTTTTGAAAAGCCTCTCAAGAAGACTAGGACAACCCAAAGGACTGGACTCAGTGACTAGAGCTATTGGTGCATCTCATTTTTTGAAAAGAAGAAAGAGGGGCCAACTGGGCGGACATGAGGTCTCTCTTAGTTGGAAAATAATGGTGCCGTCCTCCTACTCCTCATACTTCCTTCCAGCCATGGTGCACGGTAATCAGTTGTTCCATGTTCACCATCAACTGCTGCTACTAAAAAAAGTACTAGCCAGGATTAGACAAAGTAAAATAAACCACTTTGGGGTGTCCAACATGAGTGACCACCATTACTGATTGAGCATGATGAGACAGTAAAAGAAACTAAAGCTTTCTCATCTCACACACCTGCAGAGATTACCTTACTTGGGCATGCAATCTGCACAGCAGATTAGTGCTACTAGTACTAGTAGTAGTAAGGAGTCCTTACTAGTACTAGTAGTAGCCTAGGACCAATGGGTTCTCTGAGTCGTACAGTACCACTACTAGGCAATCCACATATAAGGGGAGAGGGAAAGCTGAGTGAAACCCAGAAGAAAGCAAGCTACAGACAGACTAATACAGAGTCAGAGCAGAGGTTAGTCAGATGCAGTTTGATTTGTTGTAAAAAAAAAAAACAGACACTAGAAACAATGTTAGTACTAGTACTTAGTAGTAGGAAATGGAGCAAAAACAAGAATTTATAAACAAATAGATTGAAGAGGATTTTGGAAAAATTAAAATTAGGAAATGGAAATAATAGAGCAGTAAAATTTAGGGAAATATTAATATATAACACCAGGAGGACTTACTGGGGCCAGCAGCAGAGCCATCTGAGGCCGCTTCCTGCTGCTCCTGGGAGGCCACTCCAGCTCCCGCACCCACCGCACTGCCAGCTGACCCAGTCTTCTTCTTGCCCCTGGATGCTGATCATGTAAAACATAATTAAAGAGACAAAAAATGATTTGTGTTAAATAAATAAATATAATTGCTCTAAAAATATTTTTATAGAGGAAACGGCAATTGCAATAACATTGACCTATCCTAAATCAGATTGACTTATTCGACTAGTAGTAGTCGACTTGTATGTATCGCAGTCGAATACCATCCGATCATTATTATTCGACAGTTCAATTCCGATTCCTGAATCCTAAACATACCTAGCCAGCCTATTCCAGACTTTGGAATGAATTGCAAAAAAATTATATTTGCTTCTACTAAGTTCCGGTCTCATTCCCAATCATCTCTCAGTCTCCAACTCAAACCAACTTTGACGAGCCAATTACTAAGTCTGCATTTTTATTTTTATTAATGCATAGATGGACGCATGCATATTGCATACACCAAATTGGTTGGTTGCTATTCTATTCACTCACTATACGAACAAACTACAAAAGGTTCTACTCGGACTGAAGTCATGTGAGAGGACGTGTCACAGGCCGCTAAATTACCAAATAATACTAACTAACTACTACCACTATCTTAGTGACAGGAGACAGGGCAGCCTGACATGACAAAGGAAAGGACTGGAGTCTTTCCTATATGCATTACCTAACTTAAATTCTCTAACCTGTCTTACATAACCAGCCCAAGAGAGCGCAAAGTTGCAAACAAGAACAATTACTTATTAGCGCCGAGCATGAGCACCTGTCTGGAAGTAACAATAACATAATAATAAGATTTTTTGTAAGCAGCAGCAGCATGTTAGCTGTTTGCAAAAGAAATAATATTCGCAATAACACAGAACAGAAGAACACAATAGTAATATAATTAGCTACTCACCAAGCCCCAGGACCTCAACACCTAGCAGGTCCAGCAGGTCCTGCTCCCGGTCCAGGATGTCGGTCCACTGGTGTGTCAATTGGTTACGGGTGCGTCGGACCCCAGAGCAGCGAAACACTGCCCGGCGCAGCCTCTCCCACCGCTGGTGACACTCCCGGAGCCAGTACCCGGACCCAGGCCTGCTGCCAGGGTTAAGGGGAGGTGGCGCTGGACAAACAAAACCAGTGCGGCCACCTCCGCCTCAGTGAATAAGGCCCGTGGCTGCACCCCTTGTGGGCGCCGCCTTCCGCAAGGAATGCGGTCGCGGCTCTCACTCCTCTTCCCCTGGCCCTTAGTTTTCTCAAGGCTCTTTGCCATGGTTCTGGGTAGGCAGGGGGCAGAAAAGAAAAGGTAGGAAGTAAGAAAGTAAGTAAAAGAAATGAAAAAAGCAAGTCATAGAAAGAGTGAAAAACGCACGAAAAAACACACAAAAAGTAGGAAAAAACGAAAAATATACAATCTGGAATAGAGAGGGACAGATAATAAATAAAAAAGATCAAAAAAAAGTTTCTAGGATTGAAAAGATATAGGGAGGATAGAAAAACAGGCCCAGAACCATAGCAAAAAGTGAAAAAACAAGATGGCCGTGCCCATTGGCGACCGCGTGGTGAAGTTTACGCGATATTTCCCCCGAGCACGCAATAAGCATCCCCGAACACGCAATACGCGTTCCCGAACAGGAAAAACGCATCACTAAAGGGCGGAACAAGCATCTTCGCGTGCTTGCTGAACTCTGCGTAGCTCGCAGAGTTTTTTGTGACTTCGCGGAATTCAGCATTGCGCGACTACGCGAACTCTGCCCAGGGTTAGTGTTAACCCTGTTCAAGCAACAGCCACAATCCCCGTCAAAGTGAACCACAAAAGCCACTAAATTACCCTGTGCTCCCCCTCTGGTAGCTTGGCACACAAGCAATCAGGCTTAATTTAGAATCAATGTGTAAAGAATTTATGTAGCCCACAAACGGTATAAATGTAAGACAATTTTACCATGATTTAAGGAGACAGCACAGGCACTTTAACACTGGCTAGCAGTAGTAAAGTGCGCACACTTCTAAAGCCAACAAAAACGAATTCAGCAAGATAAGAGGGCGAAGGCGAAACTTTTGGGGGTGACCCTGCAGAGAGGGCCAAGTCCACCAATGATATACACTGAAAATACATTTGAAAAATATTAATCTAAATGGAGCTTATTTCCATATCCAGTTATTAGCTAGAAAATCTGGCATGGACCTGTGTATTTCGGATGCTCCTGATACTTGGATGCAAAATGATTATCAATAAGAGAATACATTTTCTCCAATAAGTCTATATTATCATTACTTTGTTTGGGCATGTGTGGATTGATTTTGATCGGTTTGGGACCATTTATTTATTACAATTTTTTTCCAAATATTTATGTGATATTTCAGCTATGTACAGTTTATCACGCAGGAGCCATAAGCGCACGCCTGCATCCCTTGTTGAAATGTTTTTATCTTCCATGACATTGGACCTTCAGAACACAAATTCCACAGCTCCCATTCAGTACAATGCTGCAATTATCATTCTATGTGTATTTTTGTTTACTTTATAATTTTCTTAGCTTATTTCCGAATGGTACATTCCAGTGTCTTTTTTCCCTTCTTATCCCCTTAGAACGGTACCGTGGTACGTTCCATGCATGCCCCTGTGCTTCAACTGTCACTCAAACTGCTATTGAGTCAAGTTTCTTTCTGTAAAGCTGGTCAGACCTTGGTGACGTATGCTGCTTAATACCCCTTATTTAATTCTTGTATTTAAAGACTTCCTGCATAATTTTGCTATATTATAAAATACAGTAAATTTTTGGGTGATGCATTTACGTTGTGTCGTCAATAAGCCATTTGTGAGGTACTCGGTGGTGTAATGAGCAGTGTAGTGTATCTATGTCTATTTTGAAAGTTAGCTTTCAACGCTACCGTATTTCTTCGAATTGGGGTGCATTTTCAATGCGCCACTATATATATAACATTAACCTTTCCAGAAATATATTTGAAGTATCATTTTTAAATTAGATTTGTTTAACCCCGTGCAAACAGTCACACACGTGATTTTTAGATCCGAGTCAGTGTGCTGTGTAGATATTGCTGGGTCGAGGAACGAAACTACACTCACTTACTCACAAACACAGCATTTATACGATGTAAATTAAAACGCAAACAATCTTTATATTCGCCTCTGGCATTAGTTTGCTTACTGGCCGTGACCTAAATATTGCATACCACAGTCCTCGAGTTACTGGATTATAGCAAAATAAATCATAATATTTCATTAAATATACATGCATACAGTGGCCGTGAACGCGCCAGACTCGCTAGCCTTACCACGGTACTTTGCTTTTATTGCAAGTATAGGTGGCAAGTCACACTGTTATTGTGACAAATTGTCCCAGCATATTTCATTGATACAATGTAACCGGCAGATAAACATATACCATTGTTATGGTATATACAGAAGTAAGGACATGACCGTAATTAGCAGAAACACACGCAAACGAGCAGACACGCGCTGACACACACACACACACACACGCAGACCCCCAGTCACACACACACACACAGGTTCGCGCTATATAAAACTCCGAAAAAACCCCAACAAGAAATACACACACACATGGATACGCAAAAAATGATTGACGCCATCAATCAAGCATGCACACTGGAATAGGCACCAAGTCACATACACACCTATACAGATGCATCAGTGTAAACACACAAACCCGAAAACACCGGGGGGCATATTTACAAGCCCCTTGCGCCACTTTTGCGTCACTTTTCCCATGTTAAAACTGACGCATAAGTGGCGCAAGGGGCTTGTAAATATGCCCCCTGGAGAGGAAGAGCACAAAAGCACGCACACATGCCCAAACAGCCACAAACAGATACCGAAGTCACCACCTTCTTAGAGCATCACTTACTGAGCCCACACATTGCCATGGACTTTTAAGCTTCATGGACAGCCATCCACGTCCATTCAGTACCACTCAATCTGTTCACTGTTACGAACAGGTTCACGCCTCCTGCCTGGAACAATTGGTTGAAGATGGCTTGCTTTTGGTTAAGTTAGGCATCACGCGGAGACATGCGTAAACTGCAGAGTAGGGTATGCATCGTTAACGCCGAGTATACAGTATGTGTGCAGCCCAGGAGGGGGAGGGGGCTTTTGAAAAATAATGTATCAAGCTTACGACCCAATCAATATGCCAGTTTCAAAGACCATCTGAACAACGATTACTGTGTAGCAGAAGATATATTAACACTAGTATTATCCAGGGAACATACCTCCTTTCTCTAGGACTTATCTTACTTTTGTTCTCGTGTGTTTCTTGGAAACATCTTTTAATTAGTTAATTAATTGGTTTATCGATTAATTAATGATTTATGATGAGTGTGTATCAGACCTGCTAGGCCCTGGGAGTGCTGTGCAATCGCTAGTTTCGAACAAATTTGATCATAATATTTAGGTGCATGAATGCCGCGCATAATTATTTTTCATACTGACTTTTCATACTGGGCAAAGCGCAGACCTTCAGTACATGGATATCGGATGATAAATGAATAAGTAGTTGTTAGACCTGTCAGCCTTAACGTGGTATTCTCCCAAACGTTTTGCCTTCCTCCCCTTATTTCTGCTGATTTCCCGCTTGCTCGCCTTGGAACTCACTCATCAAAACGTGGTAACATTGGCTTATCCCCAACTGGAACATTTAATTTACTGCTTGCAAGGGAGGCACCCTTGCACCATGGTGGAAGGGTGCCTACGTTGGCACTAGGCAGCAAATTGTGCACCAGCCCAGGGGAAAGGACAGGAATGCACTGTATCTCATAAATACGGTGTATTCCTGTCCTTTCACATTGGGGTTGGGCAGAGCAACAAGAAGATTTGTGGTGCTTCCCTATGCCAATTCCTCATAAATGAGGCCCCTTATTTGTTCTGATGGCAACGGGTTCTAAATGCCACTTCTTCTGATGCCAATGTGTTCTAAAGACCCCTGATTAACCATCTCCTGTTAATAGGTTATGCTGCAAGAAATCAAAACAGGAATCAGTGATTAGAGTCTTGAGTGATACCTATCTTGATTTGGACACAATCCTGTGCACACGTAATTGGGATAATAGATCAAAGCAAAGTCTCAAAGGTTGCCCAATGTAAGATCGACATCAGTAGAGTATATCAGGAATATTTAATGATGCAACAAAGAAAAAATGACCAGCCGACACGTGTTTCGTCACATAGGGAATGTTCCCGTGACTCTTCAGGGCCGAGCGGGTGGTGAAAACCTGGACGTAAGGAAAGTAATGGACGTCTAGAGAGAAGGATTGGAGTCTGGGGAAACTGTCCAGACGCGTATGACCAGGGAAAAGGATCCCGGTGCTGCCAGGGGGCAGGACCCGTAAAGAAAGCTAGAAGAACGCTAGGGAAACGGCAAGCCGGAAGGCAAGTGACAGGCGGGTGCGCCTGGAACTTGGAGGATGAAAGACGTCCGTCTCTCGCATGACTGCCGGATACGGAAGTCATGCGAGAGACGGACGTCTTTCATCCTCCAAGTTCCAGGCGCACCCGCCTGTCACTTTGCCTTCCGGCTTTGCCGTTTTCCCTAGCGTTCTTCTAGCTTTCAATTACGTGTGCACAGGATTGTGTCCATATTACTAGTGTGGGTTGTTGACTCACACAAATTACGGGGGTTATTGGGTATTTCCCCCGACCTGGCAGCACCGTTCACATACTCCGGCTATTGTTACATAAACGCGTACGAGTCTGAGCGCCTACTCCCTGTTGTACGAAAAACCTATCTTGATTTGCTTTTACTCATTATTGTAATGGCAATCGAACCGGAATATAGGTACTTTATCCTCCTTCAAGTGCTCTAACAAAAAACTTGTCATCGTCTTTCTTAACCCCTTCCCTGCTCAGGACCGCTGGGAACCGTCCTGAGCCACGGTGGGCGTGTGCGCAGGACAGCTCCCAGCCGTCCTCGCACATGGCATCTGAAATCCCTCTGGTGCCCGCACCAGAGGGATTTATTCCCCCCCCCAACAGCCTCGGGAGCTGAGGAAGAGGTTCCCCAGCTCCCAGGGCTGTGTAGTTGGTTTCATTGAAATGACGATCAACGCGCATGTCTCGCTGACGTCATTTCAGTGAAACCAAAACTGAAATGAGCTGATAGGCTCATTTCAGTTTCACTTTCTACGTGCTCAGGGGGCTATCTCAGCCCCCTGAGCACGTAGAAAGTCAGGATAGGTGTCGATGGAATGGTACCCCTCCCTAGTTGATCCCTGCTTGGGGATCGCCCCAGGAGGGCGATCTCCAAGCAGGGATCCACCCACTAGGCACCAGGAAGGGGGGAGCGGCCCCTTGGGGAAGGGCCTTTGCTCCCCCCAAATTTATTTGGGCAAAATCGGTCTTTCTGCCGCCCCGGGCAGGCAGAAAGCCCACTAGAGGCCAGGGATTTTTTTTCATTCAATTTACGGATGGGGGCTGCACAAGATGGGCATGCCAATGCCCCCACCCCTGCAACATTACAGTCTTTCTGCCAGATGGGGAAGTAGCCCCCAATCTGCCACTCTGGGGGGGGCAGAAAGCCCACTAGAAGCCAGGGATTTTTTTGTTTATTTGATTAAGGGGTGGGGGATGCCCAAGATGGGCATGCCAATGCTCTCAACCCCCCCCAGCAAAAGTCCAGTCTTTCTGCCCCCTAGAAGCCAGGTTTTTTTGTTTATTTGATTTAGGGGTGGGGGCTGCCCAAGATGGGCATGCCAATGCCCCCACTCCTGCAACATTACAGTCTTTCTGCCCTCCGGGGGGCAGATGGGGGTAGTAGCCCCCAATCTGCTACTCCGGGGGGCAGAAAGCCCACTAGAAGCCAGGGATTTTTAAAATTTGATTTAGGGGTGGGAGCTGCCCAAGATGGGCATGCCAATGCCCCTACCCCCCACAAAATTAAAGTCTTTCTGCCCCCTGGGGGGGCAGAAAGCACACTAGGCACCAGGGATTTATTTTTATGTATATAGGGGTGGGGGCTGCCCAAAATGGGCATGCCAATACCCCCACCCCCCAAAAAAAATTCCACAGTCTTTCTGCTCCCCCCGGAGGCAGATGGGGCAATAGCCCCTGATCTGCCTTCTGGGGGGACAGAAAGCCCACTAGGCACCAGGGATTGTTTTTTTTTATACGTAGGGGTGGGGGCTGCTGAGAATGGGCATAGTAATGTCCCCACCACCAAAAACGGCTTTATGCCTCCTCCCGGAAGGCAGATCGGGGCAATAGCCTCCTATCTGCCCCCCCAGCAGGGGAGGCAGAAAGCCCACTAGGCACCAGGGATATGTTTATTAGCATGCCAGTGAGAAACCTCATAGGCAAGGGTCGCTCCCTTTTTTTAGTCACACATTTTGGCTTTTTCAGTGCTATTTTTATTCCCATCTGCACCCGTGCGGGGGCAGAAAACTTCTAGAAACCAGGGAGAGTTTGGCTGATGGTCTGTGTGTACTGACCTTTGTCTGGCATTTTGCTGGCAATGTGTTTGGACCTGCTCTTGGCTAATGGTGTGGGTGGATTCGCGCTTGATGACGGTGTGTGTAGATTGGCATTTGCCTGGTGGTGTGCGTGGAGTGGTGCTTGGCTGGCAGTGTATGTGGACTGGGGCTTGGCTGGCTGTGTGCATGGATGGTGCTTGGCTGCAGGTCCGGACTGGCCGTAGCAGGCGTGGGCCGGAGGGGTGGGGTCGTTTTTCTGGCCGTGGGGGGTGGTCTTGTCTTACTGTGGGCAGAGAACTTCGCTCCACTGGCGGAGATTGCGGATTTTTGCATACTCCGTGTTCCGCTGAGAACGGGAAGTTTATGCAAAACTCCGACTCCGCAGCAGAGTGGAGTTCAGCCCTAGGACCTCCCCGCCTCCACCCCCCTCAATAAATATTTTTAAAATAAAAATAAAAATTAAGGTAAAAAACACACTTACCTTTATCGCAGCATCTCCGGGCTGCCCTCCTCCTCCTCGCCGTGGTCTCTCCTGCAGAATCCCCTACGTCAGACGTATGTCATGGTAGGACTGCGCATGCGTGCGCAGTCCTACCCACGACGTAAGTGTGATGTAGGGGTTTCAGTTTCCAGAAGAGACCACGGAGAGGAGGAGGAGGGCAGCCCAGAGACGCCGCAATAAAGGTAAGTGTGTTTTTTACCTTAATTTTTATTTTTATTTTAAAAATATTTATTGTGGGGGGTGGAGGCGCGGAGCGGAGTGGAGCGGAGCTCCACAGAGTTTTTGCCCAACTCCGTGGAGCTCCGCGAAGAGCAACTACGCCAGCTCTACCCGGGCTTAGTTTTGTCACTGGAAGCCAGTTTTGCAGCAGTGCTGCAATATCGGGCCCCAGTAACAAAAGCGGGAGCAGTGCTTTTTACTAGCACGCCCCCCCCTCCCCTGCCAGGGCCGGTTGAGCAGCAATCTGCCAGGGCTGGTTGCTGTTCTCAGTCTGGCCCTGCCTGGCTGGCAGTGTGTGGGGTTGGCGCTTGGCTGGCGGAGTGCGTGGGTGGCATTTGGCTGGCGGTGTGCGTGGATATTGTTTGGCTGACTGTGTGCATTGATAGCATTTGGCTGGCTGTGTACGTCGATGGCGCTTGGCTGGCGGTGTGCATGGATGGCGCTTGGCTGGTGATGTGTGTGGATGGCGCTTGGCTGGCGTGTCCGTGCATGGTGCTTGGCTGGTGGTTTGTGTGGATGGTAGTGTGCGTGTATTGGCTCTTGGCTGGCGGTGTGGCTTGCATGGATCCCCCAGGGTTTTCTTACTCAGAATCCCCCGCAAACTCCAAATAACCAGATAGTTTTGTGAAGGTAATTTTGATGTCTCCACAATACATTTTGGGTCCTTGCCTGTCGCGGGTACTTAGCTCACCCACGCGAGTGAGGTACCATTTTTATTGGGAGACCTAGGGGAACGCTGGGTGGTAGGAAATTTGTGTCAGCCCAGTGATCCCACAACTTTCCCACACAGAAATTTGAGAAAAATCAGTTTTTTTCAGCTAAATTTGAGGTTTGCAGGGGATTCTGGGTAGGGAACTGTTGGGGGCTCCATGCACGTGACACCTTCCTGGACTCCCCCTTGTGTGTAGCTTTCAGAAATGTGTGGGTTTGGTAGGTTTCACTAGATGGCCGCCGAGTCCGGGGCCAAAAACACAGGTGCCCCCCTTGCAAAACCAGGTCGTTTCGTGATAGGTAAATTTGATGTCTCCACAATACGTTTTGGCCCCTTGCCTGTTGCGTGTACTTGGCCTACCCACACGAGTGAGGTACCATTTTTATCAGGGTACTCGGGGAACGTTGGGTGGTAGGAAATTTGTGTCAGCCCTGTGATCCCACAACTTTCCCACAGAGAAATTGGAGAAAAATTAGATTTTTTTCTATTAAATTTGAGGTTTGCAAGGGATTCTGGGGAGGAAAACATTGGGAGGTCCATGCAACCCATACCTCCCTGGACTCCCCAGGGTGTCTAGTTTACAAAGATGTCTGGGTTTGGCCAAAAACACAGGTGAGCCCCCCTTGCAAAAACAGGTTGTTTTGCGATGGGTATTTTTGATGTCTCCACAATACGTTTTGGGCCCTTGCCTGTCGCGGGTACTTGGCCCACCCACACAAGTGAGGTACCATTTTTATCGGGAGACTTTGGAGAATGCGGGGTGTGTGGAAGTTTGTGGACCCACGCAAATTCCAGAACTTTATATCACAGAAATGTGGGAAAAATTTGTTGTTTTTTTTTACAAAGTTTGAGGTTTGCAAGGGATTCTGGGTAACAGAAGTAGAACCTGGTAAGAGCCAGACAAGTTACCCCCTCCTGGATTCCTCTTGGTGTCTTGTTTTAAAAAAAAGTATAGGTTTGCTAGGTTTCCCTAGGTGCCAGCAGAGCTAGGGTTCAAAATCCACAACTAGGCACTTATCAAAAAAAGGGTCACCTTTCACTGTAAAAATGTGGTGTGTCCACGTTGCGTTTTGGGCCATTTCCTGTCATGGGCACAAGGCCTACCCACACAAGTGAGGTACCATTTTTATCGGAAGACTTTAGGGAATGCAGGGTGGATGGAATTTTGTGGATCCATGCAGATTCGAGAACTTTCCATCACAGAAATGTGAGGAAAATGTTTTTTTTTTTTACAAAGATTGAGGTTTGCAAGCATTTCTGGGTAAAAGAACCTGGTGAGAGCCACACAAGTCACCCCATCCTGGATTCCCCTCGGTGTCTAACTTTCAAAAATGTATAGGTGTGCTAGTTTTCCCTAGGTGCCGGCAGAGCTAGGATACAAAATCCACAGCTAGGCACTTTGCAAAAAAAGGGTCAATTTTCACTGTAAAAATGTGGTGCGTCCACGTTGTGTTTTAGTCCGTTTCCTGTCATGGGCACAAGGCCTACCCACACGAGTGAGGAAACATTTTTATCGGAAGACTTTGGGAATGTGGGGTTTGTGGAATTTTGTGGATCCACACAGAGTCCAGAACTTTCCATCACAGAAATGTAAGGAAAATGTTTGTTTTGTTTACAAAGTTTGAGATTTGCAAGAGATTCAGGATAACAGAACCTAGTGAGAGCCACAGAAGTCACCCACTCCTGGATTCCCCTTGGTGTTTAGTTTTAAAAAAAAGTATAGGTTTGCTAGGTTTAACTGGGTGCTGGGAGAGCTAGGGTTAAAAATCTACAGCTAGGCACTTTGCAAAAAAAGGGTAATCTTTCACTGTAAAAATGTGGTGTGTCCACGATAAGTTTTGGGCCTTTTCCTGTCATGGGCACAAGGCGTACCCACACAAGTGAGGTACCATTTTTATCGGAAGACTTTAGGGAATACAGGGTAGATGGAATTTTGTGGATCCATGCAGATTCGAGAAATTTCCATCACAGAAATGTGAGGAAAATGTTTTTTTTGTTTTTACAAAGATTGAGGTTTGCAAGCATTTCTGGGTAAAAGAACCTGGTGAGAGCCACACAAGTCACCCCATCCTGGATTCCCCTCGGTGTCTAACTTTCAAAAATGTATACGTGTGCTAGTTTTCCCTAGGTGACGGCAGAGCTAGGTTTCAAAATCCACAGCTAGGCACTTTGCAAAAAAAGGGTCTATTTTCACTGTAAAAATGTGGTGCGTCCACGTTGTGTTTTGGTCCGTTTCCTGTCACGGGCACAAGGCCTACCCACACGAGTGAGAAAACATTTTTAGCGGAAGACTTTGGGAATGTGGGGTTTGTGGAATTTTGTGGATCCACACAGAGTCCAGAACTTTCCTTCACAGAAATGTGTGGAAAATGGTTTTTTTTTTTAACAAAGTTTGAGATTTGCAAGAGCTCCAGGGTAACAGAACCTAGTGAGAGCCACACAAGTCACTCACTCCTGGATTCCCCTTGGTGTCTAGTTTAAAAAAAGTATAGGTTTGCTAGGTTTAACTAGGTGCCGGGAGAGCTAGGGTTCAAAATCTACAGCTAGGCACTTTGCAAAAAAAGGGTCAGCTTTCACTGTAAAAATGTGGTGTGTCCAAGTTATGTTTTGGGCCGTTTCCTGTCATGGGCACAAGGCCTACCTACATAAGTGAGGTACCATTTTTATCGGAAGACTTCAGGGAATACAGGGTGAATGGAATTTTGTGGATCCATCCAGATTCGAGAACTTTCCATCACAGAAATGTGAGGAAAATGTTTTATTTTTACAAAGTTTGAGGTTTGCAAGCAATTCTGGGTAACAGAACCTGGTGAGAGCCACACAAGTCACCCCATCCTGGATTCCCCTGGGTGTCTAACTTTCAAACATGTATAGGTTTGCTAGTTTCCCCTAGGTGCTGGCAGAGCTAGGGTTCAAAATCCACAGCTAGGCACTTTGCAAAAAAGGGTCAATATTCACTGTAAAAATGTGGTGTGTCCACGTTATATTTTGGGCTGTTTCCTGTCACAGGCACAAGGCCTACCCAAACAAGTGAGGTACCATTGTTATCGGAAGACTTTGGGGAATGTGGGGTGGGTAGAATTTTGTGGATCCACCCAGATTCCAGAATTTTCCATCACATAAATGTGAGGAAAATGTGTTTCTTTGATAAAGTTTGAGGTTTGCAAGGGATTCTGGGTAGCAGAACCTGGAGAGAGCCACACAAGTCACTCCATCCTGGATTCCTCTGGGTGCCTAGTTTTAAAAAATGTATAGGTTTGCTAGGTTTCCCTAGATGCCGGCAGAGCTAGGGTTCAAAATCCACAGCTAGGCAGTTAGCAAAAAAAGGGTCAGTTTTCACTGTAAAAATGTTGTGTGTCCACGTTGCACTTTTGGGCCGTTTCCTGTCACGGGCACAAGGCCTACCCACACAAGTGAGGTACAATTGCTATCAGAAGACTTTAGGGAATGCAGGGTTGGTGGAATTTTGTAGATCCACGCAGATTCCAGAACTTTCCATCACAGAAATGTGAAGAAAATGTATTTTTTTTTCAAAAGTTTGAGGTTTGCAAGAGATTCTGGGTATTAGAACCTGGTAAGAGGGACACAAGTCACCCCATCCTGGATTTCCTTGGGTGTCTAGTTTTAAAAAATGTATAGGTTTGCTAGGTCTCCTTAGGTGCCGGCAGAGCTAGGGTTCAAAATCCACAGCTAGACACTTTGAAAAAAAAGGGTCAGTTTTCACTGTAAAAATGTGGTGTGTCCACGTTGCATTTTTGTCAGTTTCCTGTCACGGGCACAAAGCCTACCCACACAAGAGAGGTACAATTGCTATCGGAAGACTTTAGGGAATGCAGGGTGGGTGGAATTTTGTGGATCCACACAGATTCCAGAACTTTCCATCACAGAAATGTGAGGAAAATGTTGTTTTTTTCCAAAGTTTGAGGTTTGCAAGAGATTCTGGGTATTAGAACCTGGTAAGAGGCACACAAGTCACCCCATCCTGGATTCCCCTGGGTGTCTAGTTTAAAAAAATGTATAGGTTTTCTAGGTTTCCCTAGGTGCCGAAGAGCTAGGGTTCAAAATCCACAGCTAGGCACTTTGAAAAAAAAGGGTCAAATTTCACTGTAAAAATGTGGTGTGTCCACGTTGCGTGTTGGGCCGTGTCCTGTCGCGGGCACTAGACCTACCCACACAAGTGAGGTACCATTGTTATCAGAAGACTTTGGGGAATGTGGGGTGCGTGGAATTTTGTGGATCCTTGCAGATTCTTGAACTTTCCATCACAGAAATGTGAGGATAATGTGTTTTTTTGACAAAGTTTGAGGTTTGCAAGGGATTCTGGGTAACAGAACCTGGTGAGAGCCAGACAAGTCACCCCCTCCTGGATTCCCCTGGGTGTCTAGTTTTTTGAAAATGTATAGGTTTGCTATGTTTCCCTAGGTGCCGGCAGAGCTAGGGTTCAAAATCCACAGCTAGGCACTTTGCAAAAAAAGGGCCAGTTTTCACTGTAAAAATGTGGTGTGTCCACGTTGTGTTGTTTGCCATTTCCTGTCACAGGCACAAGGCCGACCCACAAAAGTGAGGAACCATTTTTATCATAAGACTTTGGGGAATGCGGGGTTAGTGGAATTTTGTGGATTCATGCAGAGTCCAAAACATTCCATCACAAAAATATGAGAAAAATGTTTTGTTTTCAAACGTTTGAGGTTTGCAAGAGATTCTGGGTATTAGAACGTGGTAAGAACCACACAAGTTACCCCATCCTGGATTCCCCTGGGAGTCTAGTTTTCAAAAATGTATAGGTTTGCTAGGTTTCCTTAGGTGCCGGCAGAGCTAGGGTTCAAAATCCACAGCTAGGCACTTTGAAAAAAAAGGGTCAGTTTTCAATGTAAAAATGTGGTGTGTTCACATTGCATTTTGGGCCTTTTCCCGTCACGGGCTCAAGGCCTACCCACACAAGTGAGGTACAATTGCTATCTGAAGACTTTAGGGAATGCAGGGTGGGTGGAATTTTGTGGATCCACACAGATTACAGAACTTTCCATCACAGAAATATAAGGAAAATGTTTTTTTTACAGAGTTTGAGGTTTGCAAGCGACTCTTGGTAACAGAACCTGGTGAGAGCCACAAAAGTCACCCCATCCTGGATTCCCCTGGGTGTCTAGTTTAACAAAATGTATAGGTTTGCTAGGTTTCCCTAGGTGCCGCAGAGCTAGGGTTCAAAATCCACAGCTAGGCACTTTGCAAAAAAAGGGTCAATTTTCAGTGTAAAAATGTGGTGTGTCCATGTTGTGTGTTGGGCCGTTTCCTGTCGCGGGCACTAGACCTACCCACACAAGTGAGGTACCATTGTTATCGGAAGACTTTGGGAAATGTGGGGTGGGTGGAATTTTGTGGATCCACTCAGATTCTTGAACTTTCCATCACAGAAATGTGAGGATAATGTGTTTTTTGACAAAGATTGAGGTTTGCAAGGGATTTTGGGTAACAGAACCTTGTGAGAGCCAGACAAGTCACCCCTTCCTGGATTCCCTTGGGTGTCTAGTTAATTGAAAATGTATAGGTTTGCTATGTTTCCCTAGGTGCCGGCAGAGCTAGGGTTTAAAATCCACAGCTAGGCACTTTGCAAAAAAAGGGTAAGCTTTCACTGTAAAAATGTGGTGTGTCCACGTTGCGTTTTGGGCCGTTTCCTGTCATGGGCACAAGGCCTACCCACATAAGTGAGATACCATTTTTATCGGAAGACTTTAGGGAATGTAGGGTGGGTGGAATTTTGTGGAACCACGCAGATTCAAGAACTTTCCATCACAGAAATGTGAGGAAATTTTTTTTTTGTTTTTTACAAAGATAGGTTTCCAAGCAATTCTGGGTAACAGAACCTGGTGAGAGCCACACAAGTCACCCCATCCTGGATTCCCCTGGGTGTCTAACTTTCAAAAATGTATAGGTTTGCTAGTTTTCCCTAGGTGCCGGCAGAGCTAGGGTTCAAAATCCACAGCTAGGCACTTTGCAAAAAAAGGGTCAGTTTTCACTGTAAAAATGTGGTGTGTCCATGTTGCGTTTTGGGCCATTTCCTGTCACGGGCACAAGAACTACCCACAAAAGTGAGAAACCATTTTTATCATAAGACTTTGGGGAATGCGGGGTTAGTGGAATTTTGTGGATCCACGCAGATTCCAGAACTTTCCATCACATAAATGTGAGGAAAATGTTTTTTTTCCAAAGTTTGAGGTTTGCAAGAGATTCTGGGTATTAGTACCTGGTAAGAGCCACACAAGTCACCCCATCCTGGATTCCCCTGAGTGTCTAGTTTTCAAAAATGTACAGGTTTGCTGGGTTTCCTTAGGTGCCGGCAGAGCTAGGGTTCAAAATCCACAGCTAGGCACTTTGAAAAAAAGGGTCAGTTTTCACTGTAAAAATGTGCTGTGTCCACATTGCATGTTGGGCCGTTTCCTGTCACGGGCACAGGGCCTACCCACACAAGAGAGGTACAGTTGCTATCAGAAGACTTTTGGAAATGCAGGGTGGGGGGAATTTTGTGGATCCACACAGATTCCAGAACTTTCCATCACAGAAATGTAAGGAAATTTTATTTTACAAAGTTTGATGTTTGCAAGCGACTCTGGGTAACAGAACCTGGTGAGAGCCACACAAGTCACCCCATCCTGGATTCCCCTGGGTGTTTAGTTTGAAAAAATGTATAGGTTTGCTAAGTTTCCCTAGGTGCCGCAGAGCTAGGGTTCAAAATCCACAGCTAGGCACTTTGCAAAAAAAGTGTCAGTTTTCACTGTAAAAATGTGGTGTGTCCAAGTTGCGTTTTGGGCAGTTTCCTGGCACGGGCACAAGGCCTACACACACAAGTGAGGTACCATTTTTATCGGAAGACTTTAGGGAATGCAGGGTGGGTGGAATTTTGTGGATCCACGCAGATTCCAGAACTTTCCATCACAGAAATGTGAGGAAAATGTTTTTTGTATTACAAAGTTTGAGGTTTGCAAGGGATTCTGGGTAACAGAACCTGGTGGGAGCCGCACAAGTCACCCCCTCCTGGATTTCACTTGGTGTCTAGTTTTCAAAAATGTATAGGTTGCTAGGTGTCCCTAGGTGCCGGCAGAGCTGGGGTTCAAAATCCACAGCTAGGCACTTTGCAAAAAAAGGGTCAATTTTCACTGTAAAAATGTGGTGTGTCCACGTTGCGTTTTGGGCTGGTTCCTGTCGCGGGCACTAGGCCTACCCACACAAGTGAGGTAACACTTTTATCCGAAGACTATGGAGAATGCGGGGCGGGTAAAATTTTGTGGATCCATGCAGATTCCAGAACTTTCCATAACAGAAATGTGAGGAAAATGTGTTTTTTGACAAAGTTTGAGGCTTGCAAGGGATTCTGGGTAACAGCACCTGGAGAGAGCCACACAAGTCACCCCCTCCTGTATTCTTCTGGGAGTCTAGTTTCAAAAAATATATAGGTTTTCTAGGTTTTCCTGGGTGCCGGCAGAGCTAGGGTTCAAAATCCACAGCTAGGCACTTTGGAAAAAAGGGCCAGTTTTCACTGTAAAAATGTCATGTGTCCATGTTGCGTTTTGGGCCGTTTCCTGTCATGTGGAAAAGGCCTACCAACACAAGTGAGGTACCATTTTTATCGGAAGACTTTAGGGAATGCAGGGTTTGTGGAATTTTGTGGATCCACGCAGATTTCAGAACTTTCCATCACAAAAATGTGAGGAAAATGTTTTTTCTTTTACAAAGTTTGAGGTTTGCAAGCGATTCTTTGTAACAGAACCTGGTGCGGGCCACACAAGTCACCCCATCCTGGATTCCCCTAGGTGTCTAGTTTTCAAAAATGTATAGGTTTGCTAGGTTTCCCTAGGGGCCAGCAGAGCTAGGGTTCAAAACCCACAGCTAGGTGCTTTGCAAAAAATTGGTAAAAATTCACTGTAAAAATGTGGTGTGTCCACGTTGCGTTTTGGGACATTTCCTGTCGTGGGCACTGGCCTGCCCACACAAGTGAGGTACCATTGATATCGGAAGACTTTGGGGAATGCGGGGTGGGTGGAATTTTGTGGATCCACACAGATTCCAGAACTTTCTATCACAGAAATGTGAGGAAAATTTATTTTTTTGACAATATTTGAGGTTTGCAAGGGATTCTGGGTAGCAGAACCTAGAGAGAGCCACACAAGTCACCCCTCCTGGATTTATCTGGGCTTCTAGTTTTCAAAAATGTATAGGTTTTCTAGGATTTCCTAGGTGCCGGTAGAGCTAGGGTTCAAAATCCACAGCTAGGCACTTTGCGAAAAAAGGGCCAGTTTTCACTGTAAAAATGTGGTGTATCCACATTGCATTTTGGTCCGTTTCCTGTTGTGGGCACTAGGCCTATCCACACAAGTGAGGTACCATTTTTATCAGAACACTTTGTAGAATGCGGGGTGGGTGGAATTTTGTGGATCCACGTAGATTCCAGAACTTTCCATGACAGAAATGTGAGGAAAATGTGTTCTTGTTTTGACAAAGTTTGAGGTTTGCAAGGTATTCTGGGTAACAGAACCTTGAGAGAGCCACACAAGTCACCCCCTCCTGGATTCCTCTGTGTGTCTAGTGTTCACAAATGTATAGGTTTGCTAGGTTTCCCTAGGTGACGGCAGAGCTAGGGTTCAAAATCCACAGCTAGGCACTTTGCAAAAAAAGGGTCAATTTTCAGTGTAAAAATGTGGTGTGTCCATGTTGTGTGTTGGGCCGTTTCCTGTCGCGGGCACTAGACCTACCCACACAAGTGAGGTACCATTTTTATTGTGAGACTTTGGAAAATGCGGGGTGGGTGGAAGTTTGTGCACCCACGCAAATTCCAGAACTTTCCATCACAGAAATGTGAGGAAAATTTGCTTTTGTTTTGACAAAGTTTGAGGTTTGCAAGGTATTCTGGGTAACAGAATCTTGAGAGAGCCACACAAGTCACCCCCTCCTGGATTCCTCTGGGTGTCTAGTGTTCACAAATGTATAGGTTTGCTAGGTTTCCCTAGGTGCCGGCAGAGCTAGGGTTCAAAATCCACAGCTAGGCACTTTGCAAAAAAAGGGTAAATTTTCAGTGTAAAAATGTGGTGTGTCCATGTTGTGTGTTGGGCCGTTTCCTGTCGCGGGCACTAGACCTACCCACACAAGTGAGGTACCATTGTTATCGGAAGACTTTGGGGAATGTGGGGTGGGTGGAATTTTGTGGATCCATGCAGATTCTTGAACTTTCCATCACAGAAATATGAGGATAATATGTTTTTTGACAAAGTTTGAGGTTTGCAAGGGATTCTGGGTAACAGAACCTGGTGAGAGCCAGACAAGTCACCCCTTCCTGGATTCCCTTGGGTATCTAGTTTTTGAAAATGTATAGGTTTGCTATGTTTCTCTAGGTGCCGGCAGAGCTATGGTTCAAAATCCACAGCTAGGCACTTTGCAAAAACCGTCAGCTTTCACTGTAAAAATGTGGTGTGTCCACGTTGCGGTTTGGGCCGTTTCCTGTCATGGGCACAAGGCCTACCCACACAAGTGAGATACCTTTTTATCGGAAGACTTTAGGGAATGCAGGGTGGGTGGAATGTTGATGATCCACGCAGATTCGAGAACTTTCCATCACAGAAATGTGAGGAAAATGATTTTCTTTTTACAAAGTTTCAGGTTTCCAAGCAATTCTGGGTAACAGAACCTGGTGAGAGCCACACATGTCACCCCATCCTGGATTTCCCTGGGTGTCTAACTTTCAAAAATGTATAGGTTTGCTAGTTTTCCATAGGTGCCGGCAGAGCTAGGGTTCAAAATCCACAGCAAGGCACTTTGCAAATAAAGGGTCAGTTCTCTCTGTAAAAATTTGGTGTGTCCTTGTTGCGTTTTGGGCCATTTCCTGTCACGGGCACAAGAACTACCCACAAAAGTGAGAAACCATTTTTATCGTAAGACTTTGGGGAATGCAGGGTTAGTGGAATTTTTGTGGATCCACGCAGATTCCAGAACTTTCCATCACATAAATGTGAGGAAAATGTTTTTTTTCCTAAAGCTTGAGGTTTGCAAGAGATTCTGGGTATTAGTACCTGGTAAGAGCCACACAAGTCACCCCATCCTGGATTCCCCTGAGTGTCTAGTTTTCAAAAATATACAGGTTTGCTGGGTTTCCTTAAGTGCCGGCAGAGCTAGGGTTCAAAATCCACAGATAGGCACTTTGAAAAAAAGGGTCAGTTTTCACAGTAAAAATGTGCTGTGTCCACGTTGCATTTTGGGCCGTTTCCTGTCACGGGCACAAGGCCTACCTACACAAGAGAGGTACAGTTGCTATCAGAAGACTTTTGGGAATGCAGGGTGGGGGGAATTTTGTGGATCCACACAGATTCCAGAACTTTCCATCACAGAAATGTAAGGAAATTTTATTTTACAAAGTTTGATGTTTGCAAGCGACTCTGGGTAACAGAACCTGGTGAGAGCCACACAAGTCACCCCATCCTGGATTACCCTGGGTGTTTAGTTTAAAAAAATGTATAGGTTTGCTAGGTTTCCCTATGTGCCGGCAGAGCTAGGGTTCAAAATCCACAGCTAGGCACTTTGCAAAAAAAGGGTCAGTTTTCACTGTAAAAATGTGGTGTGTCCACATTGCGTTTTGGGCCGGTTCTTGTCACGGGCACTAGGCCTACCCACACAAGTGAGGTAACACTTTTATCAGAAGACTATGGAGAATGCGGGGTGGGTAGAATTTTGTGGATCCATGCAGATTCCAGAACTTTCCATTACAGAAATGTGAGGAAAATGTGTTTTTTGACAAAGTTTGAGGCTTGCAAGGGATTCTGAGTATGAGAACCTGGAGAAAGCCACACAAGTCACCCCCTCCTGGATTCTTCTGGGAGTCTAGTTTTAAAAAATATATAGGTTTTCTAGGTTTTCCTAGGTGCCGGCAGAGCTAGGGTTCAAAATCCACAGCTAGGTACTTTGGAAAAAAGGGTCAGTTTTCACTGTAAAAATGTCATGTGTCCATGTTGCGTTTTGGGCCGTTTCCTGTCATGTGCACAAGGCCTACCAACACAAGTGAGGTACCATTGTTATCGGAAGACTTTGGGGAATGCGGGGTGGGTCGAATTTTGTGGATCCACACAGATTCCTGAACTTTCTATCACAGAAATGTGAGGAAACTTTATTTTTTTGACAACCTTTGAGGTTTGCAAGGGATTCTGGGTAGCAGAACCTAGAGAGAGCCACACAAGTCACCCCTCCTGGATTTCTCTGGGCTTCTAGTTTTCAAAAATGTATAGGTTTTCTAGGATTTCCTAGGTGCCGGTAGAGCTAGGGTTCAAAATCCACAGCTAGGCACTTTGCGAAAAAAGGGCCAGTTTTCACTGTAAAAATGTGGTGTATCCACATTGCATTTTGGGCCGTTTCCTGTTGCGGGCACTAGGCCTACCCACCCAAGTGAGGTACCATTTTTATCAGAACACTTTGTAGAATGCGGGGTGGGTGGAATTTTGTGGATCCACGTAGATTCCAGAACTTTCCATGACAGAAATGTGAGGAAAATGTGTTTTGTTTTGACAAAGTTTGAGGTTTGCAAGGTATTCTGGGTAACAGAACCTTGAGAGAGCCACACAAGTCACCCCCTCCTGGATTCCTCTGTGTGTCTAGTGTTCACAAATGTATAGGTTTGCTAGGTTTCCCTAGGTGACGGCAGAGCTAGGGTTCAAAATCCACAGCTAGGCACTTTGCAAAAAAAGGGTCAATTTTCAGTGTAAAAATGTTGTGTGTCCATGTTGTGTGTTGGGCCGTTTCCTGTCGCAGGCACTAGACCTACCCACACAAGTGAGGTACCATTTTTATTGTGAGAGTTTGGAAAATGCGGGGTGGGTGGAAGTTTGTGCACCCACGCAAATTCCAGAACTTTCCATCACAGAAATGTGAGGAAAATTTGCTTTTGTTTTGACAAAGTTTGATGTTTGCAAGGTATTCTGGGTAACAGAACCTTGAGAGAGCCACACAAGTCACCCCCACCTGGATTCCTCTGGGTGTCTAGTGTTCACAAATGTATAGGTTTGCTAGGTTTCCCTAGGTGCCGGCAGAGCTAGGGTTCAAAATCCACAGCTAGGCACTTTGCAAAAAAAGAGTCAATTTTCAGTGTAAAAATGTGGTGTGTCCATGTTGTGTGTTGGGCCGTTTCATGTCGCGGGCACTAGACCTACCCACACAAGTGAGGTACCATTGTTATCGGAAGACTTTGGGGAATGTGGGGTGCGTGGAATTTTGTGGATCCATGCAGATTCTTGAACTTTCCATCACAGAAATGTGAGGATAATATGTTTTTTGACAAAGTTTGAGGTTTGCAAGGGATTCTGGGTAACAGAACCTGGTGAGAGCCAGACAAGTCACCCATTCCTGGATTCCCTTGGGTATCTAGTTTTTTGAAAATGTATAGGTTTGCTATGTTTCTCTAGGTGCCGGCAGAGCTATGGTTCAAAATCCACAGCTAGGCACTTTGCAAAAAAAGGGTCAGCTTTCACTGTAAAAATGTGGTGTGTCCACGTTGCGGTTTGGGCCGTTTCCTGTCATGGGCACAAGGCCTACCCACACAAGTGAGATACCTTTTTTATCGGAAGACTTTAGGGAATGCAGGGTGGGTGGAATGTTGATGATCCACGCAGATTCGAGAACTTTCCATCACAGAAATGTGAGGAAAATGATTTTTTTTTTTACAAAGTTTCAGGTTTCCAAGCAATTCTGGGTAACAGAACCTGGTGAGAGCCACACAAGTCACCCCATCCTGGATTTCCCTGGGTGTCTAACTTTCAAAAATGTATAGGTTTGCTAGTTTTCCATAGGTGCCGGCAGAGCTAGGGTTCAAAATCCACAGCAAGGCACTTTGCAAAAAAAGAGTCAGTTCTCTCTGTAAAAATTTGGTGTGTCCATGTTGCGTTTTGGGCCATTTCCTGTCACGGGCACAAGAACTACCCACAAAAGTGAGAAGCCATTTTTATCTTAAGACTTTGGGGAATGCAGGGTTAGTGGAATTTTTGTGGATCCACGCAGATTCCAGAACTTTCCATCACATAAATGTGAAGAAAATGTTTTTTTTCCTAAAGCTTGAGGTTTGCAAGAGATTCTGGGTATTAGTACCTGGTAAGAGCCACACAAGTCACCCCATCCTGGATTCCCCTGAGTGTCTAGCTTTCAAAAATTTACAGGTTTGCTGGGTTTCCTTAAGTGCCGGCAGAGCTAGGGTTCAAAATCCACAGATAGGCACTTTGAAAAAAAGGGTCAGTTTTCACTGTAAAAATGTGCTGTGTCCACGTTGCATTTTGGGCCGTTTCCTGTCACGGGCACAAGGCCTACCCACACAAGAGAGGTACAGTTGCTATCAGAAGACTTTTGGGAATGCAGGGTGGGGGGAATTTTGTGGATCCACACAGATTCTAGAACTTTCCATCACAGAAATGTAAGGAAATTTTATTTTACAAAGTTTGATGTTTGCAAGCGACTCTGGGTAACAGAACCTGGTGAGAGCCACGCAAGTCACCCCATCCTGGATTCCCCTGGGTGTTTAGTTTAAAAAAATGTATAGGTTTGCTAGGTTTCCCTAGGTGCCGGCAGAGCTAGGGTTCAAAATCCACAGCTAGGCACTTTGCAAAAAAAGGGTCAGTTTTCACTGTAAAAATGTGGTGTGTCCACGTTGCGTTTTGGGCCGGTTCTTGTCACGGGCACTAGGCCTACCCACACAAGTGAGGTAACACTTTTATCAGAAGACTATGGAGAATGCGGGGTGGGTAGAATTTTGTGTATCCATGCAGATTCCAGAACTTTCCATTACAGAAATGTGAGGAAAATGTGTTTTTTGACAAAGTTTGAGGCTTGCAAGGGATTCTGAGTAACAGAACCTGGAGAAAGCCACACAAGTCACCCCCTCCTGGATTCTTCTGGGAGTCTAGTTTTAAAAAATATATAGGTTTTCTAGGTTTTCCTAGGTGCCGGCAGAGCTAGGGTTCAAAATCCACAGCTAGGCACTTTGGAAAAAAGGGTCAGTTTTCACTGTAAAAATGTCATGTGTCCATGTTGCGTTTTGGGCCGTTTCCTGTCTTGTGCACAAGGCCTACCAACACAAGTGAGGTACCATTGTTATCGGAAGACTTTGGGGAATGCGGGGTGGGTGGAATTTTGTGGATCCACCCAGATTTCAGAACTTTCTATCACAGAAATGTGATGAAACTTTATTTTTTTGACAACGTTTGAGGTTTGCAAGGGATTCTGGGTAGCAGAACCTAGAGAGAGCCACACAAGTCACCCCTCCTGGATTTCTCTGGGCTTCTAGTTTTCAAAAATGTACAGGCTTTCTAGGATTTCCTAGGTGCCGGTAGAGCTAGGGTTCAAAATCCACAGCTAGGCACTTTGCGAAAAAAGGGCCAGTTTTCACAGTACAAATGTGGTGTATCCACATTTTGATTTGGGCCATTTCCTGTCACGGGCACTAGGCCTACCCACACAAGTGAGGTACCATTTTTATCAGAGCACTTTGTAGAATGCGGGGTGGGTGGAATTTTGTGGATCCACGTAGATTCCAGATTTTTCCATGACAGAAATGTGAGGAAAATGTGTTTTTGTTTTGACAAAGTTTGAGGTTTGCAAGGTATTCTGGGTAACAGAACCTTGAGAGAGCCACACAAGTCACCCCCTCCTGGATTCCTCTGGGTGTCTAGTGTTCACAAATGTATAGGTTTGCTAGGTTTCCCTAGGTGACGGCAGAGCTGGGGTTCAAAATCCACAACTAGGCACTTTGCAAAAAAAGGGTCAGTTTTCACTGAAAAATGTGGTGTGTCCACGTTGCGTTTTGGGCCGTTTCCTGTCACAGGCACAAGGCCTACCCACACAAGTGAGGTACCATTTTTATTGTGAGACTTTGGAAAATGCGGGGTGGGTGGAAGTTTGTGCACCCACTCAAATTCCAGAACTTTCCATCACAGAAATGTCAGGAAAATGCTTTTTGTTTTACAAAGTTTGAGGTTTGCAAGAGATTCCGGGTAACAGAACCTGGTGAAAGACACACAAGTCACCCCATCCTAGATTCCACTGGGTGTCTAGTTTTAAAAAATGTATAGGTTTGCTAGGTTTCCCTAGGTGCTGGCAGAACTAGGGTTCAAAATCCACAGCTAGGCACTTTGCAAAAAAAGGGACAGTTTTCACTGTATAAATGTGGTGTGTCCACGTTGCGTTTTGGCCCATTTCCTGTCGCGGGCACTAGGCCTACCCACACAAGTGAGGTACAATTTTTATCGGGAGACTTAGGGGAACACATATTTGTAGAGCAACTGTTATTACCTATTGACTTTCGATGCGTTTCTGCCTTCCAAATGTAAGACAATGTGTAAAAAGAAGTCACATTGAAAAATGTCCTATAATTCACATGCTAGTATGGGTACCCACAATTCCGAAGATGTGCAAATAGCTACTGTTTCTAAACTCTATATTTTGTTCCCATTTCGTAAATACATAGGTGTCTTTGATACCTAGTTTTTACTCTTTATATTTTACCAAATGAATTGCTATATGCCCGGTATACAATGAAAAACCATTGCAAGATGCTGCTCAGTTATTGGCTCTGGGTTCCTCGGGTTCTTGGTGAACCTACAAGTCCTATATATCCCCACAACCAGAAGGGTCCAGTGGATGTAACGGTATATTGCTTTCAAACATCTGTCTTACTTAGAAGAAGTTGCAGGTGAAACGTTGGCACAAAGGGCTATTTTTTCAACTCATTTTCAATTTGACTTAATTTTAACTGTTAGTATTTATAAAAAACCTTGAAGGATACACACAATTGACCCCTTTCTGAATTCAGAATTGTGTCTACTTTTCAGAAATGTATTGCTTTTCGGGATCCATTATTGCTTTCACACCCATTTCTACCACTAACTGGAAGGAGGTTGAAAGCACAAAAAGTAGCAAAAATAGTCTATGTCCCAGTAAAATGGCAAAACTGTGTAAAAACTTTTGGTTTTCTGACAAAAGTCTGCCTGTTCCTGAAAGCTGGGAAGATAGTGATTTCAGCACCACAAACCCTTTGCTGATACCATTTGGAGGGGAAAAAACAGACGCTTTCTTCTGCAGCACTTTTTCACCATTTATAAAATATATAAAATTTTGCTGTGTTTTAGCTAATTTCTGGGTCCCCTCCAGGGGAATACACAAACCCTGGATACCTTTAAAATCCCCATGATGTTGGAAGAAAAAGACGCAAATTTGGCGTGGATACCTTATGTGGACAAAAAGTTACAGGGGCCTAAGCAAGAACTACCCCAAATAGCCAAAAAAGGCTTAGCACAGGAGGGGGGGAGGGAAAGGCCTAGCAGCGAAAGGGTTAAGTCTTTTGTTAGCAGCAAATGACAAATGTTCTAGTTGTGTCTCCACAACTTACTTTGTAGAAAAGTTCACACGTGCCTTTTTAGATAGTTTTTGCTTTCCAGTGGCACTGCGCTGTGATAATACTGCTTACCGAAATTTCCAATGCTTCAGGAACAAGGCTTGCGGTGAAGGATCCAACGATAGCACAGGAATACTCTCAGGTAAGTTTGAGTGTGAGGGCTCACAGGACCTCTTCCCTCTTTCAGGGTGAGTAAGCCAAGCAAGAATGCAGGGCCTTGGGGGCAGCACTGATATTGCTGTGCCCAAGATGGCTGCCATTCCCGATATCTTCAGGAAGGGCATGTTTTCTAGAAAGATTCCAGGAAGGAGGCCTTTCCATTTGGCTATGAGGAGCCCTAAAGGAAGAGAGGCCCAAGGATCTGACAGAAGAACCTATGGGCATATTTACAAAGAAATGACGGAGTACGGAGCTTGGGCATATTTTGCAGCGCCACACACCGCCATTTCCAAAACACAGGGATGCGCCGCATTTACAACAATACGGCACACCCTTGTGTTTTCCCTAGCTCTAAAAATAGCTGCCTAGCGCCAACACAGACACCCTTGCACCATAGTGCAAGGGTGATGGCACAATGTTGCCTGCGTTGCAAGGAATGATTGTTTATGTGCAGGAAGGTGTCCCTTCCAGTATATAAACAATCATTAAATAATGACGATTTGTTACTTCTATGTCTGCTGCATCCTGCACATAAACAATCATCACTGGCATTTTGCTCTTTCTATGTCTGCTGCAGGATGCAGTACACATAGAAAAAGCAAAAACTAGGAGAAAATAAAGTATTTCTCCTCGTTGCGGCATTCTAATGCCTGCTATTGCATGGCATTTGCTTTTGACGCTGCCTCAGATTTACACCACCTTGTAAATCTGGGGCAGCCTCAAAAAGCAATAGCTGTTGTGGTGGAACACCCTCAGAAATACCCATTGCACGCCCCTTTCATGCAGGTACCTGCAAGAAAGGGTACCCTATTTACAAAGTGGCGTTAGGCCACAAAAAGTGGCTTGACGCCACTTTGTAAATATGGTGCAGGGCAGTGCGCCACCAGAGCGTCAAATAAAGTGACATTCCGTGGTGCAATCCCCTTGTTGTAAATAAACCCCGAGTGTTATTGGGATGGGCTGGAAGGCTGATGCATGTACTGCGGTGTAGTAATGGTCCAGGAGGATGATCTGCTTGCTATGTGGTGGCCTAAGGGTCCCACTAGATGATCTGCATGCAATGTTATCATCTCATGAGCCTAATGTGTTCAAAGAGGGCGGGAAATGGTTACCAGAGAAGTCAACATGGAATAAATGTGTGTGGTACAGACTGTGCAAGCGGTGCGTGGCACAACAGTAGCGGTGACACAGGTAGTGGGTTTTAGTTGATTTTTGAGCTCGTCAAAAACGTTTTAAAAACAATTGCTACAATTAATTTATGGTTGTAGAAAACAAGTTTGAGCAATACCTGTGCAATATATTTTTTGTATGATCTCAGAGCATCAAGCTATAGTTCCTTACAGGCACTCTTATAATCAGAGTGCCAATTATGCTTTAAGGGCTTGATTCACAAAAGGCATTTTTCAGCACATAAAGTAGTACTACTTTACACACTACAAAATGGAATTCACAAACCTGCCACCGACGATCTCTATCTTTGCCTCTTCTAGCAGTAGTATATGAGGGACAGACAAAAGGGAGTATTGGGAAAACCGGGAATTCATTACTACTAACTTAGTGGCGTTTTCGGAAAATTTAAGGAGGGTTTTAAAATGGGACATGCACATACAAAGTGCACATCAGCATGTGGAGTTCTACACTGTGCCTTTCCTTTGACCCTCCTCACCACACAACAGTGCGTCAGAAGCTCCACACAACAGTGCGTCAAAAACTACAATGGTTGTGCTACACATGCCCATATCACATGGCATCACAAACATGGCTCTGGTTCTGAGGTGATTTAAAAAAACAGATTAAACAAGATTCAACAAAAAAGAATATTGTGACCTTGTGCTTTGTGCTAGAGACTTTAAAGCAGTTATTGCTGCCATTGGCTTCACAACCTTGACACTGAGGATCAGTCTTGTCACGCTTGTGTATGTGTTAGGTTGCATTAGGATTGTTTGCCCTTGAATCGTCAGTAACTCGAGTAATTTGCATTGCCTTATGGCCCACCATGTAAAGTCCTATCATAGGAGCCGAGAGCAAGCCTGCCCATGGCATCCAATCTCCTGACTTGGATAGTGAGGCTAGACGCCTGTATCACTGTCTACATAGCAGCTTTTGATGGGGTGGCCCATAGCATTCTACTGAGGTTTTCACTCAACTCTCTTTCTGCCCAGAATCGGCCCATATAAAATACAGATTCTGTACTATGCTGATGGTCTGATTATATTGGACCAAACTGCAATAGGCCTAAAAAATCCATTAATGAATTGCATAACTGCAAACTAAATAATACATCACATGCCAATCAACTTAAAACCAACCAATGTTATTTGGGAACATTAAAAAAAAAATCTAAAGAAAATGGTTTCTAGCTACATCCTCTTTATCCCTCACAACCACCCACAATTTTTTAGAAGTTTGGATGAAGGATAAGTTGTCTACCCTCTACCACCTATTCACTTTTAAAACAAAGCTCCGGCATTAATCTTCACCTTACACAGACTTAATGCAAAACAGGCAAGTCCCTCAGCTTAAGGTATATTGAAGCTCATTAAGATCAAGTTCTTACCATCACTCAAGTATAGTCTGTTCGTCTTTCCTGACAGAATGGTACCCACTCTAGCCCTTTTATCAATATAGATTGTATAGAAGAATCTCTCATCTTCCCCAGAACGCAAGCAGGTCACAAATACAGCTAGAATTTGAGTTACTTCAACGAGACCTCTCATGCAAGGCAGTCCATATTAAATAGTGCCATCAGTTTAGATATAGAAAAGAGGGCTCACTTAAAGCGAAACTCTACTCAATCTTACAAAATCGAAAGATTCTTGAGTTCACTGCAATGCCCAGCGGGCCCCTTGTAGGGTGCTCTTTTATGGAGGTCTGTTAGGATAAGACGCCATTGTGAAATGTAAATGGATGTGCTCAGAATGTAGATTAGGGTAATATGAATTACACGTTAGCTATGCTAGTGCGGTCTCTGCCATAACCTATAGAGTCAGAAGCTTACCACAATTTGGTCAGTTTTTAAATATCCCCAGATATACAATATACATTGAGGGTTGTCAATTGTTTTATGTGATTGGGTATCTTTGTTAATAACACACTCACACCTCCCCATTCACCAGTAGATTAGGTAATTGGTCCTGAAGAATTGCCCTGATCGATTGTGACTACCAGCGGCAAGACATGTGGACCTTTGTACACACTATTTAATGAGCTGCATTGGACCATTATCTCCACATTCAGACACACACTGCTTTTAATCATAACAAGAGGGCCCACATATTAAATTTGTTAGGGTACATCTTAGCTATTTTAATTTCACATCACACCAATCTATACTCAGAGCACCTCCAGCCACACTTCACAATGGCATCTTATTCTAAATGAACTCCAGCAAAGAGCCCCCTCGAGGGGCCCGTTGGGCATTGCAGCACTGGCCCAACATGGAGCTGCCCGATGATGAAGCATGACACCCACCTGTGTGTGTGAGGGCTCTTGCTACTGAGCAATCAGATCTCCTGATCTGCTTTCTCAGTTCCCCCCGACAATATCTTTCTCCATATCTTTCTTCTTCCCTTTGACTCTAGAGGAACTGCATACCCCATTGGTTCATATACTTTTAAAAAATGACTGTGGTTGTTAGGTTTTCATGGGTGGTGGCGGAGCATGGCGCCAAATCCAACAGCTACCCCTATTGCTGATCTCTCTATGTAGAACTTGGGAGAATGCTGTGTAGTAGCAAATGCGTGGCTGCCTGCTGATTCCAGAAGTTTTCCTCACAGAAATGTGAGGAAAATATGTGTTTTTAATTAATATTTAAGGTTTGCAGGGCATTGTGGGTAAAATAACGGTGTGGGATGCATATAAAACACTCCACTCTAGTCTACCCCAGATGTTTAGCTTTCAAAATTGTCTGGGTCTAGTAGGGTTTTCCAGGTGGCAGCTTGACCAAGCCCAAAAAGTGCAGCCACTCACCATTGCAAGTGGGATGATACTGGGAGCTAACCAAACAGAAATAAATGTCCTCTTGCTTGCCATTGGGATGGGATGGTTTAGTCTGCAGGGGAGCAGAAAGTCTGTTGAGGTTTTAGGGGTGAGAGGGGGGCCTGATGTTAGGAAGAGAACGACTCACCCCGTTACTTTAAAAAAATATATATATATTGCTGCCATACAGTGAGCTTTCTGCCCCCCCGGGCAGATTAAGGGTAATTACCTATGGGGGGCAGAAAGACTGTTGACTCATTTAGTTGGAGGGGCATGGCTATGCCCATGCTGGGTAGCCCTAACTTCTATATTTTAAAAATAAACATTCCCTGGCTTCTAGTGGACTTTCTGGCCCCCGGGTGGCAGATCGAGGGTATTTACTCCAATCTGCCCACTGGGGACAAAAAGACTGTTGCCCCCTTTAGTTGGGGTGGGGGCAAAACCATGCCCCTGGTGGGCAGCCCCCACCCTTACTTAAAAAGAAAATCCTGTCTGGATTCTAGTGGGCTTTCTGCCCCCCCAGGGTAGATCAAGGGTAATAACCTCCATATGCCGGGGGGGGGGCAGAAAGACTGTTGCTTCATTTTATTGGGGTGGGGGTATAGTCATGCCCATGCTGGGCAGCCCCCACCCCTAAAAACATATAAAATGACTAATCCCTGGTGTCTAGTGGGCTTTCTGCCCCTGCTGGCAGATTGGGGCCTCCCAAGGGGGGCAGAAAGACTGCTATAAACAAATATAGCTGGGGGAGCAAAAGCCCTTGCCCAAGAGGCTACTCCCCCCTCCGTGGTGTCCAGTGGGTGGCTCCCTTCCTGGGGATCGCTCTCCTGTGGCGATCCCCAAGCAGGGATCCACTTCGCAGACATACATTTGGAAAGGGGAGATTCTCCCCTTTCCAACAATATATCTTCCATTAGAATCAGTGCTCGGGGTTGGGATAGCTCTCCAAGCACTGATTCAGTGAAAGTAAAACAATCCCATTGCCTCATTTTACTTTCCTTTTTACTACAATGACGTCAGTGCACCCTGCATGTCGATCATCATTGTAGTAAAAAAAAAAACAATTAGGATGCTAGGGAAGATCTTCCCAAGCAGCCTGATCAAAAAAATAATAATAAATAAATAAAGGACTCCCTCTGGTGCTCAGCACCAGAGGGGCCTTCAAGTACCTCGTAAGTGTCGGCCAATGGCTGACACGCACTGGGAAGGTAGTGCAAGTGTCGGCCATTGGCCAATACCCGCACTTAACATGTTAATTTAGATTATGCAAAGTCTGGTTTATAAATAGGGTTTTACCTAGATTGAGATATTGACATTTTTTTAGATTGCTAGCTACTGTATATGATGTTGTTTGTGCCGTGACCATTGTGTTTCATTTGATTAATTTGGATGTCATTGGTAGAGTGAATCTGGCACCCTTTTCAAAATTTTTATGAAACTGAGGCTAGATGCAGATGGGAAACACCCATTACAACGATGGTAATTGGATGCGGTGCCATCGCAACGCGACCTTTACATCGCAGGATCTTTTGCATCACATGCTTTTACCACGAATGCTACAACTGCGAATTGACATTTCGATCGCAAACACACTTACAACGCGTGACAATAAAAGGGAATTAAGATGCCAGCAACGCGTTACAAATAAAAGGGAATTAAGATGCCTACGTGCTTGCAGCATATTGAAATATTAAATTTCAGAATGTAACAGCTAAAACAATTGATTTGGACTGAAAATATTGAGGACGTACCTTTTTAGCATTCTCTAACTATATTTGGTTAATCCTTATCGGTCTTCACATCTTTTTGCATAGTAAAAGCATAGTACCTTACTGTACGTTTAATAAGCATATTTGAACATCGGATTTGCTCTTAAGCTTTGTCCTTTATCCATGTTCACAGTAGGCGATTACGTCGGCGCGCATACGTTACTGCCGTTGTTCCGGGAATCATCGTGAGACAGAGAGCAGGTGGAAAGCAGAGCTCCGTCAAGGTAAGTGAGTTTAACTTAATTATGTACACTATGTACATTCAGTTCAATGTTAATATCTCTCATAATTTCTTTAAGGTTCGATCCGCATATATGCACACTCCTTTATATCACATACACACGACTTAAAATATTGAGGAGGTACATTTTTTTGCATTCTCGAAATATGGTTAATCCTTATCGGTCATATATGCACACTCCTTTATATCACATACACACGACTTAAAATATTGAGGAGGTACATTTTTTTGCATTCTCGAAATATGGTTAATCCTTATCGGTCTTCCGTACATTCTCGAAATATGGTTAATCCTTATCGGTCATGTACGTTTAATAAGCATATTTGAACATCGGATTTGCTCTTAAGCTTTGTCCTTTATCCATGTTCACAGTAGGCGATTACGTCGGCGCGCATACGTTACTGCCGTTGTTCCGGGAATCATCGTGAGACAGAGAGCAGGTGGAAAGCAGAGCTCCGTCAATGTAAGTGAGTATAACTTAATTATGTACACTATGTACATTCAGTTCAATGTTAATATCTCTCATAATTTCTTTAAGGTTCGATGCGCATATATGCACACTCCTTTATATCACATACACATGACTTAAAATATTGAGGAGGTACATTTTTTTGCATTCTCGAAAAATGGTTAATCCTTATCGGTCATATATGCACACTCCTTTATATCACATACACACGACTTAAAATATTGAGGAGGTACATTTTTTTGCATTCTCGAAATATGGTTAATCCTTATCGGTCTTCCGTACATTCTCGAAATATGGTTAATCCTTATCGGTCATATATGCACACTCCTTTATATCACATACACACGACTTAAAATATTGAGGAGGTACATTTTTTTGCATTCTCGAAATATGGTTAATCCTTATCGGTCTTCCGTACATTCTCGAAATATGGTTAATCCTTATCGGTCATATATGCACACTCCTTTATATCACATACACACGACTTAAAATATTGAGGAGGTACATTTTTTTGCATTCTCGAAATATGGTTAATCCTTATCGGTCTTCCGTACAGAATCATTGGCAGCTAAAAGCATAGTACGTTAATGTACGTTTAATAAACCTATTTGAACATCGGATTTTATCTTAACCTTTCTCCTTTTTCCATGTTCACACTAGGCGATTACGTCGGTCGTGAGACAGAGAGCAGGTGGAAAGCAGCAGAGCTCCGTCAAGGTAAGTGAGTTTAACTTAATTATGTACATTCAGTTCAATGTTAATATCTCTCAGGTTCGATGCGCATACCTTACACAGTTTTTAGCCTGCTAAGCATAATCGTTAATAGAGTACAATTCAATAAGGCCTTTGATAACGCAAAACACATTTGGTTACTCCATGTTGCTACTCTGAGTAGGTCTGATAAAGGTATATTCAGTGTTTGGAAGGACACTGACGCTCACATAGCCATTGTTCTGTGACAATCTGTAGGACGTTTTCTGAAAGCACAACCTCCTCTGATTCCATCGATTGTAATTTTCCACACGCCTATTCAAACTTAGGAAGGCAGATCATATACATAGCTATAACTTAGCAATCAGTTCTATGGGTTGTAGTCTTCAGCAATGCCTGCCTAACCGGAATAGCAAGAGCGTGGGTGGCATATGGTCATTCACCCTCCAAGTTTGAAATTTTCCACACGCCAACAACAGCTTTGGTTGCTTTACTGACTGACACATAATATTAATAAACAGATGTCAAGAAACTCCAAGAGCAACAGTTATTTCCAGGTAAAGCTTTACTTCACCAAAAACATGCAGCTTGTGTAATAAATCTTCAGCTGTGAAAGCTAGAAGGTGCTGTTGTGAATTTAATTCCACTATTAACTTTTTACATGCACATCATTGAATTGTTATTTCTTTTCACGATTGAAATATTACATGGACATGATTGGATTCTTATTTCATTTCACTTATTTATTCGCTTTTGTTGTACCATATAAAAACACATATTACATTTATTACTTTTTCAGATTATTGCGTTAATATAATACAAATTTCAGCATGTTGTTTTATGTACATTTAAATTATATCCTGGTTCACATTGGACTTCATGACAGAAATTAGGCACATTTAATTTTCACTGTAAGCGCTGACGCAATAAGTAACGTTTTGCATTATTGTTTGACTTTAGAAGAAAAATGCAGGTGGAACTTTAGCATATAACATGTATGGTATTGTTTATTAAACAAATATTATACTTATTAGGTATTATTGATTTAATTGAACAAATATGTTGGGTGGTACGTTTGAATATTACATTTATGGAATGGTTTCTTATACAGTTATAATACTTGGACATTGATTATTACTTATGATTTGTTGTTTGCAAAACAAATTGAACATGTTTCACATCGGATTTTGTTCGGCTTCTTGGTTGGATGGTATTGTGTGGGTTAATAGAACAGCATTTTTGGGAAAAGGGCTGGCTGGCATGCATGCGGTGTGCAAAATGAGCGGTTAACCCTAATCACAGTCTGCCACATTCTGCAGTTTTATGCATTTGTCGATTTATGGACACATTTGTGTAGACTACAGGAATCTTTTGGCTTACATTTGGGATGCGAGAAAGGAAAGTACAAAAATTCGTAGGCAAAGGAATTCAGTATATGTGCAATTGAAGCTAGGTAGTCAGAAGCCACAGACAATGTAAAAAGTTTTAGTGCTGCTAATAGTCTTGCAGACATTTCTTTTGTTCGGTGGGAAATACGTGGATGTAGAGTACCTGCTAACGATTGTGACATTCACAATTCCTGGTAACTTTGCTCCTTTTGCAAGATCTCTAAAAAATTGTAGAAATTAGGGTGAGGTTTGCCAATACTGTTGTTTAAAGAGTTATGCCAACCCTCTATGGCATTGTTTGTCTTTGCTCCTCCCTCTAAGCAGGTCGAGTAGCAGTTCCACCAGTCCACAAGGAAACGTGGTTTCCTCCGGCGACCCGACCTGCTTAGATGGCCAATCCATGTGTCTTCGAAATAGTTTAAAATTGGTGCCAATTTTTCTTCATTTGCCATAAAGTACTCTGACTCTGTAATTGATGTGTAGTACTCGTCTACACTGTCAGGAGGAACAAAGCAAAGGGCGTTTAGTTTTTTAAGCTCAAACTGTAGTTTGCTGTCAGATGCATAATCCTCAATTAGGGATGTATTTTGAATTTTACGCCAAAACGCCTGAGAAAAGTGGAAAAAACATCCTTGGATTTGGGTATCCATGTACAATTTGTTTATAATATTCATCATTGGTAACTCAAAGTCCATGATTACTTTTCTCAGACTTTTGTTTGGAATTTTTACTTTTAGGACTGACAAAAATTCATTATACGTTGAGGATTGTTTGTCTGGTAGTAAACTGTACACTAAAGGAACTACTGTGTTGTTAACGTAGCCGTGAATTGTGTATATTTGGGTGAAAGGGGTGGGCGTACTTTTAAACGTACCATCCATCATCCAAATATCACTGTTCTACAATGTTTAGATTACGGGGGTACTAAACATTAAAATCCGCTTTGAGGGTTTTCATTGTCATGCAATATAAAAGGTTCGTTTGAAACAGTAAGAGAGAGTTCATGAGGAATTGTTATATCCGAAAAGGTTTGTGGTGTAACGCGTTTAGGGTTATTTGCCTGTTTCTTACGTTGGATTATTCTACGCAAGTTGGGAATAGTGGGCATACTACTGGCAACATGTTCAGGAATGTGTTGTGATACCTCCCTTAAAATAGCACCGCACGGGTCATTGGAGTTGCCTGCAATCACTTTCATTTCATTTATAGATTCTCTCACTTCAATAGCCGTTGCAGAGGCAGAGTGGTTATGGTCTGTGCTTCTTAAAACAGAGTCACCCAGAGTAACCGCTCTGCCTCTGCAATGGCTGGAGTAGTAGTGCACACACCTCCAATGACCCCGTGGCTCCGAATGTCTCTCTTTACAATATACATAACCACTATGTTTTAGTAGACGGTTTCCTCTGCTGGAGGTGATGTATTTGGCCATCTTTGGAACAGACATTAGCTCTAAAAAAAAAAAGAGAAAGAAAAGCAAAATCAGTTTCTATACACAAACATGTACATAGTTTACTGTTGTGAGTCGTAAAAGGTGTAAACGGTTATAGGTACATTACTGCAACAAAAGGAGACAATAATTTTTTCGAGAGCAGCAATAACCATACACAATTTGGGGTACATTACAAATGGTGCAAATGTTTCTTTGAATGAAGCGATACCAAAGGGGATGATGGACGGAGCGTTAGAGCAAATCAAACACTCACCCACAGTCAACTGATCTGGGTTTAATCCATCATCATTATTTGAATAGCACCTATAAACTTTCGATACGTATGTTGGAATTTATTAGCTGTACCAAAAATAGAATAGGTTCAATCACAAACTATCTTTTTCATCTGTTTTACCTTTTAGACTAGTGTGCTCGGGCACTTAGCGAAAAGACCAAAATATCTTGCTTTCCTTGCAACTCCGTTCACTTGGAGACTCTGTAACAACAAAGAAAAAATATTTTTGCAGAGGGATTATTAGTTTGGTGACACAATTGGAGCAGTGGTTTTGGTCGGGTACATGTAATGGATTGTTCAAATGTGGACATTTAGGGGTCGATTCCGATTCGGGCCGGAAATCTCTCCGACCGAGCCGGACCCGGAGAGATTTCCGACCGAATCGGACCCGTGCAGTCCGACCGAACGAGTACGATGCGCACGTATGCCATCGGACTCGAGTCGGTCGGACTCCCATTGAAGTCAATGGGAGCCTGTCGTACAACGCGTACGCGGGCTCCCATTGACTCAATGGGTGCGATGCGGACAAGTGCGCCCCCTACAGCGTGTACGCGGCGAAGCGATTCGCGCCGTACACGCACAGGTAGGGGGACCCATGGGTCCCCCTGTGTGCGACTCGCGCGGCTACGCGTACAGGGGTCCGACACGGACCCCCAAAGTACGGCTCCGACAGCTCTTTCGAGCCGGAGTGCGCGGCTCGGTCGGACTGCTCGCGGCGTGCATCGTACTTACCCGTCCGGGGAACGTCTCCATTGCGCGGTGCGAGTCGAGTCCGAGCGAGTCGGTCGGTGCGGTTAGACCCGGGAACGAGTCGGTCGGAGCGGTCGGGACGCCCGGACGAGTCGGTCGGAGATTTCGCATCGTACTCGCTCGCCCGGACGCGCGTACGAATCGGTCGGGAAATAGGGCTCCGAATCGGATCCGGTTAAGCCGAATCCGATTCGGAGCCCTACCGGCCGAGATCGGAATCGGCCCCTAAGTGTGTTACACCACATTATATAAAGTTAAAGGTAGTGTTTTTGTTTAACTGTATGGATTATTTGTACTTTGAACGGACTTAGCAGTGCCAGCCCACAGTAACAAAACCGCTCCCCTCCCCCACTTTCCAGCCTCCCAGTGAAACACCCAATGCCCAGTCCGGACAGTCCGGCCCTGCTATCACCCTCCAATGGTGCCCCTCATCTTCACATAGACCACCATCCATCCGTACAGTGATCCATACACTCTTACAGCCATCCATTTATTCACTCATGCATCCAGCCATTTACCCTTTCGACCCATCCAGCCATCCTTTCACTTACTCATCCATCCACCCGTTCACACTTTAAGTCATTCATCTCCCTTTTTCTCTCCATCCCCTTTCACTTATCCATCCATCCTTCCACCCACCCACCTATGTACTCAGCCATTCATTAATCTATCCATTGACCCTATTACTCATCCATCCTTTCACTCTTCCATCCATCCTTCCACCCACTTATCTACTCAGCCATTCATTAATCTATCCATTCAACCTATTACTCATCCATCCTTTCACTCTTCCATCCATCCTTCCACCCACCCACTTATCTACTCAGCCATTCATTAATCTATCCATTCAACCTATTACTCATCCATCCTTTCACTCTTCCATCCATCCACCCACCCACCTATCTACTCAGCCATTCATTAATAAATCTAAATCTAAATCCATATTTGTAAAGCGCGAACTACTCACCCTTACGGGTGTCAAGGCGCTGGGGGCCATTGTGGAAATTAAGTGAGCTATTGCCCAGAGTCACAGGGTGCTGAGCTGAGCAGCCGCCGGAGCCAGGGATCGAACCGTGACCCCTGTGCTCCGAAGTCAGCTGCCCTGGCCGCTGCACCACACCTTACTCATCCATCCACTCTTCCATCCATCCTTCCACCCACCCACCTATCTACTCAGCCATTCATTAATCTATCCATTCAACCTATTACTCATCCATCCTTTCACTCTTCCATCCATCCATCCACCCACCCACCTATCTACTCAGCCATTCATTAATAAATCTAAATCTAAATCCATATTTGTAAAGCGCGAACTACTCACCCTTACGGGTGTCAAGGCGCTGGGGGCCATTGTGGAAATTAAGTGAGCTATTGCCCAGAGTCACAGGGTGCTGAGCTGAGCAGCCGCCGGAGCCAGGGATTGAACCGTGACCCCTGTGCTCCGAAGTCAGCTGCCCTGGCCACTGCACCACACCTTACTCATCCATCCTTTCACTCTTCCAACCATCCTTCCACCCACCCACCTATCTACTCAGCCATTCATTAATCTATCCATTCACCCTATTACTCATCCATCCTTTCACTCTTCCATCCATCCTTCCACCCACCCACCCACCTATCTACTCAGCCATTCATTAATCTATCCATTCACCCTATTACTCATCCCTCCTTTCACTCTTCCATCCACCCTTTCACCCATCCATTCACCCTTCCACTTATCAATCCATACATCCATCCTTTCACACACCCATCCACCCTTTTACCCATCCATCTACCCATCCACCCATACATCCATCTATTTACCTTTCCTCTCATCCATACTCCCACTCATCCACTCATCCATCCTTTCATTATGTATCCATTCAGGCTTTCATTGATCCATTGATCCTTTGACTAAACCATCCAGCCATTCACACAGCCCTTCAATTATTTACTTGCACACCTTTTCACATTATGAGCTGACCCTTTGCTTGCAAAGTTGCAGACAAAAGAGGCACATTAACAACTTCACCTCGCTGTACTTCCGAAAGCAAGGAGTGGCGTGGGGTGGGGGAGGGTTCCTTATGCCCTTGCACATAAGGGGTCGCTTTAAAGGGGGTGTTTGGTGTAATTAAAAGGCGTGGTTTAAAACACCCAGGCCTAAAAACGGTGCTTAGTATTGTGTTCAGCGCGACTGGTATGTTGTTTTCGGTAATTGCATCTAGATATATAATACAGCAGGTAGCATTACAACAAAAACAAGATGGGACAATTGGCTATGTCAATGGTTGTTAGTTACTTAAGATAGTAAATCAGAAACCATGGCTTTGTTGTTCCGTTTAAAAAAATGAGACAGTAAAAGAACGATTTCCGCTCCCAGCCTGCAACCAACCTCCCCCTGTCTCCATCTAACACCTCTCCTACTGCAAATCAGTACAATTAATTTTCGGACAAAAGCATAAACAAACGCTAACGTACAGTTAGCACTTAGCAAAAGACACTTTTGGGCACGCTATAAATTGCAAACCGGACAGTATAGGGAGTGTACGCTTGTGAAACTGACAAACAATTCAGTTACGCAAGTTTGATTGAACGTTGTTACGACATATGCTCTATTTATATGGTGAGTACTTACAAGCTTTGCTGCGGGAGGGATTGCTCTCGATTTTCGCTTTTGGAAAACGCAGAGTTTGCAGTTAACACTCTGGGAAAATGTGAACAAAAATACTGTTAGTGCATTTACTGCTATAGGAAAGTTAACGGGATTACATTACAGGAATTAAAGGCACTTACTTGTTTCGGTTAATGTCTCAGCTGAAGGTCACCCTCATATATGCGCAGATCTCAGCACCTGGGTAGTAGTCAGGACGTAAGCAGAACGCTTCTGGTGTGCCGTGGGAACTGGTCAGAACTGGCCTGCAAATGGAGTGCGCCTCCTTTTATACCTTTTATACCCTACTTCAAGTGTTGCTATTTTTAAAATAAAATATGGTTAATTAACCACTTTTAAAACCAGTTATTATCAGGTTTAAATACATTATTTAGCCATGCTTTGCAGACTTCCCAGCACAGGGAGTTAATGGAAACAGAAAAAATACGATGTAACGGGAGACGATGTAATCAGCTGCGTTGTAATTGCACCAAACAGCCGAGACACTACAATCGCGTGGCAACAGCATGCGCAGTAAATGCGTGCTATGTAATGGCTTTTCCGATGTTAAAACAGCGGGGTGATTGCTTGCGTTGTTACGGTTTGCGATGTATCATCATACATCCGATGCAGATTGTTATTGATATTACTTCTCACATCATGACTGGACTAAAATGGTGGTCCATTTTTTACCTTGTTGTGTTTTAAGGGGCTCCAATCACTGTTCACTACATTCAGCGGAGGTTGACAATTAGATTTAGATGTTTGTCACTTTTCTTGGTTATTAAGTCATTATTTCTGATGCTTTGAATAGCACATTGTATGGATAACTGAATCGGAACATAATAATTTTTGTGTAATTGGTGCTTTTCAACTATCAAAATAGCCATTCATTTGAGGCTATAGTTAAACCATTGTAAGGTTTGAAAAGACTTAAATGGCAGTTCTTTTCTTGACCGGTTGAATAGATTCTGGCCGTAGATGTTTGTTGTGATTCCCAGGTGATTTGTTTTGAGCTACTAGCTTGGGAACTATAAAAAAGAGTGAAAATATATATATATCCTGTACACTGGCATAATAAAAGTGAAGACAAAATGCTGATCTTTACAGAGCTGTGGCGCTTGTTTCTTTGGTCCCGGCATCTGATGAGAGGAGAGACAGGGAACTAGGAGCAGATTTTGATTGAGATATATATATATATATATATTGGGTTCATGAGTGTCTGAGTGAGTGTGTGCATGAGTGTCTGAGGGAGTCTCTGAGTGGGTGCTTCAGTGCCTATGTGGGTCTATGAGTGTGTGCATGAGTGTCTGTCTGTATGTGAGAATGGGGTGAGAGTGTCTGGATGTCACAGGGGGTATAAGAGATTCTGTCAGAGTGGGAGTGGGAGTACATCATTTTTTTACTCACAGCGAGATTCGCCGATCCATTGTGGATTTGCAGGGGGGCTGCACTGAGCCACACAATGAATCAGTGGATATCTCCCGTGACAAAAAAACAGTTTTCTGGCAATTTGCTGCCCATTGTACAAGCTTTTCCCACATTCATTACACAAACATGGGGTCAGGAAAGCTCTAACCTGACCCCTTCATTTATTTTAGATGCAACTTTTCAACCCCGGGGAACGCCTCCCGATATATAAAATGGCGGCTGCAACTTTTCTGTGAAGTTGCGCCCTGCCAATCAGGACCTTGCTTTGGTGAGAAAAAAACAAAGGTTACAGGGACATTAACGTTAGGTTCAGATTTTACACCTACAAAACCATCGAAATTCAGCAGTTTTAGTTATCTCAAGTAACTATAACTCAGGCACTAAGGTAACTATAACTTAGTGTACAGTTTTCTCATCAATAATTTTACAGCAAATGTTGCAGTGATATAATCAATGATGTCATAGAAGATGTCATGAGTGATGTAATATGTGGAGTAATTAGCAGTGCATGTCAAGAGTTATAGTTTCTAGGGATTTTTTTAAGGTAAAGTAATATTTAATTACCATACGTTAATCCAACTGCCTTGGGCATTGCACAGTGGGGGGTTAGCTGCAGATCCTGGCCTGAAGCCAGTCCCAGCAGCCTTCCCCCACATGCAGCCTACCCCACGTCGTGCACGGTCTTTGGGCGTGCACAGCGAGAGGGTTCGCCACAAGGCCTGGCCTAAGTCCAGGCTCTGTGGCCAACCTTCTAAAGGTAGCCAATCTGTGGGCCCTCCCCCCAGGCTGCATTTGGCCCCAGGGGCCTCATCCCCTGGGGCCTGGCACATTTAGTTGAGGAGGGGGTATGTTTCCTCCTCCCTGGGCCAATTTTGGCCGCAGGGACCCCATCCCCTGGGACTCTGCACATGTTTTAGGGAAGGGAAGTATGTGCCCCCTCCCTGGGCCATTTTGGCCCTGTGGAGACCATCCCCAGGCCCACCACTATATCTGTGGGGGAGTGGGGCAGGCATACCCCTCCCTGGGCTGATTTCGGCCCCGGGGACCTCATCTCCCAGGGCCTGGTTGTATTCTAAAGAGGAGAGGGACTCACATCCTCCCTAATGGGCTGATTCCAGCACTGAAGACCCCATCCCACAGGGCCTGACCAATATCCAAAGGGGGAAGGGGGCCACGCAGTCGCCCTCTCCTGGCCAATTTTGACCCTGAGGACCCCATCCCCTGAGGCCAGACCAACAAAAGGTGTGTGCCCTGGTGCCCACCCAGGGCACCTACCACACTATGGTTGGGGTCTCCATGGGGAGCACTGCAGCCCCAGCCATGTCCCTGCCTCCAGCAGGAGCCAACATTGCTGCAACCTGCTGGGAGCAGCTAAAAATTCTGGTTCCTGTGGGCTGGACCAATTTTTCGATCTGTTTCCCTGCCCACTTCAGTGCGGCTGGAGCGTTTTTCATGCTTCCACCCCGTGGGATCAGACTTAGGGCCTGATTCTGAGTTTGGCGGTGTGGGAGTGGGCTGCTACGCCACCGCTCTGCTCCCACACTGCCAAACCTCACCACCTGCCGCCCGCCAGATTACGAGTCCTTTGACGTTCCCACGGTGGTGCTTATTAAAAAGGCACTGCGGTGGGAGCACCAAAGCCCATCCATGCCGTGCACCATGTGCCCCCCACCCTACATGCATCCCATGGCCCTGAGTCAACAAGGGGCCCTGTAGGGCCCCCTTTGTTTCCGCATTGCCACAGTTTTCATAGCAGCCACACCGCCATGAATACTGTGACGGCGAGGAAACTCCAAATATGCTTGGCAGTGCCACAATGGCACTGCAAAGCATACTGGAGCCTTTGACTTCTGTGCCACCACCAGGGATCGCGAATCCTTGGTGGTTGCAGCAGTCCTATTGCAGTCTAACCGCCATACTCGTAATAACTGCACGTCCGCCGCGAGTTTGGCAGTCCTATGGAGAGCCAAACTCGTAATTAGGCCCTAAGTGTTTGCTCCCGCTTGGCAGGAGTTTTGAAATTGCTCCCGCCAAGCAAAAGCAAACAGGTTTTCCTGCCCGTGCTAGTGTGGGCAGTGAAACTACTATGTCCCAGGGGTGGGCACCCCGGGACTTAGCAGAAGCCAGCCCTGGGGAATCTCCAGGCCCATTAATGGCTCCAGGAGGGCCCCCTCCCTTTTTGTAAATTGTTGCTGGCCCATGAGGATTGGGTCCCTATATCCGAAATTGGCCCTTGAAGGGGGTGCGCATGCCCCCTCCCACTTTATAATGGGGCCGGGCACCGGAGATGGGTTCCTGGGGCAGAATTCAGCCTGGAGAGGGGGGCCGCATGACCCCCTCCCAGTGAATTTCAAATGCCAGGCCCCCAGGGATGGGGTCCTCAGCTGAAATTGTTCCAGGGAGGGGGGCCATGCACACCGCTCCCCCAAAATGTATTTATTAATCCCCGCAGGACCTGATCCATCCAGGGGGCATAAAAATAAACAGGCACGGGACACAGCACTTGCTTTTTTAAAATGTTGCTGTAGATCCTCTGTGAATTTAAGGCAAATTATTTTTAAAAAAATGTGTTTGGCCCCAGGCAAGTTGTCTGTTGGACCCTACTACAGAGCCTAGGGGGTTTGGGTATTCCCACCCTGTCACCTTATGTGTGTTTTTTTGCATTTTTGGGGACTCTGGATGAGTCCCTAGTCCCAAGATGGCTGCCACTACTTCCTGGTTGAAGTGGCGGCAGCCAATCATATCTCAGCATGAGATCTGTCAGATCCGCGGACCCTCCGCGTCCCTGGATATACAAAAATCTTATTTTTTTATTAACCCCAAAACTACTGAACAGACTTACACCAAATTACAAAAAGAGATCCTTCTGGACCAAGATCTAACTTCCTGCCAAATTTGGTGTAATTCTGTTCAGCGGTTCAGGCTGCCATTGTGTCTAAAATCCCCATGGGAAATTGCATGGAGAAAAAATGTTTTGGGACACCCCCTTTTCCTCAACCCCCACTTGACAAATTACTCTGAAACTTTCCATACAGCAGCTAAAGTCAGTGGCAAACTAGTTTAGAAAATTTCATGAACATTCGTTCAACGGCACCAAAGTTATTAGTGAAACGAAAACGCTTTGCCAGTAGGCAATATATGTGTGTGTGTGTGTGTTTATATATATACATATATATATATATATATATATATATATATATATATATATATTATCTACTGGCGGTCGCCAGTAGATAGTTATAGTTACAACCTATTATCCATAGGAAATCCACGACATTCTATTTGAAATAACTCTCTTGCCGGTTGACGTATCTTCGCGAAATTTTCAAACTTTGTGGCCCGCTCCGGTCCGCTCCTACCCTGAAAGTCTTGGGGGGATTCGTCAAGCGGGGGCCAAGAAAAAAGGGGGGTCCCAAAACGCGTTTTCCCCATGCAATTTTCCATAGGAAACTTTAGACACGGCTACAGCCCGAACTGCTGAACGGAATTACACCAAATTTGGCAAAGAGGTAGTTCTTGGTTCAGAAAGAACCCTTTTTGTTAAATGGTGTAAATCCGTTCAGTAGTTGCTGAGAAAATGAAAAGTAAAAAGATAGATATATCTAGGGCCGCGGATCCTCCCGAGCACGAGCTTTATGTTAATTGGCTGTCAACACTCCAAATCAGGAAGTGTTGGCAGCCATTTTATCCTCGGTAGAACCGAGGGACAGAAACAAGTGCGCAAAGCGCACAAAGGGAGCAGGGTAGAAACACCCTGACCCCTAGGTCTGCTCAGGGGTCCCACAAGGACCCCCTGGGCCCCAAAAATTATTATTTTTTTTTAAAAATCGGCAGGATGCACTCAGGGAGCGCGAACCCTGCCGAAAAAAAAAAAATCGAGCGCGGTCTCCGCGCTCGATGTTAATTGGCCCCCGGGTGGGCCAAGTCCCGGGGGCATGCTGGGGGGGTTAATTTTATGTGTGGGGGCCTCTAAGGGCCCCCAAGCCCGGGGACCACCACCCCCGGGGCTTTATGTAGAATGGTGCGGAGGGCTCCAGCCCCCACACGCCCGGGGACCACCACCTCCCCGGGGCACTAAGAAAATTACAATGGGGGTCTGTTTTGGACCCCCAGAGCCCCGGGGACCACCACCTCCCCGGGGCTGTGCACTGAATGGGAGGGGGCCGCGCGGCCCCTCCTGGAGCCCTTGATGGCCCTGGGGACCACCACCCCCAGGGCCGGCTCCTGCAGTGTCCCGGGGTGCCTACCCCGGGACACTGCTGTTTGCAATGACAGGACGGGAGCCTCGCGGCTCCGTCCTGTCATTGCAAACTTGCTTGGATATTGGAAGAGAGAGCAGGAAACCTGCTCTCTCTTCCAATATCCAAGCAGATTGCTTTCCACATGGGGAGCAGCATGTTAGCTGCTCCCCATGTGTAGCAATGCCGGCTCCCGTAGGACACGGGGAGCCGGCGGGACTGTGGGGGATTGGGGACCCCCACAGTCCCCCAACGAGAGGCCAGGCCCGGGGGATGGGGTCCCCGGGGCCATAAGTGGCCACGGAGGGGGCCACGCAGCCCCCTCCCCAAAGTAAAAAAAAGAAAATAATTTAAAAAAAAGTGCAAGGCCGGCCCCGGGGATGGGGTCCCGGGGCCTTAAATGGCCTGAGGAGGGGGCCACGCAGCCCCCTCCAAATAAAAAATAACAGGCCATGCCCCGGGGATGGGGTCCCGGGGCCAATACAGGCCCAGGGAAGGGAGGCCACGCGGCCCCCTTCCCGTTTTTATTTTTATTTTAATTTTAAAAAGGGGGTAAGGCCCTGGGGGATGGGGTCCCCAGGGCCTAAAAATAGGAAAAAGGAAGGGGTCCACACAGCCCCCTTCAGGGGGGAAAAAAAAAAAAAACGATCGGGCCCGCAGGCCCCGCCCCTTCCTTCACCACTCTGCAAATGCGCCCCTGGCGCGTTTGCAGAGGGAACGAATTCCCCTTGAATACTGGGGGTCCCTGAGGGCCAACTAGCCCACCAGGAACCTCCTGTATGCGCCAGGGGCTGCCTTGCAGAGAGGTGTACAGAGGCCACGCCCCTTTTTACACCTCTCTGCAACGCAGCTCTATGGCGCTTTTGGAGGTATATGGTGGGCTAGTTGCACCCCAGGGACCCTCAGGATTCAAGGGAGTTAATCCCCCGACTTAGAACGCGCCACGGGCGCGTTTGCACAGTGGTGAAGGGAGGGGCGGGGCTTCAGGTGACATGTGTGCAAACAGGCCCCGTGGTGCGTTTTAAGATGGGGAATTAAATCCTCTTCAATCCTGAGGGTCCCTGGGGGCCAACTAGCCCAACAGGTACGTCCAGAAAGCGCCACAGAGCTGCGTTGCAGAGAGGTGTAAAAGGGGTGTGGCCTCTGTACATGTCTCTGCAACGCAGCCCCTGGCGCATACTGGAGGTTCCTGGTGGGCTAGTTGGCCCGTAGGGACCCTCATGATTCAAGGGGACTTAATCCCCCAACTTAAAACGCACCACGGGGCGCGTTTGCACAGATGTCACCTCAGGCCCCGCCCCTCCCTTCAGCATTGTGCAAATATTCCTCTAAAATCAGCCGAAATCCGAATTCCGATTTACTCACCTGTTATCAGGAGAGACCTCAGTGCTGCATCTTTCAGCCCAGTACTGATCCTCAAAAGTAATTTTAACCGTACTTACCGGTAACTTGAATTTCCTTCATAGGCTAACATTGACTGGTTTCACTTGGAAATTCTTCTAAGTGTGGAGTTTTGGAACTTTAAAATATTCCTCTAAAATCAGCCGAAATACGAATTCCGATTTACTCACCTGTTATCAGGAGAGACCTCAGTGCTGCATCTTTCAGCCCAGTACTGCTCCTCAAAAGTAATTTTAACCGTACTTACCAGTAACTTGAATTTCCTTCATAGGCTAACATTGACTGGTTTCACTTGGAAATTCTTCTAAGTGTGGAGTTTTGGAACTTTAAAATATTCCTCTAAAATCAGCCGAAATCCGAATTCTGATTTACTCACCTGTTATCAGGAGAGACCTCAGAGCTGCATCTTTCAGCCCAGTACTGATCCTCAAAAGTAATTTTAACCGTACTTACCAGTAACTTGAATTTCCTTCCATAGGATATCATTGCCTGCTTTTTGCTGAAAAAGTTTCTAAGTGTTGATTTTTGAAACATACAAATAATCCTCTAAAATCAGCCGAAATCCGAATTCTTATTTACTCACCTGTTATCAGGAGAGACCGCAGTGCTGCATCTTTCAGCCCAGTACTGGTCCTGAAAAGTAATTTTAACCGTACTTACCGGTAACTTGAATTTCCTTCATAGGCTAACATTGACTGGTTTCACTTGGAAATTCTTCTAAGTGTGGAATTTTGGAACTTTAAAATATTCCTCTAAAATCAGCCGAAATACGAATTCCGATTTACTCACCTGTTATCAGGAGAGACCTCAGTGCTGCATCTTTCAGCCCAGTACTGATCCTCAAAAGTAATTTTAACCGTACTTACCGGTAACTTGAATTTCCTTCATAGGCTAACATTGACTGGTTTCACTTGGAAATTCTTCTAAGTGTGGAGTTTTGGAACTTTAAAATATTCCTCTAAAATCAGCCGAAATACGAATTCCGATTTACTCACCTGTTATCAGGAGAGACCTCAGTGCTGCATCTTTCAGCCCAGTACTGGTCCTGAAAAGTAATTTTAACCGTACTTACCGGTAACTTGAATTTTCTTCATAGGCTAACATTGACTGGTTTCACTTGGAAATTCTTCTAAGTGTGGAGTTTTGGAACTTTAAAATATTCCTCTAAAATCAGCCGAAATACGAATTCCGATTTACTCACCTGTTATCAGGAGAGACCTCAGTGCTGCATCTTTCAGCCCAGTACTGATCCTCAAAAGTAATTTTAACCGTACTTACCGGTAACTTGAATTTCCTTCATAGGCTAACATTGACTGGTTTCACTTGGAAATTCTTCAAAGTGTGGAGTTTTGGAACTTTAAAATATTCCTCTAAAATCAGCCGAAATACGAATTCCGATTTACTCACCTGTTATCAGGAGTGACCTCAGTGCTGCATCTTTCAGCCCAGTACTGATCCTCAAAAGTAATTTTAACCGTACTTACCGGTAACTTGAATTTCCTTCATAGGCTAACATTGACTGGTTTCACTTGGAAATTCTTCAAAGTGTGGAGTTTTGGAACTTTAAAATATTCCTCTAAAATCAGCCGAAATACGAATTCCGATTTACTCACCTGTTATCAGGAGAGACCTCAGTGCTGCATCTTTCAGCCCAGTACTGATCCTCAAAAGTAATTTTAACCGTACTTACCGGTAACTTGAATTTCCTTCATAGGCTAACATTGACTGGTTTCACTTGGAAATTCTTCTAAGTGTGGAGTTTTGGAACTTTATAATATTCCTCTAAAATCAACCAAAGTACGAATTCCAATTTACTCACCTGTTATCAGGAGAGAACCCAGTGCTGCATCTTTTAGCCCAGCACTGACCCTGAAAAGTAATTTTAACCGTACTTACCAGTAACTTATATTTTCTTCCATAGGAATCCATTGTCTGGTTTTCAGCAGAAAACTTTCAAAGTGTCGATTTTCACAAACTACAAATATTCCTTAAAAATCGCCTGTATGACTTAAACGCATTCTTTCAATTGTTTACAGGAGATGCACCAGTGCTGGATCCAGGATCCAACACTGAGTAAGAAAAAGTAACGATAACAGTTTTTACCTGCTAAGTGAATTTCCTTCCATAGGATAACATTGGTGATTCTATGAGAAAAAGTTTCTAAGTGTCAACTTTTAAAATACAATAATATTCCTTAAAAATCACTACTGTAACCAAAACGCTTTTACTCAACTGTTTACAGGAGATGTCCCAGGACTGAATCTAGGATCCAGTCCTGTGGTTAGAAAAAGTAATCCATAAAGTAACTAATTGCATTTAACTAGAAATTCACATTGAGCTGAATGTTGCATTGTGTTTGAAAATGTGTTGCCCATTGCAACAACTGTAACTACTGTACTTAAAAGTCTATTGCCTATGTGCAAAGTATTTAAACTAAAGTAATTCATTCTGAGAAAGTATTTTTTGTAATGTAATGTATAATGTAATTACAATGTAATTTAAAAAATAAAATATGTAAAAAAAAATTGTTTCTAAACAATTTGGAAATCAGTATGAAAAAAATGTATATAACAATTAATACATTTAAAAATTGTCATTTACAAAACCTTTGAAATTCACTGAAAAAACCGTAGGTTTCAGACATGTTATAGTTACAAATTAGCATTTAAAAAACCTTTGAAATTCACTGAAAAAACCATAGGTTTCAGGGACGTTATAGTTACAAATTAGCATTTAAAAAACCTTTGAAATTCACTGAAAAAACCATAGGTTTTAGGGACAGTTATAGTTATTTGGACATTGCACTCGTACAAAACCCGTGAAATTCCCCGTTATAGTTAGTCCAGCTAACTATAACTCGCGCCCCACAATGCACTGCTGATGACGTCACATATTACATCACTCATGACATGGTCAGTGACATCACTGATGACATCACTGATGACATCTCAAATGACATCACTGATGACATTATCCACGTGATAATTTCATGCATCTTCTCACACCCTAATATAACCTTTGATACACCCACTCTAAATTACAGACTGCCATTCGCAAAACCATAGACACTCCAACACCAATAACTACATACCCACTCACTGATTCTTAGGTCTACGCACACATCCACTCACTCACCCGTACAGTCACTCATACTTACGGTCACTCAGTACAGGACTATCATATGCACTCATACTCCTATATAGACACTCAAACACCGCCACTCATCCATAGAGGTACTCACACACCTAGTCAGTCATGCAAATAATTAAACACACTACCATTTACTCACCTATACAGTTATACACACACCAGCTCACTTACTCATACAAATACTAGCACATTCTTACGCTCTTATACAATCACTGATACAAGCACACACTCATCCATACAGCCACTATCACAATCACTCACGCTTGCTTATAGCTATTTATATACTCCAACACACATATATACTGCCTTTCACATATGTAGTTACTCACACATGTACCACTGGGACATACATTCACTCACTAACACACTCTTACACACACTTACCCACCCATACAGTCTATCACAGATGCACTGTTTAAACCATCCACCCAGTGAATCACCCACTCACACATCTATGCACAGAGTCGCACACACCCCTCCCACACAAACACTCAGGCACCCATACAGATACTCACACAAGCATTCAATAACTCATATAGACACTCATGTAGCTATTCACAAACACATGCAGCCACTTACACAGCAACAGACAGACGGATACAGACATTCACCCAGTTTAGTCACTAACCCATGCATTCAGTAAGATACGTTAAATCACTCACTTATAGAGTCAGTCACGCACCTACTAAATCATCCATACAGACACTTACACACCCACTCATTCTTCAATACGTCTTTTCCTATATATATTAAAAATATTTAAACTTTACAGAAACACAAAGTCACTGGATGATGTCATCAGTGATGTCATCAGTGATGTCATTTGAGATGTCATCAGTGATGTCATCAGTGATGTCACTGACCATGTCATGAGTGATGTAATATGTGACGTCATCAGCAGTGCATTGCGGGGCGCGAGTTATAGTTAGCTGGACTAACTATAACGGGGGAATTTCACGGGTTTTGTACGAGTGCAATGTCCAAATAACTATAACTGTCCCTAAAACCTATGGTTTTTCAGTGAATTTCAAAGGTTTTTTAAATGCTAATTTGTAACTATAACGTCCCTGAAACCTATGGTTTTTTCAGTGAATATATATATATATAGAGAGAGAGAGAGAGAGAGAGATTTATAGCTATATATATATATATATTTTGTGTAAAGAAAATTGGTAGTGGACTGATGAATTAATTAATTAAATTCATGAATTGCCGATTTAATGTACAGATAAGTAGATGAATAATGAGGATCCAAAATGAAATAATCACACCCCATGTGCCATTCATCACTTTGTAAATACACACAAAACACTTTACAACACAATTCGCTACAACTCCCACAATGCTTGGCGACGTTTGCCAAATTAGGAAATGACCACATGGCAACAAGAATGTATTTTAGTGGTTGTTGCAAACGTTGTAAGTATCTTCGTGAGCAAGGTCTCGGTGGAGACCGAAACGCGTCGAGATGTGGCTTTCATCCTGTAAAAGAGTAATGAAATAAAGGAAACAAAACCTTCCGTGAGTGCGACCTGTTTTCCTTACTTGGAAAGGATTGTTGGAAATAGATAATTGGCGAGGCTCTGCCACGAGGACTCGCACCGTTGCAGAAGCACCGGGGAACCAGCAAATTTGAGCCAGTGGAGGTTGATTATTCAAAGCTGGATCCGGTGACCGCCGGCGAAGTGGAAAGGAAGAGACACGCAAAATGCTGACCGACAGCGACGTGCAGCCTGACACCGGAGGGTTGAGGTAAGCGCTTTCGTTGCCAAAGAAGCTATCGGGTAAAACTCTGAACCTTTATTGTAAACAACTGTGTGAAGCCGGTTTAATCTGTGGGAAAACAAACAAACAAAGATAAAAAAAACACCACATTAAGGTTTAAATGTAAACGTGTAGAAGATTAGTAGAAAGTTTGTTTCAAATCCACGGACGGAAGGAATCCTTTAACGTTGCATAAAACGAGCAGGAACCCTGCAAATTATTAATTCAGGAATCTTTGAAAGCCGAACAATGGAGAGAAGAGAAGCAAAACGAAACGAATTGTTGGAATCTTTTTTTGACCAAGAAATAGACACCTCAAAAAAACCAGAACACAAAACACTTCCTAAAAAATCGGATACACAAAGCAAACTAAAGTTGTGGGAAAAATTAAGCAGAAAGGAAATAAACAAATGGTGGGAGCTAATTACTTTGAAAAAATATCTGGAAGTACAGCGAGTACCAAGGGGATTGAGGATATCATTGATGCCTAGTAACCAAGATTTGACTAATGAACTGCTACAGGAGTGGGGGGAACACATCCTAAACTCCTCAATGGGTTTAATGGTCATATTGGTGAAACACACAGAAACAGCATTAACGAAGATCAAAGAGGAACTACAGGATCTGAAAAAAGAATTATCAACATTAGACTTGAACCCAGAAATGACCAAACTAAAGGAAGAACTGGAACGCCTGATTGAAAAACATGAGGAAATAGTAAGACTACGAAAGCAGACGAAATTCCAGCGTGATAAGGATGACTACGCTGAAGAAAGGATTTTCACATACGCGAGGAAGTTTGATATATTTAAACAACAAGATAGAATGGATAGTGCAGCCCATATCTCCAGTAGCATCTCGTCACTTACATCAACGGATGCAAGTGAAAGTGAAACCGAACCCATTGGAGATAAAGTAAAGCATACTTTTTTAGGGGACATGCGGCTAGTACTTCAACAACGACAGTGGGAACAAAACAGAAATACATCACAGGGCCAAAGGGGAAGAGGAAGAGGATGCCAATGGGAGTCCAGAAACAGACGCGAAGAGGAAAAAAGAGCAAGTGGAACAACAGAAAAGATAGGAAGAACGACGAGAAGTATGCGTCAGAAGAAAATCTTCTGAACCCAGTGGAAGAATTGGCAGTGGTGAACCTGTCAAAAAGAGAAATGACAGAATCAGAAATCGCTCTATTAAAACATGGTATCAACTTCTGCCCAACCCAACAAATGGATATGGCCCAAACAAGAATAGACATCTATAAGTATGTGAGGAAAATTAAGCCAGCTAAAATTTTCTTACAGAACAAAGAAATGCGTGAACACACAAAAATAAAACAAACTAAAATGCCTGGTTCCACGTTAGCAGCAAAACAATTGGATAATCTATTAACTTTGATAAATCTGGATGTAGAGAAGGAATGTGATAACATAACCTTGGAAATTGCCTGTCCCCAAATGGGAGCAGGCCTAAGTGGCAAAAAACCAAACTCACGTTTTTATCCCCAATTGACACCTGGAAATAAGGTTGACATCTTCCACGAAGCGGTGATTCAAGACATTTACAAACTTACAAAAACCAAGTATCTAGACAACTTAACCAAACAGGAAAGAGGAGCTTTAGTGGCTCTAACTCAGGACCAACAAATTGTTATCAAAATGGCCGATAAAGACGGGTACATCGACATTTGGGATAAAAAAGATTATGAAATAGAGGCTCACCAACAACTAAGAAACAACGAGTACTACCAGAAACTAGAGAATAATCCAACAATGATATTCAAAAAGGATTTAGATCAGAAATTGATGGAGTGGTGCTCACAAGATCTCATTGATGATGAATGGAAATATTTAACAACAGAGTTTCCAATCACAGCAACAATCTATTTTCTACCAAAGCTCCATAAGGATCCTCTGAAACCACCAGGCCGACCAATCATATTGGCAAAAGGATCATTACTTGAACCAATAGCTAACTACATCGATTTCTTCCTAATGCCATTTGTGTTGAGTTTAAACTCATACATCAAGGACACAAGTGACCTACTGCGACACCTATGAGGAACACCTTGGCAGGAATCATTCAATTTCATTACAATGGACGTAGTATCGTTATATACCAACATCGAGAACAACATAGGGATTCAAGCTTGTGGTTTTTTTTTTAAAGAAAGGAATATACATTATACCCAGCATAACCAGATGTTGCTTGATATGATCAGCATGTGTTTGACTCAAAAAGTTTTTTTATTTGGAGAAGAGATCTATAAGCAGACAAAAGGAACCGCAATGGGGTTTTCATTTAGCCCCAGCTACGCATGCCTTGTGATGGGGTGGTGGGAACAGCAACTAGCCTGGCACCGAAGAAACAATGAATTTGTTAATAAAACTGTGATGTGGCTTCGATTTATCGATGATCTTTTAATCATTTGGGATGGATCAGAGATAGAATTCCAGGAGTACTTCAAAATTCTGAACTCTACAGAGGCGAATCTTAGATTTACCTATAACATCAGCAAAGAGAGAGTGATATTCCTGGATACAGAAATATACATAAGAAATAATCAAATTCAGACGATGCTACATCGAAAACTGACATCAACAAATGCCACACTCCATGCCGAAAGCTTTCATCAACCAACTTTAATTCAAAACATACCATACGGAGAATTTTTGAGAATTCAACGAATCTGCTCAGAGGAAAATGAATGGCAAAAACACGGTACTGCAACATCTTTGAGATTTAAACAAAGAGGATACAAGGAAGGCAACATAAAGAAATGCTGGTCAAGATCCAACCAGAAGACGAGAAAAGAATCCCTGAAAGTAAAATCAATAACGAACGAAAATGAATTGGAAACAATTAGATTGATTACTGATTACTCAAGTGAATCCAAGAAAATCAATGAAATATTAAGAAAAACTAGAAGATACTCCAATTGGACCCCACAGTAGGGAACATCATGGGGAATCATCCATATGTAACATTCAGGAGGGCAAGAAATCTAAAGGACCAGTTAATTCATAGCCACTTTAAAAAAAAAAGTCCAAGAAAGAAAGCCAGTGGCTTAAAACCAAAGGATTCGTTAAATGCCACAATTGCAAAGTGTGCCAAATAGCAAGAAACACAACAGAAATAAAAATGGCAAACAACAAAATGTGGCAAATTAAGGAGTTAGTAACATGCAAAAGTCAATTTGTTGTCTACGTCATTGAATGTGCGTGCTCTCTAAAATATATAGGGAGCACAATCTGTGAACTAAAAAAACAGATTCTAGAGCATGTTCGTACAACAACCAATAAAGATCGAGGAAACGCAGTGGCGAAACACATGGAGTCCCACCACGATGGAAATTGGAAACTTTTAAGCTTTTATGCAATAGAAACAATAACACGGAGTGATCGAGGCGGAAACAAGGAGAGAAAGTTACGACAAAGAGAATCACGACAGATTCTGAACTTCAGAACCTTTACCCCATATGGGTTAAACCAGAGAGAGGAACTGTATGTACATTTATAAATTATAAAGTTTGCTTCTTGACAAATTGTTTTTAAATCATCCTTTTTCACTATTGAGCACAAATGTTGGCACTGGGTCAAATTGAGAAGGATCCTTATATACTAATGAACTGAGAAATATATAAAAGAGAGGCGATGCCCATCGGAGGGCAAAATTTCGTGTAAAAAACATTGGTAGTGGACTGATGAATTAATTAATTAAATTAATGAATAGCCGATTTACTGTACAGATAAGTAGATGAATAATGAGGATTCAAAATGAAATAATCACACCCCGTGTGCCATTCATCACTTTGTAAATACACACAAAACACCTCACAACACAATTCACTACAACTCCCACAATGCTTGGCGACGTTTGCCAAATTAGGAAATGACCACATGGCAACAAGAATGTATCTTAGTGGTTGTTGCAAACGTTGTAAGTATCATCGTGAACAAGGTCTCGGTGGAGACCGAAACGCGTCGAGATGTGGCTTTCATCCTGTAAAAGAATAATGAAATAAAGGAAACGAAACCTTCCATGAGTGCGACCTGTTTTTCCTTTCTTGGAAAGGATTGTTGGAAATATATATATATATACAATTGCTGCTCCTTCTGTCTCCCCTCGCCAGCTGCAGAGGATCACTAGAGCTGGCGGAGCACGCCGGACATAAATCCCAAAGTTTTGAAGTTCCAATAAAGCGATCACTCAGAGAATTGCTTTCACCAAAAGATGTTTTTTAATCCAGTAATGCGTTTCGTTTGTCCAGCAAGCTTGTTCACACACTGTATTGTGGGTAATGACTGCAATACATACAGAGTATAGAAAGTGAAAAGGGACAAAGTAGTACATAAACCACTTACACCACAGTGGCATCCATTTTGTAACATATAAATGGGGTTAACATTCAAGGTTACAACTTGCATTCGACCCCTCAGATCATTGCATGAAATGCATACCAGCGAAACAGATTAAATACAAGTGTACTTCTATGTTAGCCAATGTGTAACATCCTATTAACGATTTATCAGAGAACCAAATGGTCGTAGATCCCTGTACCAACAAGCGCTGCAATACACATGTGTATGAGTGCCACTAGAAACCCCGGGTTCTGCAGTGCGGTCATGGGGCGCGCGAATGGAGCGGGAGCGCTTGGGTGTGGCGGTGTAATCCGCAGAGCCGCAAGTGCTGGTTTCTAAATTCATTCAGGTACTGGCAAGTGCTGGTTGATAATGTGAGACAGGTACTGGCAAGTGCCCAGCACATGGGATGCGGAATAGTCCATCCCTGCCAAGTAATTGAGAACTCTATAAAAGAAAAAAAGAAAAAACTGCAAATGCTAGTGTTATAGAAGGTAAAGGTAAGGTAAAGTACACTGCGAATTCCAGGCATAGTGCCCATGAATAGAGTCGATAACCTCTAACTAAGGAGGGAGAAGTATAGAAACTGTGACATCTCTTAGGACAGGGGGGATCACCACTGGATGATAGCTGGAAGCACGGTTACAGAAGCATGCCAACATAATGTCTGATTATGTGGGGCAAGGGGCGTAAACAACGAGCTACTCTGTATTGAGTCAAACCCTACCAAAAAACCAGGTAGCCCACAAAGGAAACTTAGTGAATTAATACTAATAAGAAAGTGCAATGATCTACATTCTAATTCTCCACCCCAGATCTATAGAGATAAAGTTCAGATAATGGTAGACAGATCTCTTATCTGTAGGGTGTTGCCCTCCACCGTGGTGATATCGAAGAAAAGGTTAGGGGAAGTCCGATGAAGCTGTACCTCTAAGTCGGCCCCTTCCTTTTCTCCTGTGATAGAAGAGAAAAATACAACAATGAGAAACTCTCACAGTGCGAGTTAAGATCCTTAAAAATTACAGACTTACAAGATATTTACTCCAGTTCTAAATACACAATTATTGAAAGAAATATGTACAACATGGGAACAAAAGCAAAATTAGTCAAGCATAAAATGCATTAGTCATGTAAATGAATGCTCATTTCTTCGTCCTGGTTAAGCCCGTCCGGGCTTTTAGTTTGTAAGTTAATTATCTGCCAGGACTCCCTTTTCCGAAGTTGTAGTACACTATTCCCACCTCTCTGATTCTGCTCAATCTGTTCCATAGCAAAAAAGGTTAGGAGGGAGTTATTTGAAAGGTGGTAATCTGCGAAGTGTCTAGATACTGGGCAGTGAGGGTCTTTGTTACTGATGGCTCTCATGTGTTCCAAGACCCTCTTTTTGGTGGCTAGTGTGGTGCTGCCTATGTATCTCTTCTTGCATGGGCATTCGAGATTGTAGATGGTAAATACCGTTCCACATGTCAGGAATTGGTTAATGGTTCTCTCCCCTGTCAGGGTATGATATGATCTTCTCATGGTGCTGTTCCTACAAGCCTTACAATGGCCGCAGGGAAAAAATCCCTGGAGACCAAGGTGCGTGTTCAGGTGTGTGTTAGTAATATCACTTTTAACCAGAAGATCCCTAAGGTTTCTACCCTTTCTATATGTAATCTGCGGTCGGTCCGATACTGTGTGGCCGATCATGGAATCGCTAGAAAGGATATTCCAGTTCTGATTCAGGATTTTGGAGATTTTTTTGATTCTTTGTTGTATTTTAGAATCACTCTGGTGGTGCTATCTTCCTCGGGGACAGGTTTTTCTTCCAAGGTATCCTCTCTCTTGATTTTGTTAACCTTTTCCTTAGCCTTTTTAAGTACCCAATTAGGGTATCCTCTTTCTTTGAATCTTGTCAACATATTCTTTTGTTCTGCAAGAAAGTCCTCCTGCGTGCTACAGTTTCTCCTTGCTCTCAGCAACTCTCCAAAGGAATACTCCATTTTAGAGTTTCTGGATGGCTGCTGATAGCATGGAGAAGACTGTTCCCTGCTGTGGTTTTTCTATGTAGCTTGGTACTCATCTGATTGTTCTTAATTTCTACCACTATATCAAGGAATTCGATGTGCTTTCTGCTCATGGTGTATGTAAGACTGAGGTTAAACGTGTTGTCATTCAATTTGTCGATGAAGTTCCCAGCACTTTCCTCGCTCCCTTTCCACACTACAAACAGGTCGTCTATGTATCCGTACCATCTGATCACTCTGTTCTCGCTAATTTCACAGGTAAGTTTTTTGAGAACCTCTTCTTCTCATACCCCTAGGAACAGGTTGGCAAAACTAGGGGCATAGCAAGTCCCCATCGCTGTACCGAGAACTTGCTTGTACATGGTACCATTGAACACAAACATATTATTGAGGAGACAAAATTTCATCAATTTTAACAACATTTCGGTATGTTCAAGATAGCAGATTCTACGATTGCTCAAGAAATGTTGGCAGCATTGTATGCCAAGTGAGTGATCAATTATGGAATAGAGTGAGTTAACGTCCATTGTTATAATGAGGAAGTCTTCCTCCCAGACAATGTCGTTAATTTTCTCCAAAAAGTCTTTGGTGTCTCTTATGTGGGAGGGTAGCATCATCACATAATCACGGAGGAAATGGTCTATATATTTAGAAATGTGTTCAGAGACACATCCTATAGAAGAAACAATAGGTCTCCCTGGTGATGTATTTCGATTTTTGTGGACCTTGGGCAGTAAATAGAATATCGGTGTTTTGGGGTAGTCGCATTTCAGGTAGCAGTATTCCTCCCATTGGAGGATACCCTTGTCCCTCCATTCTGTAAGCATGCTCCATATTTCTATGATACTGGCATTATACTCCTGTATGTCAGTTTTAATATAGAACCTGGTGTCTTCTAGTTATCTTTGTGCTTCTGCAATGTAGGCAGCTCTATCCCATAGCACGATGTTTCCCCCTTTGTCAGCAGGGCGGATAATGATATTTTCGTCATCAGACAAGGATTTGATTATTTGCCATTGTTCTTTGGTGAAATTGTTCGGAGTGTTATTTCTGTGTTTTTGTTTGCAAAACTTTATCAAATCTTTAGTGACTGTCTCATGAAATGAGTCGATGTTATCATGTGGCATTACAGGAAGAAAAATAGATTTGGGTTTAAAGTTAGTATTGGCTGATTGATCGGTCCTGTGCATGAGATTGTCTTCGGTGTGGTCTATGCCCGATTCCAGATAAAGATCCTGCATAGCTAGCAGTGCGTCCCTGACTTTTATGCTCAGGTATGTTGTGTGTTCATCCCTGTTAATTTCCTTTGTATGGGTACTTGGAGTCTCTTTATTTTGGAGTAATCCCCCTTTGATAGTGTGCCATTTTTTCAATTTGAATTTCCTAACAAATTTAAAAATGTCAGTTCTAGTCTTGGGGTAATTAAAGGTGTTAGTGGGACAAAAGGAAAGACCAAGGCAGAGGGTGCGTTTTTCATTCATGGATAGTGGTCTGTATGACAGATTGATAATAGTTTTATTTACCATGATATCATCCATTAATTCTGTGTCTTTAGGCTTGTTTGTCTGGACGGCCACCAAAATGACAAACCACTACATCGAAAAAGGCCACACCTGTGACGAAATACAGTGGACAATACTGGAGGCCAACCAGATGTGGAGCAACGCTTCCCTTCTTCGCCGCGAACAACGTTGGGTACACCGTCTTCACACACACGAACGGGGTCTCAAAGATGAGATCCCCTGGGTGGAACTCTGACGCATTCAGTCCACAAAGCCTTCCCTATCTTACATGATCTAGACTGAGGACATGGGCGATTATAGCCCTCTGTACATGGGGCGGGACAACACTACTAGTCCAGACCCCTCTTTAATGGCACCACACCATGATTACCCCCAACCGAGATGCATGGGGCTCACAAAATGACGACCACTCTGCAGTGGGAATACAGTGATGGGCTAACATACAGGCAAGACACTTTCTCTCTGTCTCCTCTGTTATTCAGCCCACTAGCGCTGCACTGGTCGCCTCGTTTCGTATTTGGCGGGCCCGCCGTGCTTTAATGTATCTTCATTCCCTGATTTGCAATCAGGCGACTACCGTCTCACCCAGAGGCATTGCAGTTTTATTCAATTTCTCAAACTAATTTTAGACTGAGCCGAGACCACACATATGGGAGTACGCGCCTCTAGGCAGCGGTCTCTAATCGCCCCATTTTGGGAGCAACCAGCACATGGATATACACACTCGCTCCGCGCGCCAGGCGTCATTTATTACCATGACGACTGGGATCTGCGCTACACTCTATGCGCAGGCACTCGGGAGAAGGGTCCCTCTAGAATACATGTGCAGTACCGCTGCCCCCTGACACATGCGCACCTGCGAGCTGCATGATTGGGCGTACCGGAAGAGGGCTCCTCCCAAGAACCAATTAGCTACACTACATTAAGTCGTCCCCGCCATGACCGCACACTGCAGGCAGACGAACGGACGGGGTAGGTGCGAATGAGCTGGCACCCGAGCAAAATTGTGAGTAAGAACATTGCGATTAGGACAACAGAAATAAAACAGTAAGTTCTCTATATTGCATTGTGATGATAGAACATCTGACGTCTGTGTTCCACATTGTGTTTTCTTCTTTGTAGCCCGGTAAGGTGCGGGCGTCCTACTCTTCTAGCCTATGGAGCAACTCTCCTTTTATTTATAGGTAAGGGCAGTATTTGTCTCTGTCTACTGTAAACCACACTCGTGGGGCGGAAAGTTGCGGCTCAAGGAGGCTCCACTACCTTCAGGTGCCTCTCTACATGGCACGGAAGGTTATTGTTCTTTTTAAACCACAACCTCAATTTGCTACATGCACGCACTCGCCCACAATACTGGGTCCATTAGTCTTCAGCACAACACCGAGCGCGGGTGACTCCTAGGGCGCCGGCAGGGCCACACACGCAACGGCCATGCTCTCTGGCGCGGCATGTGCCCGGCCCGCCCGGTGATCGTAGTTGAGACACCGCGCAGGGGTTTCTGCTCTAATGGCACTACTTTGACCATCCTTGTCTCGTGTTCAACACTATGATGTGCGCAGTTTGGCTATAGGCTGTGGGGGCACATTGCAACGCCTCACAAACAGCTCTGACGCATGTCTCCTTTGTTTTCTGTTGTCTTTTCTCCTAGGTGGTGTCCAGGAGCATTCACAACTATTTTGTTTTGTAGCCAGACTGTAGGGTACACAGTTCCCTGGCCCGCCCTGACACCCTTAAAGGGCATTTACCCTTTCACTTTTCACGTGCACTACACTTCACTTTGTTTTGATTCGGTCCTGAAGAAGCGCCATGGATCTTTGAGACCACACAGGCGCGAAACATGTCGACCTCTTTTATATTTTAGTTACCTGGGCACATTAAGCCGATTGGGGTAACTCTCAACCTACGGGTTTTTACACTGTCAAGGCTACCGCCAAATTAAACTTGTTTTTGGTAACCCTTAGGCAGTTTTAACTTACGTTGCATGCACTACATCACCCTCCAAGAGGACCCACCCCACACACCCGCATGCACCTTACGGCTTTTCTCTAAAAAGATCTCTGCCAAAGTGACCCTTCGGGGGACCCGTAGGGCATTGCAGCGCCGGCCCGACGAGGAGCAAACGCCCGATGATGAAGCATGACATCCTTCGGGGTGTGTGAGGGCAACAAGAGGCAAGACTTGTTCTTCCCTCTCACAAGTGGGTCCTAATACCGAGGAGAACCTACACCTCCCTCTTTGTTTCCCCACTTTTTTTCTTTGGTCTCTTTCCTCTTCCTCCTCGCATTGAGCGGGTGACATGTTGCACCCCTCTACCGGAACAGTGTCCCCCCTTTGATTAGACGTTCCACGTTAGGAGCATGGGCACTGGACCACAACTGGCTCCTGGTCCCCCCTCTTTGTATTGATACATTGTTTGTCTGGTTCCCATGAGCCTCTTTCCTCGTCCCCTGCCTCTTTTGTTTCCTCTGTCACTGTCGCTTTCTTCGCCTCCAGTTCCTTCCTCTTCCCCGGCCTCGTTGTCCTCGGCCTCTCCCTCGGGTCTTGGTTAGTTGTACAATTTGGGGGGTTTGCCTCCCTGTTTGTAGGAGGCGATATTCGTCTAAAATGTGGGCTGTATTTTTGCTCCCACTTCTTTTTCAGACGTTCTTTGCTGCATCAGGGAAACATCCCCTTCTGTGTCCCTGCTAGTTATTGAGTCTGTGCCACTGGCCTTCTCAGTTGGACTTTCAATGGGTTCTTCTAGTGAAATTTTTTCATATAGATGGTCATATTTGTGGCTATATGTTAATATTCTACCACTCTCATAGTCTACGCAGTCTCGGTGTAGTTTGCGTTGCTTTCGAGCCTTAATATCTTCTTTGTAGACCTTGAGTCTAACTTTCAGGTCATCAACATATTTCCTGATGATCTCCTGCTCTTTGTGGTTTTTCAGTTCTTCTTCCAATGTTTTCAGTTCTTGTAGTAATATCTCCCTGTCTTCCCATGCATACTTGACCAGTATAGTTAACATTTGTTTCGAGCTTTTGGCCGAATTCTCTGCCCATTCTTCCAGCATCTTAGGGTTAGGTGACTCATATGAAGGAGTGGTGTAGATACGTAAGCCTCTGGGAACCATATCTTTATCGATATAGTCCTGTAGGGAAATGGCTTCCCACCATTTTGATGTCTCAGATTTCTTTATTTTCTCTAATCTTCTTAGTTTGTCTTGTAGGCTAGTGTCTTTTGCCTTAGTTTCTATTCTTTGGTAACTTTTGTTAGGTGCTCTAGCAAAGAGACTAAGGGCAGCCGCCCTTCTTTCAGATTTCTCTTCCATAGTTAGTGTTGAGAGTGTAAATTGAACTGAGTAAAAGAAAAATTATATGTGGACTGCGTTTTTATAACTGAATAAGATCTGGTGGTAGCCCCTCCCTCCTATGTAGTTGAGGTTCCTGCTGCAGTAGTGTCTTATATGTATAAGCGTGCTAGAGGAGGGTTTTTCCTGAACAATAGTGTTCTATGACTTCATCTTTTGACTGACACTGCATGAATAAAATATTCAATAGGCTACTTGGAAACCAGGCAGGGGCTATACACCACCTTCCTAATATCTACACACAAGGTTCATCCCATACGTTATCCTCATACCCAACAATGGCTAACACAAGAACAAGGGACAAAGAGACTCTATATACTTTTCTGTATAAATACAGCACCTCTTGCTATCAGTAGTTAGAGGGAACCGAGACTTCCAGGCCGACACACTGACCAGAGACGCTGAGGCTCCTGCATGCAGATGCTTCAGCTGACAGTGGTCTGAACATCCCTTGCGGGGTGTCCAGCTCGAGATCAGGAGAGGCTCCTACATTCTCCCTTCAGGTAATGGGGTTCAACCAAATCCTAGAGGGATTCTTGGCTGCACACCTACTCACATGCTAGGTACACTTAGGTACATCTAGATAGGCATCATAGGAGTACGCACTCGCTTTTATCAATGCATTTTATATTCATGTATTTATTCATGCTTATTGCAAGATGATAGAACTGTACTATCCTTTTATATTCATAGTACTGCTAATCATATATCTCTGCTACTGTCTAATGGTTGTTTTAGCTCATATACTTTACACGAGAATAACAACTGTTCAATAAATCCTTATTGAAACGCCCAGACTGTTTATTCTGTGTACCTCTGAGATAAACTAAATGAGCACGAGTGACTGAGCGAAAAGTAGTACATTGTTTCCACGATCTTGAGGGATCAGGGTTGTCATGTTCTGAGGTTGCCAGAAACTTATCTCTCCCGATAAGAGGAGACACTAGTGGCACTGTGAGCTAGCTTTTGCAAACAGGCTAACATTCTCGGTGGGGGTGTACAGAATCAGTCTGCCACCAAGCCCACAGTTTATGTTATCCAAACGCGCAGGTCCTGCATGGGTACTATAGGAACTACACAACAAAGGGAAAGTTCAGGAGTTACACAGTTAATTTCTCCAGCGCTGTTGGGGATCACACAAGTGCCGGAATCTGGATAAGTTCAAGTTCGATGCAGTTAAGCGTGAACACGCTAACAGATAAGTTTTTGATTCCCACGTAATCCCCTGCCCACCGCACCCAGTTGTAGCCTCCTTTTTCCTGCTGCGAACGGGCAGAGAGGCGAGAAGGACACGTGTCCTTCGACCCGTCTCCCACCCCCTCCCAGTCCACCTGTGCAACACCCACCAGGAGTGCCTACCTTTCGGGTCGGGTGCGTCGTCTCCTGCTCCTTTATCTCCAATCCTCCAAAGGTTGCCGCCAAAGTGGTGCAGACGTGCGGAGGGAATCTTAAAACCACTCTGATAGTTTCAGGCAGTGATGCGGTAATCCAAATGCTCATTGCAGATTACTCAGCAGGCATACCCGGTTTAGATTTGCTTTAATTTCATCCTCAATACGCTCCTCAATCTTCTGGGTTCTGCAGTGCGGTCGTGGGGCGCGCGAATGGAGCAGGGGCGCTTGGGTGTGGCGGTGAGACGGGTCGAAGGAGGCGTGTCCTTCTCGCCTCTCTGCCCGTTCGCAGCAGGAAAAAGGAGGCTACAACTGGGTGCGGTGGGCCGGGGATTACGTGGGAATCAAAAACGTATCTATTAGCGTTTTCACTCTTAACTGCATCGAACTTGAACTTATCCAGATTCCGGCACTTGTGTGATCCTCAACAGTGCTGGAACAATTAACTGTGTAACTCCTGAACTTTCCCTTGATTTCCTTAAACAGCCTCACTTCTAAAAACATAAATGTGCACTTTCTCCCCCTAGAAAGAGGAACTCGCTCGGCTAATATAATCTGTGGGACACTGCCTGTATCTTTTACATCTACGAACACTGAGACACATTAACCCTATACTCAATGCGAGTTCCCGACCTTGCAAAATGCTAGGACTCTGTGTTAAACCACAGGGCTCAAAGGCAAAGACCATGCGGTTTACTCTAGCACACTTATACATATAAGACACTACTGCAGCAGGAACCTCAACTACATAGGAGGGGAGGGGCTACCACCAGATCTTATTCTGTTATAAAAACGCAGTCCACATATAATTTTTCTTTTACTCAGTTCTATTTACACTCTCAACACTAACTATGGAAGAGGACTCTGAAAGAAGGGCGGCTGCCCTTAGTCTCTTTGCTAGAGCACCTAACAAAATTTGCCAAAGAATAGAAACTAAGGCAAAAGACACTAGCCTACAAGACAAACTAAGAAGATTAGAGAAAATAAAGAAATCTGAGACATCAAAATGGTGGGAAGCCATTTCCCTACAGGACTATATCGATAAAGATATGGTTCCCAGAGGCTTACGTATCTACACTACTCCCTCATATGAGTCACCTAACCCTAAAATGCTGGAGGATTGGGCAGATAATTCGGCCAAAAACTCGAAACAAATGTTAACTATACTGAACTGAAAACATTGGAAGAAGAAGTGAAAAACCACAAAGAGCAGGAGATCATCAGGAAATATGTTGATGACCTGAAAGCTAGACTCAAGACCTACGAAGAAGATATTAAGGCTCGAAAGCAACGCAAACTACACAGAGACTGCGTAGACTATGAGAGTAGTAGAATATTAACATATAGCCACAAATATGACCATCTATATGAAAAAATGTCACTAGGGGAACCCATTGAAAGTCCAACTGAGAATGCCAGTGGCACAGACTCAATAACTAGCAGGGACACAGAGGGGATGTTTCCCTGATGCAGCAAAGAACGTCTGAAAAAGAAGTGGGAGCGAAAATACAGCCCACTTTTTTAGACGAATATCGCCTTCCACGAACAGGGAGGCAAACCCCCCGAATTGTACAACCAACCAAGACCCGAGGGAGAGGCCGAGGATAACGGGGCCGGGGAAGAGGAAGAAGCCAGGAAGGAACTGGAGGCGAAGAAAGCGACAGCGACAGTAGCGGCCCTTGGTGGGAGTGCTGCCGGGCGCTGACGTGCTGCGGGGAGGGGCAGGGTGGGGGGTAGTAAACTACGGATTACAGCCGATTAGAGGTAAGTAAACATATAAATAAATAAAACGAATTTTGTTGCGCGCGCTGCATCGCATGGCGATGCAGCGAGCGCAACGAAATTCGTTTTATTTATTTATAGGTTTACTTACCTCTAATCGGCCGTAATCCGTAGTTTACTACCCCCCACCCTGCTCCTCCCCCGCCCCACGTCAGCGCCCGGCAGCACTCCCACCACAGGCCGCTACTGGACAGCGACAGAGGAAACAAAAGAGGCAGGGGACGAGGAAAGGGGCTCATGGGAACCAGACCAACAAGCCTAAAGACACAGAATTAATGGATGATATCATGGTAAATAAAACTATTATCAATCTGTCATACAGACCACTATCGATGAAGGAAAAATGCACCCTCTGCCTTGGTCTTTCCTTTTGCCCCACTAACACCTTTAATTACCCCGAGACTAGAATTGACATTTTTAAATTTGTTAGGAAAGTCAAATTGAAAAAATGGCACACTATCAAAGGGGGATTAGTCCAAAATAAAGATACTCTAAGTACCCATACAAAGCAAATTAACAGGGATGAACACACAACATACTTGAGCATAAAATACAGGGACGCACTGCTAGCTATGCAGGATCTTTATCTGGAATCAGGCATAGACCACACCGAAGACAATCTCACGCACAGGACCTATCAATCAGCCAATACTAACTTTAAACCCAAATCTATTTTTCTTCCTGTAATGCCACATCATAACATCGACTCATTTCATGAGACAGTCACTAAAGATTTGAAAAAGTTTCACAAACAAAAACACAGAAATAACACTCTGAACAATTTCACGAAAGAACAATGGCAAATAATCAAATCCTTGTCTGATGACGAAAATATAATTATCCGCCCTGCTGACAAAGGGGGAAACATCGTGCTATGGGATTGAGCTGCATACATTGCAGTACCACAAAGACAACTAGAAGACACCAGGTTCTATGTTAAAACTGACATACAGGAGTATAATGCCAGTATTATAGAAATATGGAGCATACTTACAGAATGGAGGGACAAGGGTATCCTCCAATGGGAGGAATACTGCTACCTGAAATGCGACTACCCCAAAACACTGATATTCTATTTACTGCCCAAAGTCCACAAAAATCTAAATACACCACCAGGGAGACCTATTGTTTCTTCCATAGGATGTGTCTCTGAACACATTTCTAAATATATAGACCATTTCCTCTGTGATTATGTGATGATGCTACCCTCCCACATAAGAGACACCAAAGACTTTTTGGGGAAAATTAACGACATCGTCTGGCAGGAAGACTACCTCATGATAAAAATGGCCGTTAACTGACTCTATTCCATAATTGATCACTCACTTGGCATACAATGCTGCCAACATTTCTTGAGCAATCGTAGAATCTACTACCTTGAACATACCGAAATGTTGTTAAAATTGATGAAATTTTGTCTCCTCAATAATATGTTTGTGTTCAATGGCACCATGTACAAGCAAGTTCTCGGTACAGCGATGGGGACTTGCTTTGCCCCTAGTTTTGCCAACCTGTTCCTAGGGGTATGGGAAGAAGAGGTTCTCAAAAAACTTACCTGTGAAACTAGCGAGAACAGAGTGATCAGATGGTACAGATACATAGACGACCTGTTTGTAGTATGGAAAGGGAGCGAGGAAAGTGCTGGGAACATCATCAACCAATTGAATGACAACACGTTTAACCTCAATCTTACGTACACCATGAGCAGAGAGCATATCGAATTAAGAACAATCAGATGAGTACCAAGCTACATCGAAAAACCACAGCAGGGAACAGTCTTCTCCATGCTTTCAGCAGCCATCCAGAAACTCTGAAATTGAGTATTCCCTTCGGAGAGTTGCTGAGAGCAAGGAGAAACTGTAGCATGCAGGAGGACTTTCTTGCAGAACAAAAGAATATGTTGACAAGATTCAAAGAAAGAGGATACCCTAATTGGGTACTTAAAAAGGCTAAGGAAAAGGTTAACAAAATCAAGAGAGAGGATACCTTGGAATAAAAACCTGTCCCCGAGGAAGATAGCACCACCAGAGTGATTCTAACATACAACAAAGAATCGAAAAAAATCTCCAAAATCCTGAATCAGAACTGGAATATCCTTTCTAGCGATTCCATGATCGGCCACACACTATCGGACCACCCGCAGATTACATATAGAAAGGGTAGAAACCTTAGGGATCTTCTGGTTAAAAGTGATATTACTAACACACACCTGAACACGCACCTTGGTCTCCAGGGATGTTTTCCCTGCGGCCATTGTAAGGCTTGTAGGAACAGCACCATGAGAAGATCATATCATACCGCGACAGGGGAGAGAACTATTAACCAATTCCTGACATGTGGAACGGTATTTACCATCTACATTCTCGAATGCCCATGCAAGAACAGATACATAGGCAGCACCACACTAGCCACCAAAAAGAGGGTCTTGGAACACATGAGAGCCATCAGTAACAAAGACCCTCACTATCCAGTAGCTAGACACTTCGCAGATTACCACCTTTCGAATAACTCCCTCCTAACCTTTTTTGCTATAGAACAGATTGAGCAGAATCAGAGAGGAGGGAATAGAGTACTACAACTTCGGAAAAGGGAGTCCTGGCAGATAATTAACTTACAAACTAAAAGCCCGGACGGGCTTAACCAGAAGAAAGAAATGAGCATTCATTTACATGACTAATGCATTTTATGCTTGACTAATTTTGCTTTTGTTCCAATGTTGTACATATTTCTTTCAATAATTGTGTATTTAGAACTGGAGTAAATATCTTGTAATTCTGTAATTTTTAAGGATCTTAACCCGCACTGTGAGAGTTTCTCATTGTTGTATTTTTCTCTTCTATCACAGGAGAAAAGGAAGGGGCCGACTTAGAGGTACAGCTTCATTGGACTTCCCCTAACATTTTATTCGATATTACCATGGTGGAGGGCAACACCCTACAGATAAGAGATCTGTCTACCATCATCTGAACTTTATCTCTATAGATCTGGGGCGGAGAATTAGGGGCCGATTCCGATTCGGGCAGGAAATCTCTCCGACCGAGCTGGACCCGGAGAGATTTCTGACCGAATCGGACCCTAGCAGCCCGACCGAACGAGTACGATACGTCCGTATGCCATCGGACTCGATTCGGTCGGACTCCCATTGAAGTCAATGGGAGCCGGTCGTACAACGCGTACGCGGGCTCGCATTGACTCAATGGGTGCGAGGCGAACAAGGGCGCCTCCTACAGCGGGTACGCGTTGAAGCGACTCGCGCCGTACATGCACAGGTAGAGGGGACCCATGGGTCCCCCCTGTGTGCGACTCGCGCGGCTATGCGTACAGGGGGGTCCGACACGGACCCCCAAAGTGCAGCTCTGACTGCTCTTTGGAGCCGGACTGCGCGAGTCGGTCGGACTGCTCGAGGCGCGCATCGTACTTGCCCGGCCGGGGAACGTCTCCATTGCGCGGTGCGAGTCGTGTCTGTGCGAGTTGGTCGGAGCGGTTGGGTCCCGCGAACGAGTCGGTCGGTGAATTCGCGTGCGCTCGCATCGTACTCACTCGCCCGGACGCACATACGAATCGGTCGGGAAAGAGGGCTCCGAATCGGATCCGGTAAAGCCGAGTCCGATTCGGTGCCCTACCGGCCGAGATCGGAATCGGCCCCTTAGAATGTAGATCACTGCACTTTCTTATTAGTATTAATTCACTAAGTTTCCTTTGTGGACTACCTGGTTTTTTGGTAGGGTTTGAATCAATACAGAGTATCTCATTGTTTACGCCCCTTGCCCCACATAATCAGACATTATGTTGGCATGCGTAGGGTTCCGAAGTTATCACTTCTGTAACCGTGCTTCCAGCTATCATCCAGTGATGATCCCCCCTGTCCTAAGAGATGCCACAGTTTCTATACTTCTCCCTCCTTCGTTAGAGGTTATCAACTCTATTCATGGGCACTATGCCTGGAATTCGCAGTGTACTTTACCTTACCTTTACCTTCTATAACACTAGCACTTGCAGTTTTTACTTTTTTTCTTTTATAGAGTTCTCAATTACTTGGCAGGGATGGACTATTCCGCATCCCATGTGCTGGGCACTTGCCAGTACCTGTCTCACATTATCAACCAGCACTTGCCAGTACCTGAATGAATTTAGAAAGCAGCACTTGCGGCTCTGCGGATTACACCGCCACACCCAAGCGCCCCCGCTCCATTCGCGCACCCCACGACCGCACTGCAGAACCCAGGGTTTCTAGTGGCACTCATACACACGCGTATTGCAGCGCTTGTTGGTACAGGGATCTATGAACATTCGGTTCTCTGATAAATCGATAATAGGATGTTACACATTGGCTAACATAGAAGTACACTTGTATTTAATCTGTTTCGCTGGTATACATTTCATGCAATGATCTGAGGGGTCGAATGCAAGTTGTAACCTTGAATGTATACCCTATTTATATGTTACAAAATGGATGTCACTGTGGTGTAAGTGGTTTATCTACTACTTTGTCCCTTTTTACTTTCCATACTCTGTATGTATTGCAGTCATTACCCACAATATAGTGTGTGAACAAGCTTGCTGGACAAGCGAAACGCGTTACTGGATTAAAAACCATCTTTTGGTGAAAGCAATTCTCTGAGTGATCGCTTTATTGGAACTTCAAAACCTTTATATTATATATACACAAATATATATATATATATATATATATTCACTGAAAAAACCATAGGTTTCAGGCACGTTATAGTTAGAAATTAACATTTAAAAACCTTTGAAATTCACTGAAAAAACCATAGGTTTCAGGCACGTTATAGTTAGAAATTAGCATTTAAAAAACCTTAGAAATTCACTGAAAAAACCATAGGTTTTAGGGAAAGTTATAGTTAGTTGGACATTTCACTCGCACAAAACCATAGAAATTCCCCGTTATAGTTAGTTCAGCTAACTATAACTCGCGCTCCCATAATGCACTGCTGATGACGTCACATATTACATCACTCATGACATGGTCAGTGACATCACTGATGACATCACTGATGACATCTGAAATGACATCACTGATGACATCATCCAGTGACTGTGTGTTTCTGTAAAGTTTAAATATGTTTAATATATATAGGAAAAGGCGTATTGAAGAGCGAGTGGGTGTATAAGTGTCTGAATGGATGATTTAGTAGGTGCGTGACTGAGTCTATAAGTGAGTGATTAAACATATCTTACTGAATGCATGGGTTAGTGACTAAACTATGTGAATGTCTGTATCCGTCTGTATGTTGTTGTGTAAGCAGCTGCATGGGTTTGTGACTAGCTACATGAGTGTCTATATGGGTTATGGATTGGTTGTCTGAGTATCTGTATGGGTGCCTGAGTGTTTGTGTGGGTGGGGTGTGTGTGACTCTGTGCGTAGATGTGTGAGTGGGTGATTCACTGGGTGCATGGTTTCAAGAGTGCGTCTGTGATGGACTGTATGGGTGGGTGAGTGTGTGTATGGGTGTGTTAGTAATTGAATGTATATCTCAGTGGTATATGTGTGAGTAACTACATATGTGAAAGGCAATATATATGTGTGTTGGAGTATATAAATGGCTATAAGTGAGAGTGTGTGATTGTGAGAGTGGCTATATCAATGAGTGTGTGCTTGCATCAGTGATTGCATAGGAGCGTAAGAATGTGCTAGTATTTGTATGAGTAAGTGAGCTGGTGTGTATAACTGTATAGGTGAGTAAATGGGAGTGTGATTAATTATTTGCATGACTGACTAGGTGTATGAGTACCTCTATGGATGAGTGGCGGTGTGTGAGTGTCTATATAATAGAATGAGTGCATATGATAGTCCTGTACTGAGTGACCATAAGTATGAGTGACTGTACTGGGTGAGTGAGTGGATGTGTGTGTAAACCTAAGAATCAGTGAGTGGGTATGTAGTTATTGGTGTTGGAGTGTCTATGGTTTTGAGAATGGCAGTCTGTAATTTAGAGTGGGTGTATCAAAGGTTATATTAGGGTGTGAGAAGATGCATCAAATTATCACATGGATGATGTCATCAGTGATGTCATCAGTGATGTCATTTGAGATGTCATCAGTGATGTCATCAGTGATGTCACTGACCATGTCATGAGTGATGTAATATGTAACGTCATCAGCAGTGCATTATGGGCGCGAGTTATAGTTAGCTGAACTAACTATAACGGGGGAATTTCTATGGTTTTGTACGAGTGAAATGTCCAACTAACTATAACTTTCCCTAAAGCCTATGGTTTTTTGAGTGAATTTCTAAGGTTTTTTAAATGCTAATTTCTAACTATAACGTGCCTGAAACCTATGGTTTTTCAGTGAATTTCAAAGGTTTTTTAAATACTAATTTCTAACTATACGTGCCTGAAACCTATGGTTTTTTCAGTGAATTTCAAAGGTTTTTTAAATGCTAATTTCTAACTATGCCTACAGAGGTAGGACGTGAAGAAAGAAGAAAAAACGCACAGAAAGAAGCAAAAGAAATGCACAAACAAGCAACAGAAGTCCCCAAAGACGAAGAAAAGTGCAGGAAGAAGCAAGACGTGCAGAAAGAACCAACAGAGGAGCAGAAAGAGGCCTTGTTGCAAAATCATCCTGTGTCCACAACTTTTTCAGACGGGTACTGGTGTTAACTGGCTCTGACTAACCAGGCCTAGAGCCAGTGCTATGCTAAAAGACACTTAGAATACAGTGAAAACACCTACATACACTAGGGAACACAATGCGTTGGGGTACCCCTGTGATTAGCATGACCTCCTCTGTAAGTCCCTAGTACATAATAGGGCAGGGGCATTAAAACTAACTAACTAACTTGTCACATCAGGCTCCGTCCCCTTTCTTCACCACTGTGCAAACATGCCCAGTGGAGCGTTTTAAGTTGGGGATTAAGTTCCCTTCAATCCGGGGGGCCCTGGAGTCCAAGTAGCCCACCAGGTACCTCCAGTAAGCACCACAGAGCTGCGTTGCAGAGAGGTGGTCCGAGGCCACGCCCCTTTTTACACCTCTCTGCAACCCAGCTCTGTTGCACTTACTGGAGGTACCTGGTAGACTAGTTAGACCCCAGGGGCCCTCAGGATTGACGGGGCATTAATTCCCCTACTTAAAATGAGCCACAGGTGTGTTTGCACACATGTCACCTCACGCCCCGCCCCCTCCCTTCACCACTGTGCAAACTCGCCCCATGGCACATTTTAAGTTGGGGGATAAAGACCCCTTGAATCTTGAGAGTCCCTGGGGCCCAACTAGCCCACCAGGTACCTCCAGTAAGCACCACAGAGCTGCGTTGCAGAGACGTGGTCCGAGGCTACGCCCCTTGTTACACCTCTCTACAACGCAGCTGATGGGCGCTTACCGGAAGTACCTAATGGGCTAGTTGGACTCCAGGGACCCTCAGGATTGAAGGGGACTTAATCCCCAACTTAAAACACGCCACAGGGCCTGTTTGCACACATGTCACCTCAAGCCCCGCCCCTCCCTTCACCACTGTGCAAATGCGCCCGTGGTGCATTTTAAGTTGGGGGATTAAGTCCCCTTGAATCATGAGGGTCCCTAGGGGTCCAACTAGCCCACCCTGTACCTCCAGTATGTGCCAGGGAGCTGCGTTGCAGAGAGGTGTTCAGAGGCCACGCCCTTTGCCACCTCTCTGCAACGCAGCTCTGTGGCGCTTTCTGGACGTACCTGGTGGGCTAGTTGGCTCTCAGGACCCTCAGGATTGAAGGGGATTTAATTCCCATCTTAAACGCGCCACGGGGCCTGGTTGCACACATGTCACCTGAAGCCCCGCCCCTCCCTTCACCACTGTGCAAACGCGCCCGTGGCACGTTTTAGTTGGGGGATTAAGTCCCCTTGAATCCTGAGGGTCCCTGGAGTCCAAATAGCCCACCATGTACCTCCAAAGCGCCACAGAGCTGCGTTGCAGAGAGGTGTAAAGGGGGCATGGCCTCTGAACACCTCTCTGCAACGCAGCTCCTGGCGCATACTGAAGGTTCCTGGTGGGCTAGTTAGCCCCCAGGGACCCCCAGTATTCAAGGGGAATTACTTCCTTTCTACAACGCGCCAGGGCGCGTCTGCAGACTGTTACAGGAGGGGCGGGCGCTCCGGCACGATGCCGATCTTTTTTTTTTTTTCTTTCCTATTTTTTTTATGGGCGGGGGCTGCGTGGCCCCCTTCCCTCAGCCACTTTTGGCCCGGGGACCCCATCCCCGGGGCCTGAGGATTTTCTTTTAAAAAAAAGAAACGGGAAGGGGGCCGCGTGGCCCCCTTCCCTGGGCCTCTATTGGCCATGGGGTCCCCATCCCCCGGGGCATGCCCTCTTTTTTTAAAATAAAAAATATTTGGAGGGGGGCCGCATGGCCCCCCTCCTCAGGCCATTTAAGGCCCCGGGGACCCCATCCTACGGGGCCGGCCTTTACGTTTTTAAATTTGGGGAGGGGGGCTGCGTGGCCCCCTCCCAGGCCACTAATGGCCCCAGTGACCCCATCCCCCGGGACCTGGCCACTCATTGGGGACCGTGGGGGGTCCCCAATCCCTGCACGGTCCCGCCGGCTCCCCGCGTCCTGCGGGAGCCGGCACTGCTTTTCCATAAGGGGTGCTGCTGACATGCAGCTCCCTTATGGAAAGCAATCTGCTTTGCTTCATTGAAGCGAGAGCAGGTTTCCCTGCTCTCGCTTCAATGAAGCAAAGCAAGTTTGCAATGACAGGACGGGAGCCTCGCGGCTCCCATCCTGCCATTGCAAACAGCAGTGTCCCGGGTGTAGGCACCCCGGGACACTGCAGGAGCTGGCCCTGGGGGGTGGCAGTCCCCAGGGCCACCACAGGCTCCAGGAGGAGGGCCGCACGGCCCCCTCCCAACAATAGCACAGCCCCGGGAGGTGGTGATCCCGGGGCCGGGGTCCATACGGACCCCCAATTCTAAATACTGAGTGCCTCGGGCATGTGGCGGGCTGGAGCCCCCCACACAGGTTATTTTATTTATTTTTTTAAATAGCCCCGGGGGGTGCCGGTCCCCGGGGCTGCGGGGGGCCGTGTGCCCCCCCGCCAGCATTATTTATTTGAAGCCCCGGGGGTGTCGGTCCCCAGGGCTTGGGGGCCTTAGAGGCCCCCTAAAATATAAACCCACCCCCGCATGCCCCCGGGACTTGGCCCACCCGGGGGCAAAATCACGGGATCCGTGGATCCGGCGTGCATCCCGCCGTGATTTTAAAAAAAAATGCTTTTTTCTGCCCAGGGGGTCCTTGTGGGACCCCCTGAGCAGGCCTAGGGGGTCAGGGTGTTTCTACCCTGCCCCCTTTGCTTCTTTTGCGCATTTTTTTCCCTGTTTTCTTGTGACTCGGTTCTACCGAGTCACAAGATGGCCGACTACACTTCCTGGTTTGGAGTGTTGTCAGCCAATTAGCATGAAGCTCGTGGTCGGGAGGGGGCGCGGATCCTCCGCGGCCATAGATATATATGTGATTTTACTTTTGATTTTCTCAGGAACTACTGAACAGATTTACACCATTTAACCAAAAGGCACGACTCTGAACCAAGGGCTACCTTTTTGCCAAATTTGGTGTAATTCCGTTCAGCAGTTCAGGCTGTAGCTGCGACTAAAGGTTCCTATGGAAAATTGCATGGAGAAAACACATTTTGGGACCCCCCTTTTTTCTCGGCCCCCACTTGACGAATCACCCCGAGACTTTCAGGATAGGAGCGGACCGGAGCGCCCCACGAGTTTTGAAAATTTCGCGAAGATTCATCAACCGGCGCCAAAGTTATTGGAAATAGAATGTTGTGAATTTCCTATGGAAAATAGGTCCTAACTATAACTATCTACTGGCGACCGTCAGTAGATATATATATATATATATATATATATATATATATATATATATATATATATATATATATATATATATATATATATATATATATGGTCACTGAAAAAACCATAGGTTTCAGGGACGTTATAGTTAGAAATTAGCATTTAAAAACCTTTGAAATTCACTGAAAAAACCATAGGTTTCAGGGACGTTATAGTTAGCTGGACATTTCACTCATACAAAACCATAGAAATTCCACTGTTATAGTTAGTTCAGCTAACTATAACTCGCGCCCCCGCAACGCACTGCTGATGACATCACATATTACATCATTCATGACATGGTCAGTGACATCACTGATGACATCACTGATGACATCTCAAATGACATCACTGATGACATCACTGATGACATGATGCATGTGACAATCTGATGCACCTTCTCACACCCTAATATAACCTTTGATACACCCACTCCAAAAAACAGAATACCATTTTTTAAACCATAGACACACCAATACCACTTACTACATATCTAATCACTGGTTCTTAGGTCTACACACTGATCCACTCATTCACCCATACAATCACTCATACATGCAGTCACTCATCAATACAACACTATCATATGCACTCATACACCTACACAGACACTCACACACCAGCACTCATCCAGAGTTACTCACACACCTAGTCAGTCATGCAAATAATCAATCACACTTCCATTTACTGACCTATACAGTTATACACACAACACATCACTTATTCAAACAGAAAGAAACGCATAATTACTCTCTTATATAATCACTGATACAAGTACACACTCATCCATACAGCCACTCTCACAATCACTAACTCTCACGTATAGTCATTTATATACTCCAACTCTCACATAAACTTTTACATATTAGTTGGACATGTACCACTGAGACATCCATTCACTCACTAACACACCCATACACACACTCCCCCATGCATACAGCTGTTTCCACATGCACTCCTGAACCCATACACCCAGTAAATCAACCACTCAAACATGTATGCACAGAGTCACACACCTCCCACGCACCCACACACACACTCAGGCACCCATACAAATACTCTGGCAACCAATTAATAACCCATATAGACACTCATGTAGCTACTGACCAACCCATGCAGCAGGTTATACAACAGCAAACAGACTGATATAGACATTCACACAGTTTAGTCACTAACCCATGCATTCAGTAAGACACATGTAATAACTCAGTTAAACAGTCAGTCACACACCTACTAAATGCTCCATCCAGACACTTATACACCCACTCATTCTTCAATACACCTTGGTATATATATAATACATATTTAAACTTGAAAGAAAAACACATTCACTGGATGATGTCATCAGTGATGTAATCAGTGATGTCATTTGAGATGTCATTAGTGATGTCATCAGTGATGTCACTGACCATGTCAAGAATTATGTAATATGTGATGTCATCAGCAGTGCATTGCGGGGGCGCGAGTTATAGTTAGCTGAACTAACTATAACAGTGGAATTTCTATGGTTTTGTACGAGTGAAATGTCCAGCTAACTATAACGTCCCTGAAACCTATGGTTTTTTCAGTCAATTTCAAAGGTTTTTTAAATGCTAATGTCTAACTATAACGTGCCTGAAACCTATGGTTTTTTCAGTGAATTTCAAACGTTTTTTAAATGCTTATTTCTAATTATAATGTTCATTAAACCTATGGTTTTTTCAGTGATTTTAAATTATCATTCCATTCTCAACCTAGTGAAAACAGCCGATATCGCCAGTTTTCCAACAATAGCTTCCGCAAAAAAATTCACCACAAATGAGAGCGACAACTAACGCTAATAATATGCAGAATAGGCGTACCCGTGCAAAAATAACACGAAAACACCACTTCCCGATATTTTCAACGAGCAGCCAAATCTGGGGTGCGATCCAAAAACAGGCGATAAGCTGCGTTAGCAGTAGGAATTTAACATCTGCCTTTTACTGGTGTAAAGCAGGACGACTACCTACAGTGTGAAAGGGAGCCCAGCCCAGAACCACATCTGAAGACCAACACATGTCATAGAGCTACTGACCATGCAGCTCCGACACCCAAGAAGGCCACAACACCCACTGCCATCACCCTCAGGACCTCCCCCCCGGACCACCCCCTTCCCTACTACCACCGAGGCAGCGCAGAACAGGACAGCGGACCTTCCAAAAACGGCATGGTCCCTCAGCCACACAATAGCTGAATCTTGGGAGATGTGGCAACCAAGTATGTGTGAAGGACGCAAGTCACCCATCAATAAAAATGCACACAATACCAAGTGTAGCGGTGATGTGGTGGACAGACCTCACTATGCAGAGCACAAACCTCTCCATGTGGACATATACTGCTGGTGCTTGTAGTGTTGTGGACAATAGACGCAACCATGTTACCTCAGGCAGTGGGGAAGATCTCGGTCATGTAGCTGTGTTGTCCCCCCATGGAAGCGGAAGCAGAGTGGGCTGGTCCAATGATGCCACTCCAGCGTAGGAGTATGAATAAATAGGCTGGGGCTCTGGGCGTGGTTCACTTGTGGGAAGGCCAAAGCGGCTGCCAGGGCGGCAGCCCTCACTCTGCCACGAGGCCTCCGCCGTGACCGCCGGCCTCCTCGACACAGGCCCCCTGCGAACCCAGCAGCAGAGCACCACAGACTTATGTCTGTACAGACTACTGCCTTCGATCTACACTGCGGACAGCAGGGCTCACAATTCAGATCGAGTCGCGATTGCAGATGACGCAGTCCAGTAGGCAAGAGACATTGATCCCAGTGCGGCCCGCCCGGACCACGCATCATCGCAGACTGCGCACACACTGAGTGCTTCAGGTGCCACTAACTCAGTGCACCACAAGTCAACGCCACGTGGACTTATTAAGACAGAATTCATTAGGCAAAAGACATTGCTACCAGTGCGGCCCGCCCGGACCACGCATCATCGCAGGCTCCACACATGCTGGTTGCTTCAGGTGACACTAACTGTACAGCTCAACTCAACGCCACGTGGCTGTGGGCCCTTGCTGACCGCTGCCTCCAGCCTACACTGCGGTCATCAGGGCTCACATTTAAAATTGACTCTTGATTCATTAATTGCAGAGTCCAGTAGGCAACTAAGTATTACGTCCCTAAAACCTACATAATATCCTTTTAGTATCCTTGCTTCAAGAACTTGTTTTATATCAGTTATAGCTTTAGTACAATGACCAAATTCATCTTGCAAGTCCAAAGGAACACTGAATGGCAGTCTACACTGCGGACAGCAGAGCTCACAATTTGAATTCAGTCTTGATTTATTAATTGCAGACAGAATTGTACTCTATGTCCTCGAATTTTGTCAAGAGGAAGTGACAAAAGCATTCCTTGATGTCTGTGCTGACTACTGCCTTCGATCTACACTGCGGTCAGCAGGGCTCACAATTCAGATCGAGTCGCGATTGCAGATGACGCAGTCCAGTAGGCAAGAGACATTGCATCATCGCTGGCTGCTCACACGCTGAGCGCCACACCTACCACTAACTGTATGCAGCTCAAGTCAACGCCACGTGGCTGTAGGCCCTTCCTGACCGCTGCCTCCAGCCTACACTGTGCTCAGCATGGCTCACAATTCAAATTCAGTCTTCATTCATTAATTTCAGAGTCCAGTAGGCAACTAACTATAACGTCCCTGAAACCTACATATTTCGACAGTGTATTCCATAAATGTTTCATCTTTTGTTCCATACACCTACACTGCGGTTAGCAGAGCTCACAATTTAAATTGAGACATGATTTATTTATTGCAGAGAGAATTGTACTCTATGTCCTCGAATTTTGTAAACAGGAAGTGACTAAAAGCATTCTTCGATGTCTGTGCTGACTACTGCCTTCGATCTACACTGCGGATAGCAGGGCTCACAATTCACATCGAGTCGCGATTGCAGATGACTCAGTCCAGTAGGCAACAGACATTGCTCCCAGTGCGGCTCGTCCGCACCACGCATCATCGCTGGCTGCGCACGCGCTGAATGCTTCTGATGCCCCTATCTCAGTGCAGCACAACTCATGGACCCTTTATGATACAATGTTTTGTGTATAATTTCACATCTGCTGCCCCTACCTCAGTGTACCACAAGTCATGGACCCTTTATGATACAATCTTGTGTGTATTATTTCACATCTGTTGCCCCTACCTTAGTGCAGCACAAATCATTGACCCTTTATGATTGAATCTGTGTGTCTGATCCAATGATTACTGTTGTACTTGTTGCCAGCACCAACCATTCCCGGAGGGCTGGCTTACACTCACCCCACACGCATCCAGCACAGACGTCACTGGACATGTGACCCTGGTAATAAAAATGAGTCGAGCGCACGTGCCCGTACCCAGTTCCACTATCTATCTGTGTCCGTGTGTTCATTATGTATGCAAGATGCCGCCCCTGGGCCCGACCACATTACATTGTGCTGTGGACAGCGTATGCAACCATGTTACCTCTGGCAGTGGGGAAAACTTCGGTTATGTAACTTTCTCTCGGTCATTGTACAAGTACGTACGTAGAGACTGGATCATTAGAGTACTGCAAGGAGAGTGTATAGTGAATTTATAAGTGCTTGGGGATTGGCGGAGTAATTGTATAAGTACATATGTTGGCGCAGCCTAACCCCGAACACAAGCTTGGCTCTAATTGGCTGCCCTCCATGTGCCAAAAACTGAAACTTGAACTTTGCATGGCCCTGTATTGCTACAGCTGCAACACTCCACTGAATGTGCAATAAACATTCATATCCACACAGATGTGTCATGTCCACCATCTTTCATGTGTGGAACTATGGATGAATGTAGGGTCAGTGATTCCCCGTACCTTCCATGTTGGCCATGTTGTGGGACTTGGCTCACAGAGTGACACATTGGCGCTTGCGACCCGGGTGACGTCAGCACTACAACAGGGACACCCGCATCAGTTGATTCCTCATACAGCCCAGGACGGAGCCACGCCCATAGCTCCGGAGTCATTCTTCACAGCCTCACGCAGGACTGGCATACGCCAGGCCAGCCCACTCCGCTTACGCTTACAGGGAAGGACAACAACGCTACATGGCCCAGATTTTCATTGCAGTGATCTGCTGGTCACACCCTAGTTGTCAGTACGCCACAGCCACTCCGCTCACGGCTAGTATACACCCACACCACACCCATCCAGCACAGGCGTCACAGGACACGTGACCCTGCCAATAAAAAGACCGGGCGCACGTGCTCGACGCCATTTCAGAGTTGCTCGCACCGGATGCACTGCGGCTGGCACAGGCAGACCGGCACGGGACGGTGACTTTCGGTCCACTGAGGTACGGGTACCGTAACTGCTGAGCGGGTGTGCAGCCTGCGGTGATGGCCCGTCCCGGCGGTCTGGACAGCTCAGGTTTTGTGTGCCCTGCTGGACCGCAGTGTAGGCCTGAGCCATCAGATACCGCAGGCCTACCGCCACGTGGCATCGCCTCGCTGGTCACAGAGTTAGTGGCACCACAAGGGCTGAGCGGGTGTGCAGCCTGCGATGAAAAGCCTGGTGCACTGGTATGTCCTCTGCCATGGTGAAATCAAGACCCAGCACCAAATGTGAGACCTGGTGGCCTGCAGAGCGGGGCTGCATGATATGCATGGTGCCATGTCCGCGGGCCCCGGGCTTGGGGCTTGCAGCGGCACATGGTAGGCCCTCTTTTCTACACGCAGGTTGCGAAAGGTGAGCAGAGAGGCTTGTTAGCGCAGCGGCGGGCAGTCACCTCCGGGCAGTGGGAGTGGATGGGGTGCAGCAGCCTGGGTGCGCAGCGGCGGACAGTCACCTCCGGGCAGTGGGAGTGGATGGGGTGCTGCAGCCTGGGTGCGCAGCAGCGGGCAGACACCTCTGGGCAGTAGAAGTGGATGGGGTGCAGCAGCCTGGGTGCGCAGCTGCGAGCAGACACCTCTGGGCAGTAGAAGTGGATGGAGTGCAGCAGCCTGGATGCACAAAGGCGGACAGAGAATTAGGCGTGTGCAGTTGTATGTACTCTGCCATTACTGATTCCATACTACGTTTCAGATGAGTAAGCTTGAGGGCTCCTCTATGTCCCGGCACGTGGTTGGAGACACACCGGTGATGGAAAGGTGAGCTGTGAGGGTTTTGTCCACAGTGTGGGCACTCACTGTCCCTCTCCATCTCTTCCTTTCTCTCCCTCACACTCTTTCTCTCTCTCTTCCTCTCTCTCTCACGCTATCTCTTCCTCTCTCTCACACAGTTTTTTTCTTTCTCTCTCTCTACCTCTCTCTCTCTTTCTCTCTCTCTCACTCTTCCTCTGTTTCTCTCTTCCTCTTTCTCACACTGTTTCTCTCTTTCTCTCTCTCTTCCTCTCTCTCACTGTTTCTCTCTCTCTTCCTCTCTCTCTCACTCTTTCTCTCTGTCTACCTCTCACTCTTTCTTTCTTTCTTTCTCTCTCTCTTCCTCTCTCTCACTCTTTCTCTCTCTCTCTCCTTTGATGGACGCATGACGCACAATCTTATCTTGCTTTTTGTCTAGCAGGCTGTGATTCACAGATTGACGACCCCCCCCCCGACACGGACCTCCCGCCACGAGGCGATGACTTCAGTTCCACTGAGTTAGTGCCACCAGAGCTGAGCGCGTGTGCAGCCTGCGATGATGCGTGGCCATCCTGCAATCAACACCCACTTTGAATTGTGAGCTCGGCTTGACCGCGTGTACGCAACGCCTGAGGAGGTTGCTTCGGCACGTGGTGGACCCTCTTAGACACACGCCGGTGGCGGAAGGTGAGCAGAGAGGCTTGTTTCCGCAGCAGCGAGCAGTCACCTCTGGGCGGTGGGAGTGGATAGTGTGCAGCACCCTGGGTGCACAAGAGCGGGCAGACACCTCCGAGCAGTGGGAGTGGATGGGGTGCAGCAGCCTGGGTGCACAGGAGCGGGCAGACACCTCTAGGCAGTGGGAGTGGATGGGATGCAGCAGTCTGGGTGCACAGGAAAGGGCAGTCACCTCCGGGCAGTGGGACTGGATGGGGTGCACCAGCCTGGGTGCACAGCAGCGGGCAGACACCTCTGGGCAGTGGGAGTGGATGGGGTACAGCAGCCTGGGTGCGCAGAGGCGGGCAGACACCTCTGGGCGGCGGGAGTCGATGGGGTGCAGCAGCCTGGGTGCGCAGGGGCGAAACAGAGAATTAGGCGTGTGCAGTTGTATGTACTCTGCCATTACTGATTCTATACTATGTTTCAGATGACTAAACTTGAAGACTGCACTATGTCCCAGCACGTGGTTGGAGACACACCGGTGGCAGAAAGGTGAGCTGTGAGGATTTTCTCCACAGTGTCAACACTCACTCTCCCTCTCCATCTCTTCCTTTCTGTCACTCACACTCTTTCTCTCTCTCTCACTCTCTATCTCTTCCTTTCTCTCTCTCACACTCTTTCTCTTTTTCTATGTCTCTTCCTCTCTCTCTCATTCTTTCTTTCTCTCTCTCTTCCTCTCTGTCTCACTCTTTCTCTCTCTCTCTACCTCTCTCGCACACTGTTTCTCTCTTTCTCTCTCTCTTCCTTGTATCTCACTCTTTCTCTCTTTCTCTCTCTCTTCCTCTCTGTCTCTCACTCTTTCTCTCTTTCTCTGTCTTCCTCTCTGTCTCACTCTTTCTTTCTCTCTCTCTTCCTCTCTCTCACTCTTTCTCTCTCTCTCCTTTCATGGACGCATGACGCACAATCTTATCTTTCTTTTTGTCTTGCAGGCTGTGATTCACAAATTGTCGAGGGATGACACGCAATACCTGTACCTACTTTTATTTTGTTGTTTTGTTTAAATAAAATGATTTATATGTAAATCCATAGATGACTGAGATTCTTATTTGTCCACCCTCACATGCATCTTCTTTACTATAATTGTGCGACATCAGCCAATTTGTTACGTTCCAGATTTCCTAAGGTTGCTGTCACATTTGTTTGTGTGGGGGAGGTGAGGGGGATGGCGGACAAGGGGCTGGTGGCGGGGGTGTCGGAGCAGTGTTGGGTGTCCGAGCTGCATGATCGTTGGCTCCATTGCATCTGTTGTCATTCACGTGTGGCTCTGGGCTGGGCTCCCTTTCATATTGCAGGTTGTAGTCCGACTTTACACCAGCTCAGAGCAGGTGTAAACTTTCTGCTACTAACGCACCTTATCGCCTGTTTTGTACTCTCTTCGACGATCTTGCTGGTGGTTGAGACACTTGCGAAGTGATGTGTTCGCTGCTTTTGCACGGGAACGCCTACTCTACATCTCATTAGCAATATTTGCCGGAGTCATCCGTGACGATGCTTTTTGAGGCTGCTATCGCTGGTAAACTGGTGATATGGGCTGTTTGCTCCAGCTTGTGAATGGTGCGTTAAATTTATCACCATTTTGGTTGCGATAAAGTGCCGTTAACTCGGCGATATGTCCTTGAGAATATACCCCTCGGTGTTTGAAAGACTTAAGAAGTATACTCAAGTGCCACGCTGAGAGCCACGCACCCATCGCTTTCACAAGTTTGCTATGACAGGGCGGGAGAGAGCGAGGGAGAGAGATGGAGTGAGATAGCACAAGCAGCGCAAGGCCGCACGGGCACCTGGCTCCACATGCCAACATGTGTGTGTGCATCGCCATCCGTGCACAGGCAATTCCCCCACAATGCAGCCCACACACATAGCAATCACAGAACATCAGCAATGAAGGCAATGTGGTACAAAACTCCCCTCATACGGGTTCTGTGTCCGGTGTGTGTGGCGGGGTGATGGCTGCATGGTTGTGTGCCCCTGACAAATCAGACTGCGTAGGTGATGGGGCTGCATCAGATGTCGTCCAGCACCTCTGCAAAAACAATATCTGGTTCACAGAGGCGGAGCTTGCCAAAGGGATACACCCCCGTTGCACATGCGACAGTCAGTTCTTCCCTGTGTTGGGATGAGGCTGATTGTGGCACACGAGTGGACAATCTTTACAACACACCTCACAGTTAGACACCAGTGGAGTGGCATAGGCTTTATTGGCATGTGCGTGTGAGTACGGACGAGGCAACGGCCACAACAGGCACGGACATGCTTAAGACACTTACACGCAGCATGGGTACATGTCGAGGGGCAGATGATGTTGGGGCTGAAATGGACAAGATTTATCACATATGGCAACGCTCACAGCCCACCTTGCCTTGCTCCCCAACAACTTAGATTTCCTAAGAACACCCAAATGCAAAGCCTCGCAGTACCACACCAGCCTTGACTGACATTGAAATCTACCTCTCAGTGTAAAAAATGAGACCACAAAGTGTGCACATAACATTTCTTCTTTTTTGTGTGGAGGATATGCCACAGCTCTGAGCAATGATTTGAATGTGTGTGCAACGTTGTGGGACATGGGTTGCTGTTTTCGTGGGTGTCAAGGCCATCCCATGCAGGGGTACCACAGGCAGGGGCTTCTATGTGTGGGCTGTGGATAAGTCAGATGGTTTATTTGGCGTCTGCACAGTGCCCCGTGTGAGGGGGCATGACTCACTGTACGTGGGGTCTGCATGGTGCTCTGCCTCCGGGGTGTGGCAATTGTCTGCTCTGCCGACAGTGATCAGGTGTGAGGGTCCGACAGGTTCACATGTCGTGCTACATCTCCATGTGTGTGCTCTCACTGAGCAGTGTGTCCGAATTGGCAAAGTTCCCAAACGACGCTGTGTTGCTCGGACCATGGACCTGCGTCGCCTTGGACAGGTATGTGTGCACATGCGTTATTCCACGCACATGCATCCAGAGCTCGACCGAAGGGAGACATGTCCTCTGTTTTGGTGGGATATGTGAGCAATCCCCACTGTGCAACAAGTTGTTGGGCCATGTGCTGTGGGTGGCAATAGGATGTGGCTGCAGGTACGTAGTTACTCGTCCATGAATGCCCATGCAGCTTCATGTGCAATGTGTTCCAATAGTACGTCGTTGTCGTGTTCAAGGAACACCAGGGTGAGTCAATCCATTAGGTGGTCCAGGCAGGTGTGCTCAGCCCACGCCGTCTCACCGATCCGCAACACAGCCCAATAGGGGAGCGCCTCGATGTGGTCACTGCACACGAGAAATTGTGCCATCTCCCATGCACAACTACCAATACATACGCAGTATGTCAAGGCATCCCATGCACGGCTGTCTCGGTTACACTCCTGTTCGTGATCCAACAGGGGTGCAAACACAAGTCATAGTCCAATTCATCAACAGTTGTGTTGGATAGGCAGACATCCATGGGACACTCGAATGTGCATGTTCGGCAGTGGAACCAGGGCTGGACGCAGGTGACGTGGGCAATGCGGAAGCTGAGCCTGTAACTGATCCACATTCCATCTCTGTTAAGTTAATTACACATGAATTTTCTACTGTCACCCCTTCTCCACTATTTCCAGACTGAGCATAATTTCCAAACGTGCCACATTCTGTTTATCTCGCCGGAATAGATATACAAATCGAAATTAACGCTACATCGAATTTTCAAAACCATACAGGGCCATATTCACAAGAATGGCGATAACATTATCGCCGCTTTAGCGGCAGGAAACTGCCGCTAAAGCGGCGATAATGTTATCGCTGGTCTTGAGAATATGGCCCACAGTCTTTTACAGATGACAACTTACACTTTTTCTTTGTGAAAAACTCCTAAACATATATAAAGTACTTGTTTAACAACTAGTTGCACATTATGCATATTTTAGAACCAATAAAACACCAGACTTTACTAACACTATGTTATTTAGAAATAAAAAATACTTTCAAAGTTAAAAATATCGTCTCAAATACTTAACCACTACTACAAAACACATAACACACCTTCTTAATTTCTAATTTACCTTCGTAGTTGGTATGCAGATTTCAAATGTCACAAACGCATGCAATTCTTTTCTTGTCACACAGTACATGTAATGCACCGCTTTCATCAAGAATGGAACCAGTAATGGAACAATTTCCCTGTTGCTCCACACATAAATACATGTAACGAACAAATCAGAATAGTTCCTTATTTTTTTAGATTGCAAAACCTCTCTTTATTGGTTATTTTTGAACTTTCCATATAAACAGTTTTTTAAGGACACATACAGGTGAAAAGTTCAAGGTATTGCATCAACACTTTCTAGAACATTCTACGACACGTGCAGGTTAAAAGTTCACCATTCTTTTAAACCTACCGATATTTTTTTTTGCAACATTTTCTCCAACATTTAACGGCACGTGGAGGTCAAAAGTTCACCATTCTTTCAAGTTTGAACTGCACCTTCCAAATACAATTAGCAGGTGTGGTTGAGCTGAGCAAATTTCATCCTATAATATGTACTCCACGTATAAACTGCTTTTTTATTAACCAATCACAAAGATGCTTTTCATCAAAACTAATATACACCCTACTTTTTAGGACACAATACATTTCATCTCCCAATCGGTTAACGTTTTGTACGTAAAAAAAAGTAGTTCCCCATGTTTAAACATATCTCTTATTCTACGAACGGAATGCATGAGCTACAGACATTTATCCATATCTTCTAGCCATACCTTCAAAATGCTAGTGTGGATTGTAGGACTTAGCTATGTTTTCTGGTGCAAGAGGTATGCAGAACAGAGACCTATTGACTTAGACCTAGGTTTACAAAATGTGCACATTAAATGGTTTGCACAGAGAGGATTGAAGTGGCACCAATTGCTCCCTTTGGTTAAAACCTGTTTGCATCTCCAACACCCTGATCTCATGATTGTGCACTGTGGTGGTAACGACCTAGGCACATTAACTGGGGTAGGTTTGGAAATGCTTATGAAGGACACCTTTGGACAATTGATGTTACTTTTGCCTCAAACTGTCTTTGTATATTCCAATATATGCCAAAGACAGAAGTGGAAATGGTCAAACTAATTTTGTCATAAGATTGAAAAATCTAGGAAGAATGTCAACAAAGCTGTGTCTGCAAACCTCAGAGACCATAGAATGGGGTCGATTTACAACAACAACATACGTTTTGACTGTGCATTCGCACTTACATGTAGCTCCAACTAATAAACACAAGGGCTCTTTTTAGAGCCGCCTTATATTCCCAATTTCGGCTCGCAGAGTGTCAGCTGCAGTTTGGCTAGCAGAGGGACACCTGCGGGCCGCCGGGCAGGCTCGCAGAGGAAGAGCTGTGGCCCGTGGGCTCAGCTCGCAGAGGGAGACCTACGAGCCTTTGGCTCGCAAAAGCACAGCACCGTACTGGCTCGCAGAGGGAGAGCTGTGGCCTGACTCCCAGAGGGAGACCAACGGGCCAACAGGCCTGCTAGCAGACACACAGCTATCAGTTAATGGGCTGGCTCGCAGAGATACAGCTGTGAGCCCTCCGAGCTGCAACCCGATGGGCTAACTCACAGAGGGAGAGTAACGGGCCGACGGGCCTGCTAGCACAGACACAGCTACGAGCTAACGAGGTGGCTCACAGAGGTAGAGCTGCGGGTCCGACGGCTCGCAGACACAGAGCTGCGAGCCGACGGACTGGCTTCTAAAGGCATAGCCGCGAGCTGATGATGTGGGGAGAGGGAGCGTAAAAGGAGTATCTCGCATAGACAGACCTGCGGGATAATTTCAGTATTGCCTCGCAGAGGTAGAATTACGGATCCGGTGCCTTTTAGAGGGAGAGATGCGAGCTGACGGACTGAGTCACAAAATGGCTCACAGCTCGCAGTCACAGAGCTGCGAGCCGATGGACTGGCTTCTAAAGGCATAGCCACGAGCTGGTGATGTGGGGAGAGGGACCGTGAAAGGGGTATCTCGCACAGACAGAGCTGCGGTATATTTTTAGTGTTGCCTCGCAGAGGTAGAACTACGGACCTGATGCCTTGTAGAGGGAGAGTTATGAGCTGACGGACTGAATCACAAAATGGCTGCCAACACTTCCTAGTTTCAACAGTTTGCAGCCAATGAGCCGCAAGCTCGTGCTCGTAACGCTTCAGCCAATCAGATGTCAGAATTCTTAAATATCGATATCTGGAAAATTTGATATTTCTCTAAAACTACTGAACGGATTTACCCGATTTAAACAAAAGCGTGCTTTCTGGACCAAGACCTTTCTCTGTGCCAAATTTGGCGTAATTCCGTTCAGCAGTTTGACCTGTAGCCTTGTCTAAAGTTTCCTATGGAAATTGCATGGAGAAAACACGTTTTGGGACCCCTTTTTCTTAGCCCCCCTTAACGAATCCCCCCCAAACGTTTAGGATAGGAGCTCACCTGACAAGAGGAACTTTTTGGAAAATTTCATAAAGATTCGTCAAACGACGCCAAAGTTATAAGCACATCAAAAAAGGCTTTTCCTATGGAAATGTGGTCCTAACTATAACTACCTACTGTCGACCGCCAGTAGGTAATATATATATATATATATATCAAAACTCCAACTCCTGGCCTGCCGGTCCTCAGCAGGACACCCAGGCACGGACCTCAACACGCTCCGAAATTATTTCAAAGAAGCTCGAGTATTGTGCAAATGCAGTGAAGAATTTATTGTATCAAAATATCCACAAATTCAACAGGCATAATGCCTGCCATGGCGCGTTTCGCTCGCCTCTCACAAGCTTGATCACATGACGCGCCACGTGATCGGGAAACTGATTAAGTACCAAAATAACAGAAAATGTGCACCAATGGCTTTAGAAACACATCGCCACATTAGTGAAGCTAAAGAACAGACTGGTAAATAGCACGAGATCTAAAATATACTGAGCCAACAAAATTTAAATCACATTGAGAAACTGTACAAATGGCCATTATACATAGTTCTAAGATTCATGTGAAAATAATAATAGTGCAAATTTGTCATATACAAGAAGTGCAAATTTGTACAATGAACATATTTAAATGTATGAGTCATAGATGTTAAAGCTCCAATAAAACAATCTTGAATATAAAAGATTGTCCGACTAAGAAATTCTGAAACCATGTTAAAAACATGAAAAAGAAGTGCAAATATGCTGTCAGGTGGTGGCTATTTCCAGAAATGTCATATAATCATCAGTAAATTAGAGTATTGAGATGGAAAAGACACCACATTAGTGCAAATACACAAAACCATATATAGTACTGAATTAAATGGTTCACGAGGTGCTAACTGATTTGAGACATATAGGTCATGAATACCAAATAGCACACATAGGGGCCCATTACGAAAACCGGCGGTAAAAAAAATGCCAACCGCCATAGCCTGAAAAGACCGCCCGCCTGCAACCTGTGAATACCGACCGAGCAATTATGATGACGCAAAGCAACCACCGCCCGCAGCGGGAAAAAAACACAGAATACCGCCCGTCCGTGTCAGAGTCCAAGACAATCCGTCCGCCACGGACGCAATACCGCCCGAAAACTCCAAATACGACCGCGCGGACGGACTACACACCGGCCGTCAAATTATGATCCCCCCGACATGAGGGCGGGAAACCAACACATTTCCCGCCCGCAACGGTGAACAACAGAAATGAATAACTGACAAGGCGGAAGGCCTGGCGGCCACGTCCGTGCACAGAAATCAGTGGCGGCACAAACAAATACACACAACACGGCCAACAAGTCCACACAGTAAACGACGCCAAAATACCCAGACACAGAACCCATCCCAAAGACACATCCCCCTGCCAAAAATATAATTAGAATAAATCCCAGGACACCACGCCCAACACACCTGAAAATGACAGACCATCATGACACACCCACATAGGTGAGTACAAAAGCAGACCCCTCACAGACCACAAACCCTTGCACCACGACAAAGCCAACACCACAGCAGAGAACACAGAGAGCCACAGAGGAAAGCAGTATACCACACGCACGCACACATCCCATCACCACAACGACCACCACCACCTAAACACCGGCACCACAAACCCCCTTCACATCACACACCAAACACACCACACCAGCACCACAAAAACTACACTACGCACCATGGCAACACAACGAATGCCCAAGTTCACTGCCACAGAGTTGACGGTCATGGTCGACGAGGTCATCAAGGTGTACCCACAAATCTATGGGAACCAGGTCCAACAGACACCAGTAGCCACCAGAAACAGGATGTGGATAAGGATCGTAGACCAGGTGAATGCAGTTGGGAACGTGCCACGCAACCGGGGAAATAACCAAGAGGTGGCAGGACCTGAAAAGCGTGGTCAGGAAGAAGGAGGCCAAGAACCGTGAGCTGGCTGACAGGACTGGCAGCGGAACTCCCGCGCCATTCAAGACCTTCAAGGCGTGGGAGGAGAAGGTGCGAGGCATACTACATCCGGAGAGTCTCATCGGAATACCAGGGGGAGTGGAGGCTGGTAAGTACAAACAAATGTATACCAGCACACCGCCATGTACAGACATGCACTAACACAATGCCATAGCTCCGAGGGCCGAACACCCCATGTCCAGTACACAATTCACAAGACATCCCTCACATATGCAACAGACACTCACACACACTCAGCCCATAGGCACCAACAAAGAAAACCATGGGGGCATGTGTACAGTCAGCCAGCACCACAACTCCCACCAGCTGCCCTTGTACCCCAGATGCGCCGGAAGGAGCGCTCCCCACACCCACACCCATGTGGCAGCCATAGCTGCACAAACCAACAAGTAACAGGTAAGCAGCCTTACCACAAGGCCCGTGTATCGGAGGGGGGACTGCAGAAGTACCCCCCCACCAGGCCCCCACTCCTACAGCGCAGCAAGATGGAGCACTCCCCACACCCATGTGTCAGCCATTGCAGTGCACACCTACACCCGACAGGTAGATATGTTACCCTACATGGAGGGCTGTCTGTGGATGGTAAACCATCACCACGACTCACATCCCGGCCCCCACACCCACAGACCAGCAAGATGGAGCACCCCTCCCTCTCATAACCATGTGGTAGCCATTGCATTTCTCCCTCAAAACCAACAATTAGGTAGACTACTGCACAGGGCGGGGTGTCTGTAGGCATGAGGACTGTACTACGACTAACATGTGGGACATGTCACTTAGCAGAGGAACAGGTAGCACTGCTCCCTGTCACAAACATGTGACCAATGTGCACCCGGACATCAATTACAGAGTCATAGCCCACATGAGCCATCTCAAATGCAGTAACACGTAAGGAGTCACGTCTGCATGCACAAGTCTAACTGGAGTACTGACCCACATGGCGTGCACTGTGCCAGTCATCACACACATCAGCAACACCATCCAAGTCTTGTCCATGTAGTCGTGTCTGCTTCTACCCTTGACATAGCACAACATCACCCATGTAAGTCTATCTTGTCCAAATGAAAGATAGTGGAACCCCAGTAATGTCACATATACCACTGGACCCATGAACCACACAGCTACACAATGCACATTCAAAATCTCATCCATCTCATCATCCAGCCCCAGTGTCATGAAAGGTATATCATCTAAACTGTTGCCCCATAGACAGTAGTACAGCAAAGAGTCCTGCCGATGACCAATAATGTGTCTGCTGTGTCTGAAGCGCTCGTCACACTGTGAGTAACAACATACAAAATGTAGTCAACACCCCAAGAGCACTGCATTGCTGCACATGGGTGAGAGTAGCACGCACACCAAGGAATTGTACCATCTGCAATACGTCGTGTGGCATACAACCATTACTCACTCACTACAATGCTTGCTGTGGAATGCCCTTAAATGACAACAGTGAGCAGATATGCTGGCTAAGTCAGACATACACACACCTTTGTCTCTGTAGTGTTGTGTGGCCAAAACACATGTCCCCTTCTGCACCCATATGTCACAGTATGTACCACAGTACCATATTTCAACACCAAAGCGTTCATGGGGCAACACTCTTTGCCATCTGCGTTTCCAAGCGTTGCATGTGAACCCCAAAACATATTTCAACACCAAAGCGTTCATGGGGCGATACCCTTTTGCCATCTGCGTATCCAAGCGTTGCATTTGAACCCCAAAACATATTTCAACACTAAACCGTCCATGGGGCTGTACCCGTTCCCACCAAAGCCACAAAATGTAGGGGTACTGCAACACACACCAATTGGCATTTCAAATCCGTCCCATGCCAGATGCACCCATCACACTATTCCATTGCCTTGATCACGCACACACATTGTAGAGACATACACACGCATCCGGCAAATCAGTGCACAACTGTGCACAAACTGTGCATGTCAGACATCTAACACAAACCTTGCAAGGTGCAACACAATAACTTTTCGTCTCCGCCCCACAGGTGACGAACAGCATGATGCTGCGGATGGAGACACCAGTAAGGAAAACAGTTGGTCCCTGAGACATGTCCGACAAGGAGATACTGTCCTACAGTGAGGACTACATTGATAGACTTTTACTAGCCCAGGGAGGTGGTCATTTCCTAGGGTCTACCTCAACTAGTATTGATCTCACTCTCAATGACAAAGTGAATAAATTAGAGAGACTTGAGAAAAAGCTCATTAGGACTAGGTTGCATGGCCATGTCCTTACGAAATACTTGCAGGCAAATGTGATCCCTGTTGGCCTAAGTCCGTAATGAGCCGGCCATTTTTGTAGACAACCCCAAGTTTAAGGGTAACTTCAGTTTCATCTCCAATAATTGCTCCAGGCACTGGATGGTGCTTGGGGTGGAAACAGCTTTGGAAGAGGTTGAGCGTTTAATGAAAGAAATTGCTGATCTCAAGAAAGAGATTATTGATGATAAATCCTTGAGCAACGCAAAAGAGGCCCTAGAGCGCCTAGAAAGGACCATTAAAGATTTCGATACTTACACTCAATCGAATAAAAGGATCTCAAGTTTTATGATAAGAAGGTAACTTACCCTTACTTAGCAGAAGGATATTACAAACAAGAGACACAGGGGAGGTACTCCACAAGGGGTCGTGGAGGATACAGAAGGTATACAACGTTTTCTGACTCCTCAGCCAATAGTAGTTCTGAAGGTGAACCTGAGAGACCAGGCACTAGCTCCTCCACACCCCCCCACCCGGACTATTCTACCCATTTTTTAGAGGAGGGACAATGGGAGGACTACCGAGGGAGGGGACGACCCTGGGGACGACCCAGGGGACGGGCACAACCACTATGGAACCAAGGCAGGGGCAGGGCAAAGAAGCAGGTCCACTTCCGCCTGGAACCACATGGAGAGATCCAAACGAGACGACAGCACTACAGGTGGTAATTCCACCTTTTGAGAGATATGACAGCCCTCTGATCAATCTATCGGACTATGTCTTGAAACCAGAGGAGAGAAAGGTCCTAGAAAAGGGTCTATCATTCGTACCAACTAACTTACCTCAATACTTTCAATCTGAAAATTGAGTTACATAAATTCTTCAGAAAAGTACGTCTCAAGCATTATTTTAACAAAATTCCGTATAAACCCACTTTCTCGTGCACAGGACTACGTCCCCCGTCCACCTTCAATCCACCGACCCAACTAATGTCACATAAGATTATAGCTTATGAGCAAGTGGTGATGCGAGACGTGAGTAAGCTCCTCACTGATCAACATTACACTAAGTACAACATCTCTAGACCTGAACGGCACGCCCTTGAATCACTTAAAAACAATATTGACATAGTGATAAAACCGGCAGACAAGGGGGGTGCGATTGTCATTCAGGGTCGTGATGATTACAAAATAGAGATCCTATCACAACTAAGAGTGGAGGGTAATTACATTAAACTGAGTACTGACCCAACCAAAGAGGTATCTAACATCATAAGAATAGTCACTGACTGTGGACAGAATGAGGGGTTTTTAACCAAGCATGAATATGACTACTTGAATAATGATCGACCCGGAATGCCTACGATATATACACTTCCCAAAGTGCACAAACGATTGAACAACCCGCCGGGGAGACCCATTATTTCAATGTGTGGGTCTGTCCTGGAGCCCTTGTGCAAATACATAGACATATTCCTTAAACCTATTGCGGAGAACACCACAGCACATTTAAGGGATACTATGCAGACAATACAGCTAATCGATGGGCGACCCTTTAACAGTAGAACTAACTTCTTGGCGACCATGGACATAACATCACTGTATACGAATATCCCCCAAAGAGCAGCGCTTGACACCATCCGAATGTCCCTTGACAAACGGCCTAGGCCATGGCAAGTCCCCACTGACTTCATAATCCGTCTCTTGGAAATCGCAATGACAAAAAACTTCTTTTATTTTGAGGGTGATTTCTATATACAAACCAAAGGGGTGGCCATGGGGGCTAGTTTTGCCCCAGATCTAGCTATTATTTTTATGGACGCTTATGAACACACATACGTCCTCAGTGAGATCAATCCATATAGAGAGTGCATTGGTTTATGGCGTCGTTATATCGACGATGTTTTAATGATATGGGAAGGGACTGAACAGCAACTTACAGACTTCCACGTATGGCTTAATGTACAATCGCAGGACATTCAGTTTTCCCTTGATTTCAGTAGGAATGTGATTAACTTTCTTGATATCTCAATCAAAGAGGAGGAAGGGGAACTGTTTACCACACTATACAGAAAGCCCAGTGAAAGGAATACCCTGTTGCGCTACTCGAGCCATCATCCACGTAACCTCAGGGACAACCTTCCTTATGGTCAGTTCCTGAGGATACGTAGGAATTGTAGTCACAAACAGGATTTCTTTGAGGAATCAGCAGACCTGCTGGAACGCCTGAGTGATAGGGGCTACCCTAGAAGTCTCTTGAAAAAGGCACGTAAAAGGGCCTGGTTTTGCCATAGGGAGGTCCTTTTGGAACCGAAACAGAAAAACCCATCGGAGCAGGAAAGACTTGTGTGTGTTACTACATTCTGCACTAAGAGCACTGAGGTTAAGAAGATCGTGAACCGCCACTGGCACCTAGTGGCAGACGAGATAGGCATTGCAGATCCACCTATGCATGCCTTCAAGAAAGGAAGAAATATAAGGGATTATGTTGTGAAATCATTACTTCCCAAGAAACCCAGGGACACCCAAACGACACTCTGGAATATTCCACCAATCCTGGGACACTTTAAGTGTGGGGCATGTAAGGCTTGTCTTTTGACTAAAGAATTTAAACAATGCTCCTATAACAACTACACCCACAACATGCGACAACACACGAACTGCAATTCGGTTGGTGTAATTTATGCGATAGTTTGCCCCTGTGATTTTTGATACATTGGGCAAACTATCCAAAAGGTTAAAGCACGCATCCTGCAGCATTGCAGCAGGATACACTGTAATGTCCAGGGTGCACCCCTGGTTGAACATTTCACCACCTTTGGACACTCGGCTGAGAGTCTGAGGTGGTGGGTCATTGAAAAGGTCATGACCAACGCACGGGGTGGGAACTTTGCTAATGTCTTGAGCACACGTGAGTGCAAATGGATTCATATTTTTGACACAGTACACAAAGGTCTGAACGAGTACGAGGAGATTGCACGACAAATTGCTACCCTGAATAATGGATAGACATTACATTGTCTCTCACTTTTGTATATGATGTGTACTGTACAGATCACTGCAATTTTTGTATTACCAGCAGATACAACACTGTTCCCTTGTATATATGGTATGTAGTGCAGAATTCTTTATTACTTTATTATTTGTATTGTACACTTGTAAATATTGTATTATATGGTATTTGTTATTTAATATTTATTGTGTCTAGTGAGGTGCTATCACATGCCCCCATATGCAGTATAAGAGTCTGTAGATGGGTTTTCTGCTTGAATCACATGCTCCCGTATGTATTTTTGAAGTTTTTATGTCACTGATATACTCGGGTTGAATATTATCCATACCTCCGAGAACAAGTTTCCATTCGAAGTACTTCCGATTTTTAAAGCTCATTTTTTAGAGTCTTTTTTCTTTATTCTATCACACCGAGGAGCCCGGCACACATCTAGTCTGTCTTCCCTTTACCGATCATGACGGTGTGCGCCTGATAGCAACGGGCGCGTTGTCTTTATATAGCTAGCGGCTGAGGACGCAACATCTCCTAGCCGTGAGAGAAACTGACGGATGCGGTTTGCCCCTTTCTTTTTCAAATTGAAGGTATTTGACCGCAGAGGCATGATCTAGATTCTCGAAGGGGGGAGTGCTTTAATACGGCCCTCTCCTTTTTTTTTTTTTTTTTTTAAACACATTCTGGTTTATTTATTTTCAGAACCTAGCGCCTAATCCTCATGGGTCCCACACCGCATGACTTCAGCGGGTGAGGCGTTCTTTGAGAGATACCGACAGATGCGGTTATCCTCTCTTGGGCTTGACTTAAGGTAATTAACTCCACAGGCTAAATCGTGTTATGGGGTGGAGTTTGTAAGTCACGGCCTTATTATTTTTATACATGCCGTTTTCTTTACAGATTGACAGATTTCAGCGCCTCATTTTTTGTGGTAGCAACTTGATAGAAGGGCTCACGCCGCAGGATCATAGCGGGTGAGTTTAATCTATATGGCACCTCACTGGTCTACTATATGTTCATGTGCACACCGATGTTTGTCTCACGCTCGGTTTTGTAATTTGTTTTTAGAATTCCGGGGTGATTCGTCCCCTGCATTTTTCAATTTTATTGATTGAATCTTGACTCATTGGATTGATTCCTATCCATCAGACCACGACCGTGGTCGGGTGAGTTTTCAACTTCTCTTTGTACACACGTGACTCTGATCATTGGCAGGGTCTTGCGAGCACATCCATCTCGTATTGGTCACCTTCTGACTACATGGTTATTTTCCTAGGTCCCCACCCCTTTCCCTGTACTGAGGAAGACCCGTAGCTGAGGAGTCTACTTACCCTTTGGCATTAGGGTCGAAACGTCGACAAATCCCCCCAGGGGCCTACACTCAACATCTACCCCCACCACCATTGCTTTTAGAGATTAAGTCTCAATCTATGAAAGAGAAAGTGATATTGTGAATGTAATTAGGGGTAGGCCCACAGCTGTAGGGATACCGGCTTTATTAATAATACTTTGGTCGGATCCCTCTTTTTGGAATATTTTAATTTGTACTTTTCAAATATCCTTTGATGTACTCTTATCCTTTCTTGCTATCTCACACATGAGCACTTATTTCTCACCCTTTTTTCTTCCCTTTGAAAATAATCGTGCAATATAGCATATCTCATGTATGTTTTCCATGTTTTGGATATAAAGAATAAATTGATGGTTGTAAATTAATTCATTATTGGTGATTATTGAATTGTTTGTTGGATGTGTTTGTACTGAATTCCTTAAATATACTTACTAATTGAAGTATATTCAGGTGTGTCAGGGACCAACTGTTTTCCTTACTGATCGACACCCAGGTCCCTTGACACTTAAACTGGGTTACCCCATTTTTTATAGCGGATGGAGACACCAGCCATCACAGCCAGTCCACAAGCCCCCCAACGGACACACGGATGTGGAAAGCCTGGACACCTCTACGGACGAGGACTCCCAACCTGGCACATCTGGCGTGGCAGGGCGCAACAGCTCCCCAGGACCCCTCCTACCCACCAACCCATCTCCCAGGGCTGGTGACCAATCCCAGGCCCCTGCTGCCACGGTCATTGCGGCCAACACCACCGCTGCAACCACCACCACCACCACCAGGGCCTCCCTGACCACTCAGCCATCCCAAGAGGTGGCACAAACCTCCACATCTACCCTGGGAGCCAGGAGGAGGCCCCGGGTGACCAATGTGGCGAGTGGGCAGGTCGGTGGCAGCAGTCCAGGTGGGAGGAGCAGGGTCAGGCCAAGGCCAACAGAGCCTGGGAGCCAAGCCCTGCCGCAAATAGCCAGAGTCCTTGGGGCCTATGAAGAGGCCCAGGGACAATGGGCCAGGTCAGCTTCCGACATGAGGGAAGTCCTTGGGGTGTTGAGGTCCATGGACGCCCACATGGGCCAACTTGTGGACCTCATGGGCCAGCTAGTGGTGGAGGTGAGGGCCCACTCAAGGCCAACCACACCACCTACGCCACCACCTGCTGGGGCGCAGGGACGTGCAACATCCAGTTCCCCTGCATCCACAGCGAGTGGGCAATCCTCAGCCACCACCAGCAGCCCACAAACACAACCCCCTTCTCTCAAACGTGGAAGGGGCCGTCCGAAGAGGAAACAGATGTCCAGGGAGGACTTCGCACGCTCCAAACGCCAGTGAGTCAGCCAGCCATGGTGGCCACCCCCTGCATTCACTTGGACTACCATCCTACCCCACACTGCCAGTCGAGTGGCAAATGTCTGTTGGACTGCGGACCCAGGACAACATGGGTACACCTTGACCATCACGCGGACAGGACCGTCAACTCATTGTACAGCATGCACCACCTTCTTGATCACCTTTCCCACAATCACATGTCACCTTTAAAATAAATACACCTGTATCACATCCTATGTCATCTGCTATGTTTATTATCAATGGTGCACAAACGTCAGCATGTTCAGAAATTCATCTGTAGTGTGTTCTGTCGATAGGCCAGGAGAGGCTGTAGGGACCTAGGGGTGACAAACAGAACAAGAGTCCATTGATTGTGTGTGTCACACACTCATCACACAGTACTTGTCATCAGGCCTAAGCAATGTACACACATCTCACAGAGCAACAGGGCACAATGTCACAGCCACTCTCAGTGGCATACTACCCTGGACATGGACCATTGCCACACAGCATTCAGTCAACAATAGGCCGCCCTGACAATGCACACATACACCTACACAACTACAGCGACATCAGCCGTCGTACATGGTCACTCACCGTCAAGTGAAGTAGCGGGCGATGAGCTGCTGACGCTCATTCACTGCTTCCTCCTCTCCACTGTCCTCGTCACTGGACACGGCTTGGCCTGCAGGCAGGGGCCCTGGCTGATCACCGTCATCCACTATTAGGGGGATCTGCCTGCGAATCGCAAGATTGTGCAGCATGCAGCATTCCACAACTATCTGGCACACCTTCTGTGGGGAGTATGCCAGTCTTCCCCCGGTGCGGTCCAGGCATCTGAATCTGGACTTCAGGAGTCCAAAAGTCCGCTCCACCACACGTCTGGTTCTCCCATGTGCCTCATTGTATCTGACATCAGCTGGTGTACGAGGATTGCGTAGTGGACTTAACAGCCAAGGCCCATTAGGATATGCAGAGTCACCAACAATCCATGCACGGTCCGGTTGCAGATTGGTCATCAGACGTGGGAGGATGCTGTGGCGCATGATGTGCGAGTCATGGGTGGAACCGGGAAACTTCGCACACACGTGTGTGATTATCATGTCCGCCAGGCACACCACTTGCACATTCAGGGAGTGGAAATGTTTCCGGTTCCTGTAGATGTGCTCCATGGCCTGTGGTGCAACAAGGCCAACATGGGTGCAATCAATTGCACCAACAACCTGGGGGATGCGTCCAAGTGCATAGAAAGCACCCTTCACCGCAGGCAAATCACGAGCCTTGGGGAATCGGATGTACCGGTTCCTGTACAGCATCATATCTGACAGGACATCCCGTAGCACCTTGCTGAACATGGGCTGGGACATCCCGCCTCCACTGCCCACCGTGTGTTGGAATGAACCGGTTGCGAAGAAATGCAGTGCAGCCATCACCTTAGCCATGGGGGTGAATGCTGTAGGATACACCCTGCGAGGACGAAGGTGGGGTTCCAACATGGCACATAGGCGATGCAGGGTGGGCCGGTCCAGACGGAACTTCCTTATGACCTCCACATCCTCCATGTCTGCCAGCAATTGGTAGGGGCGATGTATGTTTGGTCTCCTCCTAGGACAGATGGAAGTGGACACATGTCAATGCAACACACCACATGGTATTTACACATACACAAAACAAAGATGACTGACAAAGCAATAGTATCACCGAACAGCTGACAAGTAGGGACAGCACAGCAACATTACTCTTACACAGGTCCCCTTACCAATAGCAAGGACCACTGACACATACCATTGCTATGAGCATGCACATGGGGATTAAGGCCATATTAGCTTGATAGGCATGATGATGGATTCAGACTGCATATGTGGGTAGCGGCAACACCACGGCAATATACCTAGCTGCTGTGCCTGACACCGCTTCCGAGGCTGGGTGAGTATGGCACACACCAACAACACAACGTACACAGGCTGAGCGGTACACCAATCGCAGCAGCTTGGACACGCAGATACAACCCCAAGGGGGCTATATCAGTGTGGGAGGGTGACAGGCATTACCACAGCTTCCAGGGACTGCTGACTGCCACCCCTCAACAACACCTGCTGCTGCTGCCACCTGTCCACCTTAATGTCGACGACTCTGATGATATGTCCAGGTCCACTCACCAGCGAGGAGCTGCAGTTCCTGGATTCCGAGCTCCACGCACACTGCCCAAGGCGAATACCGGCAAAAGTCATGTGTGGGCGCAAGACAACTACAGTGTGTGTGGGAGTGCATGTGGGGGACACACATGTCGTTCATCCGCAGCACTATGAGTCTGAGCCTGTGGGGTTCCAACATGCACCGCTTACCATGCTAACTACAGGTGGAAGGGGTATGTAGGCTCTCTGGTGTTTCCCCATGCATGTCCCTCCCGAGTGGTGGTACATGGCATTTTCATGTCAGACACCCAGTGACGCAGACACTTGGCAATGCATGATTCTGGGCAGCTATTGCTTGTGTGAATGGCTGGCTGGCTCCCTGCTGGCCTTCTCAGTCTCGGCAGACCTGGGCTGCACATTGACCGCCCAATCCTAGAAGGAAACTACACTGACTGTACAGTGGGTTACATGTGTCATTATTTCACAACTCTCAGGAAATGCGCTAACTCAGCCCTGTCGATTGAACACTCCAGGCCTTGTGATAGGGATGTGTGTGAGAGATGGTGGCACTGAATGTGACCTCCATTGCGGGGTGAGCCATTCACAGGGCGAGTACGTTGAGGGCTGCGCAGTGTTGGACACAGTGAGTCCACCCACAAAGATGTGTAGCCTTGTGAGCTATGTGTCGGTCTACCTGACAATGGACAGTAGATGTGGGCAGACTACACATTGCTCAAAGTGCTGGCATCCTGAATTGAATGGGATGGACAGGTACTGTGTACACACTCCCACCAGCATGCATTCACGTGTGGTGTACACATGCTGTTATGCCATGTCCCATACCGTCTTGGCTCTGTTACACGTCTCTGATCATTTAGGATGGGTCAGCATCATGCCACTGTTATTGGTGGATGTGGGTGATGCTGAGAAGAGTATGTGTGATATTCCAACCCTCATGTGTACCATCCCTGCAGTTGGAAGTCCACCAGCCCAAGGCCTTGTGATGAGCCATTGCATCCAAGTTGATGCTTCTGTGTATGTGTAACCGACAGTGCAGCCAATCCCACGAAGAGGGTGACGTCATCTGCCGGATGTGTGACCATGTTGCGGCGACTAATCGGGGGATGCTCCCTCGTATTGTCAGGTTGGCACGGCGCTGCATTTCACCACTAATGGTCTGCTATTGACAGTCACACAGCCTGTGGCGGATGCACGTTTGTAGGGGCATCAGCAGCAGGCAGGTGTACAGTACTGTGGGATTGTGTCTTTTGCTGCGAGAGGCAGCATGTGTCCACAGCCTACCCATGTTCTGGGTAATGTGATGTTAGTTGTGTGATGCAGTGGGTTGTGAGTGTACTCTGTGCTGGGTGCATCTTACATGCATATGCGATTCCTGAGGGTCAAGATGTAATTTGGGCACTCTGCATAGTCAATGCGTTCAGAGTCGTAGGCCTCAGGAACAGCCTGTAGTCAGCTGGAGTGGCAATTCACATGTATGTTTGTGGCACTGTGCATACTCTGATTTCGTCCTAAACACATGTGTGCGATGCCTCACCTCATATTCCTGATACTCACACATCCGGCACACTGTGCAACAGTAGTTGTGCTCGTGCGATGGACAGTTGTCTGGCATGGGCTCATAACCATTGTGGACTGTCATGTTGCAGTCAGTGTGTGTGGTGACACATTCTGCTCCATGCAGGTATGTCCTTGGCCTAATTATGTAGTGGTCATCCTTAACACCATCAGGAGAGTGGGTGTGTACACAGCGATGAGTGGCTATGGCCGCAGGGTGACAGTCCGGGTGTTGTTCCATGTGCACAACACATGTGTCACTTATTGGCGGGTTCATTACCTGTACGCCAGCCATTACGTGTTGATTGTGGTTGCTGTATACATTTGCACAGGTATCATGCAACATGTGCACTTGGGAATGTTCTGTGCTGGCTCCCTTGCACATGTCTGTGGAATTGATGCCAAATGAGTGAGGCCACCTCGCTCTCCCTCATGTGTCATCTACCATGTGTGCTGAGGGACAGGGGACGGTCAACAGTGGTGAGGCATCGGATGGTGCAGCTGCACAGGAGCTGGGTGAGACTAATGTGACCGGCGCATCGGAGGGGGCAGACGTGTGCTGGATGAATCACAGGCCCATACGACAATTGCTGCGTCATCTGAGTACAGAGGTCATGTATCCATGTTTGCTAGCACAGGGGACGTGCACTCTAGCTCCTCTGCAGCCACGCGGAGGCCAATGCCCGCCCTCCCAACTACTTCCACTGGTGCAACACGTGTCGGCACAAGGATGAAGGATAGAGTGTCTTTCACACCAGGCACAGCTGCCCCTGCGACCCCTGCTGCACTCAGTGCCGGGTCTGTTGAGCATGTGCGGCATCTGTGCGTGGGTCAGACAGCTCTCCTTAATGACTTCATTGCCCATGCCAACACCTTTCCGCAGTTGACATAGTTCATGGAGGGCCTACATTAACGCGTGGGTGGGCTACACCAATCTGTCCAATAGTCGTCCCCCCAGTCAAGGTGGTCCTTGAACTGGGCCACTGTCAGGCTGACATTCCTGACCTTCCCCCACCCCCGGAAAGTGGCGCATCTGACAACAGCAGGGCACGAGTCCTGACAGAAGAGGTGGTGGCACGCAGACGTCATGACAGGTAGTGACGTCACGGAAGATGGCTTGCACCATCAGACTCATTGCCTCCCCTCGCTCACCCCACTGATGCGATTGCATCATGGGAGCACGCGCGTGTGCAGCAGCTCCAATCTCTCCCCAGAGAGGCCAAATAGTGTATGTGTGGCTCCATTCGCTCCAGTCATCGAGCTCACGGTAAAATAGGTGGGGGGACGCCGTACAGCCGCATGGTACCCCGACTCGTGCCCTGGACAACAGTGACAAAGCATGGCTGTCTCCGGAGTCCGGATACACCACATGCAACACACAGTAGCTGTAGCTGCCCTAGCGGGCCATGCCGCAAACACCATCCCAGACGACATGTAGACACACCCCGGCGCGCAATGTCATAGCATCCGCTGCCATTGGCAAGGGACCCATGGTGTGTGATATGGGCCTCATGGTGAAGAGCCTCCGAGCCATCCACCGCCAACGGGTGTCATGCAACTCACACACTTCGCTAAAACATTAGGTAGCTTTGCCTGCACACCAGGGCTCGAGTCCGGGTACCATGCGGGTGTACGGCGTCCCACCACTTATTTTACCGTGAGCTCGGTGACTGGAGCGAATGGAGCCACACATTCACTCTTTGGCCTCTCTGGGGTGAGATTGGAGCTGCTGCTCACGCGCGTGCTCCTATGATGCAATCGCATCAGTGGGGTGAGCGAGGGGAGGCAATGAGTCTGATGGTGCAAGCCATCTTCCGTGACGTCACTACCTGTCATGACGTCTGCGTCCCCCACGTCTTGTTCGGGACTTGTGCCCTGCTGCACACTGAGAATGTATTGCCTGCGAGATGTGACCAGGAGCAGGGTGCCATGACCTCCCACCCACCAAGCTCCACTGCCATCCCATGCCCTGGGTAGCCTGTGCAGGTGGACGATGTACGGGGTACACCTGAAGGCCAGGGGTGTAAATGTCTCAGCAAGGGCCTGGCTGACGCACAGCAGTATCCAGCATGTCCCCAGAGGGAGGGCCAACGTCCACACCTGATGCAGCATAGATCGTGTGCCCGCCTGTTGTGCACACACTAGTCCACATTCATCCCCAGACAGCTGGTCTTTCCACATACCCAGAACAGTGGTAATCTACCCCGCCGGGTTCGTCCCCACACAGTCTGTATCGACACTGCATGTGTGCACCCACCCGTGCCACAGACCCACCTGTGCCAAGAAGCCCTCCCGCTTCACATGCCACATGTGTGTATTCCACAGTTGTGCTTCTCTCTCAGGGGCGGACATCCAACTGTCCCGTAGCATACAGACTGCACCCAGTCGGACTGGCATCCTGTTTGAATGTTAGGCACCCTCACACAACTACCTGTGCCACAGTGGTGGCTGTGCTGGCTATCGTGACTGCCATGGCAGTGTTGCTGTCCATGGCAGGGTACACTCACACACAATGCATACGTAGCTTTTCGTATCAGTACTCTGCACATCGGACTGGCCACTGTCCCTGGTGTTGTACATTGTTGCCGCCTGTCTATGTATTCTGTGACTGGATGCTGTTGTTCCTGTAGTGGGTTGTGTCTGTGTAGTTGCTGTTTGCAGTTGTTACTGTGTGTGCATAGTTAAGTGAGGCACATGCCGTGAATGGTACCTCAACAATTGCAATGTCTGGTCTCACATTCCTATGTGTATAATACGTGGCTGGGACTTCACTTCTTTCAGACTCTGCTACTTGTGTGTGTGATGAAGACGTGTGTCTGTAACACGGATTGTCTGCATGTATTTGGTGGTATTTCTGTGTTAATGTATACGTGTCATGTTTGCGTGCATGCAAAGCACAGGGTGTGTGTCTAGCCACAGGATGACAGGTAGCATGTGCAGAGTGTGCGGGTATGTGTGAGCTTACTTTCTGGCTGGCCAGCAGTGTAGGTGTATGTGTATCTTGTGATGAACATCGAGCCTGGGCACATGGCTTACTTTCAATGTGTGCATTTGGGAGGTGTAGGTGTGTGTGGTGTGTGTGGTGTGACTTTGGGGTAGTGTTGGTGTGTGTGTGTGCGCTCTGGCAATGTCGACTACACACATGTGTTACCCAGGGGCATGGTCAGTGTTTGTATCCTTGTTCGGGTCTGTTAATGTGAGCACATGTGTGTATTGTCTGTTGCACAGTGTGTGGGTGTGTCCTTGCAGTTCAGGATGACTCCTACTTGATATGTATTGGCCATTGTGGGTCTGCAGGGTGTGTGAATGTGAAGATTGTGCCTTGTTCAATTGAGCATGTATGTACATTTCGGCGGTTCGTACTCACTGTGCAGCCCTGCCCACCCACACTGATATCGTGTGTGTTTTGGCATGCATTGATGTGGCGTGCTACTGGCGTGGCTCCTATATTTGCTTGTTGAGTGTGATGTCAGACTGTGAAGGTGATTGTACACATATGTAGGACTGTGCTTTGTAGTGACCAGGCCGTCAGTGTTGATGTGATGATCTGTTGGGCCACGTCAGACTCTGACATGCCAAGGCCCACGACCTGTGGTATTTTACTGGGTCCACAGTGGCAGCAACTCATATGCATTGACATCCAATGTCACTTGACTACATGGTAATCTCACGAGTCCCGTGTACTTCACACACTCTCATCCTCTCTCATTCGTACTTGTCTACGATCAATAATTCTCCAGAGTCAGATATTAGCTTTAAGGCATGTATTTGAGCTTACTTCCTCTGTGATGCAGGATGTGGACACTACTGGCAGCGTAATGCATGTGGAGGATATACTTAGCATGATTACACATACAAAAGGGGGTACAGGTAGATGTGATAAGTCGTTAATTGTGGAAATAAGGCTTCAGAGTTAAGAATGCCCTGCCCTTGCTATGCTACAGTACATTAGCTCATTACTGAGGTGCCCTAGGCTGTGACACAGACAGTATTGGTTTACCCTACCAGACAGCTTGACATCATAAGCACAGTACATCTAAGTCCCATGGTACAGGTTTACGACAATAGTGACTCCGACACACCTGCGTCAGAGGTGACATCAGAGCATGAGCCTACATGCATGCAGCATAGTCTCACATGTTGTTGCGATATGGTGGCTACTGAACATGACTCAATGCCCGGGGACATGTTGTAGGGTGTTGCATTTGTTGTCCATGCAAATGTCCTGGCACGGAAGTTCAGAAGAAGGTGAGATGACAGTTCTCAAGTTATTCAGCAGACAGATAAGCGTGCACTTACAGGAGCATGTGTTCAGGTGCGCGGCATGCATATTGTAGCATTGTGGTTCGTGCAATGTTGGCCATGTGGTCACTGTACACAGGTCCCATTCCTCAGCCTCCCCGTGTTCATGCAGGGACACGGGATATGGTGATGGACAGGGTGCATGTCCCGGAAATGTCAGGTGTCATGACGGTGGAGTTGATGGTAAGGTGTTTGTTTCCGAGTGCATGGTATAGTTGTTGCACAGCTAACTGGCCACTGCGTGCGGACGCCAAGCATAGGTACGGTGTTGCACATGAATGTTCAATTGTGGGTATTGATTTGGGGACCCATGAATTGACAGGTTGTCAGGTATGCGATACCTTCCTGCAGAGCATCCCTCGCATTGGTGGTATTTATGGTTGACATCCAATGAAGCGGATGGTGGGTTGCAACGTGTTCCTCGTAAGTTGTCCCTTGTAGAATCCTGATGGGACATGTCGGGTGACATTCGATGAAACTGTAATCCAGCATACGTTGTGCGGAGGCACACTGGTCCCATTGCAGTGTGTGTCCTATTGCAGCCACAAACGCCATGCCCCCATACACTGAACAGTTCCTGTCGTGGGCGTCCAGGGGTGAGAACAGGTGTACCAGGTCCCCAATTGGACATGCCGGGTTGGAGAGACATAAATCCACAGGCCAGTGGTACGGGCACCTCCGACAGTAGAAAACGGGGATGACGCAGCTGAACATTTCAATGCGGTAAGTTACTCGATAACTTACATTCAGCATAGCCAGATTTGCACAGCCCACTATCTGTAGCAAGCTATTGCTGTACAGCTGCATCTGTCTGGCGTAGGTGTATAGTACTGGTGCACCGTCCATTTTGCTGCAGGGTGCTGTGATGGCGTGCTCCGGCTGCCTGGGCTGTCTGCTGAGTGCAACCTCCGACGATGCTGGGTGTTCTTGTATGGATGTTAGGCGGCAGGACTTTGGGTATGGCTTGGGAGGCGGACACAGGCCCTCATCCCACATGCTCCTATGAATGGTCAAGGCCAGTGGTGTCTGACTCTTTCCTGATTACTTGCATTTGAGCCACAAGGAGCAGTGGTATAATTGTATTTTGTGGTTTTATCTTTCTTTCATGTTCGGCGTTATCTGCCAGTGGAAGGTTGACTCAGCATGGCTATGTTTGGGTTGTGGTTGTTACAATGGCTCCGTTCTCCTGCAGGATATGTTGCAATGTGATTTGGGTGTGGGAATGGAAGGACATTCACTGCTATCTGCTCTCCCGTGTGTGGGTGGGTCACTTCTTTTCCGCTGTACATTGGGACTTGTGTGTGGGCGTAGTGATTGTGAACACCTGTTCTCAGGCAGCAGGGTTTCTCTGTTTTGTACATTGCATGGCTTGTTATTGCGTGCAGGATGGTATAGGTATTGTTTGTTGTGACTGGCGTGCCTTTTGCGGTCAATGTCCATTGTTTGTGCTGTTCTGTAGCAGCTGCCGTGTGCTTCTCCATGCTTTGCACACAGGTGTGTGTCCTCTTTCGACGTCACTTTGCTCCCCTGTTCGGCACACTTGTGTGACTACGTTTTGGCAACTGTGAGTTGTCGGTTGTGGTCATGATTTACGCAGGGGGACCACGTGACATGTGCCTTCAGGGTGGGGCTGGTGTGTGTGGTGTGTTGTTGTGACCCTGTGGTGTTTGTGTGCAGCCCATGCGTGGCGCTGTCGTTGGCCTCTGCGTTGTGCGCATGTGCGTCATCGCCGGGGCGCTGCGGTGCCGTGACGGGGACGTCACCTCCTGGTCCGGGGTCGTGGGTGCCCAGGATGTTGCGGGTTGATTATATTTTACAGGTGGGATATGTGTGGGTACAGTGTTGGATGTGTCCTGTCCCCACAGGGGTGTCTAGGGGGCCCATGTACAGTTTTTCCGCCCTTGCATTGTGTGCGGTGTTTGCATGCCCTTGTTGTGTGTCTGCCTACCTGCGTCGTCGTTGCGCGTTCACTCCTAGGTGCTGCATCAGGTACAGCATTGGGATGGCCTGGAGAGCAGGATTCATGTCGGAGTAGGCCGGGTTGGTGTTTCTGTGGTCAGCAATGTGGTTTCCGCCTCCTGTTCTCGTGCGGTGTCTCTTTGCCGGTGAGGCTGTTTGGTTGTGTCATCGTAATTTGTACGCCGGGCGGTACGTCATTTCGTCGGACGGTGTGCCTCCGTTGGCTGGCGCCGCTACGTAAACGGGCGCACTTTGATGGCGGGCGGCGTCGCAGGTTTGCGGGCGGTATTTGCCTGACTTTTCACATCCTAATTTGGCGGGAGGGCGGGCAGTTGCTGGCGGACGGTAACTAGCGGTTTTTACCTCCGACGGCACGGCGGTAGTGTTTCCGCCCGCCATCGTAATCACCCCCATAGTATGTAATATTGAGCGATTGTACGCTATACAAAATATGGTACACTACATAATGGATCATAAATAAAGTGCAAGTGCAAAATTATTCATCAGTCCTTCATAGGATATGTCAAATAGTACCTAGGTAATGGATCATAAATAATATATACATATATCCATCAGTGTTTTCAAGCTAAATAATAAATACATTTAACACTACATATTATTTTTTAAATGTACTAATACATATACATTTAAAATAACTTAGTTTAAATTGTGTTAAAATATTACAATTACATAAAAACATAACTTATAACAAAGTTTGTTACAAATTAAATAAAAACAAAAATGTATCTTAGGCTGAGTTATTTTATTTATGAAATATTGTTAAGAAATAAGCTAAAATATGAATATATTGAAATTGATTTACAATTTGCTACAAAGTAATTTTTAGGGAGTAGTGTGCTGTATCTTTTTCTTTAAATAATAATTCTTAAGTTAATACTATTGGGGTAAATTTGTGGTACATTTTTATTGTACATTAAATTGATTCATGAAATTATTTTTTAATATACTTTAATAAATATCCTATAGTTTGAAAAGGGAAATATGTACCCCAATGACAGAAATCTCCACAAACAGATGGAAAGTTCCTGGTTGTAAATGTACACCTGTAAATTAAATCATAGAAGCCTCCACCCTCTCATTTGAGGAGGTGGAGACTCTTACTTCTACACTGAGGTGTAAATTGCATTCAGAAATGGTGAAGAGCAAATTAGTGGAGGGTTACACCTAGATGGAGTATTTTTGTGAGAACATCTACACATGCACACTTACCTTTGTGAAGTGTATCTTGAAAGTTTATTTACATTTTGGTTTGGAGGAAGCTGTTGAAATGTAGTTAGTAGGGGTTATAAATGAAGAATGAAAAGAAAGTCTGTTCAAGAACAGTAGTTGCTTTAACTTCTCAGCTATTACGAACATGACCATAACACAGAAATCACAACTCAACTTGCCAGATTTGCCATTGCTGGGGCCTGTTACTAATGTGTCAGTTCTCCTTCGTGTTGCCCATGTTCTTCCTGGCTCAGCCCTTCTCTTTCCCACCTGTGCATCTGGTAAGACATTTAAGGGAACTATCACATAACAGCCACCTCAGGAGGACCTGATAGCCAGTCAGAAGTACATGACACACAACTTAAACTTTAACGAGGCTAATCCCCGACAATAATAAGCCTCCATTGAGAAAAAGTCTAGAATATCAGAGGGTCTTAACCACAAGTTGATGAAGAGCTACTAGATCTCATATCAGAATCTTCAACCATATCATAGTAGGCAAAAAGTCCTTCAGAATTCATATCAAGATTTGATATCTCCTATGTTGAGGATAAAGCACACAGGTCTTGTTTGGCACCGGACATATGAAGAATTATGGGTTATGACATATCCATTTTTCCATGCAGTGATCATTGTCAGCACAATGTTTCATTGCCTTCGAAAATGAACCATGCTGAAGCAAACTTTCATTTAAGAAGTGACATTCTTTATCTGAAATGTGTGGTTTCTTCATCTGGAGTTACTTTATGAACATGAGTTTAACTGGTGAGACACCCATGAGGCTGTGAGGAAGGTAACATTGGTCACAGAAAGTTTAGGGCAGGGCCTCACACATTTATTAATATGTGTCCTTGGTAATTTCAAGTCCATTTTTACAGCTCTCTTAAATGCTTCAGAACACCATTACCATGTGCCCAGAAAGGCATACTTTTGCTATGTTCAAAGCCAAAGTTGTCAGCAAAGTTCTTTAAGTTGTTACCGCTGAAAGGAGGACCATGGTCCGGTTTCACAATGTCAGGATATCTAAAAATGGAGAGCAGGTGTTACAACTTCTGCCAATGTTTTTGGGTGGGACCACCACGAGTTTGGAAAATAAGAGAACTCATCTATGACAACTAATACATTTTGTTCAGTGGTGATTGATCCAAAGAAGTCAATTGCTTCCTCCCTGCAGATGTCGAATGACAAGTGAGACATCCGAAGTGGTTTGGGGAACAGTCTTTCCATGAGCTCTGAAATATTTGACAGATTCCTAACTTTTTTTAACAAGGTCACAGAGAAAAGGATACCATATTTTCTGATGAAGCCATCTTTTAGTGGCAACAACTCCACAATTACCCTTAAGTACATCCTCACTACTCACATTTAAAGAGACAGAGAAGACACTGTGCTTCTCAGTGTGTGTTCAGTTCAATGACAAGCTAGTTCTTCATTAACATTTAGAAATGCTGTAAAGTCCTTGAGGCTGCATCACTTGTGTGCTTTCTGATACCACTTTAGATATTTGCTTTGTTGAGAAACAATTAAATGGGACACAGCACTGAGCCTAAGATCCAGGGCACGAGTCAGGGGTACACGCTGGTACACGGCGTCCACCCACTCTTTTCACAGGGTGGACGCCGTCCCCTGCTAAGAAGTTGGGCCCCACAGAAATATGTTGTACTTGTCCCGGTGTAATTTGGAAACACCGGGAAATGTTCATCAGCTTTATTTTCTGTATCTGGAGATGATTGGACACCTGCCAACCACTTGTGCATTATATAGGGTAGTCTTACAATCTGATTACTGTTTCTTACTGCTTCTCTACTAGGTTATATGATTACATTTTATCATATTTAGTTTGTGGCTCTCAGGCTGTTGCTGGTACCACATTGGATGATATGTATACATTTCTCTTTGAGAATGTGACGTCCTTACTATTGTCCCTTATATACAAGCAGTACGTTAGCATTTGCAATATATATTTTTTGAATCATTGCGCCATATATGTTAGCAGTACGTGAATGTGGTTAGTTTCATTATTCATTATCCTAAGCCTTTTTACCCCTCCTTCACCCTAACCGCTCCCCTGTCTCTCTTCCATCTTGCACATGAGGTCGACAATGGTGTGGATAATGAGGAAATTTACGTAGGATTAGGATCTGTGTCTTAATGGACAGTCCAGGTATACCAGCCATCGCTTTTTAAATTGTATGGCTAAAATGTTGCAATTGAGAAACCGTCTCCCGAATATTCGGAGCTACTGATCTATTGGCTAGTATTTATTTATGAGATAGGCATAATTTGTTTTTATGTTTGAACCTCATCCCGTTTTCGATTGAGAAATGTGGGGGGTTTTCTGTCACGCCTTCTTTCTCTCCGGAGCAATACACACACACATACGTATTTTGAGAAATAGCTTTACCACTCAAAAATGGCGCCCATCACTTTGCGAATGTAGGGACTCACACGGATATCAAGTGACTGTAGCCCTTCTCTTTGTATAATATTGAGCGGTGTATCAATTTGCCTGTTGACAGTTTTTAAACCACGATTCAGCATCAGGTTATAGCTATCAATGGATGAACGCCTCTTTAATAACAGAGTTTTTGGGTAGACTTTACTTCTTAGAAATGGCGGCCGCTCTTTCACGCTTTTCTCCGTCAACCGTACGCGACTTTTATTTCTTGGTATGCTCACCGATGATTGGATGCCACTAATTAGTTGGGGGTGGAGCCCCGGGTATTTGTAGTGGTGGCGGGTTGGCAGTGTTTGCACATGAGGATGGAGAAACACTGACTCGGCGTTCAGGTAAGAGGACTACGGCTAGCTGGCATTGAGGGGTTCCTTGGAGTACCAGTGGGGCGGTGACTTCTACCTCTCTGTGATTAAGTGGGCTAGTGATCGAAATAGACATAGCCGACTCACCGGCTGAAAGTCTGCCTGGTGTGTGCTGGTATTCTTAGATTTAGAGTCAGGGGTGTGCAACCACCTATAGGATCTTTTGCTATTTGTACTGTGAAGGATTTACCAGATTGTATTACTTACGTGACTGCTGAGTATGGGGGTGATTGGCACAGGGCCTTTCATGCCCGTGGGCACTGTTCTGGGCACTGTTCTGGACACTGTTTATTGAGTTTGTGGGATTACCAGATATCTCTGTGTGATTGATTTTTGAGCTTGCACCACACGGGTTGTCTTATCTACAGTTTTTTCCTTAACAGGATTTATCATACCTGCCACTGTTCTGCTTGGCCCCAGTGCAATACACGGGTCTGTGAGAAGTAGGAAACTGTCATTAGAATACACCGGTTATAGAGGTATGACTTTTCTTGATATTTTACTGTCATTACGGATCTACAATTATAGGGTAGTAGAGTTGGACAAGCACTCAGGAGATATACTAAGGGGACATAATATTACTCCTGAGATGACTTGGCAGTCTGTATACTAGTGTGTGCAACTGTGTTTTATTGTCTTTTTATTACAGGTACCATCCTAATTACATGTTCGTCGACGTTTTACTTCATTTAAACACACGGAATTGACAGCCACAGACTTCTCACTAACGTACAAAGGTTTATGAGGTGTGTCTTATCTAGTGTTTTTCTACTTGACAGCAGGCCACTTTTATGCATTTATACCCCTATGGGTTTGTTCTACTCGATATACCTCCTCTGACTTTTTGTCTTTTCTACTCCATTCATGCCCCTATATCAACGTTTGTTCTCTCTTTATCTACTTAGACCTTTTCCGTTCAGTAGTTTTGGACTAATGGGAAACATTGACACAACATCACTTTGGTCATATATGCAAATTGTTGATGCACCAACATGACAGACCAGTTGTGTTTTCCGTACGTTCTCTTTCCCCCCTCCCCTCTTGTTTCTGCTTTTCTCTTTATTTTTCAATCTAGCTGCAACAGACATTTCGATGGGGTATGGTACTCACCTGCCCTTTCTGTCTTTTAATATTCTTTATCTTACCCTTCAGGCACACATATGAACACACACTCATCTTGTGAGGAGTCCGATTATGTTGGATTTACAAAATGCGAACGCTTACCAAAGTGTGAAGGCGCAATCTTGCCATCATTTTGCATTGGTAAGAACTGCTCTGGCGCCATTAGCATTAGTTTCTGTCTCAGGTGTCATGAGTTATAAGTGCTGAAACTATGGGGCTGGTTGTGAAATCTGTGTTTAACAATTTATACCTAAGTAGTCTGCACCAAATGAAATTGTTTAAATCTAATCTTTGGGTTGTTTTCGCAATGTCTCATACATTTGAGTTTTATATATTTTTTTAATTTATTCTATGTGTCAAGTTTTCTGTAATTGTCTGAATTTTGAAATGTCCTTGGAAGGAATGTATATTTGTTTGTTTTATTCATTGATGTGTGTACTTGTGTTTTAATTTTAGTTTAATGTTTTTTGATTCATGTTTTTTGGGTGTTCAAAGTCCTGTGTCATATTATTTGAATGTAATATATGTGTTGTTTGTCACTCCTTTTAGCCCTGATGAAGTTCCCAGCATGGGAATGAAACGCGTTGGCTTGAGTGTCTTTATCTGATGACTTTTATAAATTTGAAATAAAGAAGTGAATTTCACATCAATATTTGTCTATTGGACTTTATGAGCTGCGCACCCCCATTTGACAAGAAAAGCATTTCTTTGATCTGGAGCACAGTGATGTCACGCAACGGCTGGCGTTGGGGTTGGTAGCGCGGCAAACTAACTTATTGGAATTGGCGTGAGGTGCGGAGAAAAGGGGTCCGCCGTTGCTCCATTGTACAACAGCTCCTGCACGTTGTCTGCTGTGGATTCCCAGCAGCAAAGTGCAGGCAGCGAGGGGGCTTTTTTCCCCTACCTCCAGCTGGGCAACGATAAAGACAGAAGTTAAGGGGCCCTCAGGCCTCCTTTTGATGGAGTATGGGTCTGGAGGCGAGAAAACAAAAGCACACAGCTTGTTATCTCTTCACAGGTACTTAAGAGATGCATGGGTTTTACTTTTTTGTATATAAGTACGTGCACTGTAGAATGTCAGATGGGTTGGTCTGTCTCAGTATTTACACAAATAACAATTTAAATAGCAGTATTTTATTTCTTTTATAGCGCTAATCATACCAATGCAGAGTGTCAGAGCACTTTCCATAACATACACATTATCCATTCCAAATAAATCATGTAAGTGTGTAAATTAATGTACAAGATGTGTTACATGAGACAGTCAGGGTTACAGGGTGTAGGAGTCAAATACACTTCATAGCTCACTGTGGTCTACTAGAACAATTACAATTTATTAACTGCAAGTAACAAAAGGATCTCTGTGTTCATAGCAGTAATCCACTTACCTATCTACATAAGGATCTGCATGTTACATGATAGGCTTTGCTGGAGACATTTAAAAAAAATATATATTTTATTGCATTTTCAGTTGGCATAGGTTATAACATACACATATCAGTACATACCTTCCAGTGAGGTCATTTCCTGTGATGCCACGTCGAATGTCACGCGTCGTGACGTCATGTGCTTTGATAGCACGCGTCGTGATGTCACTTGCATACTGCCTGACTTGGTCAGTCCTCCCACTTCTTTTTTTAGGACTTGTGCCCTGCTAAGATCGGTAAGCAAAGTTCATGTGAGTGATCACACTTATTTAATTATGTATCTGAGATTTCCTTACGATTGCCAAAAATATATACTTGCTATAGATGAAAAGATGAATTATTTGCAAGTCTATCCTATGGTGATACTTTGCTTTTCTGAATGTGAGTATTTTTTTCACAGGGCAAGTTAAGCTGTTACTCACATATGCGATTATCTTACACAGGGCCTCTGCATCATTATCCTGCTGACCTAGTGAGCACACATCCACAACATTCTCAGTATGTAAAGTGAAGTAGGCCATATTCTTTGTTTTAAAAATTCTTGATTGAATAGTTTCAAACACCAGATGACATTCCTTTGACCCTTTGCATATATGCTCCTTTTTCATTCACTCACTGTGGAGGATGTTCATGGATGTAAAATCAGATGTGTAACTGGAACAGTAGATGGCCAATCCAAGAAAGATCTCAAAGAGGCTACATTGTCAGAAGCAAGAACTAGGGTAAGGGCTGTACCTTCTGGTCTGGAGCATGTCATCCTGTGAGAATAGAATAGAATAGAATAGAATAGAATTGAATAGAATAGAACAGAATCGAAGAGCTGCCAAACATTCACCAGTGTGATATTGTGTTCTTCAAGTGCTTTGTCACTATAGTTCAAACAGTTGGGAATGCCTTCAATTATCCTTCTAATCTTCTCTTAAAAATCTTTGGCTGTTGATGAAATTCCCAAACTAAGGCACTTGCACTAAGTTGGCAAACATACTCCAGTCTGAGGTGGTTGTGTCCTTTGTATAACTTATGGCTGGAAAAAATAGTGCACCATTTCAACAACAAAATCTTGATTCATTTTTTGCTATGAAAACTATACAACAACAATTTATTCAAAACAAATACAGTAATAAAAATCAAACAATTTAGTATCAAACAGTAATCTCCTTTTTACAGCATCTTTTAATAAAAATAGCAAATGTGTTTATCAGATAAATGCTCTCACTCACAGTAGAGCAGGTCTTACCTATCTAAAGTACTTGTATTTAAGCTGAGGAATCATAATAATGACCTTTATCAGTTCCTTATAAAATAAATTAAACATAATAAAAGCTTAGTATTTTTTGTCAAAACACCATAACAGCCACAAGGGCCTAGAGAGGACCATTCAATTGATGGATCATGTTTTGAATGTCATGGGCCAATTGTCTCTCTCTGAATGATAAGGTTGTGCTAACACATAGCAACACACATATGGTTCTGTCAACCTGTTTTGCACTTGGGCACTTTAACTATGGGTGAAACGCATTGGGTAGGTCCTTTGAAAGGTTCAATATTATCTTACTTGAGCAGGCTGTTGATCCCATCTTCACATTTGTAATATTAAAAAATAGTGCCCTTAAAATGCTGGGCCACAGTAATGACTGGTTAATCAAAGTATAGATTGATCGGTGTTTCTCAGTTTGCCTTAGCCCAGGAAAAGTTTATGGAACAACTGCACAATAACTGTCTTATCTGAAGTTGTCACTCTGGTTATTAGTTGTCAGAAGACTTTGAAGAAGACCTGTTTTAACCTCCAACCAGAAGCTCATTAAGCATCCAGTTCCTGCAGCTGCTACAACCACCTAAACATCAAATAATGCAGCATAATAGTCAGGACTGACCTATGGGCCCCTTTAGTGACAAATGTCATGAGATGTATGGCTATAGAGGACCCTCCAAAATTGTGACTAAGTTCTAACATAATACCTATCTTTAAAAAAGGTAACAGATCAAAGCCCAGGTGCTGCCGCCCAAATCCGTTAATTGACACTAAAAGCAAGCTTATGGGCAGAATTTTTCTCAAATGTTTGGAGTTGTAGGTGACGGATAAAGGGCGTTTCTAGGAAGTCCAGTATGGGCTTAGGCAAGGCCTCAGCACTATCGAACAGTGTCTTAATCTTCATCTGAGCGATACCAAAGGGGATGATGGACGGAGCGCTAGAGCAAATCAAACACTCACCCCCAGTCAACTGATCTGGGTTTAATCCATCATCATTCTTTAGCTCACTCCACCACCCCAGTTCAGACATGGCCATATGCAAATCAGTCTGACCCTGTGCCTCATGGGAACAGTCCAGCCCGAACTGCCAAGCCATGTCTTCCCTGGACCGGAAACAAGCATCCTGGGACCGGCTTCGGGTTCAAACCCTCATCAGCCAGGCTATCTTGAATCCAGTGGCAAAGTGAGCAAGGGACCCACGTCTGGGCATACCCTGCCAACTTAGGGCGAACAAAGCGATACCAAAGGGGATGATGGACGGAGCGCTAGAGCAAATCAAACACTCACCCCCAGTCAACTGATCTGGGTTTAATCCATCATCATTCTTTAGCTCACTCCACCACCCCAGTTCAGACATGGCCATATGCAAATCAGTCTGACCCTGTGCCTCATGGGAACAGTCCAGCTCGAACTGCCAAGCCATGTCTTCCCTGGACCGGAAACAAGCATCCTGGGACCGGTTTCGGGTTCAGAACCCTCATCAGCCAGGCTATCTTGAATCCAGTGGCAAAGTGAGCAAGGGACCCACGTCTGGGCATACCCTGCCAACTTAGGGCGTAACAAAGCGATACCAAAGGGGATGATGGACGGAGCGCTAGAGCAAATCAAACACTCACCCCCAGTCAACTGATCTGGGTTTAATCCATCATCATTCTTTAGCTCACTCCACCACCCCAGTTCAGACATGGCCATATGCAAATCAGTCTGACCCTGTGCCTCATGGGAACAGTCCAGCCCGAACTGCCAAGCCATGTCTTCCCTGGACCGGAAACAAGCATCCTGGGACCGGTTTCGGGTTCAAAACCCTCATCAGCCAGGCTATCTTGAATCCAGTGGCAAAGTGAGCAAGGTCCCCTTTTGTATCACTTTGTTCGCCCTAAGTTGGCGGGGGTATGCCCAGACGTGGGTCCCTTGCTCACTTTGCCACTGGATTCAAGCAAGCCTGGCTGATGACGGCTGAAATGCCAGAAACCGGTCCTAGGATGCTTGTTTCCGGTCCAGGGAAGACATGGCTTGGCAGTTCGGGCTGGACTGTTCCCATGAGGCACAGGGTCAGACTGATTTGCATATGGCCATGTCTGAACTGGGGTGGTGGAGTGAGCTAAAGAATGATGATGGATTAAACCCAGATCAGTTGACTGGGGGTGAGTGTTTGATTGGCTCAAACGTTCCGTCCATCATCCCTTTGTATCACTTTGTTCGCCCTAAGTTGGCGGGGGTATGCCCAGACGTGGGTCCCTTGCTCACTTTGCCACTGGATTCAAGCAAGCCTGGCTGATGACGGCTGAAATGCCAGAAACCGGTCCTAGGATGCTTGTTTCCGGTCCAGGGAAGACATGGCTTGGCAGTTCGGGCTGGACTGTTCCCATGAGGCACAGGGTCAGACTGATTTGCATATGGCCATGTCTGAACTGGGGTGGTGGAGTGAGCTAAAGAATGATGATGGATTAAACCCAGATCAGTTGACTGGGGGTGAGTGTTTGATTGGCTCAAACGTTCCGTCCATCGTCCCCTTTGTATCACTTTGTTCGCCCTAAGTTGGCGGGGGTATGCCCAGACGTGGGTCCCTTGCTCACTTTGCCACTGGATTCAAGCAAGCCTGGCTGATGACGGCTGAAATGCCAGAAACCGGTCCAGGGAAGACATGGCTTGGCAGTTCGGGCTGGACTGTTCCCATGAGGCACAGGGTCAGACTGATTTGCATATGGCCATGTCTGAACTGGGGTGGTGGAGTGAGCTAAAGAATGATGATGGATTAAACCCAGATCAGTTGACTGGGGGTGAGTGTTTGATTGGCTCAAACGTTCCGTCCATCGTCCCCTTTGTATCACTTTGTTCGCCCTAAGTTGGCGGGGGTATGCCCAGACGTGGGTCCCTTGCTCACTTTGCCACTGGATTCAAGCAAGCCTGGCTGATGACGGCTGAAATGCCAGAAACCGGTCCTAGGATGCTTGTTTCCGGTCCAGGGAAGACATGGCTTGGCAGTTCGGGCTGGACTGTTCCCATGAGGCACAGGGTCAGACTGATTTGCATATGGCCATGTCTGAACTGGGGTGGTGGAGTGAGCTAAAGAATGATGATGGATTAAACCCAGATCAGTTGACTGGGGGTGAGTGTTTGATTGGCTCAAACGTTCCGTCCATCGTCCCCTTTTGTATCACTTTAATCTTCATCTGGTCATTTCCAACTATACAGTGGCCAAAAGCGGCAGTATTCACCTAGGTTTTATGGACCTCAGAGCAGCCTTTGATTGGGCAGATAGAGGGAGATTGTGGCCAATCATGTTTGAATTGGTATTGACTCCACACTGGTCCACGTTTTGGCCCAGATGTATGGGGGAGCGACAGGACAGGTGAGGTACAGGATAAAAAGTGAGCTCACCAATTCATTCGAACTGAAACGTGGTGTAAGGCAGGGCTGCATATTGACCCCATACTTATTCTACCATTGTATTAATGGCCTAGAGAATCACCTTAATGTAGAAAAGGAGGATGCACATAAAGTTGAGTCTAGGAAATTACCCGCCTTATTGTATGCAGACAATTGTGTCTTAATTTCAAGAACAGGGGCAGGCTTGCAAAAATTATTAAATAGATTTTATCTTTTCATAAATGTTTTGGGGTTAAAAGCGAACCCTACCAAATCCCAAGTTATGGTCATAGGGAAACCTTGTACAACTCTGAAACCTCGTTATATTAACCATGAAAAATTATTAAATGTTTCCACCTTTTCCTACCTACGGGTTCTCTTTGCTCATAAAAGTACTTGGACGCATTGGTTAAAAGCAGGAAGCTAAGGTTTGTCCAAATAACTAAGGCCCCTTTTAGATTTGCTGGGAAATTGGGTAAGAACCTTTGGATGTCATAGTGAATATCTACTCTATATGATGCCTATCTACCATGACTCATGGAGCAGGGGTATGGGGCTACTGTGTTGCTGAAAATATATTTCTAAGAAGACTTCTTTAAGTGCCAAATAGCCTACATATTTTCCTCCGCCACACAGAATTGGGCTTAGTGCCACTAGAGGACTATGTTAAATTAGCACCCATAATATCTGTGGGGGGCAATCTGGGTCAAGCAGGAAACATTACTAAGCCAGGCTAGAATTAATGACTGTAAGTCTCTAGATAAAGCAAATAAATGTATCTAGCTGAGATAAGTGAAAGATATTCCTTACCTTGCTGTGGAAAGAGGATAGTTATCATAACCCATTTTTAATGCCTAACATTCTTAAAAAGCTACTAAAACAAAATCTTCTTGCTCTATGGGCACAACAACGGCAAGGGAAAAAGTTAGGAAAGAAGAGGGTAAGTGAATAGTTCCCCCTCTTTACCACCAACTTAATGGAACCATACCTCATGTTTTAATTTTCCTACATGCAAAGATTATATATTATTAGATTTAGGTTTGACATAGACCATTATTTGTTTTCCTATCCTTGTTCTGCATACAACGACTCCCTTCTAGAGCCTTGCCCATGTGATTTAATACTGAGTCAGATCCTATTACATTTTATTTTCTTCTGCAAGCTATAAATTAAACCAAGGAAACAGTTTTTAATTCCATTATTGAAGAACTTGAATATCAAAAGATGTAGACCAGCTCTATTATATGTGCATCTTCTTCAAACAGAACAGATAGGCTTGATGGCCCACAAATATATTTCCACTGCTGTCCAATTGAGAAAACTAGTGGGGAAATAAATCTCCCCCTTTCCATCTGTGGTACCAAATTGAGTACATTTGCTTAGGGGCTACTCTGCATTGTGCACAAGACACTTTATTCCATCTGTGTTTACACTGGCACAAAGCTCTTTATCTAGAGAGATAGGGGCTCTTGGTAAATTCAGCTATGTCCTACAACTGTATACGTTCTCCCTAAGCGAGAAATCCGGCCATTTGACTGACCCTATTACATCCTGTAATTAAGTTACATCACTCCAGGTTGGTGTATACCATTTTTGGCGTGTGTAGTTTAATACCATGCCAAAATGTCTCTTATATATTTATTTTCCTGCACTTTTGAAAAGACTGGAGGACTCTTTTTGCTTGGACTCTGTGGGCGCTGGCATTGGTTAAAATCCATGAGCTATGTCTTGTCTGTTTGGATTTTATGACAATGGCAAATGAAATGTTCTGACCTTATATGCTTCCTTACATTGTGCTGTTTTCATTGATATTGTTTTCATTTGATTTTATGTGTATTGTATCTTTTATGGTTTGTGCATTGTGCATACCGAATAAAGATATATCAAAGTCAGGACTGATTAGGGGGAGGAAGTGAACCAGGCACATGAGAGGCTGTGCAAGCAGAAAGATTGGAATTCCTCATAGACTTGCAGATTCTATGTCAGTCCTGATGATGGTGTTACAGCAAACAAATGATGGACGGAATGCTGACAATGCAAACATTCTCCCCCAGTCAAAAGATCTGGGTTAAATCCATCGTTCTTTTGCCCACTACGCCACCCCAGTTTGGACCCAGCCATATGCAAATCAGTCTTGACCCTGTGCCCCATGGGAACAGTCCAGACCGAACTGCCAGGCCAGGTCCTCCCTGGACCGGAAACAAGCATCCTGGGACCGGTTTCAGGGTATGTCACCCTTCTTCAGCAAGGCTAGCTTGAATCCAGTGGCACAGTGAGCAAGGGACCCACGTCTGGGCATACCCATCCCACTTAGGGCGAAAAGTGTTACAGCAAACAAATGATGGACGGAATGCTGACAATACAAACATTCTCCCCCAGTCAAAAGATCTGGGTTAAATCCATCGTTCTTTTGCCCACTACGCCACCCCAGTTTGGACCCAGCCATATGCAAATCAGTCTTGACCCTGTGCCCCATGGGAACAGTCCAGACCGAACTGCCAGGCCAGGTCCTCCCTGGACGGAAACAAGCATCCTGGGACCGGTTTCAGGGTATGTCCCCCTTCTTCAGCCAGGCTAGCTTGAATCCAGTGGCACAGTGAGCAAGGGACCCACGTCTGGGCATACCCATCCCACTTAGGGCGAAAAGTGTTACAGCAAACAAATGATGGACGGAATACTGATGATGGTGGCACCTGTATCCACAAGACAGGGTATAATTGGATACAACACCGATATTAAGAGTTAGTTCTATGACCTCGTCATTGTGATCGGTGATCCATGACTGAAGAACACAGGTATTCCTGAGATGTTCAAGTTGAGGTGAAAGTTATGAGAAAAATTAACCAAACTAGCAAACGTTTCTCTAACATGTTGATTTGATCTGGGTGGATGTTAATTTCTTTTTGAGTGGTTTCAATGATCTGAGAGGCAGAGTGAGGTCATTGCACAGAAGTACAAGCATTTCAGCTTTAGCAAATACTCTGAACGTGTTCATGATTGCCACATCTATGATTGCCCCATCCATGAGACATGCTCTTTGCCACCAGGCAAGCGCTTGAGTGTGGGAGTCAATATGCACAAATCTAGCCTCCCCTGCACTTCTTGCATGCACATGATTCCATAAGCTCAGCATTCAATTATACAATATGGAGTACTTCTTAAACCTTCATGCATAGCATCAGAATTCTTTTCACATAAATAAAATAAATCCAGTATTTGTAAAGCGCACAGCTACCCGGAGGCATCCCGGCGCTGGGGGCCGTCGGGAAGATTAAGCAAGCTATTGCCCAGAGTCACATGGTGCTGGGCTGATCTGCCGCCGGTGCCGGGGATCGAACCGTGATCCCCAGATTCCAGCGTCAGTCACCCTGGCCGTGGCGCCACACCTCTTCCCTTTGCATCCAAAGAGTGTTGCATCCAAGACTGCCAGCCCGGGACATCAACAAAATGGACAAGATCCTCATTATGATTAAAATTCATGTCATTTCCTTTTGCATACTTAGCTGAAATTTTAGGAAAATGACGCGAAATTACATGAAATTACACAAAATGTAAATCTAGCCTTTAGTGCTATAATTTAGCGTGAAATGTATCCTTGCAAGTGCTGCGAACAACAGCGGCTTATGTTCTGTTCATTCATGTTGTTCTTATACTCCAGAGATAGGATTTGTTCCTGATCTGACTTGAAATTATATGAAGTGGCGCAGGGGCTGAATTTTGCATCGCATGCGTAACGCGACAAGTGGAAATTATGCGAGGTTACGCCACACCTACTTATAACCCAATATAACTGGCAGAAGCAAGCACAGTGACTACTGTCAAGTAACACTAACAATGTACAGGGCCACAAGAGACTCCAGCCAATATGAATATTGCATTTTGGACTATTCTTGGTCTAAGCAGGTACATTCCTAATCAGACACAGGACACATTTTGTCCTTTAGATGCTATCAGAGAAAGAACCTTACTAACCCTTTCCCTTATTATGAAAAAATATAAAATGCTTTAAATTAACCCACCAGAGACCCAGTGGAATGGGCTAGCTATTTTGCTTTGATTTCATAATTGAGAATTAGTACCTAGTGCAACACCAATCTTGAATCTAATATTTCTGGTTGCTTCCTTATGGGAAAAGGAATATATTTGCGATAAAGAGACTTTTGCATGAAAAAGTTATAGGTCAAATGTCCCAATTAAGGAACAGGGCCCAACGCTCACCAATAGGGGGTCTATTGTAGCAGCACTGCCCAAGTGCATGATAAGCTGACCTCTGTCAAACTATTTATTATGGGCTTTTGTGTCCCATGGAAACGTGTTCACTATTCCTTTCATTATAACGGCCAATTTTCAGCAAAATGTGACAGATCAGAATGAATATGTATTGTACAATTTAATATAAATGCAGTTTCATACATCTGGGTATCTACTGTCTCAGCATTTTTCCTCCACTAGTTTGCTCTGTTTGCTGAAAAATGCCACTCGAACCAAACTCAACGTGGCAGAGATCAGATGATGTCAGCTGCCTTACTTACTGGAAGTCACAAAAATGTCATGTTCTCGAGGTTCATTCATTGGCGATCATAGTAAAATAATCGAAAGAGTACACTTTGCTCAGTAAAAATTCTAGGTTTTGAATTTCTGAGTGACAAAGTCGTTTGTTTCAAACTACTCTGTTATATTTAATATGTAAAAATTAAGCAAATACGCCCTTATATTCAGTTACAAGCTATTAAAAAATATTTGCACTCTGCACACTGAATGCAACTGATTATACTGCTATCGGAATACGACAAGAGCTGCATGATTTTGTGATATAATTCAGTATAAGTCAATGTCATTCATGTACTTTGTAAAAAAAAAAAAACACAACTTCATGACAGCTATATGCTATTTATCTCACCTTCCTTTGAGAAATTCTAGGAATTTCTTTTTATCCTTTGTGAGAAAAATCTCTTTGTGATGCCAGTAAGTAATCTCACATTTTACTGGACACAAGAAAGGAGACAGGACATTAGTTTTTCATCTGCAGTCAAAGCTGTAGATGAATGCTAAATGCTTACTTTAAATTTCCACGAAAGCCTGCTTTTGTGCAGAACGTAGGGGTAATGGAGTAAATGGAAAGAGTGACACTTCTTTTTTAACAATGCTAATGTTATGTTGAAATTCAATAGCAAAATAACAATGGCTTTTCCAACAGCTATGAAGGCAGAGTGGCACGCTGTACCTCCTGTTGTAAGGTTGCACACTACACCTACTGTTGTAAGGTTGTCTCGTTCATCAGCATCTCTTGTTATTACATTACATTATCCGTGATGCCTGATGTTAGAATTTGTATAAATGACAAAGAACATAAGGGCATATTTGCAAGGAGATTGCACCACCGACGTTCTGATGGAGCAATGCCCTGCACCATATTTACAAAACGGCGTTAAGCCAACGCCGCTTTGCAAATATCCCTAACAAGAACACACATGCCAATACTGATAGAAGATCAACAATCTACTTCCTCATATCACACGTGACACTCATTGTGATTGGAAAGAAAACTGATTTATTTATTCTTTGGTTTCCAAAGGAATTTTGTGATCCAATTTTTTCAAGCAATCTTGTTTGTTTGCACAATATTTTATTAATCAATTTTTCATAGACCACATAAAATTACATCACATACAAAAAATTACATCACATACATAACCTATATTCCATATAGTATTTATACAAATGTTTTAGACAACACTAGACATTGAAAAGACAACAAATTTATACTAAATAAACAACAATAGGGCAAGCTGAGGTTCCAAACAAAGTTAACATTCAACATAAGGAAATGACATCAATGCAACGAAAACTAGGGGGGGAACAAAGAAAGAAGAAAAAGAACAGAACAGAAGGGTTGGAGAGTATTTCTGAGAAATACACGTATTACTTTGTTAACTCAACCCTAGTCGGAACTTTGGCCAAACAATGTAATATTCAGTAACCCATGTAATTTCTTCAATGGAATGTAAAACAATTTTTTAACCATGAGTACATGAAAGGGTTAGACTGATAGTGAATGCATGTTCACTCGTTTGGTCGAAAACATGGTCAACGCGTTTCGAACCCCTACATACTTCAGGGGGGTTCTCCTCGGGACCTGGAACCAAAACAGCTAGAGGTAAAAGAAAAGAAGAGAAAAGTGCTCGTGTTATCACTTGCAACACCAATTATACAGACCACACCTTCCCTATGAACTACAACTGTAGTTTACCTTCTGCAAGATTGTCCAATCTCCAGACCAACAAACGAAATTTCTTGGTGAAACCCTATGGGTATTGGCTTCAAGCCTACAAAAGAGTGGACAGAAGAAGGAAAGAAGGAAAAGGAAGAAGTAAAAACAGACATTCTGTCAAATTTGTATTTGTATTTAATTTGGAAAAGTTCCATCATTGTCCATGCTGTAGAAATGCACTTACTTCAAGAGTGCTCGGTTTTGGAATTCAGTTTATGTCCGAAAAGGTGGGAACCACGCTGTACTTTTGTGAATAAAAGGAGGAAGATGCTGTATTTGAACCGAGACTTTGGGAAGAAGACAAAGAAAAAGGATCTTGTAAAAGCTTTTTCAATAGCCCTCTAACAAAAATTGCAGTGAATGGTGTGCCCGTACCTTATAGTATATGGTTGTTGTCGTTTGCTCTGGCGCAAAGTTTTGTTTAGGTCCTTTTCTCGTGCTACTACTAGGGAGACTGCATATGATGGTGTTTACTGAAAGAGACACGAGAAAACTCATCAAACCAGGATTTTTTTGTCAAGACGTTCGTATGTGAAACAAGTTCAGTACGTTTAATGTAAAAGGACCGGTTCTTAAAGGAGCTCTGCATGTTACGTTTTGAAGATTTGTAAATTTTGGTTGTTCAATTTGTCACTTTTCCGGCTGAGTGATAGCAGTGTGAAAAGCATGCGGGAGGGAGCTTGCCACTTGAGCTATGCTCATAGGATTTAAAGCCACATTAACGTAAAAGCAATCACATTTCCGAGTACATTATTTGAATGTCCTCTACTTGAGCTCACAAAGCTCGCAGTGCAAAGCGTATTTGTCCATTAGCGGTTGGCTTTCAAGTTTAGCTTCAATCTGCTGACGTTCCCCTGACGTGCGCCAATTACAGCGGCTTGTGTGCAAAATGCTTACCTCCGTATGACTCGTGGCTTCAGTCCGGCGTCTTCTCTGGTTCATTCCAATCGCTTCCGGGTGCAACGCGGTGTTGTTTTTCAATTGCGTGTTGCGTGGCGCGACATCGTGCGGCCACGCCTACTGAGTTTTACGGGGTGTATAGTCTAAATAAGCTCAGGCAATGCAAATGAAAGTGAAAAAATCTGCATGCACAACTACGGATGTATATCTTGAAGTTGTGAATATCGCAGCAGGATAGTATCAATAAATTTGAACATTATCTCTGCAAGAGGTGTAAAACAATTTAATCTTTGTGTTAACAGAGTACGTACGAACTCAATGCGATGTGGGTAGCATAGGGATCCATGATTAAGCAACGTTGTCATAAATTGAAAATTTCTGACAGCTCATTTAACCCATCGACAGCTGTGTTGAATTTAACAATAAGCATTGCCTCCCTCTGTATGAGTTTCCTGCCCACGTCACCACCACAGGAGTCTTTCTCAACTTTCAATAACACAGTCCACTTTAGATCGTTTTCGGTATGATTGTTGTCTACCCAATGATTCACTAGTGAGGCATTAACTGTTTTCTTGCGAATCCGTGATTTGTGCTGTGTTATGCTTTGCAAATATGGCACCCTTTCACACCTCATTGTTCATATGGTACCCTTACGTAAAGATGGTAAGTGGCGTGCAATGGGTGTTGCTGTGGGCATTCCACCGCAAAACCCATTGCTTTTTTAAGCTGCCCCAGATTTACTAGGATCTGTTAATCTGTGGCAGCGCTAAAAACTAACACCATGCAAAAGTAGGCGTTAGATTGTCGCAACAAGGAGAAATGCTTTTATTTCTCCTCGTTTTTGCTTTTTACATGTGTGCTACAAGAGCAAAATGCCTTTAACGATTGTTAATGTGCAGGAAGGTGTCCCTTTCTGCACATAAACAATCATTAAATAATGGCGATTTGCTACTTCTATGTGTGCTGCAGAATGCAGCACATATAGAAGTAACAAATCGCAATTATTGATTGTTGTTTATGTGCATGAAGGTATTCCTTCCTGCACATAAACAATCATTCCCAGCAAAGCAGGCACCCTTGCACTATGACACAAGGGTGCCTGTGTTGGCGCTAGGCAGCTATTTTTAGCACCAGCGCAAGGGAAAACACATGGGTGTGGCTTATTGTTGTAAATATGGCGCATCCCTGCATTTTGGAAATTACGCAGTGCTGCAAAACGTGTCGCAGTGCCGTGCTGCGCCATTTCCTTGTAGATATGCCTCATCATTTGAACATGCCTCTTTCTACTAACAACAAGTAGGAAAGCTAATGAGGAGAGTGGTGCAGCCTTGATTTGAGCTGTGACTGAACTCCCAAAGAGCCTTACCATCCAACCCAAAACAAACTGGGTGGTATTTTATTCCATAATTTATATAGTGTTTACTACTGCTATGTGGGGCACTGAAGTGCCTACCTACATGGGCAGCAAGCTACACTGTGTAAGGTGTGTGGTAGAAAAGGGGTTGACTTTGTTGTTAATTCTATGTGGGAAGTGTTTCCATGTCATGTGTGATGACCATCTTGGTGTGGTTTCGTGTTAAGGGATGCAGCGCTTAGCAGTGTGGTGGATGAAGAGGTGTGAGAGATAGATGCACAGTATATGGTTTCAAGTAAGCTGGCAGTGTTGAACATCTCTGCAGGTCCCTTTTGATTATTTCTTATGATCGTAGTCTACTTAGCTGGTTACTGCAATGGGTTGTCTGGCCGGATATTTTGTTTGAAGTTTATGCCCCTGAGTAGGCATGATTGGAGAGATAAGTGATTGGGAGTTCTTGTGAGATGGTCTGAATATCATTGGGAGATGTAAAGACAATATGTAGCTAATTGGGACCTGCAGTGGTATACTAGATTAAAGACCTCCAATTGGCCAACACTATGTGGTAAATCCCTTCAGATATTCCATGTCTGTTCAGTTTGTGATGGCTGGTTTATGGGCTAGTGCAATACTGGGCAAAGAACAAAACCCTTAGTAGGCATGTCTTATGTGTGTAAGAGGATGAAGCCGTACAAAGGAGTTAAGTACAAAGGGGTTAAGTGCAGCCTGTATGAGCTACAATTGGCGTCCGACAGCTGAGTATAAGCAGTAGTGTGGGACAGAAGGGTAATGTGTGAATTGACATTACTATATGATACCCAGCCTAGCAATAGATTAATCGTTCTTAACCTACCTCCTTATAGAAGGAGTGTGCTGTTTGAGCTGATCCTTAACAGTGAGGTGATTACTGTAGGCCATACTTCAAGGTGAGGACATCTATTATCGTTCCAGATTCTGTCACAGGGTTGTGGAAATATCAATCAATCAATCAATCAAGGGAATTGTAAGCGCGCTACTTACCCGTGAGGGTCTCAAGGCGCTGAGGGGGGGTAAGCAGCTCCGTTCAGTCGAAGAGCCAGGTCTTGAGCATCTTCCTGAAGATGTTCAGGGAGGGGGCGCGTCTGATGTTGAGTGGGAGCTCGTTCCAGGTCTTGGCTGCGATGTAGGAGAAGGTTCTTTCACCTGTTCTGGCTCTGCGGATGCGCGGGATTTCAGCGAGGGCGAGGTCGGCAGATCAGAGGTTTCTCTTGGGTACGTGGAAGGAGATTCTCTCATTGAGGTATTGCGGTCCCTGTGTTGTGGATGCATTTGTAGGCATGGGTGAGTATCTTGAAAGAGACTCTCTTCTCAACGGGGAGCCAGTGGAGGTTCCGTAGGTGTTGGGTGGTGTGCTCGTGTCGAGGAATGTCGAGGACGAGTCTGGCTGCGGTGTTCTGTATGGTCTGGAGCTTGTGGATCAGAGACTTGTTGATCCTGGCATAGACGGCGTTTACGTAGTCCAGTCTGCTGGTGATGAGTGCGTGGGTGATGGCCTTCCTTGATTTGGGGGGATCCACTTGAAGGTCTTTCAGAGGATTCGGAGGGTGTTGAAGCAGCTGAAGGCGACGATGTTGACCTATCGGGTCATGGAGAGGGAGGAGTCGAGTACGATGCCGAGGTTTCGGGCGTGGTATCTGGGTGTGGGGGCTGCCGAGGGCCATAGGCCACCAGGTGTTGTCCCATGCCGAGGGGGAGGGTCCGAGGACGAGGACTTCTGTCTTCTCCGAGTTAAGCTTCAGGCTGTTTCTGCACATCCAGGATGCAACGTTCTTCATTCCTTCCTGGAAGTTGAGTCTGGTGGTGATTGGGTCCTTGGTGAGGGAGAGGATGAGCTGGGTGTCGTCGGCGTAGGATACTATGCTGAGTCTGTGCTGTCTGACGATGGCGGCGAGGGGGATCATGTAGTTGTTGAAGAGCATGGGGCTGAGCGATGATCCTTGGAATATGTAGTTATCCTGGAAATAGCCATGTTTTCAACTGTCTTCTGAAGTGTATATGTTTCCTGAATGCTTCAAGTCTTGGTGAATAGCAAGTTTACTGAGCGGCTTGTCCTGAGAAAGCAGTGCCTTGTACTGATTTTTTATACTAGGGTGGTGTGATGATCCTGGATCGCTTGTCCTGTTTTGCTTATATTACTTGAATCTAACTTGTAGGTATTGTGCTCTTTTTCCTTGGGAGGCTCTGTAGACAATGAAGAGCGCCGCGAACATTGCTCTTCTAGGTAGCCCATAGAGTGGTTTGCATGCTGGAGTAGTGCATTCTCTTGGGTTAAGGCAGAAAAGGAGTCTTGCAGAAGCATTTTGGATTAGTTGTATTTTGCAATCGAATACACCACAGCCTTCTTGAGCAGATCAGTTACAAATATATAATTTGTCAACTTGCTTTAGAACTCCTCTCCTGTACCTGTAGGATGTACAATGTACAACATTCAAAGGAAGCTGTCTCTGCTGCAGAGAACGTCTGAGGACTAGGTGGAACTGGGCAAGGGCAAATTGCAGTTGAGGGATCCTCATGCAACTGAAAACTGTAGAGTGATTTCGGCTTCTTTAAAAATCATTACTAAACAGTATTTTGCATATGATGAAACTGGGTGTATCAAGGTATATTCTGTTACCATAGAGAAGCTGAGAGGCTTCGAGTTGGAGGTAGCTTGTAGCTTTTGTTGTTATCCAAGGTATGGAAGGATGAGATACAAAGTTTTCATTGTGTTTCATTGTTTCTGTATTCCCCTGATGCTGTTGGGTGCCTTGAGTTACTTTGGACTTATTGCGGTCAGGTGGTGTATTTGCTATTATCCACAGGTCAAGACCTCTGTCTTTGTGGTGGTGACCTTTAAGTGGTTACTCATCATTCATGCATTTAAGGTGCGAAGGCAGTCATCATGTTTTGAGTTGTTGAGATCTTCCAAATCATCCATTTTCAGAATGAATTGCATGTCATCTGCATAGCTGCAACAGGTGAGGTTGAATGACTTAATCAGGTCTGGTAAGGGAATTAGGTAGATGTTGAATAATAGAGATATGATGGACCTCTGAGGGATGCCTCAGTTTTGGGTGTGCGGAGCTGATGTGAAAGGTGGTACGTATACCATATTTTGTCTGCCTTTATGGTTACAAGCAATCTATTTTAAACCATTTGCATGCGCTCTGAGATGATGGAGTGTTTGTAGTAGGATGTGATGGTGGACAGTGTTAAATGCTTCTGAAAAACCAAAAGCAAGAAGTTGGTCACATTGCTTTTCTCCAAAGTGATTTTTAGGTGATCCAAATGTATATGATGGCTTACTCTGTGTCTCTGCAAGGGCTGAAGGTTGATTGTTGGTGTGACATAAAGTAATTTTCATCTGTGAATTTTGAAAATTGAGTTATTTTCCAATATTTTTCCAATGCATTGTCTATTAGATATTTGTCTGTAGTTTTCTTGGTCATATGAGTAGAGGTTTTTCTTTTTGAGCCATAGTTTAATGTGGGGGATTTCAGCCTAGCTGGGAATAAACGCAGTTCCAGGGTCTTGTTGGGGTCATTTCTAGCAATGTCCCCAGCACAGGTTGTGGGAAGGATATCTTCAAAAATTCTTGGAGTTGCTGGGAATGACGATAAATCTGATTGTCTGACTGCGATGCTATAGTTGAGGAAATGTGTTTTTAGAGGGTATTGAAGGTATTCAGTGGTAGAAGATTGCTATTGTCTCTTTCTTCATTGGTAGTGTCAAGTGTTGGGGTGGTGCTTTCGGTGTTTTCCTTAAGATCATTTTCTATTTTTATGATTTTTAGATCAATTTAATGAATATTTTGTCACAGAAGTCTTGCAATTGGGATTTTTTTGTGTTTTGACTCTCAGGATTCCCAAAATCTGTTAGAATCTTGTGGAGTTACTTAGAAGGGCAGTTGGCTTCAGTTATGTGTGGAGTAGTGTTGTTGTTTTGAGGTTCTGATGGCTCTTCTGTAGGTTATGCTATAGTGGCATAGTGTGATTTTGCATTTTTCATCTCTTGATTTACTCCACTTCTGTTGTAGTTTGCTGAGACGTGTTTTCATTCTTTTGATGTGGTTTCATTCTTTTGTTGGTGTTATTTCTGTGGTCTTTATTAGTATATGAGCAGTCAGGGTCAGTAGAAAGTCTGTATGTCTTGGCGTGGCATATTTATAAGATTTAAGTTGAGATTTTAGGTTTTGTTTTCATTTTCTCTCAGAGCGTTTGTTGTTCGTGGTGGTTGCTGTTGTCCTTAATAGGTGTGTTCACACTGATATTCCCTCAAATTCTTCTCTCTGTATGTGGCAATGAAGGGCCTCTGTGCGCTACAGCCAATGCTGAGGACTAGTGAAAATTCACTAGCCTGGTGACCATGGTGTGCAAGCTTCTAAAATTAGTGTTGTCTTCTCTGAAGAAAGTTTGATGACGGTGAGGAAATTAAATGGCCACAGAAAATATTAAAGTACCGGTAAACTTTATAGAAAGGGATAACAGCAAACCACAACTAGCCTTTGTAGGATGTGTATACTGTGGAGGAAGAGAAGAGTAAATAATGACAAGCCTGATTAGGACACATCCATTATGCGGGTGGAAGAAAATAAAAGAGAAGCAAAACTGCCCACGCCTCACTTTTGCCCTTCCCGCCATTTGTTCTTTATTCCCTCATGCCTTCTAACTGTTCTTTTGCAGTACTTTGAGTCTGTGACTTTACTGTCTCTTAACGACACAGCTGTGCTGACCTTTAGGGGCCTGTAGCCTGCCAATACTGTAGCAGACAACCCAAAGGCATGCACGTTTAGTGGACAATCGTCCTGTGGCTGCGTGGGAAGTTCACTTGCTGTGTGATGCTGAGGACTACTAGACACATGCATGTGTATTTGTTCTGCTATCCTAGTCCTCACCCTGGCTCTCCTCCAAAAACCAAAAGAGCTGATAAACTGGAGAACACAGAGGTTTCTACTATTCTCCAAAACCACATAAAAGCAGGACATTATTATACTGCATGTGCCTGGGCCCCCAAATGAGAATTTGATTTGCAGAGCAGGAATCAGGGAAATCACCACACAACAGGGTCTGAAACAGGAGTGCGTTCTGGCACCGTATCAATTCAGTCTATCCTTTACTGACATGACCTGGGCACTGAATGTATTAAACTCACACCCAGCAAAATTAGGAGGGCTGCACATCTCAAACTTGCTGTGCACGGATGATGTAATCCTACTTGGTCAAACTAAAGCTGGCCTCCATCGCCTAATTGATTAACTGCACCATTATACAATAGTAAACAGCATGGCAATTAACCCAGTCTGGAACCTTTACTTAAGATAATCACAGCCAAGTTCCTTCCAGCTTTGACATATTTCCGTAAAAGCCCTCCATGGCCGTGATGCAGCCATATTAGACTCAATCACCTCAAAAACATTTGGGGGCATATTAGCAAGGGCGGTATCGCCGCTTTAGCGGCACTTTTTGCCGCTAAAGCGGCGATATTTCTATCGCCCTATTAGCAAGCTGTCGCTAACAGCTGTTAGCGACAGCTTTATGGCGAAAGCAACCGTTTTGGTGCCGCTTTGCATGTCAGCGATATATATCGTTAATGACATGCAAAGTAGGCGTTCCTGACTAAAAGCACACAGAAAAGGTCGCAAACACAACTTCGCCCTATTATCAATGCCCGCGAAGCGATAAAAAAAGTCGCCCTAACCGGGATTATCGCTGGAATTTAACACCTGCTAAAAACTTGACTTAACCATCTTGTCAATGGGAGGTGGATTATAAGGTTAAGTCCTCACCTGCCTATTAGCGAGCTTTCCATTAGCGCAGTGAATTTATCGCTGGATTTCTCGTGCTATTGCTGGGTTTCGCCGGTATCGCTGGATTTTTTATCGCCTTGGAGATAAGCGTTGATAATAACGCATTATCTCCGCAATGAAATCCAGCGATAGCCAGCGATAAAAAAAACAGCGCTAAGCGCGCTTTGCGATAATTATCGCAAATCCTTCGTAATATGCCCCATAGATATTTGTTCAATTTACCCAAAAATAAATCATGAGCCCAGATATGTCTGGACTTTGGGCTAATTAAGCAAGCAATAGAAAGGAAGAGGGCTTAAAGTAAATACTGCTACAGATTGAAGGTTTCAACGGCTAACTCCTTAAATAAAGCTTTATAGGGAAAAATAATGGATAGCCGTGGCACTCTGGCAAGGCTATATCTACACTTAACAGTACAAGCACTTGAAATACAACCACTTTGGGACCTAACAACATCCTTCCTATACAGCTTTTTAAAAATCCTTCAACAGCCTTATGAATAAGGTGTCTGCAGTCGAGGATAAGGCGGCTGTATTAAAAAGATCACAGGCCAGAATGCTATTAAATAACTACAAAATTCTCAAACCACAGCACTACTTTGAGTCTGGATATTCAATGTTTTTAAATCAAAAATGTTCTATCAGGTCAGATACTTCCCCTCTCTCTTGCACCATCCACCAGGCTCCTGACCCTAGAATCAACCACCTGCCATTTAAGCGGGTCTGCTAAGGAGGACCTTGTTCATCTACTTTGTATTTGTCATGAACTTTTAAAGGACAGGAGAGACATCGTGATAGGGCTTTTCATCCAGCGGGAAACCCACTCATGCAGACCAGCAGTCCTTGGTTGTTTCAACCCTGTAGACACGATCTTGAATTTCAGGTTTACAACATTTTTATAAAGGGCTGATCTAAAGTTGAAAAGACTGTGATGTAGCCTAATTGTGAGTATCTGCTGCTGCACACTGCTGTTCATTTGTTTTTACATCATTTTTGGGTTTTAATAATATTCTTACTGAGATCTGGTGTAGTATAACTGTGGGTAACTGCTGCTACACACTGCTGCTCATTGCTTTTTTATCTTGTCTGGTGTTTTTATAATAGTTTGATTGTGAGCTGGCATTGTATGCAATGATTTTAATTAATTATGCATAATAAATCTGACTTGACTTGATTTGTAGAGTCGGAAGCTGTAAAACACTGGGGCATATTAGCAAGACCCACGTTAAAATTATCGCCGTTTTAGCGGCAGGAAACTGCCGCTAAACGGCGATAATGGGCTTGCTAATATGCGTTATGGAATTCAATAGAAGCCCAGGTTAGATGTCCTGCACATCTAACATGGGCTTCTATTGGAATTCTATAACGCAAATTAGCAAGCCCATTATCGCCGTTTTAGCGGCAGTTTCCTGCCGCTAAAACGGCGATAATTTTAACGTGGGTCTTGCTAATATGCCCCACTGTTTTAAATGTAAAGTGAATGTCTGTTAATGGTTCCCATTGTTTCCCCCTGCCCTGTGGTTTGGGAGGGGAAAGAGAGGTTTGTGTAGCTCACACTGAAAAGGAAAATCCTGACACAAACTCTGCCAGGGTGTTTTATATATTCTCAATTCAATTTGAAGTTTAAGCACTCAAGAAATTGAAATGCGCAGCGGAATAAGAAGAGCTGTGCAGCTACTAAGGAGTGCACCCTAGAAAACCTAGGTTGATCCTGAAGGTAATGATGTAGTGGTTGCTCCAGCTAACCATGGAATTGTATGTCACAGTGGCCTGTCCTGAGTGGGCAAATCTGACATCCAGAGTGTGCCCATTGGAGTGAGTTGGGTTGGGAATAATTTTTGTAAAGTTAAAGGCTTCAAAGTCGGTGTGACAGCTGTGGTTGTAGTTAGATTCTTATTGACTAACCATATATTGAGGCCAAATGGAATGTATAGTTTTGGGTGATTCAGATCAGCCTCTGAGCAGATTCTGGAGGATGGGCAAACATATCTTAGGGGAAAATGTATATTTGCAAGGGAAACATTTTCTCAATCACAGCAGAACTTAATAGCTTGGTAGGGAATGTTGTTGATAAAAAGTACCATTGTAAAAAGTCTTCAAAAGTTTAGTATCGATACCACAGGATTTAGTTGCACAAGAATCCCCAACTGAAATTCATGTCTGCAGCAAGATGCCCATGCCCAGTCCTCAAAGTTTCTCTGCAGCAGAGACAGTTTACGCTCTGCAATTCTGATGGGGTGGGGGTGGTTCTAAAGCAAGCTAGCAATTTATACATTTGCACCTGGTCTACTGGTTCTCTTCCAGGCAGCTGATTAGTTTTCTCTGTTCAAGGCACAGCTGCACTAGCTAGGGAAATAATAGTTTCTCCACAGGAAGAGGAATGCTTTTCTGGACGAGCTCACCTTTTGTGGTCAGCAACAGATAGCACCACAACTCCCTGGAGCAGCTCTCTGGTCCGAGTGATTCATGGTAAAGTTTAAGGCGGTTCTCTTTGCAATGTATCAAAAATGGGGGGAGATAAGAGGTATCATAGAGGAGGGCTCATCCTCCTTAACCATGAAAGTATATCAAAAACCTGGAGCCCTACTCTTACATGTGGACAAACTGAAGTGCGCATGTTTAATGTGGATGTACTGTGACAGGGGTTTTGACCAACAAGTGTATTTGATGTGCTCATATTGTTTTCCTCATACACGCAGCATTGAGGACGTTTTTCAGGAGCATGGGCAAATACCATGATAGGTTGCATTTTAAAGCGAGTGGTGCTTCACTAATGTTGTGGCGTGCACAGTCCTTACTGAGTGCGCTCCACCTGGGCAAGCTAATTCTCCTTTTCTATATTTCAGATATTGCAGAACAAAACGCCAAGTAGGTGTATGGTTTCTATTTGCATGCAGAGTGTGTGATGTAATAACACTTTGCAATTATAAAATAAAGAGTGGTCTTTGGCAGTGAGATTCATGGTCCTGTTGAAAGCCATAGGGAAGGGTGGCAGACACATGTGGACGAGTTTAAAGAAAGTAGGTTCATTAAACTCAAGATTAGTTTGTACTTTTCTTCCCCTATTTTAATAATACCGCCTGGAGGACAGAATAAAACACAGGGGCATATTAGCAAGAAGAGGCGATAATTATCGCAAACCCCATGTAGCGTGAATTTTTTTATCGCCTCCGATCGCCAGAATCTATCGCTGCATTAGCGGCGTATTAGCAACACGTCGCTAACAGGCGATAGCTACCTTTTCCGGCGGAAAGGGACGGCGATAGATTCAGCGTGACGGCGATAAAAAACGCACGCTAACGTGAAAAAAGTCACGATGGGCCAATCAGCGAAAGAATCCTCACGCTAATCGGCACCAGGCTTGCATTTAACGCGTCCAGCGGGAAAAATGCACCATAAAAGGCCCGCCAAGCAGGAAAAAAAAAAAAATGGAAAATACCAGAGGAGCAATGGAAGAAGAAGCTGGGACCAGTGCAGAGGCCAGAAACAACCCCCAAATACCCAGGAGGACCAGGCAGAGACCCATGTGAAGGCCAAGAGGAAGAGGAATCCTAAGTTCAGCCCACTGGAAAACCAGGTCCTGGTTGCGGAGGTGACACAACACCAACAAGAACTGTTTGTCAGCTCCACAGTGACTTTGGCAAGGAAAAAAGATATATGGCAGGACATTGTGGCCAAGGTGAATGCCGTTGGAGAGAGGAGGAGGACAGTGGATGAGTGCAAGAAGCGCTGGCATGATGCAAAGAGCAAAACCAAGAAGAAACTAGGAGCCAACCTTAAAGCAGCGAGGCTGACTGGAGGTGGCAGTCCAGCTCCACAGGAGGAGCTGGATGAGCTGGAGGAGCAGGTGTCCCGAGTCATCAGTGAGGAGACTGTTGTTGGAGTTGCGGGCCAGGACAGTGCTGAATGTGAAGAGACACAACAACACCAGGGTGAGCATCAACCAGGGACAGGGGGAAGGGGGTGGATGGGCCCAGTGGCACCCATGTACAATGAAATGAATTGAAGTGCATACCCACATGTACTGTGGAACATGTCCTGGATACCCCTGTCCATGGTGGCATAGGGACATATCACCATTCTCAAACAACACATTACACCACACACAGGGCCATAAGATCAAGAATGACGCTAACATCATCGTCGCTTCAGCGGCAGGAAACTGCTGCTAAAGCGGCGCTAAGGGCCTTGAGAATATGACCCATAGAATTCCAATGTATCCGAAAACAACGGTTCTAGCGGGAATACAATAAATCTATATTGGTAATTAAAAAAGCACAATCGCAATCAATTAGGGTTAAGGAGTGATGTCAGAAAGAAAGAGAGCCTCGCAGACTTGATGTTCATAATAATCCTTTTTATCAAAATGTTTTCATATAATACAAAAACAATACAAACACAGACCGAGAAAAACCACAATAGTGATTATATGTCCCAAAAAAAATTGAACCATCCAACACATAGTGAACAGACATGTGATATATACAAAACTTGGTTTCCACAATTATTGAAAGGAAAGCGACCACAACACGAATTGGTGATGATTATAGCATCTGTGTACAATAGTCAGAGCTACAAAAAAATGATTCGCTTTCAATCAAGTCAAAATAGAATTCCAATAACAGGCCAGGTTCACACCAGAACCTGGGGCATTAGCAAGAACGGCAATAAAATTATCGCCGCATTAGCGGCAGGAAACTGCCGCTAAAGCGGCGATAAGGGGCTTGATAATATGCGCTATAGAATTCTAATAGAAGCCCAGGTTAGATGTGCAGGACATCTAACCTGGGCTTCTATTGGAATTCTATAGCGCATATTATCAAGCCCCTAATCGCCGCTTTAGTGGCAGTTTCCTGCCGCTAAAGCGGCGATAATTTCATCGCCGTTCTTGCTAATATGGCCCCTGGGCTTCTTTTGGAATTCAATAGGGCATATCATAAAGCCCCTTATCGCCGCTTTTGCAGCAGTTTCCTGACACTAAAGCCGCACAAATGTCATCTCTTTACTTTAAAAAATGGCCATAGATGGCTTAAGTTTCACACTGCCACTTCCTTGGTAACATGCCCCTGTCTGGACAGACAGCCACAACAATTGAAACACACTAAGAACCACACTCACAACGGGTCTCCCAAACGGAGGGCACACAGCAATGCATGCCAGAAAAAACATGATGGACGACATGCACACCAGACAAATCACAACAGACAAAGCCACATGGATGTCCATGTGTACCACATAGGGCAGCACATGTTGAAACAGCAAGTAAGCTCTCCTTGCAAATGTGCCTAAAGTGTGCCACAATCACGCAGAAACATACCTTCACTAACAACACGCACATTTGCAGTACCCTGCAATCTTGCGTGTCTGTGAGCCACACTGACAAGGCAAGTGACAGTGCCTGATGAATAGCATGCCTGCAGGCCCTACGTATTTACATGTATCAGGCCAAATCACTGAGGTGGCTGAGTGCAAGTCACACTCTGACACATCCTTGTGTACAAACAACCCCTGACGTAAAGAAGAAAATCCAAGTCAAACAATGCCCAACGCACACAACTCTGACCAAGACTCACATACCACCCAGTTTGCCACAGCACCTCATCGTAAATGCACAGAACTCGAAGGCTCACACCTGAAAGTTATGATGGGCAGTGAAACAAAGCTGTAGGTTCCACCAGCACACAATGCAGTGCATACACAGACCGATCTGACCCCACCAACAATGACTACTCTGTGTGCAAAAGTGCATTACTCACACAAATGAACAGAGGACACAAATTGGGATGCCTGTGTGTAGATATTGTCCCATGACTTCAGTCATATCTGGAAACTGTGGGCCATATTATCAAGAACGGCTCAAACATTATCGCCGCTTTAGCGGCAGTTTCCTGCCGCTAAAGCGGCGATAAGGGGCTTGATAATATGCCTAGAGAATTCCAATAGAAGCCCAGGTTCTGGTGTCAAGGACATCAATCCTGGGCTGCTATTGGAATTCTCTAGGGCATATTATCAAGCTCCTTATCGCCGCTTTAGCGGCAGGAAACTGCCGCTAAAGCGGCGATCATGTTTGCGCCGTTCTTGATAATATGGCCCTGTGAGCTCATAATGTACTACTACAACTTCACATACGCAACGTCCTCAATATCATAACCATCCTGCAACAAATAGGCATCTCCTCTAAAACAGTATGAATTGACACTGTCCTGCTGTCTGCTAGTCTAATCATCCAAAGCACGATTGTACATGACAAACACTGCTAAACTGTATCTCCCCTATCACATTTCAGAGGGAGAGACAGCACCTCCTGGACAGCAGCCTGGCCAAACCTTCACTGATGACGGGAATGGTTACCACACCATCGATGAGGAAGCCCTGCAACGTCTGCTAGACTGCATCAACCCTTACCTCCAGGAGCAGGGCAACCCAGCAGCATTGCGCCAACCCCACCCCCTGCACAAACCAGCCAGCAGCAGGTACCTCCCGTCACAGCCACCTCCCAGGACCCCGAGGCCACAACCCTGGCCTTCCAATGGCGTGTTGTAGAGCTCCAGCGGGAGGTGGCGGAACAGGTGCGGGTGGGGTTTGAGCACCTGGCAGACAAACTTGAGGCCATACGTGGGTGTCTCAGTCCCATCAGGGACCACATGCAGGAGATCACGGACACCCACAGCCCCTTCAATGCCCTCCAACGGTCCATGGCTGACATTGCTGGAGTCATGATTCAGAGACACCAATCACTGTCTGCTCAGAGTGGCTCCAGTAGTGTCAGCCAGGATCTGGCCAATATCCGTCAGATAATGGAGAGCATGGAGCGGATGCAGGCCCAAGACATGGCTGCCAGGGCTACCCACAGGCATGAGGTTGCTGGGAACTATCATGCCCTGCACCAGCTCATCGCCTCATTGCTGCCACAAGGTTTGGCGCAGATGCCTGCTGCTGCTGCCTCCACATCCTCAGCTCCACCACCTAATGTGTCAGTGCCTCACAGTGCTGCACCCACAATACCACCACCCACATGTGAGGCACATGACACATCAGATGATGGAGATGAGGATGATAGTGCATTTTTGCTACTGAGAAGGCGGTAGCATCCATCTGTGCCAAAAGGCCAGTTTCCTCCTTGGTGCCGTGCTCAGTATCATGCCACGGCTAAACATCTTGCACTGTCTTCCACTGTCCCCCGGAAATCACCTTGGACCCCCACATGGACTGCCATATCACTCTTTTCCTTGCCAATTCCACTGCAATCAGCCTGTGGACTGAACAATGCCTCTTCCCTTGGACCTGTTACCATCAAATGACTCTGTCTGGCCCTCCAACGGGCATCCATGCAATGTGGGCATGTATGGCCAAGCACTGGTCCAGTATTCATCCCCTGAATGTAAATGAAAAGGATTTACTCACACATATGTGTGTGGTTCTTGAACAATCAAGTATCAAAGTATGTAAAAAGTGTTTGGACACTGATTCACCCAGAAGGTACACCAAGGGAAATACGAGCAATGTACATGTTTAACCTGATACAGAAATGCAGTGAGATGGGGCTGTATATGTGAACTGGCAGTGCCCCCATTGCACTAATACAACGATATAGCAACATACCAACCGAGCCCAAATTCCCATCTGGTAAAGTCATGTATCTGTAAATGTCCAAGTCCGTTGCTGGCCACGGGTTGTGTCCTCCTCAACACTTGTAAACTGATATGACGTGTCACATCCACTCACACATGACGTGGTGGACAAACCCTGTTGGGATGGTGCACATTGCACGTCACATTCCAAGAGTCAGGAGAGCATATCCACATTGATGAAGACACGGAAGGGCTAATGTCCACCATACACATACGGAACCACAATGTCTGCATCAATGAAGTAGAGTGGCACATAGGGGCCCACACCGATGTGCAAGCCGTCAGTCTGCTCATCCCTGTTGCCAAACAATGTAACCCCAAATATTACCCCTCTCATGCTGTGACCACTGTGAGTGTATCGGGCAATGTGTGTAGGGATGTATGTGGCACTGCACTCAGCATACAGTCAGATGCACTGACAACATTTCAAGGGCGGCATCAGCATAAGTCAATGGCAGAAGTAACAGCTGGAACAGGTCTCCATTACACTGGCACTACAGGGAGCTATGCAACATTTCCCCTTGTGTGCATCTGAACAGTGTGCCGCCACCCAAACGTCATACTGGAGAAAGTCTAAACCTGACTAGTCTAGTGAGTCACTTAAGCCATGTAGGAGATGTAAACTCTGTGGAGCAAAATACACTACTCCCACAATCACCGTGTGAGTAACGTCAATTGTGAAGTCAACACTTACTATCAGAATACTTTTGTGATTCAGGATACTGCTGTGCCATGTCCTGTACACAATGCACACAGAGTACTTAAAAATCATGGATGGTCCTGAGAGTGACCGGACATGTATTGGAACATATCTTGCAAAGGAAGCGGCTACACTGGCACCACGCAGCAAGTGTGGCTATGTCTGTGCAATGTAGATGGACTCTGTGCCAGGAGAATCTGACATGCGGGTGTGTGACGGAATCTCTTGAACCATGCACATCCTTCCATCTCCATGATGGATAAAAGTAGCTCACTGTTTTCACTTGCCATGGCATCTTATTTGGTGAAGTGCAAAATGGGCTACATGTGCAGTCCAAATCCGTGAGTCACACAGTAGATGCTGAACATAACAGACGACTGTCCCTATATTAGGAAGTGAACCCAATTTTACTCCCTGTCATCCATGCAAGCTCAGTGTGCTCACATCTAAGGTATCCGGACACAATCCATTCTGCCAGCTTACATGTCATGAGTATACTTAGCAATTTGAATGGATAGTCCAGTCATGGCAAAAGTTGCATACAATGGCATGAGCCACACTCCACAACCTCATCCCTGACATAAGTGGAAGCAGATATCAAAAGTATCAAAATATTTATTTTAACAGTATAAATAACCATGTGATCTAAACCTACACTTATCACTAAAAAACACTACTTACATCTAATCTAACTAATAAAATCTAACTTCCCTAAACTATCTACCCTAACTAATCCTAAACACGCAACAACACATCCTAGACATCAACGCCCCTCCCACCCTTAAGGCACATCACAAGACGGGACTAAGACATCTAAGCTATACATAAACTAACTACACATGTAACCTACACAAAGATATATTTTTTTGGTTTTTGTTTTTAATATCTTTTTATGAACAGTAAAAACATCAACCCCCCACCCAAAGGAAAAGGAAACTTATCCCCAAATATGGATGAACAATTAAAATCTAATACCTACCTAAATAGCTAACACTAACTAAATTCTACACTAAAACTACACTACCTAACAAATAATTTACTAACATAACACTACATGAACGAGGTAGCGAACATGGGGGGGAGGGAGGAGAGGGGGATGGTGTCCAGCAGGTCCACCCATCATGGCAGTCCCAGGTGTTGGTGAATGTCCATGACCCGTCTGTTCACATCTGAGATTTGCTGCTGTATTGCTGCCAGCGAAACCACAATGTCCTGCAGTGTCCTCTGGTCCCGCAAGGTGAAATGGACCACCTGATCCCCATTTGCCGATGTGACAGTGCCTTGGGTTGGGGGTGGTGCGGTAGAGGGAGGTGCCACCTGTTGTGACTGGGACACACCACTGACGCCTGATGGTCCGGGGGGGGGCTGTGTGGCATCCGTGGCATGCTCTGGTACGCCTTCCAAGTGCCCTTTCGACGTTCATCACGGTACCTCCTGGACATGTTGCGGTACCCCTTTGCCACCTTCTTCACATGCCGGTAACGCTCCTTACGCACCTCAAAGGCATGGATCTGGCCTGGCGTCATGTTGTCTGTAAAACATACACAAAGCCAACTAAGAGTCTGGTACACATTTACATTCTTGTCTGTGCACTTGTGCAATACAAGATCAACTTAACAGGCTAGCCTACACCACAGCGTAACCATATGAAGTCAGCAAGTGACCTGGACAATGGCATGTAGAAGCATGGATCAGTGAATACATGCTGGGGAGACTGACATTACAGTGCATGACATGGTACATGCACTGTCACTCACAAATTAGCCTGACCGTGCCCAATGATTGTGCCATTACATACACGGGCAGAGTGTGACATGTACAAGCATATTGAGTAGGTAAGCATAATCCCCCTGTGTGTAGCACCATCCTCATCCTCGATCAATCTGGGGTTCATTAAGCGCACTACCTACCCGTGAGGGTCCCAAGGCCCTGGGGTGGGGGGGATCAGCACCAGATCAGTTGAAGACCCAGGTCTTGAGGTCTGTCCTGAACATGTGCAGGGTTGTGGAGCGTATGATGTTCACTGGGAGAATGTTCCAGGTCTTGGCCGTGGTGTAGGATAATGCCCACCCTCTTGTTCTGTTTCTGCGGATGCGGAGTACCCCTGCCAGGGCGAGGTTGGCGTAGCCGAGGTTCCACTTGGGTATGTGGAAGGATACTCTCTCGTTGTGGTATGTGGGTCCAATATTGTTGAGTGGTTTGTAGGTGTGGGTGAGGAGTTTGAAGGTGACCCGCTTCTCGCCGGGGATCCAGTGGAGGTCTTGTAGGTGTTGCTTACTGTGCTTGTGACGCGGTGTCCCGAGGACGAGTCTGGCTGCGGCGTTCAGGACGCTCTGTAGCTTGTGTTGAAGGGTTCAGTTGTTCCAAGCGTATAGTGCTTTGCCGTCGGCGAGACTGCTGGTTATGAGTGCGTGGGTGACGGTCCTTCCGCAGTCGGGGGGTTCCATTTGAAGTGCTTTAGGAGGATGCGTAGGCAGGTGAAGCTGGTGGAGGCAACAGCGTAGATCTTGCGGTTCATGGAGAGGGAGGAGTGGAGGATGATGCTGAGGTGTGGTGCGTGGTCAGTGGGGGTGGGTGGGTTTCTGAGGGCGGGGGGCCACCAGGTGTTGTCGCGGCGGAGGTGCAGGTTCCAAGGATGAGAACCTTGCTCTTCTCAGAGTTGAGTTTCAAACAGCTGACTTACATCCAGGCTGCTACATTCCCCATTCCTTCCTGGAAACAGAGTTTGGTGTCTTTGGGCTCCTTAATGAGTGAGAGGATGAGCTGGGGGTCGTCTGCGTAGGATACAATGCTGAGCCCATGCTGTCTGACGATGGCGGTGAGGTTGGACATGTAGATGTTGAATAGCGTGGGTCTGAGCAGGATCCTTGGGCTTTTGCAAACTGATGTATGGCGTTGATCACTTCCTTGGCGTTGTTCGTGTTGGGCGGGCTTTCGTCTGTTAAGAAGGTCAGTTTGGTGGCCAGTATGCGCTGGTGGTATTCCTTCAGGGCGCTCCTGTGGTTGATCCGACTGTCCTTGCTTTACTTGTTTTGCAAGGTTTCCCTAGTCGTCTACAGAAGCCTCTGGCTTCTTGTGGTTCTGTGTTGAACCAGGCGGCCTTCAGTGGGCGTTGTTTGGCAGGGTGGCGTAGGGGTTTGAGCTTGTCAGCGCAGCTGGAGAGCCTGCAGTGCAAATCATTGGCAGCGGTGTTGTTGTCGGTCGTGTCGCTGGGGGTGTCTTGGGGGAGGGTGGTGTTGAGGAGTTGCTCTGCAAGCTTACTCAAGTTCTTTCGTGGTGGGAGCGGTGGGGGCTTGTGTGTGGTGGTGGTGTTGAAGGTGAAATGGACGTAGTGGTGTTCCGTCCAGGTGGGCTGGGTGGTGTGGCTGAAACGGATGTTTGTCCCTCCCGCAGAGATTGGCTGGAGGGTGTATCCAGCTTTGTGTGTGGGCGTGTTGACCAGCATTTTCAGTCCAAGTTTGGCGAGGTTGTCTAGGGGAGTGCTGGCGTCGGTGTCGTGGCAGTTGTCGAGGTGTACATTCAGGTCCCCGAGTAGAATGTAGTCTGTGGAGTAGATGGCATGGGGTGCGGAGAGCTTGGCGATGGTAGTTGCGGCCTGGTTGCGAGGTCCCGGTGGTCTGTTGAAGAGGGTGCCGCACAGCGTGGTCCTGGGGCTGGTCTGGATCTGGAAGTGGAGGTGTCCTGTGTTTGAGTGGGGGTCAATCATGCTGGATGTGGATGGCCAGAGGGGCTTCTTGTGTGCGATGGCGAGTCCTCCTCCTGGCCGGTGGGGGTGGTCCTTTCTCTGGATCTTGTAGCCTCGGGGATGGCCAGTGGCGATGTCGGGGCCGGAGGTGGCGTTGCTCCACCTTTCGGTGAAGAAGGCAACGTTGGCCATGACCTCTATGGCGTGTCTGTGCAGGGAGCACACGTTGGTGATAATGCAAGTCAGGTATTCGGCCGCGTGTGCGTCGGGCGGTCCTCCGGCGTTTGCATTGGTATTGTCGATGCTGGAAGATCTGTGGCAGAGTCTGCACGGGAACTCTCCATGGGTTGTGTTTGGCGAGGTTCTTTGGGAGTCGGTGTGTGTCCTCCTGCTATGAGTGCTTGGAGTGTGGAGGAGTTGTATCTGCGCAGTCACAGAGATCCGGGGTTCATGGCGCTGTCCGCGGTCGGGTTGCAGACGGGCGCAGACGGGCCTGCCTCAGGCGTGCGCTGCGCGTTACCGCTGCACAACGGCGCTGTGCCGCCATAATGTGGGGGAGGGGGATGGAAGAGTGGCTGGGAGGCGGGAGCTGGGCGATCATGGGAGGGTTCACGGGTGAAAGCGGCTGCGGGAAAGGGGGTGAAACGCCAGGCTAAACGTAGGGAAGCAAAGTTTGGATGACCAACAACAGTGAGGCAAGTATAAGGAGATCAAACCCCAGGCAGGCACAATACAGCTAATGAGAAGTCATACAGTGAAGAAAACAAAATAGCAGTCAAAAAAATTAATGGCTCTCACAGTCCTGTGACACATGCCTGCATAACAGGTACACTGCCCATGTGCAGGCATGTGTGGCCTCAAACACATGTGTGTGGTTCATCACGACTATGCCAACACAGGCAATCTAGCAGCAGAGTGCAAGGCCGTCTGCGAGCAGGGAGGTCTGTTCATGTGTAGAGAGGACTTACTTCTGGCATATGAACTGACCTGAAATGACAATTTGTGACTTTCATGTGTGTCGCTTTGTGCGGCACACATGAGAGATACATTGTGGAAGAATGAGGTATGTAAATGTATGTGCTGGAAGGGCCACCCTGCTGTGCTCATACACACCATGTCAATGTTCAAATCCCATGTGGGCTGCACAAAGCAGGTCACGGGTACAAATCATACATGAGGAGCAAAAAGCATGTCTGCTCATTAGTCAAGAATACTACAGGGAGGTGATTGTTGTAGATTTGTGCGCTGCAAACTATGATTTCCACACTGGGACTCGGGGCCAGCCTCTGATGCAATGGGTTTTGCCGTGTTATGCCAAACACAACCCACAATGCACGCCCCATTCACACTCAACACAGCGTGGCAGTGTACCTCATTGACAAGTAAGCGTTGATACACGTGGAATTTCTTAACGCTGCTTAGATCATGATGCTAGGCCCCTATTAACGACGCTACTTTGATGACACTCACGTTGACTGAGCGTATTGGCTGGAGGATGAGCACCTCACTTTCAATGTGTGTCACTGGCTGGTGATGGGCAAGTCACAACTGTGAGACAGATGCATTTGTCCAGAGTCACTTACCGATTGGTGCACGCTGCTGACTTCCACACTACATCGTCACACTGTAGGCAAGGTAGCTGTGATACACACCCATACGTCATTCAGCAATGAACATCATGTGAACCAGACATCCATGCCACTGCAACATGCTAGTCAATTAAGTTCAAACTCACCAGTGGCGTGTGGGTCCTCAAAGCTGTCGATGTCTCCCTGTGTCATTGGCGGACGTCCATCTGTGAGACAAGTGAAGAAATATGTATGTGTATCAGCCTGGAAATCATATGTGTCGTATTCCTCATACCAATCATCTACATGACAGCATACGCGACATTACTGTAGTGTGGCATTGCAGGTTGACTACACAGTACATGATTGTGTCAACTTTGATTGCCATTGACACCAGACCTGTGACAGCTGAGTTTTTGGACTGACAAGACTGCTATGCTTGCTTCCATGACCATAATCGTTGAGGCAGTCATCCACAAGGCACCATTACTCCATGCATCATGATGTTCTACATGCACTTTCTACAACTGAGTAGCTGCAGGTTGCAGCAAACTGTTACACAGGGGTTGTTTGTCTATGACAATCTGGAGATGTACACTTTCCTTAGTCCATTTATCGCCATCAAATACATTTCCACGCAGAAATTATGTCCAAAGGGCAGTGTAGCCAACAAGACACAAATCATGATGCCAGCTTATTGACACTAGCTTTTGACCATCACACAGCTCACATGGACAAATCTATGGATAGTTAATGTACTCTCACACATGTCAGTCACAAACATTGATCTGCCTGCAAGCACATTATTTTACTGTGTGCCTGCAATGGCAGAACAGTGCTGAGTGTTGGAACAGCGCAGTGGATGACACAGACTTGCAACAAATGCTTGACATTGTGATGCGTCGTTTCAGCTCTGATGTGCCAACAATATGCACAGACGCTTTGCGTCTCACACCTCAAACAACATCCATCTCTTACCATGTCAGCGTTGGCCCACACGTTGTTATTTTCATTCCTCACACTCTACGCAAATTGATGTGGATTTTGTACTTACCACCCTGTAGGCCTGTCATTACTCCCACGTAGTCCAGGAGGTCTGCCTCACGTGCCAGCATGTCCTGCCATCGGTGCTTCCATTGGCGCACGCTGCGGTCGACTCCAAAGCACCGTAGCATTTGCACCCGCACACGCTCCCACCTGATCTTCCGCGCTGTCACATTGTACCCCTGCAGGATACGGCCTCCCCTCTCCAACATCAGTGGCAGATAATATTTAATTAGCCACAGGAACCCCCCCAGAGCCCCCTCGGACATCCTGCCCTCCCTGCCCACAGCCGGCATCTCCCTAAACACCTGTGACCCCAATGAACAAAAAGAAAACCCTCTTAACTTACCCCAACAACTATTAAATTACACTACCCCAAGACAGACACCCGACAAAATATGGCACAGGAGACTATGTAACACACTTACTAAGTACACAACACTTCACAGAGACTAGACACAGGACACAGCAACAGTCAGAAAACTCTATACTGCAGCACACACCACCAACACACCTCCAACACTCTCAACATTCACCAGCAATGTGCTCAAAAGTGAAAGAGCAGAACACTACTCCAGTAGACAGGAAGCATGCAGACATCACTTCCTGTCTGTTTGCGGCCCGTTTTTGAGTTAGCGGTGAAAATCTGCACGCAAAGAGTCGCAAGGGTGTCCTTATTGAGTTAGCGGCGAAAATCGGCACGCAACGAGTCGCAAGGGTGTCCTTTAAATGTGGAAAAGTGTAGTGCGATGTATTTAGACATCGGGCGTGTGAAAAAAGAGAGAAATATTATCGCTTTGTCGTGTTAGCGGCAAAATCTGCATGCTAACAGCAAATCAATACAGTGATGCACTGTCTTAGTGCAAAAATCATGTCAGAGTACTGTAACAATATGTGGAAGTTGGTTGTCACTCACTTTGCACCATGCAAATGATTTTTCACAACACATGTCACCCTAACTGGCTATATTCTACACAAGTCACACCATATTAGCATAGCTCACAAGTGAGCCATCACTCAGTCATGCATTCTTTGAGTGTGCTACTCACCCGTGGGGTACACATGACATAGGGGCATCACTTTCAGTCCGCTTCCAGTTGTCTGGGTACCTGCATGTGTTTAAGCTAATGTTAATGTTGCATAGTGGGTTGTGTGCGATGGTAGATGTGGGTCTCTGCTAGATGTGAGGGAGCCAGGGGTCTGTGTGGGGCCCCAAATGGTTGTCTTTCCGAGTGGAGGAGGTGTCTTCACCCATGCCTGGTGTCCATTTGGAGATGGCGTTCTGTTTGTTGTGTCAGTGGTGGTTGTGGTGCGTCTGCTTCGTCAATGTACTGGTCCACATACTTGTTGTTGAGCTTTTTGATCTGGACGTGGTCATGGCTTCCAGGCTACTAGCTACTGACACACAGATAAGTGTTTTGTACCCCATTTCGTGCCCTATTTTCATATTTTACCCCATTGCACGCCCTATTTGCATATTGTACCCCATTGCACACCCCATTTTCATAATTTGCCCCATTTCACGCCCTATTTTCATATTTTACCCCATTGCACGCCCTATTTTCATAATTTGCCCCATTTCACGCCCTATTTTCATGATTTGCCCCATTGCACGCCCTATTTTCATATTTTACCCCATTGCACGCCCAATTTTCATATTTTACCCCATTGCACACCCCATTTTCATCATTTGCCCCATTTCACGCCCTATTTTCATATTTTACCCCATTGCACGCCCTATTTTCATAATTTGCCCCATTTCACGCCCTATTTTCATGATTTGCCCCATTGCACGCCCTATTTTCATATTTTACCCCATTGCACGCCCTATATTCATATTTTGCCCCATTGCAGCACCTATTTTCTGGTTCTACACCATTGCACGCCCTATTAGCATTTATTTGGACATTGCATGCCCTCTTTGCATCTTTTACCCCATTGCATGCCAACAACTAGCATCTCTTACCCCATTGCACACCAACAGCTTAATCTTTTAGCCCATTGCATGCACTATTTGCATCTTATACCCCATGTCACGGCGTAATTTTTTAGAGATTTCACACTACGTACACACTCCTAATGAGCTTTTTTTAGCAATTACAACAGACTACAATTGGGCTATTCATCACAGACGACAACCTATTTAGGCAGATTTACACTTAGGAGACGCAACATTTTTACATTGGCTAGCCTACATTGCACCATGAAGACTCTAGTCTTACACACTTGACACACTGCAAAGCATCTCTGTACTGAGGAGACATTCCCAGCATCAATGGAGTTGTGTTCTTTTCTTTGCACATGTTGAGCAACGTCACACTTTTCTGAGTGATGTACCCATGCTGGACAGTAACATGCAGACAGGGTATGTGTGTATGAATTTTTATTGCCACACACCGTGTTATTGGTAAATTTGCTATGACATACATTGGAGGGGGACTGTCACAATGTGACGTGCTCAGTTGAAGAAATTGTTTATGATTCTGTTCCTTCGGGCAGTCCCAGCTGCATTTGCTGTGGGGTGTGCGCCACCTGCCTCTTCTTCATCATCTTCCTCGTCTTCATCTGGTGGTGCAGGCACTTGAATCCATGGTGCTTTGGTGCGCACACATATGTTGTGCAAAACACAACAAGCCATGATGATTTTGTTTACCATTTCAGGGCTGTACAGCAGGCTTCCACCTGTGATGTCCAGGCAACGGAAACGTGACTTTAGCACGCCAAATGTGCGCTCCACAATGGACCTGGTGCGTCTGTGTGCTGCATTATACTGCCTCTGGGCTTGGGTTGTGGGGTTTCGGAGGGGTGTCATCATCCACGGGCATAGTGCATATCCTTGGTCCCCTGTGACATGTGGGAGCTAGATGAATACATCATTGGTTGTGCTGGATGTGTTGTTGGTGTAGATGGTTTTGTGGGGTGTCATTTATGTTATGTTGTATCTCATGTTAGCCATGTGTTGCTTCTGTATGCTTACAAGCATGTTTTCAATTTCTATTGCCTCACTGTTGTTACTCCCTCCACCAAGCCAATTCAATTGTGTGCGCTGCTCGGTTGCATGAGTGGCTCTTCTCCCGTCTATCGCTGACACTAATCCACCCTCCTCACAGCCATTGCCATGTGAAATTTATGATGCAATAGGCCACACAAGACACAGTTCACATTCTGTTCTGCTTCTGCCGCTGCTGCCCGGCCGGCACCAACGCACAACACATGCTGTTTCCTGTCACAAGCTGACACACATCAACAGTTATGTGCCCCCTTGCATGCAGGGCCCATTGAGGGCAGGAACGCTTCACCCAGACCATCAACATCATCAGACCCAACACCATCCACTCCCTGGACTACGTGCTCATTCCTGGCTTAGCCTACAACTCACATGCCACGACTGCTCAACATACCTTGTACTCAGTGAAATGTTTGCTGAAATCAGGCTGACCAGGGTCGTCACCACACTGAGCCACAAGGCAGGGCACGCCTTTGACGTCTTCTTTGCATGTGTGGACTTCGTCTAGTTCATTGACCACACTAAACGCACATGTGTTGTCCACTTACGCATGCACAACCTTGTTGTTGTACCCCAAGCCACCGTTTCCTACATGCAGGCCACCACTGAGTTGGTGATGCACAGTCACCGAGGGGATGCTACACACCACCATCAACAGCAACAACCACAACACTGCAGTCGTCAGCTATGTCACAAGTACACAGTTTTCTATACATGTATCTCCAACTGCGCATGCACCCTTGTCCCATTGTGCAACTGCTACATACGGCAGGCACTAAAGGCAACCTCGGTCAGCACCAACATCAGAGTTGGCTGATGCATCTGTGGACACATGTGGTGGAGCTGGTGCAGGCATTGGGATATTAGTAAACAGCACCACCCACATGGACTAGATGCTCATATTCACCATCAACAATACGCCCACACACCATACAGGTCTTCCAGGTGGGTTTCTGTGATTTGTAACAGTGATGATCTACAGCTGGGGCGTGCTATCCACAGGGGAAACATGGGTCCTCCTCCTCGTAACAAAACATTCAGCATGTGGGATCATCTGGTGGGCCATTGCCTTCAGATGTCCCCACCGCAAATTTAGGTACCTAGGCCCCATATTTGGAACCTCCATCTCCATGTACCTACTGCTGTACACAGTGGCCTGCAGCTGCTTCGCCTGCCTCTGCATCCTCCATACAGCCTTCAAATGGTTCCCCACATTGTCGTGTGCAACAGTGTCCCACACAGTCATTGCCATCAAGCTGGCCTACATATACACACTATATGCCAACATGGGCACATCTGCAGTCAGCTTGTTCCCGACTGTCCAGCACAACACCTACACACTGGGACTTGTGTTCCTACTTTCTTTATGATTCGTGTGCCTCCATCGCACATACATGGTTCCCACCTCTCCCCACATTTGCTTAGGGGTGGCAGAGGGGCTACGCCTTTGAGTAAGGTTGATCTACATATCTAGCCACAGTTCCCACAGTTCCTGGTGTTATTGTGTCTGGTATGTGGTGATGTTGTTTGACATGTTGTATGTGTGATTGTGACATGTACATTCTCACGTTTCTTATTTGCTAGTCTGTGATGTTGAGGCATGTGGTGTGTTACATTGGTACTTACCAACTAGTACTGCATTTCCGTATGTACCATCCTGGAAGCGCTGGTTTATGATGGACTGTTGAAAGATGTAGGAATCATGCACACTCCCTGGGAACTTGGCTACGACATTGGTGAACAGTCCGCGGTGGTCCACTATTGCCTGCACATTCATGGAGTGGGTGTGCTTTCTGTTGCGGTATATGTGTGCACTGTCCACAGGGGGCACAAATCGGACATGGGTGCAGTCTATTGCGCCCAACACTTGTGGGAATCCGGATATGGCGTAGAATCCTTGCTTGGTCTCAAGCTGTTCCTGCACAGTGTTGGGGAAGTGAAGTTGCTGGGGTATCAGGCTGAGTATGCCATCCAAGACAGTTGGGAGGAAGATTGAGAAGGATGCCTGTGAGACTCCTCCTGCTCTGGCCGTTGTTGGTTGAAAAGTCCCAGAGGCCAACATATGCAGCACGGCCAGCAGCTTTGTCTGCGGAGGGATGTTGGTTCTCCGCTGTGTTAGTGGCGTCAGCCTGTGGGCTATCAGGTTCAGGATGTGTTCAATGGATGTCCTTTTGAGCCTGTAGTGGGCAATGACCTCCTCTGGTGTCAGGTCACCAAGGCTGAGACGTCTGCACAGGGGCCGTCGTCGTCTTTGGCGCTACCTCGGTGGTGGTCCTGGAGGTGGTGGCAGTGGCGGTGGTGGTTGTTGCCTTCGTGGGACTCCTAGCTGAATGATTAGTGCCTCCATGGCGTCTGTGGGTCTTCAGCTGTGTGTCTGGGCTGGTCTCCCTTATATGCCTCCTTTTATCACCAGTTTTTCAGTGTTTAGAACTGGTTTTTTCAGTTCTTATTTTCCTCCAGCTAAGGGGCCTTAGCGTGAGTTTTTTTATCACTTCGCAGGTCCAGGACATCATTGGTAATAGTGCGATGGTGTGTTAGCGACTTTTTTCTTGGAATTTTGCGAGGGAACGCCTACTTTGCATGCCATTACCGATAATTATCGCTGCCATGCGCGGCGATAGTGAAAAGGGCAGCTATTGCCGGATAGCTGTCGCTAACGTAGGTTAGCAACATCTTGCTATTCGGGCGATAAAAAAATCGCCGCTTTAACGGGAAAAAAGTCCCGCTAAAGCGGCGATAAGCCCTTGCTAATATGCCCCACAGTTTTTCCTACCAGACAGATATTCTTAACTTTACTTTACAAACCCCTTCAACTCCTGTCCTCCATCATTTGGGTAGATTAAATAAAACACAGTGCTCCCATGTTATCTACAGTTTGCAGCATGCCCCGTTCCACAGTGGAACGGGAAGAACCCAATGATGATGCATGCCACAAAGAGGTAACCCTGGTGGGTGAGAGGTACAAAATAAAAAGCTTTTTGGTTTTTGTCCCAAGGCAGGATTAGCCCACATGTACGAGTAGGGCTCCTGCATTTTGTTATAAGTTCTCTTTGCAGACCTCTTCCATACAGTCAGGAATTCTAAAGCAAGCAAGCAGGAAGTTATTCTTTTCTTCACCAGTTCTCTCTTGGAAGTAGGGCAAACAGTATTTTTAAAAGGTAAAACAGTCATCTATTGTTAATAATCTTACAACAATTAGGACTAAAATTACCACCCCCTTATATTTGTCAGCAATGTGGCCAGTTCCTGTTCCTGTTCAGGTAGAATATATCCCATGATGCCTCTGACTAGCTCTCCCTATGGAAACGCTAATAGGTGGATCTTTTGGTTCCCTAAATATAGCTCTCTTATGCAATGATTACATATGCAGGACTAAATTCCGATCCTTGTACAAATGCTTGTTTGTAGAGTGTTCTTTATTATGAGTTGTGTGATAATTGTCACAGCCTAACAGATTCCCCATTCTAGATTCCAGCAGGACAAACATGCTGAAATTTATTAAAGAGAAAAGACCAGTTGAAAAAACAATATCTGTAGGATTTAATGTGTTAAATAGCAATTCCATTTGTTCTGCCTTATGTCCTAGTTTAAAACAAGGGATGTGCGAAATTTGTATAATTTGCTTTCATTCAATTACGCAAAATTCGCGGAAAATGATATGAAATCACACATCATTATGCGAAATGCAAACTGTCATTTAGCACTACATTTTAGTGTGAAATGAGTCCTTGCATCAATTTTTGACAAATGGATTCATTTTGTGCTAAAATAAAAATAAAAGAAAACAATTAAAGCAAACAACAGCCCCACATGTTCTAGCTGTTGATGTTGCTCATGCACTCCAGTGGCATAATTAGAAAATGTGGTTTAATTGGGTGATTTCAGGAACTGCTTTACAAGCAAACACAAAATTCCCCAAATTATGCAAAAATATGTTACTGATACACTGCAAATTGGGTTTTGATAAAACATTTCAATCAAAAGTTATCAAATTAAGGTTTTACTCAATTTAATACATTTGGAATATGACCTGCAATGAAGCTGCACTTTTACGGTTATATGTGATTTAATAGAAAACCTATTTCATGGAATACTGTTACTGAGAAACCATTTCACCTAAACTGTTTATTGGAAATTTTCAGAATGAATGGCATTTACCATTTCATAGAAACCAATTCATAGAAGTGCTTTTTGTTCGCCCCCCACCCTGAGCACTAAAAAATGACCCCCAACCCTGAAAACTACCCCAACCCCCCCGCCCTGAGCCCTTAAACCTGGCCCCCTGCCCTATCAACAACCCCGATCCCCCCCTTAGCCCTAAAAACTACCCCACCCTTAAAAAATAACCCCCCACTACCCCCAAAGGCCGGCCCCAGCCCCACTTACCAGACTGCGTCCTCTCCCGATCCTTCCTCTTCCTCTGCCCTCCAATCCGTGCATTAGACCGCGCACTGTCTTAACTATGCATATGCATGGTTAAGGCAAGCGCTTGCGGGGAAACAGCAAGGGTGGCTCATCCCGCGTTGTAAAGGCCGTTTCCCACCTGGATAGTTGATTTATGAGCTGCTCCTTAAAACTGGTGTAGTGCACAAAGCACTTCTTTCCCTGCCTACGATAGAAATAGGGGAATACTCACATATTACCAGTGGTTAATTTGTAAACAAAAAACGTGCCGGTGCTCTCGTCAGGAGGCAGCTAGAACCAGCTGATTTCTGCTGTAAACGCTGCCTAAAACAGAACTCCTGTGCCTGCCAAAAATGAATGTGTCCGTGCTCCAGTACCTTTGAGTTGGGTTTGCGCTGTAAGCGCAGGTGTTCATGATTCAGTGCCGGTGCTGAGCACCGGAAACCTCCGGCTCAAACTAATTACTGATATTACCTATGATTTGAATGACCATCTGACTAGATCTCTGGTATAAGGAAACGTGGAGAAACGATACTATACGATCTTCAACATAAGGACATAAACAAATATCATAGAATTCAATTTATTTAACTGGAAGGGGCGTCAAATGACAGGGAATACCCTGAGAGAGATGCATCAACCATTTCTAGTTCTTTTCAGCCAGACAGTGTGATGTGCATATCAGACAGAGAGCAAATGAGTGGTCATCAAAACAATTTTCATATTTACATAGCATAGCGCCAAATCAGCTTCAAGGAGCAGCGTGGGACTTTAAAGAGGTTTTATTTGGGACAAGAGAATTTCAACCAACAGGCGGCCTGCTTTGAAAAGAATTATACATGGTTTTAGTTGAGACCAGATTACTAAAGCTAGGGAGTGACGAAAACATTATTTGGACAGTGCGAGACAGTACACTGTGCGCCTATAGACAATTCACAAGCGCGGAACTTGTGACGATACTATATTGCACATTTTCTGGATTACACAGATTGCATAGGTGATGGTGCAAATTTGCACTATTTCCAGGTTACGTAAATTACAATGATTTAAGTTTCTACCAATCAACATAAAATGCAATTCTTACAACGATCAATCAATACATATATGATCTTATTAGGTAGTTTTCAATTTTATTGTCGGTGGAAAAATTGCAATTCGGCGAACGCTGGAACAAAATTGAACAGGCACCAGTACAATCTACAAGATAAAGCCCTGGCCTTCTACCCAATTCGATTACATATATTTACATTGTGAGTCAAAGGAAGCTGAAAAATTTCTCAGAAAAATACAATTGTTGGTCAGATGTCAAGGCTAAAGCTAGAACCCTGGGCTCCACGATTTTCAGTCGTGCGGTGGAGTGAGGGTGTGAATATTTAAGTGAGCAAAAACAGTTTACTTCTGTGAAAAGACAAAAAACACTTGTTATGCCTATCACTATATTTACGAGATTCTTTATAGAATACGATGACAGGGTGTGAATCAAAAATCAACAACAGTAGAAGATCGTTTAATTGCACCTGTACTGGTTAATTTTGCACTAGAATCGAGGAGGCTTATTTATGAGCCCGTTGTGTCACACAGCGGCAGCGTAAATAATGCACCATATTTACAAAGTGACGCATCTAGGCAGATGCATCACTTTGTAAACCCCTGCGCCATATTATACCTGCGTCTGGTATAATGTATGCAGGGTGGGCGTTTGCCCGCATGAAAGTCTCATAGAAGTGGCGCTGTGAAATCTATCAGATTTCACTATGCCACTTATAGGATGTCACTGCGTCAAAACCCTATGCCTGCCTCATAGCAGGCGTAAGGGTGATGCAGTGCAATAGGTATAGGCCTCCCCCATGCATAGCTGGAGTTGCGTCATGCTTACAACACAGTTCCAGCAATGCTTGAGTTTGGCACCAACAGATCCATCAGGAATCCTGACGCAGCTGTCAATCCTTGCAACATGGAGTGCCATACAGTCAAACGGCACATCCATGGTGTAGCAAGGAGGGCGCAGTGAAAAGTGTCACATCGCTGTTTTACCGCAGTGATGCAACACTTTTCATAAATGAGGCCCTAGGAATTTTGCACCAGTTTTGAAATGCCATTGTACTAATGGCCTAGTAAAAAATGTGGGGCCTCATTTATGAGGTTTTGCTGTAGGGCAGTGCCTCAGGCCTTCCTGCTGTGCTGCCCTACGGCCAAAGAAAAGGGCAGGAATGCGCCATATTTGGCGCATTCCTGTCGTTTTCCACTGAGCCGGTGCACAATGGGCTGCGGGCGCCAGCACAGGCACCTTTGCACCATGGTGCAAGGGTGCCTGTGTTGCGGGGATGATTATTTTTGTGCAGGAAGGGAAACCTACAACAACCATGCAGCACACATAGAAAAAGGAAAAAGGAGGAGAAATAAAGTTATTTCTCCTCGTTGTGCCCCCCTTACCCCTCGGAGGGGTAAGTTTTTGGCACTGCCTCAGATTTACGATTTCTCGTAAATCTGGGGCAGTGTCAAAAAGCCATGGATGTTGCTGGGAATGCCCCCAGCAACACCCATTGCACACCCCTTTAACGCAGAAAACTGTGTTAAAGGGAACAATATTTACGAGGCAGCATTAAGCCAAAAAAAGTGGCTTAGTGCTGTCTCGTAAATATGGAGCAGGCTCCTGCTCCATGGAACATCACAAAAAGTGACGCACTGGTGGCGCAAGGGGCCTCATAAATGAGGCTCGTCATCTTTATCCAGTTAGGTCTGTGCAAATTCTCTTTTTTGATGTTTTGAAATATTCAACTTTGCAATTGCTATGCAAAACTGCTTGCCCTGGTGCAAAATTACCCTGATCTCGTGCAAAATCGTCTGTCACTATTGAAGTTTATAAAATTTGGTCCTGAGTTAACCAATTTTGTATTTCTTTTTCTCAGATTGAAATGAACCAACTTAGCACAAACAAACGCTTAGGAAGAATTAGGAAAGTAATAAGTTTCATTGTCACTTGCATAAAGCGAGTTTTAGCTTTATCTCTGCACTTAGAACACGTATGTTTTCACCGCTGGCATTTTTACCTAGCTGGCAATTTCACTGTAAAGCTGTTGTAGGTGTTTTGTTTACAAACATCACTTGCAAAGTGTTGTGAATGGAATGTATGTTAATATAGTTGCTTTCTCCATTGTAGACATCAGCATTTTTGCCAACAAAATATTTTATTGTGTGATGTTGGAAAGCACATTGTCATCCAAATGGCATTTATTTTAGCGCTTCTGCTGGTTACATCCCAAAAGGACCTTAAATCGTGTTTCCTCATATCAAGACATATGTGGAAAAAGGTAATGAACCAGAAGAAACATTGGTGGAAAAAGTATAAACAAGAGGGTAATGGTTTAAATATATGAAACGCCTCAGAAGGGGCGGCTCCTCCACTAAGGCGGAGGAGCGTCGGCCCACTGCCCTCAGAGCAGGAAAAATAAAAATAAAATGATAATAACCTTGTGATTTTTCTATGCTACAGGGCTGGGTTAGGGCGGAGCTGGTGTCAGAGCCTGGGAGGAGTGGTTCATGCACACTCCAAGTGCGCATGACGGTTTGCTAGCCGCCTTCCCTTGTGTGGAACATGCACAGGCTCCCTGTCCCCGTCTGAGCACCGAACCACAGCGCTTAGACCAAACACGTGGAGTCTGTGTGCTTCCGGGACTCGTCAGGAAGCAGCAACAGAAAAGAGACGGTGACGGCCATGAGGAGGTAAGTGTCTTTTTAAATAGTTTTGTTCCCTCTCACCCCCCTGCCATCCCCGTTCCCTGCCGGCCACCACTGTGTCCCAGATTTACAACATTAGAATGGGCACACATTTACAAAGTGCAGGGCTGAAAATGCTTTGCAAAGCAGTACGATGTAACACACAATGAAGCAAATGGTAGCACCGATACCTTTTGCAAGCAAAAGATTATTTTGCACCATAAGGTAAGTGAAGCGCTAAATGTCATTGTAAGAAAGGACATATTTTTTGCAGTGATCCTCCATGGTAGATGGCACACAAAATACACCAATGGTGGGAAGTTAAATGGCATATGTGTGTTTTTTTGTTTATAGAGTTTTATACAGCGCGAACTAGACACGAGAAATCGGGTATCAGAGCGCTCTACATGAGCACCAGTTTTGTTACAGATGGACACATTCATTTTTGGTAGGCACGGGGAGATTAAGGGGCATATTATCAACGGCCAGCGATAATTATCGCTGGCCGTTCTCAGCGTGAGAATTGTTATCGCCGGCTACCGCAGATAATTATCGCCATGCTAGCGCTGTATTAACAACGCATAGCGCAATGGCGATAATTATTCCTGCGATAACTTGTTTTCCATGGAACATTGCTGGTTTTCCAGCGATGTTCCATGGAAAACGGCGATAACCTTGCTGATACGACCCTGTGGTCGTATCAGCATAATCCACCTCCAATATAAAGTATAGGTAAGTCAGCATTTGTAGACGTTAGTTTTTAGCGAAACCGCGGTTTTCGCCAAAAACTAACGCCTGCAAAAATGCCTGCCTCCTTGTAAATATCGCGATGTGCACATCAGCGATATTTACAAGGTTAGTTCTGCCCAGTGACGCCCACTTTGCATCTCATTAGAGATGCAGAGGGAGGTCGGGTAAAAGGGTGCTAACATGCGCTAATGCATGTTATCACCCTCTTGTTAATAGGGCGAAAACATTATCTCCGCTTTTTTGGCTTTTAAAGCCAAAAAAGCGGAGATAAGGCCCTTGATAATATGCCCCCAAGTGATTTGCCCAGAATCACAGGATGTTGAGCGACGTTGCCGAGAGTCGAACCCAGTTCCCCAGGTTCAAAGTCAACCACTCTAGCCATAAGGTTACATCCTATCCTCTCTGCTGTGTTGCAGCACCATTGACATATAACTAATGTATATGTCTTCAGATAGCAGAATTGTTGTCTGACTGGACAACAGATTAAATGCATTGCAGTGTCACATGGCAAGGATAAGAGTCCATATAGAAAGACCAACTTTTATTTACGACCTTATTCACCCCAAAAGGGTGCCTATTAAGGGCAAAGGACTAACTGATTGTCACTGTTCAGGTAATACTACAATTTCTATGAACATGTGTTGTTATGAATATGCATCTTGGCACAGGAAAATTAGGGAGTGGTAAATGAAAGGTAATTTCTACTTTGGCCCTCATGAGGAAGTGCACGATACTTGCGGGATGCAAACTCCTGTACCATGTGGAAAAACACCACCAGTACCGTGCAATTTTGAGCAATGCTACTGGAATTATGCGGCTGGGGATGATCAATTATGCAGCAAGATTGACTAAATTATGAGACAGCTAAAGGCATATTATGCATCACAATGCAGAAAGTTTGTGAGAATATTAATTCATTATTTCGCATTTTTTTAAAATGTTAACACAGTCTAGCGAAGGAATTACCGCATCAGTAGGAGTTCAACAAACAAATACACCATAAGGGGCAAAAAGAGGACCAGCCAACTTTTACAAAGGGCTTTCCACTGCGTGGCAACACGTGTAGCTTTGCTTTCAGTATCTTTTGATCCGTTTGAGCTACATGCAACAATTTAATTTCTTAAAATCTGCAGATAATGCAGCAGGTGAAGTATTATGTGGCAAATGAATCAAATCCATAATTATGCAGAAAACGTGACAGTCACAAAATTGCATAATTTCGGTGGGCCGGATTATAAATTAAACCCCATGGAATGGGGAAAACTGTGTGGTCCTGGCTTTACCAGGCGTTATCCGTGTGGAATTTCCTAGTGCTTGGGGTTTAACACTCACATTTACTACTCCAAAGCAGGTGGAGCCACGGAGCAGGTACTTAGAAGGGGTAAAAGTAAGAGGGCTAAGAGGATAGGGGAAGGGGAATAAAAGCCCTTACAAGGGTGAGGATGTAGGTTCTCCCTTTGCTGAAAAATAAAACTCTGCAAGGACAGGGACTGAGATTCAGCTGCTGTTGCAGCAAAAGCCTCAGGTGATTTTAAAGATTGTTTTACGGCTGGTAACTTTGGGTCTGGTATTCCTGCACCCAAGAAACCGGGAGCGGAAACATCAACCTACTTGTGATGGGGCTGAGTGAATTTCATACACTCATTCCGCTCAACCAATTTGTAATGAGGTCCTTCGCATTAAAAATGATGTTATAAAAGTGTACTTTATGCTGCCTGAGAGTAAACTGATTTAGAACGGGTTTACCTCACAGCAGTGCTCCAGAGAAATATTACACATCCCTAGCTGGCTGTTTGCAGCCCTACTCCTGGAAGACCTGGGATGAGGCTTTGCAGCAGGAAGGCAGGACTAGCGTTAACAGTGGCAATATGGCAGGGATTAGTCATTTGGGACAGGGATTGAAACATTTGGAAACCCAAAGTTCAGGTTTTGCTGATCATATTTTGAAGTGGAAATTCATATTGTGTCTATCAGGTACAGGAACCATTCATGCTAATAGCCTCCATATTTGACAGTGATCCCTGCAGAAGGAAATGCAGTTCTTATACACAGAGTTGTGATATCCTCATGTCCACAGGAGAGAGACTAGAAAGAGGGACAATACCCTTGAAGTTAGAGGAATGGCAGGGCCATTTTGAGTGAGGGACTGTGAAATAGTTCAAAGTAAACTGAGAAAGAAAGATTTGAAACAGGAGGTATGACGTCTGTGAGAATGTCAAAAGAAACAATTGATGGATGGAATGCTGGACTATGCAAACATTCACCCCCAGTCACAAGGATCTGGGTTTAATCCATCATTATTTTGCTCACCACACCACCCCAGTTTGGACCCAGCCATATGCAAATCAGTCTTGACCCTGTTCCCTATGGGAACAGTCCAGCCCAAACTGCCAAGCCAGGTCCTCCCTGGACCGGAAACAAGCATCCTGGGACCGGTTTCAGGTTCAGGGAATCACCCTTCATCAGCTAAGCTAGCTTGAATCCAGTGGTGTAGTGAGCACGGGACCCACGTCTGGGCATACCCTTCCCACTTAGGGCGACATATGCAAAAGAAACAATTGATGGATGGAACGCTGGACAATGCAAACATTCACCCCTTCCAACAACTACAGGCCGATTTCGACCTCCATAGAACACAATTCTACAAATTTCTCCAGCTTCGACATGCACTCACCCCCCTGATTCGCACACTAGAGGCCCTTCCGGAATTTCACCCCCTGGAGGGCCGCCTGCTGATGGGCGACCTTGGCCTCCACAAGATTAGGCAAATATATCAGACATTGACGACTCATACGCCAACGACCCTCGACAAGACACGGCTTGCGTGGCAGGCCGACATCCCAGACCTGACTGATGACGACTGGGCTGAGGCCATCGCTAGCCCCAGGGGTTTGGCGGTCTCCATGCGATACCGTCTCATACAGTTCAAATACTTACACCGGGCATACTATACCCGAACCCGACTCTGGCGAATGGGAGTTATCCAGTCCCCCACTTGTCTGAGGTGTGCCCGGGAGGAGGGAATGTTCATGCACACGGTATGGGGCTGCACGGCGCTGCAACCCTTTTGGCGCAAGATTCGGTCCTGCCTGAATGAGGTACTCTCATGGGAGCTCGCACTTGACCCGCGACTCTTCCTCTTACATAGCACTGACGACATCGGGGGGAATAGGTACAAGCAGCACCTACTGTTTCTGGCTCTTACTATTGCTAAGAGGGACATCGCACAACTCTGGAAAGCCACATCTCCCCCGACCCTGGGTAAATGGAAGACCGAGTTAGATAGATGCATGGGGGCTGAGGTAGCTGTGTTCACTGCCCGGGGATGCCCTGCAAAGCATCGGAGGATCTGGGCCCGATGGGCGACATATCGAGGAATCGAACTTCCCCCCTCGCCGGATACGGACCCCTGAATGGCGCCCCTTGATCCATATTGTCTGTTACTCCCTACTGCACCTTGACCAGGCTAAACAGCTCAGTTTGTCTACAAATATCGATGTCACTATGCCGTGTATACCTGTATGGAGATCGAGAACTGTCTGCTTTTTGTTCTTATTGTTTCGCCTGCATGTTTGGCAGATGTTGATTAATGGCAGAAATGTGGTTATTTGTGTAAACAGCATCCTTTCTTTTCTACAGGTTATTGTAGGGCTAATGCCCATCCTCTTGACGAATAACCCAATAAAATTTGTTGTTAAAAAAAAAAAAAATGCAATAGAAGGGTGAGAAACAGCGAGAAAGAGCTTAAAGACAAAAAGGAAAATAGGCAACAAAAGGGTGCGAAAGAGAAGAAAGTTAACAAATGGAATGAAAAGGCCAAAAGGGTGAGATAGAGCAGAAAGGCACAAAATGAGCAGAAAGGCACAAAAGAGTGAGAAAAGGCTAAAAAGCACAATAGGAGCAAGAAGGCGCACAATCATGAGAAAGAGCAAAAGGCACAAAGGTGACAACGAACAACAGGAATGGTGCAAGAAAAGCAAAATAAAGGCAAAAGAATGGCAATGAGTGGGAGGCAAAAGATTGACAGATAGAAATAGTAACAGGTGGCACAGGCATGGGAGAGAGAGAGAGACGGGAGGCAGGAGCCTCAAGGCAATTGAGCCTGGTCCATGTGGGGCGTCGCCCAGCCCAAGGGCTGTCTAGGGGACAGGGACCTACACATCTGCTTAATGCAAATACATAATTCTTATGTGATAAAATCATCGATATGCGTGCCACTATATTTTGTTGGCTGCTTATACTATCTGCAGCTCTATCAGTACTTCTGTAACATTTCTACACTGTCCCCCATGAGCAACCGTTAAAGTTATTTTCACATGGTTATTATTATAGGTATTATTATTGTTAATAATCTTATTATTATATTAAATTATTATTATTACTATTATTATCATCATCATTATTATTATTACTACTTATCTATTGGCTTCGTTTCCGTACCATGCTCAGCAATCAAATGTATCCGCTTCAATGAACATGTAGATTATATGTTGTGCATGGATAAGTTGTTAAAGATATCTCAAAGTCTGTCTCTCTGAAGACATTATTGTAGATTGGCTGAATTATCTGCATATTCCTTTCACTGCATTTGTGTACAATTATTTTGACAAGGCTCTTTTCACAAAGTTTTAAGTTCACCTTTGTCACTTTCTTTTTATTAAACTTCTGTTTCATTGAAACATTTACTGTGACATGCTGGTACTGAATTTAATGTAGCTGCATGTGCCAACCTGTAAAGCAAACAGCAGAGCCAATCTTATGGCGGGGAACATTTTACTGTACTAGGTGCCCCAATGTATTTGTTTTGCTGAGATTTGCTATTGCACTTTTATGAAGAGTGGCTCCATATCAAGGAATATAGTCAGATTTGAATGTGTCTTCTTGGTTTCCCAGCTAGACATGGAGCTACACATTATCTGCCTACATTTGGAGCAGAAGGTGTTTGAGTTATAGCAACTAGGCTAGGTGTTTCATTCAAATGCGGAATAGCAAGAGTAACAAAGGGAATTACTGCAGGACCCCATGCAAGAAGAAGATAAATCAACTCTAATTTGCTGGCTTCAGTTAGACAAGCATGGTGAGAGCCAAAGAAAAGTCTCTCTGGAGATCAGACCCATCTTTCCCGATGCTCTAGAAGTGTGTACAATGAAGATAACTGGCAAGAGGATGCACAGGTAGGGTAGAGAGGTGAGAACATTATGCTTATAATGTGCCTGGCTGACTGTAACTAGTGCTTACTATTGGCTGGTCCACTATTGCTCCTGGATGGAGCCTTTAAGACATTTCTTCTGGCTCCTTGTAACCAATGCATAACATGAGCTGGTATTGTGATGTCCTTAAAACTACTGTATAAAGCATTCATCCTGACTCTCTGTCACAAATAAACTTCATGGACTACTCCTCTATTATTGCTTGGTGGACACTAGCAATTAAAGTATGAATCCTATCCAGAACCACTACTTTCTTAATGGCAAAGTTGTGAATGTTACTTGCATGAGCTGCTTATTTGGTCATGGAAATTGCCTTCTTCATCTATTATTCGCCACATTTGTTGGCCTAATTTTGTTAGTTGTCCAGCTAGCCTTATTGTGATCTTGGGACCCATGTGGTCCGTCATGGTGCATGACTGTGAATTCAGGGTTGACTCTTAAGAAAATTGTCTATGGCAGCATTATTCCTGTGGATGCCTGCCACTATTTCTCACTCCTGATCTAAGACAATAAATTATGTTCAAACACTACCTGTATCAACTGCCTGCCTGTGGATTTTCCCTTTATTAGTTTGCATTGAGTCAATTTCTGCATTTGTCCTGGACCAGTTAGAGGATTTATCTTGGTTTCCTGTAACAATGGCATGTTGTTAGACGCTCCACTATCACTTCTGGATGGACCATATAGACCATTATTCATGACTGTATCCAGCCCATCCCCATGGCCTTTTCTCACTTCTGGGTGGACCCTGTAAAGCGTTTATTCTGGCTGCCTCTAAGGAGCGAACTCCAGTGGCTTCCACATTTGTTGCTTTTGAGCATTCCCTAAAGAATAAGTACATTGCCTGTGAATCCCCTGTACGTGTCTGTGTGTTACTTCTTTTGCTCCTGTATGAACTCAAGATTATTTAACATGTATGGCTGTATTGATTGCAGGTCTACCAGTCACTGTCATGTCTCCCCAGGGTGCTACATTGAACATCTGCAATGACAGTCTACATTCAATGCCTGCTGTGAGCTGCTCCTTTGTGCTCCTCAGCAGATTCCAGTGATACCTGCTCAATCATTCACAACTATCAACTAATGTAATGTTCATGCGTTCTGTCCCTATCTCCTCTTTCCACCAGTGCATGCCTAGTGGTGTGTGCTATGTATTGATAAGGGCACTACTCTTTGCACTCAGGCACAACACCAAAATGCTTCCCAAATAAGCCACATTACCTTTCAACACTCTTCCAAACTAGATGCTGTATATATGAAAAGAAGTTGGTAAATTTCAAACCAACTTATTACAAATAGTCTTTAGTTTTGAGATGTGACCTATATGCTAGTGGGGCATATCACAAAATCTTCACCAGATTTCAGAGCAACCTACCTAATGAAAATCAATTAGACAGGTCGCTATTTATGACCTCCTGTAATTGGCTGTAAACACAGGGATAATGGCATGCAAAGATCAGCAGAGCACCAACCTTGTGTTTGTGTTCCCAAGCTGAAAACTTTTTGTAAAAGAAACAAAAGTTCCTTAAAGGAACCAGTACTTCTTTAAAAAAATAAAACTGTTGCATATTGTAAGACATTAGGGGAGCAGACAATGATCCTCTGGACTGCTGTCTACTCCTTCCAAAGACCCCATACAGGATTCCGAAAACAGAAGCTGTCCAGTGGTGACATCTTCCCCTTTGTGAATTGCTTACCACCTCCTTTGAAAAGTCAGCAACGTGTCAATGATATGCAACTACAGTTGGGTCAGTACGCAGTGCATGGTACGTGGCAGGAAAAGCCAAGTCAAAATATTTTGAGATAGCATCGTACTGGTGCAAATCCAGCAGATGATGATAATGTTCTGACTCCCGGGGTCATGACTCTTGATTTCTGCTCGCAAGCAGGAAAAGCTATGGTAAACGTATCGGGGGGGAACTACCAGAAATGGATGTAAAGTAGAAAGCCCTACTGGTTCTGTAAGATACATTTTTGATTCGTGCTCTGTAGATTCTGTAATACCTGGTCCTACTGTGAAAACTTCAAATCAGGCACCTGAAGTATTTTATATCTTCAAGACCAAACCCAGGGTAGAGTCAACAGTAGCAGTCTCAACTGGGAATGTTCAAGTCAAGTGCAAGTCAAAAAAAGGAGAGGGAAGGAAAGACCTAATAGACAAATCTCTAAAAAGGTTCTAAAAAACTTCACTTCAATGATAGGTTGGATGCCTCCCAACTGTCTGAGGACCCTACCCAAGGTCACCAAATGGTAGGGTTAAGCTTAAGCTCTCCAATCCCCCCCAAATGAGAGGACTGACTTTGAGATTGTGGTTGTGACTTCCTCTATTTTGCCTACTGCATGTCCCTCTTCCCTTAATCCATCAGCTGTTCTGTTTGTGGACGCATGTTAAACAAAAGAAGCTTTGATACCCCATGATAAAGAAGACACTCAGCTATACCCTCATAATGTCAACACTTTAAAGTTAGGCTTTGTCCCTCTTTTTGACTGGAACTTAATCCTAAATCATTTTTCTCTACTTGCATGTTTTGCAAGGGCATATTAACAACGGCCAGCGATAATTATCGCTGGCCGTGCTTAGCGATAATTATATTATCGCTGGCTATCTCTGGCATTTATCGCCCTGGTAGCACGTTATTAACAACGCGTTACTCCAGGGCGATAAAAATTCCAGAGATAGCGATAGTTATCGCTTTGCAGGAACATCGCTAGTTTTCCAGCGATGTTCCCTGCAAAAGGGCGATAACCTTGCTGATACGACCCACAGGGTCGTATCAGCAGAATCCACCTCCTATGGCTAACATAGGTAAATCGGGATTATAGCAGACAGATTTTGGCGAAAACTGCCGTTTTCGCCAAAATCTAACGTCTGCTATAATCCTGTGGGCTGCCTTGTAAATATCGCGATGTGCACATCGGCGATATTTACAATGTAGCCCATCTGGGGTACGCCAGTAACGCCCACTTTGCATCTCATTAGAGATGCAAGGATGGGCGTTGGGGGAAAGGGTGATAGTGCAGGGATTCACGCGATAGCGTGACCTTGCTGATTAGGCGATAGAATTATCGCCGCTTTCCGTCCGAAAACGGACGCTAAAGCGGCGATAATTGACTATCGCCTCGTTGTTAATATGCCCCTTGAATTTAATCCAAAGCAGTGACCTATCATTGGTTTCCCTGTCCCATTTTCGGCCGGGGACTAAAACGAGGGTAACATTTTGCTCTAAACATGTTGCATATATGGTACTGCAAAACAGCAAATATCTGCAATACAAAGGTATCAAAGTGTTCCACGCATACGAGGGAGTAAACAGTCAGGATAGGGGCCTAGGTCTGTGGGATAAAGAAGAGGGGGACTGGTGGCCTTTTACAAATAATGAGGGTCCGCTCGTTGACACAAATGGGTTGAAAGTTCACAGAGGAATGAATAGAAGAAGTGTGACTACTGGGGATCTGTTAATTCTCATGCTGACTGTATTAGTGAGGACACTCAGAAATCTAACTGGTTGGCAGGAGCGCTAAATTACAACCACATGTCACCTACCGCACTACATTTTCATAACTAGCAATGAATTAAAAGTGGTCTCCTGGAACGTGGCAGTAATAAAGAAAAGCAAAGAGAAGCTGTTTAGTTTAAGGGATCTAAATGCAGATATAATCTGCCTCGAGGAGATGTGGTGCAATGATGAGATTCAGTATGATGACTTATTTTCCTTAGAATGCAAAGCCACTCCAGCTAGGACAGGCCATGCTAAATGGGAGGGGGGGGGGGGGCGGGGTAGCGGTTCTAATGACCAATAAATTAAATGGACATATGTGAGTTATAAGGATACCACCAACCTTTTTGTGGCAGTTGCTCTCCTTCCTAGTGGTGGAGAGTCATTGTCAGCACCAATTTTAGTAGTAAATGCATAAATTCCCTCTGGTGCTTCGTATATTAAAGTAGCACACAAGGTTTTTACATTTATTAAACACACCGTAGACCAGGAGAATGCGCCCCATGTAATTTTGGTAGGCGATCTAAACTATAAAGTCTCAAACCAAACGAGGAAGCTCTGTGTATTCCCCCATTTCATTTCCATCTAGTAATAAAACTGATAAGAGCAGGAAGATCCTTCTTAAACAGCTGGGAAGCAATTATTACTTAATAGCAAAAGGGAGACTACCATCTGATTCCCCCACGTAGTATAGCCATAAATATTTGAAGGGGGAGGCAATCTTGAACTATTTGGTTGTTGGTTTTTACTTCATTCCATTTGCTAGGCAACTTGCAAATAGTTGACTCCATCCTTAGTGATCATCACCTATTGGTTTTTGCATTAGAGGTAAATACCTCCACAGTTAGTTTCTGCAAATTTGATGGGGACTCCTCTAAATTTAATAACAATTGAGGCAGACCGCAGGGGGACCCTAAAATGATAACTGTTCTGGAGGAATATTAGAAAATATGTTAATAATTTGGACACTTGAGAGGGTGATACCCTACACATTCTTAATCAGTTTATGAAGCAGATTTTAACTAATTCAATTCAACGGCAACCAAAGTTTTCTAGGAAGCTAACTCCATTTTCCAATTGAGAATAAAGAAATAAATGGTCTGGTCAGGAAGCAATTCATTCTATATACTAATGAAAGATATTCCAGTTTGTCTTTATTAAAGACGTGTAGATGCCTCTTAAAGGCAAGTTTAATCAAAAAAATCTTGCGATCGGATATGGACTGATTTGTGAGAAGCTGTTTTTAAGATGCAGATGAGAATTTTTTGGGAAATAGTTGCAGAAGGGAGTGGGACAAGGGTTAGGTCCATTCCATCCCCAATTTGGGAAGATAGCTGGATTCATTTTATCTCTGTTTGCTATGCGGCAAATAGTGAGATTGAAATGCCCCACATTCTGAGGTCTAGTTTATCTACATATAATTTTCCAGATTAAAAGAAAAATTAAGTTTGATATTTTAGGAATGCGCTCCTCTGCTGCTATGGGACAAGATGAAGTGCCAATATCTGTAATAAAACAGGAAGCCACGCTTTGGGCTGCATTTTTATGTCTAGTCTTTAAAACATGTTATGAGAGTAGGTCAGTCCCGTCCTCTTCGACCGGTAGCATTAGCGTCCTTCTATTTAAAAAGGGCGATTGTAGCAACCCAGCAAGTTATTGCCAGATTGCGTTATTAGATGGAGTGAGTAAAGCTTTTTCAAATGTCTGCTGCATTATTTAAATGCCTGGGCAGAGGACAGTAAAATCATACCATTAGAGAAGATGGGTTTTAGAATAAAACAGGGAACTCTTGACAATATAGCTGCTCCACATTTTAATCTATGAGAAGTATGTGTCCAATAGAGGAGGTGTTATATATGCTGCATTTATCTACTTTTCCACTGCATTTGATAAAGTAGATCGCCCAAGGCTGTGGAAAAAACTGTCAGATCTTGGAATACCAGGAACCTTACTGCATCTAATCATTGCACTTCATTCTTCCATGTGGTGTAAAGTTTTACTAGGGGGTGATCGTTGTCTTTCTAGGGAAATTCAGATTAAGAATGGTTTCAAACAAGGGTGTCTGTTGGCCCCGCTGCTATTTTCACTATATATTTTGGACCTATCTACCTCTCTCTCAAAAAGTTCCGGTATATATCCGATTATTGGGGGTCGGTCAATCTCATGTCTTCTGTATGGAGATGATATAGTGATCATGGATCTTACTCCCAAGGGTCTTAATAATTGGTTGGTGGCTTTACAACAATATGCTGATGCACATTATTTAAAAAATTAACACCTCTAAAAGTAAAATACTCTGCTTCCATGGGAAGAAAAACTCAAAAATCCCAATTTTCCCTGGTACTTAGGGTCACAAAAACTGGAAGTTGTAAAAACCTATACTTTCTTAGGGAAAATAATATGAAGCAATCTAAGTGACAGTGATCACATTAAGAAAAAAAGACGTGTAAGGCCCTATCTCAGGCCAAGAGTTTGAGTGCACTTTATGGTGCTACTGGTAGGAGACATTTTCCCACCTCCTAGAGGTTTATCTGGCTAAAGTCCCTGCCACCCTACTATATGCAATGGAGCTCATCGATATTCTTAGATGGGAATTTATTAGAAATGGGGGTCTCTAGTTGGAAATGGTTTGCACCTTTGTTCAAGTAGGGACCCTTCTTCCTAGTCAGGGTAAGAGGGATACACTTCTAAAATAACCCCTGCTCACCCCCTTGGTAGCCTGGCATGAGCAGACAGGCTTATCTCAGAGGCAGTGTGTAAAGCATTTGTGCACACATACAGTAATACAGTGAAAACACACAAATGGACACCACACCAGTTTAGAAAAATAAGTAATCTTTAGCTAAACCAAATGACACAAATGACAAAAATTCACCATACAATAATCAAAATGTACTTCTTAGAAGGTAAAAACAGTTCTGTCCATAGCGAACTATAGCTGCAACACTTTCAACACAAACTACCTTGGATGCGTCAAAATGATAAACAAAAACAGCCGCAGGGAAGGTGATGCGTCGGTTCCTTACGACCAGAGAAGGTGATGCATTGGTTCCTTACTCCAGGGGAGGTGATGCTTCGGTTCCTAACTGCCCCGCAGGGAAGGTGATGCGTTGGTTCCTTACTGTGCTGGGAGGGTGATGCATCGGCTTCTTACTGTGCGGGGAGGTGATGCATCGGTTTCTTACTGTGGCCCCGGTGTCCTTGTAGATTTGGTGCCCCGATGCGATGCATGGGGATCGGGGATGCGTTGGTTCTCGATGCTGCGGCAGCGGCAACAGAGCTGTGTTGGTCTCTCCAGGCATGGTCCCACGATGTGTTGTTTCTTGCAGCCGCACCGCAGGGCCTGCGTCAGAATCAGTGTGGTGGTCTTGGCATTCGTAGATCAGTGCACGTGATTCGACGTGTGGCAATTGCTCCAGCTGCGGGCAGGCGCTGCATCGGTTTCTTCAGCGGCACATTGGCGATGCGTGGAAATTCTTCCCGCACGGCGGCGATGCAGTAGAAACAGGTGCGGCTGCGTCACGCTTGTACTAGTTGCATCTCTTTTCCACCTCCCAACAGCAGGAACAACCTCCAGAGGCCCAGCTCAGCAACAAGCACCTCTTGGAAGGACAGATCTCCCAGTAAGGAAGTTCAGGGGAGCTGGTGGTGAAGACTGGGGCATATTACCAACGAGTTGCGATAATTATTGCAACGCGCGCTTAGCGCTGTTTTTCTTATCGCCGGCTATCGCTGGATTTCATCGCCGTGATAGCGCGGTATTATCAACGCTCATCTCAAAGGCGATAAGAAATCCAGCGATAGTGGCGAAAACACCCATTATCGCGAGGAATCCAGAGATAACTGAGCAGCGATAATAGAAAAGCTCGCTGATACGATAGTGTGTACTTAACCATACAATCCACCTCCCATAGGCAATAAGGCTAAGTCAGGTTTTTTGCAGGCGTTAGAATCATGCGATAATGGGGGCTTAGCGCGCCTTTTGTTATCGCTTCGCTGTTTAGGGGCCGCGTTGTTAATACCGCGATGTTGGTTTTGCGATCATTTCTCATGTTGTCTAAGGAGGGAACGCCTACTTTGCATCTCATTAGCGATATCTATCGCTGTCATAAGATGCGTTACAAAATCGGCTGCTAACATGCGCTAATGCATGTTAGCGACGCCTTGATAATATTGAGATAAAAAAATCTCTGCTTTTTCGGCGCTATGTGCCGAAAAAGCAGTGATATATCTCTTGATAATATGCCCCTTTGTGTCCCTGAGACTTCAGAATAGGAGGCAAGCTCTACTTCAAGTCCTTGGAGATCTTATTCAAGCAGGATGCACAGCATACAGCAAAGATTTTGTCCTCTCCTTGGCAGAAACAGCCACTGCAGGCCAACCCCAGACAGCACACAGCATAGGGGCAGTACTGCTCCTTCAGTTTTCCCAGCTCTTCTCCTTGGCAGAGGTTCCTCTTGAGTCCAGAAGTAATCTAAAGTTCTGGCGTCTGGGCCCCAATATTTATACAGCATTTCTCTTTGTTCTCTTGTGGCAGAGAGGCTCTGTGCTCAGTCAAAACCAGTTCTGTCCTCCATGGTCCGTCTTCCCGGCAGGAGGTGGAGACAGCATTGTGTAAGGCAGACCAGGCCAATTCAGGTGCAGGGAAATCTCCTCCCCCTACTCTAAATTCAGCTCATGTCTATTAAGCCCAGCCCTGACTCATTCAGGAAAGGCAGGACACACATCACCCCCCATGGCTGTCTGAGAGAATGCACATCCCCTGCCCCTGTCACTCCAAAGCCAGACAGTCAATCCTCAAACCAGCAGAGGCACACAGGATGGCTAAGCAAGAAAATATCCACTTTCCCAAAGTGGCATTTTCAAACACACAATATAAAAATCATCTTTACTAAAAGATGCATTTTTATATTCTGAGTTTAGGCGTACTAAACTCCAACTTTCTATCTTGTCCCAATGGGAAGTTTTACTTATAAGATGTTATAAATAAACTCCCATTCTGTCCTATGGGACAGATAGCCTTTCAATAGTGAAAAACGAAATACACTGTATTTCACTATCTGGACATGTCACACACATCAATAAATGTCCTACCTTTCACTTTCACTGCACCCTGCCCAAAGGGGTACCTTGGGCCTACCTTAGGGGTGACTCACATGTAATGAAAGGGAAGGTTAGGGCCTGGCAAGTGGGTGCACTTACCAGGTCGACATGGCAGTAGACACTACGCGCAGACACTGTAGTGGCAGGTCTGAGAACCTGTTGCAAGGCTGCTTGTGTGGGTGGCGCAATCAGTGCTGCAGACCCACTAGCAGCATTTGATTTACTAGCCCTGGGCACACACAGTCCATAATAACAATTTACACAGAGAGCATATGCACTTTAGCACTGATCAGCAGTGGTAAAGTGCCTAAAGTCCTAAAACCAACAAAAACAGGGTCAAAAACAGATGTCCAAAAAGCCAAAAGTCAGAGGATCAACTGGCTGGAAAAGCCAGGTCGAACAGAACTCTTGAATAGAAGTGAAGGGTAGGTATTGAGAAAGCTTACGTCTTGTAACACCTCAATACCAGTTGCTACATTAAAATTGGAAATGGGAATTAGAAGTGAATACGCTCATGGTTTGGCAGGGGTTGTTCGCTGGGTGGCTTGTCTTGAGAGGAGAGAGGAGGATACATGAGGACACTGCATGAGAAAGGAAATCCTGGTAGAAAAGAAGGATAAGGAACTAGTTTTTAGGAACTTTAAGTACGGTTCATCCCAAATCGGGCTAGAGTCAAACCTGGTGCTTACGGTTCGTCCCTCTCAGCTAAAGGTTAGTTTGAAGCATGCTTGACATGCCTTAAGCTTTCGCTTGGAAACAGAGGCCGGTGCCAAAAAATTGAGATTCCTAAAGGTAAAAGACATCTAGTTAATGAACAAAGCACAACCATATGTAAAATGGAATATTTCATGTGATGTCAGGCGCTTTTGATTCGATTGCGATGGGATAGCCTTCCTCTAAATTGTTTAACATCTAAATGGTATGGAATCCCTGAAGTTTGTACCTTTTGTCAGAAAGGGATTCATGTATTATTTGTTTGCCCCCCTTCATTATTGCATCGCTGTAAATGGCTGGAGCCTATCTTCCTGAAACTATCAGTTCGATATTGTTCTGAAGCTTGAGAGATTTTAACTGACCCTCCTAATGAATTTTTTTGTTATCTAATTTATTACTTTTTCAAATGCTTCCTAAACCTATATTAGGCTAGCTGTGAACCTTGCGCTAAAGGATTTGAATTTGGATATGTCTTAATGTATTTTAAGTATTTTAATGTTTCAGAGAAATAATGCAGGTTAAATAATTCTGATGAATTTGGGCTGATAATCTGAATTCATATGTCTCAATGAATTTTACGAATCTTAATTGGTCACAGAAATTGATCTTCTTTTATGTTGATCTCATTGGAGTTCCGAAAAACTTGAAACTTGATCTGCAACTACAGTTGAGGGTCCAACCAATGATACATCTCATACTGATTCACATTTAGAACACATCCCTTTTAAGCCCTTCCTAATTGTGATTTCAAAGGAGTCTCAAGAAACCTGTTGCAATTCAGAAAGCATTTTCTGACTCCCAAAAGGTGTTTAGTGAAAACTAAAATATCATTTTTGTGGTTTCAATCTGTGTGTTTTTATGGATCACAGAATTTGCAGCCATAAAGTGCCTCAGTCCATTGTGCTCATCTGGATCAGTTATCTGCTTCTTTGGATGGATGCAGACCTCTTTGCTGCAGTGACAGGGCAATAGATGCTCACTGCGCTATCCGTCTCTGAGCCAGGTAGCCATTGCCTGACTTTGAGAGATGGACTGTATCCCCACACAAGAGGTACAATGTATACCCCCAAGTGGGATCCCCTAATTTTCTTGGGACCCTGTGTGGCTCCCCCCAAAGAGTCATCTCAAACACAGTGGCTCTAAATCTAGGCCACCTCCTGGGTACTCAATATATTGTAGTAACGGCTGGCGCAGGTAAGAGGGTGGGGCGGTGGGGTGAGGGGCAAGGGGAGTCGACAGATGACGGCGAGGGAAAATAAAATAAAGAAAAACACTTACCTTGAGCTCACCGCAACACCGAGTCGTCATCTGTCGACTTCCCACCGCACCCCCGCCCCACCGCTCTTACCTGCACTGGCCATCACTGATATTTTGCACCACCTTCTGTGGTAGCTTGGTCATCTAAGAAGGTATATTTTTTGGGCCTAGCATACTGCCCTGCTAAATACTCCATCAATACAAGCCGTCCGTTCTATACACCACAACGTGTATTATTCCACCACTGCAGTTGTACGACAAGACCTCAGAAGTGGCATATACCACACTATTGAAAAATATTTTATGAAGGCATTAAATGTGCTCAATAAAAAACACAAAGATGAACATTCAATGTCGGATGTATTCATGTGTTGGTGAAGATGGTTTTGCAGCTTTAATACTTAAAATTTCTTTCCCTTGCAAAAATATTTTGCCTGGCAACAGCTTCCCAAATAGTCTCTGTAATTTGAAAATGGCGTGTGTTTTGAAAGAGGAAGCTGAACTGGGAAGAGAGGCTAGACTGCTTCATTGCATTAATGCGGCAGAACCAGCAGGAGAATAATGGCCATTCTTTGCCGATTATGACAGCACTTAATGGGGGTAAGTCTAATGAAAAACTAATTCTTTTACAATGCACATGCACTTCTGTAAAAGAGCATATTAATCTTTGCCAAATTACATTGTGTTCAATATTGGATTCCATGAAATAAACTCATAATTGTACAAATTGTATTTGTTCTTCCTCTATTTTGTTGCTGTGCCATATTCAATCCAAATTCAAATTTAAGTTAACCTTGCTTTTACTATTCGGGCTAACATAAAAAAGAGTATTCAGCTTTTACAAATTCATTTATGGTTTTGGGGTATCCAAATGGATTTTTTTTAAATATTTGCAATGCTGTGTGAGTGACTAGGCTCCTGCAGTACAAACTGAAAGCAAATTAGTGGCAAACCAAGTGAACATCAGGGGCCAGAATTATTAAGTTCTCTCGCAGCGCAGTGCTGCAGCCGTAAATGCTGCGCTGTGCTGTGCTGCATGAGAAGGAGAGAGCAGGAGAGCACCAAATTTACTGAAATAAAGTGCCCTCCTCCCCTCTCCCTAACACCAGTGCTGAAATCAGCTGCTGTGCGTCACGGAGACACATTTACGAGGTGCAAGGGTGTCTCCATGAGTCTAGCATAGGTTTTGTGCTGGAAGGGAACCCTTTGAGTACAAAATACTATGCATAGACTGACTTAAATCATTCCCCCTCTTTGTATGTGTGCTGTACAGTGCAGCACATGTGTAAAAGGAAGGAGAAATGAAAGCATTTCTCCTTCCTTGCACCTACTTTAAAAGGGCGCAGTTTTCTGACGCTAAACCCTGTCTACTTTGTTTAGTAAATTGGGTTTAGCATAGGGAAACTTTGGGTGGTTGCATGGGAACGCCCATGCTCCACCCATGGTTCGCCACCTAGGCGCTAAGTAATGCAAAGCAGTGCTATTCCAAGTGCTAAACAAGTTTAGCGCTGGAAAGTAAATCCAAAAAAACTGATTTTGCACCGATTTGCATCACTTTTGTGATGCAAACACATCGTAAAACTTTAGTGAATCTCCCCCCTGGCAATTTACAACTTACATGGCATGATGTGTTTTTGCCTGGGTGAAATTCTAACTCCAAAAGATCCAGGTGCACTTAAGGGGCAAGTGGAACTTCACAATATATCCTTAGGTATGAGATGTGACATTACAGTGACATTAGTCATCTTCTGTGACTTACTCTTGGGCACTTCGAGTACACATCTTTCACAAGGCACCTGTGGACCACCTTTGCACCATAGCACTATGTGTAGTGATGACATAGGTAGCATGCAACTCCTGCTAAATCTACCACTGTGAATTTCTTCTTTGATTACCATTGGCACAAGACATCATTATGCATTCCCACACTGCACTGCTTGAAGGTTAGTAAATCTAGGCTTCCAAATAGGAAAACTAAGATTAGGGGCTCGATTACGATGTTGGTCGGAAAGCATTCCGACCGAATCGGTCTCTGAATGGTTTCCGACCGAATCGGATTCGGGGAGTCCGACCGACCGATTACGATGGTTCCGGATACCATTCAGTCGGACTCCCATCGACTTCAATGGGAGCCTGTGTTACGACCAAATACACAGGCTCCAATTGAAGAAAGGGGTGGGTGGGGAAAATCGTGCACCTTGTGGGTGCCTGCCACACTGTGCATGGTTTGAAAGAGGGTCCCTTGGATACCCCCAACGGGACCCAATCGGAAGGCTCTGGGTGAAGGGGGGCCTTCTACTGCCCCCAAAGTCAGATTCTGACAGCTAATCCTTGTCGGACAAACCAATTCGGAAAGGCTGTCCGAATCCGACATCGTAATCGCTCGGTCGGAAACTCGATCCGTAGACCTGTACATGCCATCCGGAACCGACTCGGAAAGTCTGAACGCTTTTCAAACATCGTCATTGGTCGTTCGGACAGCTTTCCGAATCCGTTGGAAAGACAGGTTCCTAATCGGATTCGGCAGACCCAAATCTGATTCACAGCCTTTCCGAACTACATCGTAATCGACCCCTAGGTATTGAACAGATTACCTCTTAGGGCCAAAAGATTTACATTAATGCAAAGCAAACGGATCTGATTGCTCAGGGATTCATGCACACCCAGAAGATTAGTGTATATGTAACCTGAGAAGTGCATCATTTCATCCTTTTTGTTTCATTCATCCTCATGTTCATTTGTTGATGAAACAATACATTTTTGTGATTTTTTTGTTTTGTTATTTAATTGTTTATTCTTATTGATGATATGGTGATATTCACTGTTGTGGCATATGCAGAAAACAATAAAAGATTGATTGAATGGTTGAGTACCAGAGATAAGGGATGTAGAACATATATTATACATTATTACATTAAATTCACTTTAGAGAGTGGAATATATAGGAATAGAACTTGGAATGTTGGGAATGTCGTTCAGGACAATAGTAGGGCAGTGGTCGAAAAACAGCTTTTAAGGCCTTTTCCTCTAACATTCCCTTGTTTCTATTTCTGTTTTTCCCTGATAACTGTGAAAAAATTTACCCCACTTTCTGCCCTATAGAAGCATTGCTCATCTCATGAGGGTTGTAGCAGTAGCTAAATACCCTCTCCCTTAGTTTTTTTTAATAAAGGTATAGCTCTTGACAGCAACCTATAATGCAGTACTACTACAAATTTAGCAGAAAACTAGAGTTCCAGCAGCAGATACACATGTAATCTCTACTTTTGAAAGCTATCACATTTCATCTATACTAAAAAGCCGATTGGAAGACAATGTTAATGGATGATTAGCTATGATTGGATTAAGCTGGGACAGAGTAAATAAAAACTAACAAACATGCAAAAAGCAAAGATATTCAGTCTGAAGGTTGCACTTATATTATGCTGTTACAAAAGTTCCTCACATGTACTATGCAGACGTATCTACTGCTCCATGTCATCTCTTATGCAAACAAACCAGCTCACCCTTGCTGAAGTTTTTTTTTCTTCCTGCCCACATGTGGTGTGGTTCTGGGGTGCACCTAAACAGCCGCTTTTTCCTATTCATGGAGTGGACCATGCACCCACTACTGTAGCTGAGGACGGTGGGACTTATTGCACTGAGTATAGAAGGGCTGAGACTTCCAGCACTCTCCTCAGAAAAGTTCGTGATTTATGAAAAAAGAGTGCCGTGCCTGAAGCTCTGCTCAAAGGCCAGCAGCCGGTGCAATGAGATGTTAGTGTGCCAAATCCCAAGGCTGGTAGTCTTTAATCCACTACCAGACACTCCCTGCCCATTTTTCTCATTCTTGCAGGATCCCGATATCTCCCTTTATTATGGTTTTGATGTCTTTCTCTTCCTCCATCTTTACAATCTGTGTTTTTCCCTCATTTGCACTTGCTAAATATCTGATGCAGAAAAATATGTGCCAGTCCCCAAAAACAAGTGCCGGTGGCCACCACTGGCAACCACTGACTCAAATTAAGCACTGACTTGCCCTCTCCCACTTGCCTTATAATGTGCTCTATCCCAGTCTCATTTTAGCTGTAGGTTGTCTGGAACATAGACAGGGTACCCACAACCAGGACAGGCTGGGGTCCCAAGATGTCCTTGAAAGACCCCCAGCACCAAGGCAAGATTGGTCATCGACATTAATAGCATTGCTAAATGATAAAGAATGTTCATATTACCCAATTTAACCAACAGGCAGTGGATCTAGAAAACATTTTAGATTTTGGATGCTTACATCAACGTTACACCACTGAAGTCTGTGAAAAGTCCAATCATCAAATAAAAGAACAAGCGTAACAAAAGAGCCACAACTGTTCAGTAGGAAAGTGGCAAGGGTGTAGTATATAGGCAGTGCTGCATTTTGGATCACACTGTTACAAATATATATCTAAAGCATGGTGTGCACAGACTGCACATGTTCTATTGAAATGGCCACTAAATTTGCACAGATGTGCAATCTTACTTATAAAACTATATAGCGCAAAGACAATAATGTGTGGTAGTCTGGTTCTAGCGAATTTTTATTATCTGTGCATCACCAAGGAAAGTGTCTTCATTTGTTTCCATAGCCCATCAGAATGACCAAAACATGTGCTTCATGTGCGCTTTCCTAAATGCTAGCATATGTTGTAATATATGCAAAATTTATTTACAGGTATTTAAATGTTGCTATGTGTTAAAAAGGAAATTTGACATTCTAGAGCCTTTGCTTTCACACTCCCAGCAAGGCTGTCACATGATTCAATGTACATAGTCCTCTAAAATTGAAGAGAAAGAGAAGTAAACACCAATCTCCATATTAAAAGAATAAGCAGCAATTTTTCATAAGACAGCCTGACATTGGACCCCTGTCTTTGAACATTCAGCAAATGTAACAAGATAAAAACAAATTCAAGACATCTATTATGCTTGTTAACTTTCTGAACTCCAGCATGATTATTTTTGGGGACACAGTTGCACCCCCTGCACAAATACTTCCAGCACCAATGCAAACAGGTGTTCCTATTTATTGGGTCAAAGGCCTGAGAGAAGTCTATGCATGCCATACCTATTTTTTGATTCCTCTGCTTAACATAATTTAGGAGGCTTCCTTGGTGGGCTAATGCATTATCAGTCACTGAGCACAAGGTTTGAGTCACTTTCTACTCTCTGGATTACGCATTGTTGGAACACCCACTCTTTCAGATGAGTGAGCAGATATTTAGTAAATGCATTTCCAATGGAATTGAGTAAAGCAGTTGATTGAAAGCTAGCTGGTCCATCAATAGGCCCCCTTTTAAAGATGGAGAGAATCAGGTTACTCTACCAGGAGGCTGAGATTTTAGCAAGAACCGCATATTTAAATGCATTTTGAATACCTTTACTGGCATCCTATCAGGGCCCTGTGCCCTTGACAATTTGGCATCAGTTAATGATTTTTCCAGATGCGATTAAATGGGATTTTGAAAGTAGAATTGTTATGTGACAAAGCTGATTTCATGCCCTCGATTTTAAATTTCATGCCACATTCCTTACAAAAAGAGTGACAATAGTCTTTCAATTTTATTACTCTAAAGAATTGACTTTGAAACCGCACTCTTTACCTATTACTCTTGTCAAAACACCTCTGCTTATTACCTGCTCCAGCCACCCTGCTAGGAAAAACCTTTTTAAAAATACATTTAAGAATTAGTTGCTATCCTATCATACACTCCATCTTAGGGCCTTATTAAGCTGTCGGGCAGAAGGTCATCCGACAGATCATCGGTGGCAGTCAGCCCGACATCTGAGGCATCAGGCTGACAGCCGTATTATGATACATGTGATCCGAACAATGCCTGTGGGGGTAATCCACTCTGCCTCCAACAGGCTCAAGGAGCCCGTCGGGGTGGCAGGTGGATCGTAATCCCCAAAATGGAGTCAGTGCCTGCTCAGGCACCGCCGTGGGGATTACGATGCATGTTTCCGAAAGCCTTTTCATGTCGGTTCTTCCGCCATGAAAAGACTGGCGGAAAGGGGCCCTTATCAGAGCCCCTGTCCCCCATGGCCCTCAGCTATGGGCGGCCCTGGTGGGTACTTATGTTGCCCCCCTAAACATCCATGAATTGTGTGGCAGACACCGCAACACAAGCCGCAATAGGAAAAATGCACTTTCTGACTGCAGTGAAGGTGGTCACATCGTAATTTAGGAAGCAGGACCTTGTCCGGCGGTCCTGTTTCCAATACGATGCTGGTCGGATGCTAATCTGACCGGAATCGTAATGAGGCCCGTAGGGTTTTTCAGGCTATAGGGAAAGGGTGAGATACCTATAAACTACAAGAACACAGGTTGGCATAAGTCTAGATGCTCACACATATATACCCTACACAACACCGAGCACCTAGGCTCATCCCATTTTATCCTTTGATTGATTAGAGCTAAATTCATTGTGAGCAACCAGTTTAGAAGCATCTTTGCCCTTTTGTTTATTTTGATTACTCAAGGGTGGGGGCTTATGCCCCAAAAGTTATCATTGACCATTATTGTTGGAAAGTGGATTATTAGCAGTGGTAAATATATATCTACCACTGGCAATAAGGCCACTACCACAGTCTAGGGCTCAGGATAGGTCTCAGAAAATGATTCCCATGCTTGGTAGCTTGGCTGCGAGCAGGCAGGCTTAACTTCAGCATTTAAAAACACCAAGTCAGTAAATAATTAAGACCCAACACACAATAAAAATCCAAAACCAATTTACAAACATAGGAAATAATGTTATCTTTAAAATGACACCAAAACAAAAAAAATCCAATGTAGGGAATTCGAGATATGAATTTTAAAAATATTTAGCACAATACATAGAAACCTATAGCGTCTATTGCGACATCTGGTCACGCTAGACCGGGACAAAGTCAACGTTTCAGGGCAACCATGATGGAGCCCTGCGCGGTTACCCCTCGCGGTAGACCTCGGTCAAAGTTTTTACCTTATGACTTCATAACTTCTCTGGAGCGTTTTCTGCCGGGGTCCCTCTTAGCTCTCCACCAGTCTGCATTCGGTAAGGGTTCGCTGGCTTGCCTTTTGACAAGCTCCCGGTCAAACTATGGAAGTCAGACATCCGGAAATTTCCAGCGGGATGAACCAGGGATCCAGGCCGGCTCACTGTTGAAGGTGAGTGGCTTGACTCTCGCTTTTGGAGCCGGTCAAGTCTTTTACCTATGGACTTAGAAACCTTTACAGAGCATTTTCTCCTGGGGGCTCTCGATGCTCTTCACCATGCCGGATTCGGTGAGGGTTCGCCAGTTGGCTTTCAACCAGCTCTCAGTTAAACACTGTAAGTCGTACCTCCAGAGGTTTTCAGCGGGCCAAATCCAGAGGGCAGGCCGGCTCGCTGTTGAGGGTTACCTGCTTGGCTAGCCAGGTAGTCGGTCCACTTATGGAGCTTTTTTCAAAAGTTGTTCCAAACGTCTCCAAACTTATGAAACTTCTTCCTGAAGTTCCTCTGAGAGTCCCAAAGAGCCCAAAACTTACTCCAAGGGTCTAGAAGCTCCAAGATGGTTCTTGAAAGTTTGAGACATCAGTCCCCACAATCCACTTGGACAAAACCCTTACAAATCCACTGGCAGCACTCCAGGCTGGGTGCTGATGGTCTAGGTGAGCTCTCTTAACCTGTACCTTGCAGGGAATCCACTCTTTAGTCCTTTTGAAGCAAGTTAGGTCCCAAGGGCTGTAGTTCCAGATTGTGCAGCAGGAGCATTCAGTCAGAACACAGGGCCTGGTTGATGCAAATCAATCTTCCAGCATAGACCCTTCTTCTACTTCTTTCAAGAGGCAGATCTGAGAGGCTCTGCTCCTCTCAGATACTTATTCTGTGTTCTCTGGGTCAAGCAGGATGGCACTCCCGTCCAATGAGGTGCAGGGCAACACCCCAGAGCATGCCAATTTCCTCCAAAGTGTGGCACAATTGTCTCCTGGAAAGCACTATTCTTCCAAAATTCAATATGGCTGAAGTCTCAGCAGAGAGGTAAGAGTTAGCTAAACCAACCTCCAGGATGGCTCATCTCCATAGACTCCCTCTCCCTGGCATCTGCACATTCCTTCCTTAAGCCTGCCATCTGGCTGGGTTCTGAGGGGATGAGTGTAGAAGGACCTGGCTTTTTCTGCCTGTCCCCCTTCTTCCTTTGAAGCTCATGGTTTACGATCCCCCCCAGCTCTGGCACTCCTGTGCAGCAAAACCCTTTCCTTCCAGATGGCTCTTCACCCCGGGTGCATCTTATCACTTCATCAAAGTAGCCTGGCTAATCCACTTAATTGCAAATTTTGGGATTTATCAATACCATTTGTATAAGTCCTTGAATTATATTTTTCTGCAATCCCTAGTGTTAGTTATTAGTTAATAACTTATTGACATGTTAACCTATGTGGCTGGGGGTCTGCAATGGGGAGAACACCTAGGGGAGACCCTGCGGGTACCTGACATGCCAAAACATTGTAGTTTATCAATTTCTAAGTGCCCCAAACACCATAGTCAGATTTGGGCACAATTTACATTTTTAAAGCAGTCCTGCAAATAGGACTGTTTTTAAACTGACCTCAGGCTCTCAGCAGTGCACACATGCAAGTGCAGAAAGGTCTGCTGGCCTCTAAACTGCCTTGCCTTATTATATATTAGGGACTTAAAGGTAGTTTTAAACCCCCTGCCCTATTATGTACTAGGGCCTTATAGGGGAGGTGATGCCAATCATAGGGATACCCTAACCCATAGTGTAACCTGGTGTATGTAGGTGTTTTCACTACATTCTAGTTGTGTTTTCACCATAGAACTGGTACCTGGCAAAGGTAGGGAAATTAGAAAATGAAAAAGGAATTAATAATAACTTGTAAAACATACTAAAGTAAAAGCCATAAGGCCAATGTTCGTCGAATGAGATTGTAAAGTTTAAGTAATTAAAAGGGTCTTACTAACAGAATGATGAGAACATGGTAAACAAGGAAATAGCTGCATAAAGTTGGTAGAAAACAGGTGAGGAAATGGTATGTATCCAACTTAATCCTGTAATTCTATTTTTCTGCAGTAACAAATGAAACATGCATTAGCTAAAATTAATTTCAAAACAGAACCGGTGAATGGTGGAATATCAAGCAACGGCTCAAATTACAAAATGTAATTAGAAAGAAAATCAGTTTTATTAGCTGTCAAAAGAATGGCTAAACTGCAGCTATTGTGGTATTTAGTAGCTGGCACTAATTGCAATGAAATCAGTAAATGGAAGGAATAAAGTAACCATATACCTTGGAGTATAACAATTCCCAAGAGTTTGAACTACTCTGATGATGGATTACCCAAACTGTAGGCAATATCAGCAATGTCTCAGCACAACAGATTAACAACATTAATTGTACTATCATGGCTGAAGCCTGACTGAAGACCCTAATGCTGGCATCATGAAACCACTTTGTTTCAAGTGTCAGCCGCAGAACCATGGAATGGAAAGAGGTTAACTCAGTGACCGCTTAATTTAGGAAATTAAAAAGGTAGAGTTGTGCGTATTGAATACTATGGAAGGTAGCCCAGGAGGTGCTTGGAAGAGTACAGCGCCTCCTTCCCTTGACCCTTCTTATGGTCGTCTGTCGAATCCCCCCAACCCGGCCCCACCGCTCTTACCTGCACGGGCAGCGGCTGCCTCTTACAGTCACCTTGCAGCTTCCCTCTCCTGCCAAGTGTACTACTAAGGTAGGGCCCCACATCGGTGTGCTGTGTACACATATTACACCCCCCTCCTTTTTTCCTTAGATAACGTAGAGCGACCTATCCACCTCACCCTATACTATCTAGATTATACCTCAGGAAGCTGGTGCATGCTCTATCTCTAAATAGAAACCTGGTGCCTTGGGTTAATATTTGTTTTATTTTCATTGTTTCGAGTTCTGAATACTACTGGAGGTGAGATTGTTAAGTGGTTAATCTGAGTTGTTTTTTCAGTTTAAAAACAAAATAAGGCATTGTATAGATTATGGTACCAGGACTTCATTCATTACTGCTTTATAAAATATGCATCAACTTTGTTACTTCCGTATGTGAACTTGGCAATAACCTGATGCCAAAAAGAAAGGTTTCTAAAAATAAAAAAGCTAGCCCTGGAGGTAAATTAAGAGGTATATAAGCCATTGTCTTTGAGTGCACTAGCCCATGCAGCATCTCTGCATTTCACCCCAACAGCTTAACATTGTTGTCCATTGAGACCGCCAGAACTTCGGCTCCCATTACTGTCAAAGTCAACATAGGCAAACAACAAAGCACAGCCATTGATAGCATTAAGCATTACAAGTGCCCTCCCTAGAGTTTTCCTTCTCCCAGGTTTTTCTATAAGTTTAACCAGACATATGTCCAAGGTATATAAATCCATTAAGTTAGGCACACCAGTAAAGATGTCCAAAACCCTAGAGATTTTCATTGGTATACTAACTCATTCTATGAAAAAGATTTAATAATACTTCATAGAAGGGGCTTAACTGCCCAATAGGCTGTGGATTCTGATCTCATACATTCTTTATGTTCATTATAGTCGCCTCCTTCCACTGCTAACAACACAATGCCTTTAGAATAGGGCTTGTGTTTTTCCATTCTACCTCTTTTGTGTGCAATGGAGGTTCTGAGGGAACTGCAGGTTCAATCATAGTAGTGAAATAAGAGGATGACAGATGGTGTCTGATCACAGTCTCCTTTTCCTGAAATTTGACCATGAGGGCCCCTTACAGCTTATTATTTAACTTCTCTTCTTCTTTCCCCCTTCCTCAGAAAGTGAGTCATTCTCCAAAAGTTTTTTTCCAATTTTCAACTTTATCCTTCTTTACATCTATTTGGAATAGTGACTCAGACCCTTCAACAAACAATAAAGCTAATGTTCTCCCTTAATTCTAGAAACCAACTAAAGGTATGCTCTTTCATTGAGATCACCACTAGAGGACTTAGTAAATGAATATACTTTCCCATCACCCGGGTTCTCCAACCCCTGGTACATTTGTACCTATTTATTGGGCAGAATTACCCACTGGAGAACTTCTACCTACATCTAAACATCCAGGCAGAATATTTCCTATTGGTGTAGACATGTCTTTTGTTCTCAGTAATTTCCATTCCCTCATTAAATCCTCCAATATACTACATAAAACTAATAGACTTTTATCTTACACGCTCCAGGTAGCCCCAAAGTGGCTGCCCCTCTAACAGTGCACCATCAGACATCCTAAACTGTGGAAGGCATGAGAATGATATGTCAGGACAGGATAAGTCATGGTTTTGCTGCAGTCTTTTAAAATACATTTTCATTTTTCCGCTTACCCTTGCTCAAAAGCCACTAAAGCTATTTTATCAGATATGTCTTATGCCTTGAATGGAGAGCTTAGAGGATTCACATTGATGCATTCAAAATGAATCTACAACATTTTATTACCACTCTCTACTCATAGCCTATCACCCACTAAGTAGGATACTGGAGTAGTGACAAAGCAGGAGGGAGAGCAAAATATTTTTAATACATGGCATGCTGCTGCATGGTGAGAGGCGACCTAGTGTTAAATAATGTATTTTGTAATAAAAAAATAAATACACACTCCCACTAATTTAGTGTAAGATTAAATGTCCCTTAAGGAAACATAGTCGCTGGGACAAATTCCTGGCCTGTCATCCAGTTGACACTTACACTTAGAGCACTTAAAGCACTGATATGAAGTTTCCATCCTCGCTTTCTTTCCTAAGTGGGGCAGTGGAAGAGATTGGTCCCAATTATACAAAACCACTTTTTTCTCTCACTTTCTTACCCCATACACCAGTAAACCAGTTCCCCAAAGGCATTACAAGCAAAACTAAAGAGCAGGTTGAAGAAAACAGAGTACAGCAGAGTCACTCACTTCCAATCTCACTCCCCATTGTAGGCTGGGCAGAGGAAGGGTCAGTTCACATACAGGGAGCTTTGGACAGGATGTCCTGCTAGGTGAAGGAGTGCAATGACAGCAGGGCCTTTCTTCTTCGTCTGTTCCACTCAACACAGCCACCAATAAACATGTTCTCGAATTACAGAGCAACAGTATGCAATGCAGGGTGCAGAAAACACTGCTAAGCAATGTGAACAAGGCTTAAAAAGCAGGAGGCGACCTGCAAATATACTAATACTGTAGTATGCTTGTTAAGGATGTGTGTGAGATGGCCTGCATCTGGAGGTAGATGGCAGTCAAGGAATGTATTGTGTGGCTGCTGCATTCCGTATGTTTTGAGGTGAGGGATTACACTCATATGATGATTATGATTTCTGATATGTAGAGAATGGGAAGTGTTGGTCTTTCTGTGGGTAGGGAGGTTAGTGACATCTGGGTGTGGTGCTTTCTATGTGTGGGTGTCTGTATGTTTTCTCTGAAAAGGGAAGTGTGTGGTCTATCCATGTTCTGTGAATACTGCTTGTGCAGAAGCTGCTTTGCTCGGAGGCAGAATTAGGGGCACATTCACAAGAAAATGTTGGAGTGCAGAGCTGCACCAAATATGGCAGCGCCACCCTCTGACATTTTCAAAATGCAGAAATGCGCTGTATTCACAAGAATACGGCGCACTCCTGTGTTTTTCCTCTAGCGCTGGTGTAAAAAAAGCTGCCAAGCACCAGCACAGGCACCCTGCCGCCATATTGCAAAGGTGCCTGCGTTGCAGGGACGATTGTTTATGTGCAGGAAGGGACACTTTCCTGCATATAAACAATCAATAATGGCGATTTGCACCTTCTATGTGTTCTGTAGAATGCAACACACATGGAAAAAGCAAAAAACGAAGAGAAATTAATAAGTTCTCCTTGTTGCACCATTCTAACGCCTGGCATTCCATTGCATTAGTGTTAGGTGCAGCTTCAGCCTTGTAAATCTCTGGCAGTGTCAAAAAGCAATGGGTGTTTCCGTGGAATGCCCACAGCAACACCCATTGCCCGCCCCTTTGTCTCAGAGGACTGCGGCAGAAATGGGCACATTTACAAGGTGGTGTTAAGCCACCCAAAGTGGCTTAGCGCCACCTTGAAAATATGGAAAATGGCGCTGCGCCACTGGAGCATAAAAAAAAGTGATGCTCCGGTGGCGCTGAGGGCTTATAAACAGTCACGGCCCTTGCAGGTAAGAGCGGTGGGGTGGAGTGGGGTCAGGGAGTCAACAGATGATGACGAGGGAAACTTAAATTAAAACCACTTAACTTGCAAGTCGGCGATTCAGCGAGCGCAAGGGAAGTGGTTTTCTTTTTTTTAATTTAAGTTTCCCTCGTCGCTCACTGAGCTAGGAAGAACATTTCAACCGGGTGTTGCGTACATATGAAGACTACTAAAGAATACTTGTATATCTGGAAATTGTTAATAATAATCAGTTTATTTGCACCTTCCAGCATATGGGCAGGGATGTTTGCAAACGTATTATCGTGCAAGAACATATGATGCTGTGAGTGAAAAATAAGGGGCTCACCCCATTGAGGACCACAACGAGGTGGCTGTCAAGAAACAACCATTTCCTAGGATTGGAGGGGGGCTCACAGACCTCGTACAGGTGTCCTTTAGTTCAGTTTCTGTCAGATCTCCAATTTACAGAACCCTCCAAAGTATTTGCCCTCATTTTTTAGAGCTGGGATTCCTCACTTAGGTTTAGAAATTTGCATCTTAGAAATGGTAATACAATTGTTGCTAGCTGATTTTGCTCTATTGTGGCTGCTTTCCCTGACATGTTGTACTGACAAACTTGACAGGAATAAAACCAGTGCTATAAAAATCCAAGAGGGCTTTTGCTGACTTTTTGAAGGATTTTTTATCAGTCTTGGATCGTTACTAGGAATTACCATTTCAGCAGTAAATTCGCTTGGGCGAATTCTTGATGAAACAATTCGGCAAGATGTCAAATAATAAAATGGACTATTGGTCCATCCTCATCGATTATTCTTTGTTTACCACTCTCTTTGAACGTCATTACGCATGACCAGGCAATAACAATGATTTTGCTTGCTGCATGGAATCACATTGTTGCTCATGGCAACATTAAAGGATGCAAGCTTTCAGCAAGAAATCGTGACGCACCTATTTCTGAATATATTTATTTATTTATGTTTAACAGTGGCAACAAGAATCCTTCCAGCAACAACAAACCACTTTGCAGCAGTGCAAGCAAACGTAGAAAAGACGAAAGACGATGGTGCTGATAGAGCGCTTACAGCACTCTAATTTGTAGCGGTGCACTATACTCCTGATACAAACGTACTCATATATATTTTGTCGTGTGCAGTGTTTTACGATTATTAAGATGCATTTATTCACGCCACATTAGTATTAAAGTGAAGTGAGCACATTTAAGTAGGATCTTGTATGTATTAGAAATATAATTCCTGTATGTGTAATGTGCAGGATGACGTTGTATTCATATAATGTAACCAGGTTGAGTTCAGTTACCCGGTTTGTAGGCCCAAATTGTAGGTTGTTTTGAGTTTCGTTTCTCCTTAGCTGCTCAAGTATTAATTAAATAAATTCTGGTGTGCTTGAAGACAGTATGTTCTCATCCTACTGCAAGTGCAGGAATTTGACCTCGTTATTCTTAGATTTAAGGAGATACTCGGAATGTCTTTGAAGAAAACTGAAAGGCGAGAAGGGAGGACACCTTCGTGCATAGCCTATCTGGGAACCAAGGCCACTGGAAGAAGAGCCAGCTAATTAAAGCTTCTGTGGAAACTTACGGAAAACCGTTGCAAGTGGGAAAGTTTAACATATGACGCATTGGGTGCCGATTATTGTCTTTTTGTATAATGCGCAGGGACAGATTAGAGAGACTTCTACCAGCTTTCGGAGGAGAAGGAGCATCTTAGAGCGAGCTCCATAGCTTTAAGCTATCAGACCCATTTTGACGTGAGTACTTCTTAGGAAGTCAACACGTGCTGACACCTTTGGGATATGATATAAGGGAGATAGGTAGGATTCTCATCGAGAGTAGAGTAGGGAAAGATTTTGCTCCTTCTTAAATGAAAAGAGAATTGGACTCCGCTTCCATCCTTTGCTGTATCTTGATTTTGGAGTTCATCATATTATGCCTTCTGTGCCGAATGACCTATATTCGTAAAATCGGCTCTGTATTGATTTTCTTGTACCTCTATACTCTAATATTGAGGTGTGTTTATATTCAATTATTTTTGGCCTTATAATAAATCCGCAAAACTTAAAGACAGAGTCTGTGGTCTATTACAGCTCGACTACATCGAAAGTATGATCTTGAATTGTTTTTCTCCCTTCTACCACTTTTAGTAGGTAAATAAAAGACCCTCTACATTACATTCAGTAGGGAAAAGTAGGAGTAAAGGTTGGCGTAATCAAATGGTAGCAGAGGATGGTTTGCCTCTAAGAGTGAAGGGAGAAAGAGAAGTAGGGGTAGGGTCGGAAGAACACTAAGACCCTGGACACGGAATAGAAGACGGTGGACATAGATGGAAGTCGGCGGACGTTGACGGTGTGGCGGAAACAGAGGTAGCGTGAGTATGAAATCGTGAGGTATGTTAGATTGCGGTGAAATATTTGTGTGATGTCTTGCGGAGTTGAGATGTATGTCGAGTGATTGTGGGTTTATCGGTTTACTGGTTCGGACACGTGCGAATCAGGAAGTTTGGTTAGTGGACTCAAGTCCAAGATCCCGGGATAGTTTTGTATCTGTAATTGTCTGATCAAAAATGTGGGTGTCGTGAAGCGCTATCGATGATCCACTTGTGATAGGGAACTTTGAGTGAAAGGAGTACGTCGCGATAGAGAGCCTCAGGTACCGGGGGTGAACTATGGCGATTGAGTGACCCACGCAGGTCGGGGGTTACAGCGGATGAATGTTCTTGTAAGAGTGTTCTATCGATCTTCTAGAGGACGGACAATTACTTGTTTATGTAACTGTAAGTTATTGTGACTGTGTTAGGAGCAGTTACTTGGTTTAATAGCTTTGGTCATACAGTTACTCGTAGTGTGAATGTGTGAGCGAGTGAAATTGTAAAGGAGGGTGAGCCGCTGAAAGGAGCGAGTAGTGACGTCAGTTTGCGCTGCGCTGGGATTGGTCGGTTGGTGTAACGCCGCACTGGGATTGGTGGACGTTCGTTCGAAGCTGCGTATTGATTTTGGAGGGCAAACAATCGATTTTCATGATGAGATGTTTCAGGGTGTTGCGCGATTAGTGTAGAGGTGATACAGGAGTGGTGACAGGAGTGGTGTATCCTCAGGTGGAGAAGAAGCTCCACCTGAGGATACACCGGCGCATTATATGGTAACAAATGTGGGACTCCATACTATAGTTTGGCTTCAAAATTGGCATAAAATTACAGAAAAAGAAGGGGAATTGGCTTTTCCTCGTTATGGGTCATTTCATGTGGAGGTGCTGTATCAGTTAAGAGGAGTGATGTCTGCTTTGAAACCTCCGCCTAGACCAACTCAATTTGAGGCATTGGATGCTTGGATGAGAGCAGCAATGGCAAAGAGAAGGGAAGCTTATCAGGGAAAAATGAAAAAGCGATGAAGGCATATCAGGATGACAGGTGGGATGCACAGCTGAAGAGATGGAGAGTAGACACCATAGAGGGAGAACGATTGTATCCATTTCGGTTATTAGAAGAAGCGTCTAAAGGGCAAAGTAAGACAGAAGAGGAAAGTGATACAGATGACAGTTTTCTAGATAGACTGCTAGCAGAACGTCCTCCACCTGATGACTCTAGCCTGGAGATGGAGAGAACACAGCAATCAGAGGAAAGCCTACGGGTGAGACAATCAGAGTCAGAAGAGCAGACCAGAGGAGTCAGGGGAAAGATTTCAGTGGAAATGAGAAGAATTCCAGGAGGGTCTGGAGGGATAGGGTATGCACCTTCGGAGTCAGGAGAGACTGTCTGTAACAGGAGATTACCAGAAGCTATTTCGGTACCAGTTACTATTGGACCGGTGGTTTCAATATATAACCCCAGAGAGAGAACAAGGGAAAGTCAACAACAGACAGAACAAGGTGAAGAGACTATATCTGGAGGGAGCCTTACCATGAGTGAGACAGGCATGGCTCAGATACCAGTGGAAGCCAGTACTCCACTGCCAGCTACAGCTGATCCTTCAAGGATGGACAGTGGGTCAGAACGAAGACGAACAGGGGCTTTAGCAAATTCTGAGTCAGCCATCAGAATGTGGGTTCCACCGGTGAGGGAATCACAGTTATTGAATGATGAATTGGGGTTGAAACAAGAAGCACCTAGGGTACCTTCCGTGCCACAGTATGTATGTGAGAGTAATCATTGGAGGAGTCGAAGCTGTGAAAGAGAAAGTCGCCCAGTTGTGAGGATGAAAGAGAGTGGGAGTCCACGGAGAACACAAAGTTGTCACAGGGAGGAATTGGGAAGTGAAAGAGGTCAGAAGGTTTTACATTTGGCAATAAAGGCACCAGTGTTAGATGTGGTAAGATTAAAGCAGAATTAGATGAAGTGATCGAAGGCAATCTGCCATGGGAGAGAATTGACACCTATGACTCCAGCGAATTGTTATTTGTAGCTAAAGATGTTACCAGAAAGGCAAAGCGAGCCCATGATGCATTGTCCCAGTTAGCACGAAAGTATGAGGTAGATCTAACCAAGACTAGAATGATGCAGGGAACTTGCAGATTGCATTATACGGATAAGGAATTGGAAGAGAAGCTGAACGGTAGGATTAAGGGCACAAATTAGGGAATTGGTGATAGGGATAAGAGCGTGGAGAGCCTTAGACAAATGGGAAGAGAGGTGGGTCAAAAAGAAAAGTGTCAAGAAAGGAATAGGAGACATTCCGCCTCCGGCTGGAGGTGCGGGATCGGCAGGACATTACCCTTTGAGAGAAGTGCAAAATGGGGGGTACGTTCATGTGCCTTGGAGCAGGGGTGATTTGGCAGCATTCACTAATGATTTTCCTCGGCTGAGGGAATAACCTGCTGATTGGTACAAGCAAATAGATCGGTTTGTCAAGATCTCGAAGGTGCTTTGGATTGATTTGAATACCTTGTTTGATATAGTGGTCCCAGGAGATTTATGGACGGCGTGTAAAATTGCCATTGATTGGCCCACTGTAGAACCAGCCAGAGACCCGAAAAATCATGGTCCCTCTCCCGAAGTAAGGAAGAAATATGAGCAAGTGATCACATGGTTACAATCCAAGGTAGCTCCGCAAGCGGTCGATTGGCTTAAAATTAATGGTACTACACAAGATTCTAAGGAGTCGGTGCATGACTATTATGAGAGACTTTTAGTGGCTTTTAAACAGCATAGTGGATTGGATACAATTGAGCAGAAAGATATGGGACAGTTTGTCTCAAAGTTTGTGCTAGGACTAAGATCTGATGTTACAAACACATTTGATATGTTGGCAGAATAAGATGGTGGAGGAAATCCTACGTTATGCAAAATACTGTAGTGATCAAGTAGAATCAGCACAAAAGAAATTGAAAGACAAGTTGATGTTGGTGCAGTTGAGGAATGCCGAAAGGCCTGATCAGATGCAAGGAGTTGGAGGAGCGATGGGTCGAGGTAGAGGAAGTGGTAGAGGAATGGGTCAACAGATGGTAACCCAACCTTTACAGGGAAGAGGCAGGGGAATGGATGTAGGTACAGGAGGTGATTGGGTGGCAAACCAAAAGAAGGTCACTGCTTGTCATTATTGTCACAAAATCGGGCATTGGAAGCGCGAGTGTTGATCGAATCCAGCAAATCAATTGCAGAATGAAGGAGAGGGACGGATGTCAGAAACTTTGAATACTGTAACTAGACCTAGGTCTATGTATGGGGCAGGATATGAGCCGCAAATGCAGATTCCTCAGCCTCCGAGGATATCTACTCATATTCAGGTGTATCATCAGATGCCCTATTTTGAAATAAGAGACAAATCTGAACAACCACAAGATCTCTATGAGTGTAAGAGGGGGGTGCAGGAAGAATGCCCTTTGGATGCGATCCTGGAAGTAGATCAGAATGGGCCATTTGTAGATGCGGAGGTGAACGGACACCCTGTTACCTTCTTGTTAGATACTGGAGCTGCGCGCTCCACTGTAAGAACTGAAGAAGTCCCAAATTTGTCCCTGTCAGGACAAACGATCCAAGTGGTGGGAGTTACCAATCAGAAAATGACTAACCCATTGACAAATGAGTTACCTGTGAGGATAGGACCATTCCGAGATAAACATCAATTTGTAATTTGCAATTCAAGCCCAGTCTGCCTATTGGGACTAGACCTTTTGTGTAAACTAAATTGTACCATAACTTGCACTCCGAGGGGTGTGGAGTTGCAAACCTGTGATGATGATGCTGATTTTAAAATGGCTAATATGAGCTTGTGTACAGAAATGTTCATGGTTCTTACGATAGAGGAGTTGCCACATGATTTCAGAGATTCGGTTTCTCCAAAGGTGTGGGATTTCACGGGTGAGGAGATAGGATTGATTCGAGGGGTCGAACCTGTTAAGATACAGGTCAAACCAAATGCCGAATTTCCACGAACTCCGCAGTATAAATTAAGTCCCGAAACTGTGGCTGAATAAGACCTGTAATTGAGTCTATGATTGCACAAGGCATTCTCAAGCAGATACGAGGAAGTCCCTGCAATTCACCTATTATGGGACTGCAGAAGCCTAGCGGCAAGTACAGAATAGTACAGGACTTGCGCAGAGTCAATGACATTGTGATTCCATGTTGTCCCGTGGTACCGAATCCAGCTGTTATCCTGTTCCAAATACCATGTGAAGCAGAATGGTTTAAAGTCATAGATTTATGTCATGCATTTTTCTCCGTACCATTGCATGAAGACAGCCAGTTTTTATTTGCATTTAGGATGGACGATCGTGTGTTAACATGGTGTAGAATCCCTCAAGGGTATACAGAAAGCCCCTCTATTTTTAGTCAGAGTCTGAAGAAGAATCTTGAAGGGCTGATGATGCCTCAGAACTCAGTCCTAGTGCAGTATATTGACGACCTTCTGGTCGCCTCAGAGACTGAGGATGCCTGCAGAATTGATACTGTGGCTTTGCTGAATCATTTGGCAGACAATGGACACAAAGTGCCTCCGAACAAACTCCAGTATTGTCTGAATGAAGTACAGTATTTAGGTCACCGGATTGAGAAGGGAAAACGGAGAGTGTCACCAGATCGCATAGAGACGATTCTGCAAATGGGAACTCCGAAAACACAAAAAGAAGTCCGTATGTTTTTGGGAATGGTCGGCTATTGTCGACAGTGGATCCCAAACTTTTCCTTGCAAGCAAAGCCACTGTTGAGATTGACTCGAAAGGATATTAGTGATCCGGTACCATGGGATGATGACTGTCTGAGAGCCTTCCTTGAGCTAAAAGAGAGCCTATGTCGCGCTCCAGCTCTGGGAATGCCAGATTATAATAAAGCGTTTTCGCTCTTCTGCTGTGAAAAGGAAGGATGTGCGTTAGCGGTCCTAGTACAGACACATGGAGATGCTCGCAGACCAGTGGCTTACTTTTCAGCTACATTAGATCCAGTAGCTTCTGCGTTGCCCGGATGTCTCAAATCTGTTGCTGCAACAGATGTCAGCATTGAAAGATGTGAAGGCATAGTGATGGGTCATCCGCTTACTGTTTACGTGCCTCATTCAGTCGAATTGCTAATGACACGAACTAAGACACAGCATTTAACGAATAACAGACTTACAAAGTATGAGCAGGTTATATTGGCTTCTGAAAATGTCACTTTGAAACGTTGTACCATCTTGAATCCTGCTACATTGTTACCTCTTCCACAAGAGGAGGAAGAAGATTGTGAAGAGCATGACTGCCTGGATGTTCCTGAACTATCTACCAAACCCAGGCCTGACATTGTTGATGAACCTCTGCCTGAAACTGATTTGATCCTTTTTGTTGATGGTTCATGATTACGAGACAATGAAGGGTGTTTGAGAGCAGCGTTTGCTGTGTGCACCATCTTGGGGGTGGTGGAAGCTGCCTATTTGACAGGAGTATACTCTCCTCAGGTCACTGAAATTATTGCTTTGACACGTGCCTGTATCATTTCAAATGGAGTCCAAGTGACTATCTATACGGACAGCCAATACGGGTTTGGAGTGGTTCACGACTTTGGCCAGTTATGGTCACAGAGGGGATTTTTGACATCTTCAGGATCCCCTATCCGTAATGGAGAATTTGTGCACCAATTGTTGGAAGCTTTGCAAAAGCTCAAAGAGATAGCTGTAGTAAAATGTGCAGCCCATGGGAGGGGAGAGGACTTTGTTACTAAAGGAAATAACTATGCCGATGAAGTAGCACGTTTTTGTGCTATACATGCTTGTGTTTTTAATGGAACATATGTAGGAGAAAGCACAGAAGAGACTGAGCTCAGCATGATGTTAGCTATAGCCGACACCTGGGATGAGGTAAAGCGACTGCAGGATGAAGCCTCACAGGAGGAAGTTGCATCATGGGTCAGAGCAGGTTGCGAAAAGACAGAAGATGGCATTTGGGTGTCAACAGATGAGAGAACAGTCTTACCTAACTGTTTATTGAGCCCAATGGCAAGGCAGATTCACAGAGTGGTTCATTTAGGGAGAGATGCCATGGTGCGAGGGTTCAGGCAAACCTGGTTCAATCCGCTCTTTCGTGTGCATGCTGAAGCGGTGTGTCACAGATGTGTTATATGTCAACAAATGAATGTTGGAAAGAGAACTGTCGTTGCAATGAGTCATATTGGAAGGTCAGGGGGGCCTTTTAATAGGATTCAGTTGTATTTCATCGAAATGCCTAGGTGCAATAGGCTAAGATAGGTTTTGGTGGTAGTGTGTATCTTTTCACGTTGGGTTGAAGCCTATCCAACTAGACGATGTGACAGTCTCACAGTGGCAAAACTGTTGTTAAGAGAATTGATACCCCGCTTTGGATTTCCGACCTCAGTGGAGACAGATAGAGGAACACACTTCCATAGTGAAATCATGAAATTGTTATGTACAGCTCTAAACATTGATCAGAGATTGCACTGTAGTTACAGGCCTGAGGCGTCTGGCCTTGTAGAACAGATAAATGGCACAATCAAGATGAGGGTGTCGAAAGTTTGTTCGTTGACTTCATTGAAGTGGCCAGACGCGCTACCATTGGTATTGATGAGTCTGCATAGTACTCCTGATAGGAGGACAGGACTCTACCCTCACGAAATATTGATGGGAAGAGCTATGCGATTGCCTATGGTACCAGCTACAGCATTGATAAACATCACAGATGATTTGGTTTTGGATTATTGTAGGGGACTGGCTGATGTGGTTAATTCTGTGTCCCACCAGGTCGAGGCTGCGACTGCATCCACCCCGAGAGACCTGCTGCATGACCTTAACCCTGGTGACTGGGTGCTTGTTCGAAAGCACGTGAGGAAGAGCTGGCAAGGACCTTACCAAGTGATCTTGGTGACAAGTACAGCTGTGAAGTGTGGAGGCTTACCGAACTGGATCCACGCTTCGCATACTCGTCGTGTTCCAGAACCGGAGGAAACAACGATTCCTCTTGCTGAAAGTGCTACAGGAAATGAAGAATCAGGTCAAGTCGTAACAATTCTTGACGGGACTGAACAACCAATCGAGCAAGAAGAAAGAGATTCCTCTGCTCCAGCATTGAGTGCAGATCCGGAGATAGACGAAATTGCAGAAGTGAACTTTGACCCAGATCAAAGTGAACGGCCTGGTGCAGAAGGATCAGATCAAGAGGAGGAGAGAACAGGTGCAGAAGCAGAAAAGTGGCCAACGAGAAAAGAAAGGCTTAACATAAGGCTTGCATCTGAGAAAAATCTTGCTCCAATTCCTGAAACGTCTGAATCAGATCAAAGTGAAACTGAGGAAAGATCGGATGGTCTAAGACGATCCAGAAGAGAGAGGGTACCGTCTCAAAAGTACGCCTCTCCCGAGTGGACGTATCTGGCTGCAAATGCAGAAACCGAAGAATTCCGGAAGGTTGGGGACTGGTACAGTGAGTTACGGAGGGGACACCCTCACGATTGAAATTCAGCTGTTGGTCCCTGGAGTTGAAGCCTTTGGACTCCTAACTTTGACAGTCCCCGATCCACCAAGGCTAAGTGGTTTGCGCTTTTTGATTCATAATCAGGTTGCTTTCCCCACATTTGGTCGACAGCCCACTGCACAGGAACTGGGAGAGATTTGTGCAGAAATTCTGCAGCTTGTTCTTACTATGCTTGGATCTAATATCATTAATGATGAAGTTTGAACTCTAAAAGAAGAACTCATTAGGCTTTAGAAAGAAGATAACTTAGACCCGAGTGGAAGAAGATTTAAATTAGGGACTTTCAATAGAAGAAGAACAGAGGGCTAGGGCTGACTACATCTCTTCAATAGGACATAGATACTGAACTGAACATTGCAATAATCGAATGGGAAAAAGACAATAATAAGGCAAGAAGAAAAGAAAAGAGACTTTGATTTGCTTGCGCTTCAAAACTGAAGGTGGTTCAAAATGGAATCTGGAAATCCAAGACCCAAGCAGAAATGCATAATTGGTACCCTTATCGTTGTGGTACTTATTGTCATAACTTTGATGATTATTACATCCTTGACGGAGTCACACAATGCCGAAAGGAATGGGGAACAGACAACTCTTACCCCACCTACTTCAGGGTTTGAAGAGGGTGCCTCCGCAAAAGATAGCGAAATGATTAGGGAAACTAGTCGGATGTTACATGTAGATTTGTCCAAGGGTTTATTTCACGCTGAATGCATATGCCCGTTTGCTGTATGAGTATGTTGATACAATGGAAGCTAAAGATTGCTATGTGTGTATGCAACTGCCAGCATCCATAGAGGAAGGCATACGATACCATCACTTACCTGTGACCTATGGCATTACATGCAGCGTGTTATTGAGTATGTTTTATAGTAAGGCATATTTTGAGTACTACTTCTCCAATTATGATGTGGTACTCTCAGAGGTTCCAGTTCTTAAATACATGAATAATTATGATTACTATAAGCAGGTAGAAAGGATGTCTGTATATTTTGTGCCTACTATTACCTTGGATACATCTTATGCCCATAGACACAACTTGACCTGCATGTTAACTGACATTGAAAAGAAGTTTGTGGATCAGATAGAAGATCGACATAGACAGACCTTATTTAGACCAGATCCGAAGCACAAAGTGATCCCATGGACAAAGGAAGAACTAGATCATAAGGCAAAAGGGAGTTCTGGTCCAATAGCTTTAGACTTCCAGCAAAAGGGAGACTGTGCATTAGGCACCCGTCCACATATTATGACAAAATATTTGTGGGTGAGAGTGATTGTGAACACATTTTCTTGATTGAAGAATCCATTAGAAAGGCGCTGTTGGATAAACTGACCATGGTGCCAAATGTGTACTTTGTGTGCGGTAAAAATGCTTATGTGAAATTGCCCAAAAATTGGTATGGGACATGTTATTTAGCTGTAGTATTCCCCAAGATTTTCCATGTGGATGATTTATGGCCTTTGGAAGGGAAGAGATCCCATAGATGAAAACGTGGTGCAAGTGCTGGTGAAATTATTGGGGATGTATTTGGAGCTATGATCCCTAGTTTGGGTGTGATTTTGAATGATGTGAAGATTAGAAAGCTGGCAACTCTGGTAGATAAGCTCTCTGTGAATACGGCCCAAATTTTATTACTTGTTGATGGGGAGATGGTTTCGATAAGGGCTATGGTTCTTCAAAATCGCCTTGCTTTAGATGTATTACTAGCAAAGGCTGGAGGAGTCTGTAAATTATTGAAAGTTCAACAGTGCTGTACTTATATTCCTGACAATAGTCGGGATATAAGGAAGTACATTAGCAATATTTCAGAGATACATCAAGATTTACGTGATCTGGCTGCTGATGGACTCTGGGAACAAATTGGCAAGGGATTTGACAAAGATAGGAAGCTGGTTTGGAAGTTTGGGACAAGGAATAATAGGATACATCTTGAAACCTATCATAATAGCTGTCATTTGTATAATTGTACTTCTGGGAGTCATTAAGGCTTACAAATGGCAAAAGGCACGACATGCTGAAAATTCTTTGAAAAAGCGAGAGCAACAATTAGAACGACTGCAGGACAGGCATTATCTACATCTGAAAGGGTTGGAAAGATTTAGGCAGGGACGGCAAGCTACAACCTCTGTTTAGGTCGGTCTCTTCTACAAGGAGAAACTTATAAGAAGGGAAAAGGTTGGTGTTATGACACTAGTCATAAGAGGGGGGAACTGATAGAGCACTTACAGCACTCTAATTTGTAGGGGTGCACTATACTCCTGATACATACGTACTCATATATATTTTGTCGTGTGCAGTGTTTTACGATTATTAAGATGCATTTATTCACGTCACATTAGTATTAAAGTGAAGTGAGCACATTTAAGTAGGATCTTGTATGTATTAGAAATATAATTCCTGTATGTGTAATGTGCAGGATGACGTTGTATTCATATAATGTAACCATGTTGAGTTAAGTTACCCGGTTTGTGGGCCCAAATTGTAGATTGTTTTGAGTTTCGTTTCTCCTTAGCTGCTCAAGTATTAATTAAATAAATTCTGGTGTGCTCGAAGACAGTATGTTCTCATCCTACTGCAGGTGCAGGAATTCGACCTCGTTATTCTTAGATTTAAGGAGATACTCGGAATGTCTTTGAAGAAGACTGAAAGGCGAGAAGGGAGGACACCTTCGTGCATAGCCTATCTGGGAACCAAGGCCACTGGAAGAAGAGCCAGCTAATTAAAGCTTCTGTGGAAACTTACGGAAAACCGTTGCAAGTGGAAAAGTTTAACATATGACACATTGGGGGCCGATTATTGTCTTTTTGTATAATGCGCAGGGACAGATTAGAGAGACATCTACCAGCTTTCGGAGGAGAAGGAGCATCTTAGAACGAGCTCCATAGCTTTAAGCTATCAGACCCATTTTGACGTGAGTACTTCTTAGGAAGTCAACACGTGCTGACACCTTTGTAAAATGTTTAAGGGAGATAGGTAGGATTCTCATTGAGAGTAGAGTAGGGAAAGATTTTGCTCCTTCTTAAATGAAAAGAGAATTGGACTCCGCTTCCATCCTTTGCTGATCTCGGTACCGAAGGCTTGTCACCTGGGGAGGCTGCATCTTCATTTGTTCGGGCACATTAGCCTGTTAATATTTTATTGACCCTGGATCTAGGAGGGCTCAGTTCTTGCATTTGTACTCTACATACTTCTTCTTGATGGATTGAGCATTTTTAGCCTGAAAAATCCGATCAGGCCTTTTCCATCGGTTCAACTTCCAGAACCTTCGCTACTTGTGCTTGACCCTGTTCGGGTGGGGTCCTACTGTATTTCTGACCCTTTTATATTTTCTGAACATACGGCCAAGTCTTCTTCTCATTCAAGCCCTAATGAAGCCCATATCTATGGACGAAACGCGTTGGCTGTTTTTCTGTGGGCAACAGTAAAGAATAAAGAAACCACGTTTTTTGATACCTACATTGAATGGACAGCAATTTCTTAAATGGAACATTGGTGGTGCTCTCCACATTGGTAAAAAGTTATATTGGTCTCGGTGACTGCCACTTGGAAACAGCGGTGGCAGTGGAGGTGCACACCGCTTCTGAGCACACCGGCTCAGGCTTTTTGATTTGGACTTCCAGTCGGGGATTGGTTTTGTGTGGGGAGGTGCGTTACCAGCGCGTCTTGGTGTGCAGGTTTGGCTTGTTGTTTCACTTCTGGGGTTTTATAGTTCATCATAGTATGCCTTCTGTGCCGAATGACCTATATTCGTAAAATCGGCTCTGTATTGATTTTCTTGTACCTCTATACTCTAATATTGAGGTGTGTTTATATTTAATTATTTTTGGCCTTATAATAAATCCACAAAACTTAAAGACGGAGTCTGTGGTCTATTACAGCTTGACTACATCGAAAGTATGATGTTGAATTGTTTTTCTCCCTTCTACCACTTTCAGTAGGTAAATAAAAGACCATCTACATTACTTTCAGTAGGGAAAAGTAGGAGTAAAGGTTGGCGTAATCAGTGCTTGTTTTACTAGTTCTAAATTATGCACGAAGCATGTTGTTTCCAATGGATTCAAATTTTGTGTCAGAGGTCTGCCAGTAAATGTGATGTTTCTGCTATGTGTTGAGCAGGAGGTAGGATGTTTGTGCACTCGGATTCAATTCTATAGTGGTTAGGACCCAATTTAATTGTTGGTGGACGGGGTAATTTCCGTTGGCCTGGCGGAGGAGTTAATGTTCGCCCTGCCGAGACTATTCCACCCACCAGATTTGAAATCACCACCAAGCAAGCGGCCATTTCTAATTCATTGGCAGGAACATTGGCACATCAGTTCCTGCCGATGATGTTTACAGTTTGGTACAGTTCTCCTCCAACATGATGGAGCGGGATTTTCTTTTTGAAAATAAGAAAGGAAATGCTCCTGTCGCCATGGGAGTGCTCTCCCATGTTGAAGAGAGCATTTAGTAGTTTTCACTGCCCCTTATCGCTAGGGTTTTCCTGGTGGTGATGATCCATCGGAGGGGTTTAATCACAGTGGAGACAGAGTAGTCTCCACCATGATTAAACCTAAGGACTGCCCATATCTAAATTGGGTGGGTGGACAATTATCTTGGCAGTCTAGAGACTCCTTCACAATGGTGACTTAGGGGCAGATTTACAAGCCCCTTGCAACACTTTTGCGCCACCATTGCGTCACTTTTTGTGATGCAGCGGCAGCTTAAACAATGCGCACGTTATTGCCCATTTACAACGTGACGCATCTAGGGAGATGCGTCACCTTGTAAAGCCCTGCGCCACATTATACCTCCGTCAGGTATGATGTATGCAGGGTGGGCGTTCCCACGCAGGAAAGCCTCGTAGAAGTGACGCAGTGAAATCTACAAGATTTCACTGCACCACTTCTAGGACGCCACTGCGTCAAAACCCCACGCCTGCTTGCAGCAGGCGTAAGGAGTGACACAGTGTATTGGGAATAGGCCTCCCCATGCATTGCTGGAGTTGCATCGGGCTTGCGACACAACTCCAGCAATGCATGACTATTGCGCCAACAGATGCATCAGAATTTCTGACGCATCTGTCAATCCTTGCGCCATGGTGCGCCATATTGTAAATACGGCGCATCCATGGTGGCTCAAGGGTTTCGCAGGCTGGCGCAGGGAAACTTTGCAGATGCATCAGTTTCTTGTAAATCTGCCCCTTAGTATCGATACCACCAAGATAATTATTAGGCCCTTAGTTGCTGAGGTTCTTTACTGCAAGACAGGTCCTGCCATATAGTCATTTTAAATGTTGTAGGGCGACTGATAGAGCATGGCCAGGTTGTGGATTTCTGGAGGGTTTGCAATGAAGTTCTAGCCCTTATGGGAAGCTTAGGTTTTTACCTGTAGGGCTGGTTCATAGTTTTCAAAAAACCTTGAACTATTGCTCAGGTTCAGCAGGTAGCCACAGTAGTGATCTTAAGCCTGGTCTGATGTGGAGTTTGCTTTCATTTGAGTCACTGAGTTTCTACCTGCTTCTGGGCCTGTTGACCTGGGAACCGCATACTGCATGAGTCCAGCCACTCAAATATACTGTTCTTGACATTTTAACATTGTGGTTCTGTTGAAATTATGCTAATAATTTGTGGAGCATATTTAACTTCAAATGCCATAATGGTGAGCTTAGAAGTCGAAACATCAAAATGCCACAGGTGAAAGTGGCTTCACACAGCTTCAACCCACTGATGACATCACAGAGTTGATAACTTGCCCCACATATAACCCCTCGGAGGCCTCCTTAGAGGCAATAGGAAGAGCCAGATGTACAGCCTCCAGTAGGCTCTTAAAGAATGGTTTATTTTCTCTTCCTGTTGTCTAAATCATGACTCCTAACACCAGAATTGCTCTAAAGAATGTTTCACATTTTATTTATGTTGTCCAAATCTTGACTCCTGAGACCAAGGTAGCTCTAAAGAATGTTATATATTCTGTTCATGTTCCCTAAGGGCTTTTTTACGAGTCTGGTGGCCCACGGACCACCAAACTTGCAGAGCGCAGTGGTGGCGGTCTTCCGCCCATCCCATTATGACCAGGGTGGTCGGGAAGCCCTGGGACCACCGCAACTGCCAGGGATCAGAGATCCCTGGCGGCATTGCGGCAGTATTGAGGCTGCAATATGCTTGGGGGGCCGCTGCGGCCCCCCCAAGCATATTAAAAGTTTCTGACCACCATGAAAAGTGTGGAGCTGAGGAAACAAAAGGGGGCGGGGCTACAGGGCCCCTTGTGCCTCATGCCACGTGGATGCACACAGGGGGGCACAACATGTTCCCTCCTGTGTGTATGCACACCCGTACCTGAATGGCATGGACTGCAGCAGTCCATGCCGTGCAGGTACTGCCTTTGATGTTCTCATTGTGGTGCCATTTACATAGCGACCACTCTGGGAACGCCAAAGAACTGCCTGTCGGTCAGGAGAAAATGCCTAATCTGGTGGGTGGTTTGTACATGGGATTGGCGGTGCGGGCGGTGATGATTGTGGTGCAATTTACTCTCTACCACAATAAGTCAGCACCAGTATCTCCTTGTGACTGCTCCAGGACCACACAGCAGCAACTGTCAGTCTGTAACACTCCCAGAGGTTCACCAGTGACAACATAGAACCAACCATAATATTCCAACAATGTCCATGCCCCTGAGCCCATAGTAGGTTTACTTTTTGTTTATGGTCTCTAAATCATTACTTATGAGACCAGGATAGTAAGTACAGTGCCCAGGGTACCAAACAGCAAGATGTGGTAACATTCAATGACGTCCAAAAAATACTGGGGAAGCCATTTCATACTATTGAGAAAATAAGTTTATAACTTTGTACAGAAATTAATGTGTGGGTCTAAATGAAAATAAATTGAGTTTAATTGCAAACATCATGGTAGGTAACCATATTTACTCGTACTAGGCCTCAGTAGCTGAAGCAACATTACCTGACAAGCTGACATGACTAAAAGAAAACTCAAATAAAAATGTTTATTTCCTGATCTTTTGATGAATATGTTTTTCATAATGAATAATAGTTGCATAAATGTTTTCATCTAACCCTGTAAATGTTTCTAGTGCCCAATGTTTTGCTGCTAAAACATGAATAAATCTGTTATTTAGAAAGATAGATATAAAGATTCCCCCATGGGAAAGTAGTTTTGAATGAGAAACTGTAATAAAAGTAGACTAAAGGAAACCGCAATGTGATAAGAAATAGTTACAACTCTGAAAGTGCTTTCTGTGAGAAGACGAGGAGTGATCCTGTTCCCATGAAAGCATCAGAAGATGATTGACTAGCTGAAGAAAGAAGAAACCGCAAGCTGCAACATTGATAAAATGTGTTGTCTATACTAGTGAGTGTTCCTAAAATAGGTTTCACCATACTCTTTCCACATTTCCCCAGATTTCCCCAGACCTTTATGTCAAATTACCTGAGACTCTGCTGAGTTTCTTGAACCTCTTTTTATGAGATGTTCTGCTATTATTGACTTTTGATTTATATAGCTGACTTTTGATGCTAAAGCTTTATGCTTATCCCTCTCAAACTCTTGAACTAGAACTCTTTATGGGTTCTGACTGACACCATTTTCTCCCCATTCCTAGAGTAGGGATTCTTTCGTTTATGGACCGCACGTTAATGCATTTATTATGATTATTTGATTAACTAATATTGACTTACAAATTCTATCATACATTGATGATCGAGATAAATATGAATTGACTTGTGACTTTCAATAAAAATGAATTACTAAAAGATTTGATTAATTAGACCCTTTAACTCATAACAAACTCTCAGTATCGACTGAAAATAGATTAGTGATTGTGATTATAATTTTATGTGATGTACAGCTCTTGATCTTCTCTAAAGCCATGGCAAAGATCCATTAGACCAGGAGGGATAAAAAAAAGCAGGGATTACCCTGATAATCGTAAACAGAGATGTTTTAATTGAAACTAAATCCCTTCTCCAGCAATACTCTTGTCCTTAACTGCTCACTTTCTTCCACTTCTCGGATGATCTTTAACACTAGTTTACAAAGTGACATGTATGGGAGTAATTGTCGCAGCAGCATCCAATACAAAGTTTCTTCTTTCAAATAAGGACAACATCTTCTTTTGAAGAAGACGTTTTTTTCTCATGCATATAAATAGACGACCAGCTCCAAGGTCAGCACTGTAGCAAGTGCCTAGAGCTTAGACATAAATATTCCAAGAGAAAAGTTCTACATTCTAGAGCCAGCTGATGATCTACATAATACACAGAATGTAACACACCTTCCTCCTTAACAATTCAAAAACATTAAATACACACTATAAAAAATAGTTACATTAACAAAAACAATATTTTTTACACATTTACCTTGATGCTTAGACTATTAAATATTCACGCATAATCTTTAATTTCATAGGAGGAACAATTTGACATCTTCTTCGATGTAACAGTTGTTGAGGAACTGTCATTTGACCATACACAGAGTGCCCTTTGAGCCTGTGAAGTTTGCACCTAGTGTTGGTGTACCTGAAGCACAGTATTAGCCTCTCTGTAGCCAAACCCCTTAGACATTTGAACACCACTCTTAGTTGTAGTGTACTGGACATAAGGTATTAGCCCTTCCACAGCTGGGCCCCTTGGGTCAGTGTAGCTTGAACCATGTGGTGATGTACTGGGTGGGTGGGAATAACGCCTACACAACTGGACCTCTTTTTTCTCCACATATCTTTATTGGGGTTTTACATGTCATCAGTGATGTCACTGACCATGTCATGAGTGATGTAATATGTGAGGTCATAAGCAGTGCATTGAGGGGCATAATTAATAGTTAGCTCAGGTAACTATAACTGCTGAATTTCACTTATTTTGTATGAGTGAAATCTGACTCCAACTATAACGTCCCTGTAACCTTTGTTTTTTTTGTGAGAAAAAAAATATATATATATATATATGTATATATAACTACAAACGCCCTTCCGCTTTCCAAAGCAAACAAACACACGGGCACGAACTCCGCTTAATTTGTAGTGCAAAGATTTATTGAGCCTCACTCCTCCATGTTATTACGCGTTTCGGTCAACACATGACCTTGGTCACATAAGGAAACGCCTTGCGGTAAACTTGGTTAAAAAACACCCCCAATATGTCACATGACATCATTTACAAGGACATGGTAAACAGACTTAGTTACATTGACCTTATTATACATCATTATACTTTCGAACAGTTGTTAATAGACATTTTTTCATTTACATTTCTTTAAATAAGCAACATCTCAAATAGATATCATGTATAAATAAATACATGAATAAATAAGAACACAGTTAAATCATAGTGCAATATGGAGGGAATTGGTATACTGCAATTCTTGCTGCATAAATGCATATAGCAATACTACCCCATGCATATATTGCATTTTGCCCATGATGACATCCTTGTTGTTAAATATCATAAAAAGTCTAAAACATCTGAAATATTTACATTTTTGGCATTTGATGTACAATGTAAACCTGAATGTCCTTTATAAAGTGCTGTGCGTGCTAACATCATAACATATAAGTGCATAGTGCTTGAAATTGCTTGGTGCGTAGCTGTGCAAAATATATACATGTGCGTGATGTTATTTTTATTTCTTGTTTTCCATTTGTTTGTGATATCTCACATCTATTAAAAAATATGTCGGCTTTCGGAGTCTTATTTGCAAATATTGGAGCCATATTTGTATAACCCGAACTGAATCTATAACCTACTCGGATTAGGTATAGCATTACAAAAGGTAATAGTATGAATTTTTTAAATTTAAATTAAATTGGATCACCGCAGGATTTGTATTTTTATTTTCTTATGGGTCTCGAAGATTTGATTTTTTATCTTTTTATCTCAAACTATGATTTTTTATCGTCCCATGATTAATTTTCCATGTACCACATATACATACATATTAAGATAAATAAATAAACAAATACGTATATACATGAATACATCATAAATACTAAGCAGTTTGAAAATCATATGCATACACTTTCTCTGCCAAGAGGATGTTATACTACCAGGATTAAAATGATCATCATGGCTCTATCAGAAAATACCTAAACTATATGATTTCTTTACAAAAAACTTTATACAAAATTGTTATTTTACAAAAAATTGTGTAGATCTTCATTTTTGTTCAGACCTGCTTGTGCTCTACAGTCAAGTTCTACTATCATATGAGACTCTAACTGCCGGAGCATTCATTCTCTGTTACCACCTCGCCTTAAGGTAGGTATGGCATCAATCACAAAGTGTTTGAGGCAATTTAAATCATTCTGATGTTCAGATTTAAAATGTCGTGCCACAGGGTATGTGGCATCATTGTTGACTATTGCACAAAGGTGCTGGAGGATTCTAAAATGTACCTGCAGCTTGATACTCCCAACATACCGGAGGCCGCAGGTACGTTCCAGCACATATACTGCAAATTCAGTCCGACAGTTAAAATTGCCACTAATAGCTACCGGAGTAGGATAAAATGGTGTAGAGTAGTGTATTGTATTGATGCCAAATTTGCAGGCCCTGCAAGACGAACATTTGTAAAACCCTTGCTTTGGTTTTAACCAAGATGTAGATTGGCTAATCTCTGGACTACTTTTAACCAAATGGGTTCTCATAGAAGGTGCTCGTCTAAACGTGAGTGTAGGATTTGCTGGCAGTCTAGGCGCCAACACTCCGTCTGTTAGTACAATCGGCCAATTCTTGTTAATAATTGCCCTACGATGTCGTTCTTGGCGATTATATGTGGTTATGAGTCTGACTGTCTTGTCCTCAGTTATAGTTGGTAATTTAGGCTCCTGATTCTGATCATTGCTATTTTTCTTTTGCAAAAGAAGGGTTTCTCTAGATTTTTCATTGGCTTTTTTCATAGCCCCTTTTAACAATTTGTCATCATATCCCCTATGTAAGAATCTTTCCCTAGCTTGCTGTTGACATTTATCAAGGTCTGCATTAGTACTGCAAATCCGTCGAAGTCTAAGGAATTCTCCATAGGGAATGCTATTCACAAGATGTTTAGGGTGAAAGCTTTTAGCATGTTGCGTGGAGTTGCCTGCTGTGTGTTTGCGGTGAAAAGTGGTCTCAAGTTTCATATTAGGCACATAAATTTTCACATCTAAGAAATCTATGCACTGTTCATTGACATGCGATGTAAATTTGAGATTAACATTATTATTATTGATCTCCTTGATGAAATTCAATGCACTTTCTTGATTGCCCTTCCATATAATGAATACATCGTCTATAAACCTTAGCCAATGCATGACATGTGTGTTGTATATTTCACTGTGGGTTTTTCTCAGAACCTGTTCCTCCCACCAGCCAACATGTAAACATGCATAGCTGGGGGAGAAACAGGCTCCCATTGCTACACCCCGCTTTTGTCTGAATATTTCTTTACCAAACAAAAAGAAATTGTTGTATAGACACTATTTCATAAGGTCTAAAAGCATAAGGTTGTGATTATACCTATTAATCGGTCTTGTACTTAAAAAGTGCTTAACTGCTGTCAACCCTACTTGATGTTCAATGCTAGGATACAGCGACGCTACGTCTAGCGTAATAAGCAGTAGTCCTTCTGTCCATACAACTTGACTGATTTTGGTTAGAAAGTCTCCAGTATCTTTAATATACGAGGGCAATTCTTGGACATGTTCCTGGAGAAAATAATCCACATATTGAGTTATATTTTCGGAAAAGCCATTGTTGGCTGAGATAATTGGTCTGCCAGGGATAGGTGTTTCCTCCTTATGAATTTTGGTATGAAGTAGATGACGGGAAGGACAGAGAATTCTTTGTACATGAAGTTATATTCATCGCTTGAAATTAACCCCTGTCTCTTCCACTGTAACAGTTCTTATATAGATATAGATATCTATCTATATATATATATACTATATCAACCACAGCCAAAGAGCCAGTGGTAGAAGTAGTTTGGGGCCCTGGGAAAGATCATTAGAAATGGGGTCTTACCATGCCCTCTTCCTCCTTAAAGTAGATTACAAAATATTGCAGAAACATTTGGCAAACCGAATGCTTTATGCTGTTGCTATTGCTAGTTCACCATAAAGAGAATTGATTCATGCTTGGTCATAGCACTTCACCCAAAATTCAGCAGCAATTCCATGCCATGTCTATGTCAACTCTTGAGGGGCAACTGTCCACAGTGGTATCAATGGATCTATAAAAAGCCTTTCATTCTTTAGGATGTTCATATATGTTTCGAGTACTGGCTAAAATGTGATTCAGGGAGCAAAACGCAGCTATGGAATGAATTACTCCAACCCATGCCCACAGCTAGAGTCTGAACAGGCATTTTAAATTCTTCCTAGACACAGACAGAGGGACCAGACAAGGATGTCCCCTACCAGCAAATCTATTTGCTTTTGTAATGTAACCGTAGGGTGTGCTGACTTACAGCTGATTTCCCATGGAGGCCAGACTGACAGAGAACAAGAGGTAGTGGAGCCGGAGGTTGACAGAGTGCTGTCTCCACTTCTAACAGTGGGTTATGGTAGAAAGGTTCTTTAAACCTTATACGGATTCCTACTGAGGTGTACGAGTATACCCTTCTCAAAATTGAGAGATTAATGGAGTCATGCTATTGATAGGGATTTATATGATGATGAATAGAAAACAGCAATTTCATATGTGGCATCATTTTCGAGCAATAGTAGATTCAAATTAATTCAATTGCATTTTGTCCACCAAGATATTTAACACCTGCCAAATTTTGTAGAATTTTCAGGCTGAATCTCCCAACACTGCTCAAGGTGTAGGATGGTGTCCTTGTTGGTTGATGGTGGTAGAAGGTGGTAAGGCTGCTATAGCCTTACCATTACCTATGTCCAATGACAAGTGGTTATTGTGGTTATTTTTCCACCCATATTCCAAGAAGCATGAATCTAGATTGGTAGGCATAATGTTATACCTGGCCAACCACAGAGCACTAAAGAGGTAGAAGAAATTTCTGACACCTCTGATTCCCCTCTGGCATGCTGACATGGGGAGATGAACAGCTGCAGTAATTGCTTTCTTACAATCAGTTGTCTCCACTACTGGTAAGCATTAAGCAGTGATGACTTAGAACTAGATGCTGCCTAAAGTTGAGCAGATATCAGATGATGTGTCCCTGTAAAGGAAATATATACCTTCACTGGTTGTTTACTTGATGTTTGTGAGCAGTATACTGCTGGGTAGAGAAGTATAAAGCAATAGCTACGAATGCTTTGCTTGACCTAAAGGGATTTCAATGGGCTATGTGCCTTGCTAATGGAAAAGGAACAGATTTACCAGTGTGCACCGTGTCTTGACAGTGGTGGTCACTGTTGACGACTCTCAGTTAACATCAATAGAATAGTTTACGTTTGTTTCTTGTTTCTTGTGATGTACGTCTTATGATTTAGGATGTGAGAACCATTGTTCATAACAGTAAATGCACCATGGTTGCTGGTAGCTAGTCTGCATCTGTTCTGCATTAACTTGACTAGAACTATGCAAATATCTTGAACTATCTTTCTTATCTCTGTTAGGTATGTGGATTGTGACAGTGTAACAGTTGTCTCTCCCAGTTGGACCGGTGATGTCCTGTAAATTATGTATTGAAAGTCAATGTAGTATGACTAATATGTCTAAAGTAAGAAAAATTTACTAAAATCTGTCAAATATATCCTGTTCTTATTTTTTACTTACAATAAAGACATTTTCGGGGCCTGGGCATGGCAACCTTTTGTGCACTGAGCCAAAGCTATACATTTTAAATATGAGATCTTGCTACCTTTGCAGTGTCAAGAATTTTCCAAGGACCAATAAAAAATCCATGTAGTCCAGAAGCACCTCATGTGCAGCATGTTACAAGACGCTGTTCTCAGTACATGGTAGTCTCCGGTATCTATGTGCTTGCAGTCACCTGTAGGGGTGTTCTGTGAGCTGCTGGAATACCAGGCCAAAAGGCAAGCAGCAGGACTCTGGAATTCATGATGGAACGAAGAATGCCAAACTTCTTCTTTGTTTCCCAGGTGTACGCCATGACTTTCTGGAAAGGGGCATGGCAAGCCTTATAAGCAGTCCATCCTTTGAATTTATCTGAGGTAAATTGCTCAGTCTATGATTTTAGCGTCTTATAATTTAATTTTCATTCTTACCTTCTGGACTTAAATAAATAGGTATTGGTAAACAAATTGAAATTCTGCTGACAGATTTTACTGCTGATACCCACTATCACCAACAAATTTAAATACAGACGACAGAGCTGATCTGGACCAGGCCTGCAAAGGGCAGATTAGGATGCGCTCATAAGATTCCCAATCGTTGCAATGCATAGTCCTCACATAGGAAATGCCGGATTCACTTAGGGCCAGATGACTAAACATTGGTTGCAAAATACTGGTAGCAATTTGACATACCACAGGAATATTAATGAAGTAGGTTACAAATTCTGACCCACTATGATTCATTGCTATCAGTGATGGTAGCCTGCTGGAGTCAGAAGACCACCATATCTGTGATTGCTTTTAAAGAAATCTAAATGAAAGCGGGATGCATTTAAAAAAAATGAAAAGTTGCACAAATATATTTTTTAAGACTAGGAAGTGGTCCATGGGACCACTTCCTACTTTCCCAAAAAAATGTTGTCAACATTTTCAAAGGGAAAAGACCCCTTCCCATTTGCTAATATTTTACCACTACCTTCGAATATGGCTGTTTACACAGCATGCGAATACATCGCCTGGCATTACAACGTGGTCATTACAACAACCGCGTTGTTAGAACGCATACCATAACATCACAAGTCATTACAACGACTTGGTGTAGGGGGCGCGCTGGACTTAGGAATAGTATTTTTTACTACTCCTACTCCAGTTTGCGCAACAGCAGGTAAGGTGTTGGATTTTAAATCCAATACCAGTGCGCCCCCTACAGCAAGTCGTTGAAATGACTTGCGATGTAATGGAATGCGTGGTAACAACGCGGTCGTTGTAACGACTATGGGGCCGATTCCGGCCGGAAAACGTACCGACCGAGTAGGAGCCGGAATACATTCCGACCGACACGTACCGGTGCAGCCCGACCCGCCAAGTACGATGAGAAGCGAGCAAAACCCGACCGACTCGTACAGAACACAAGCCGAAGGACCGAGCCGCGCGGAAAACAGCAATCCGGCCGGAAAAACACGCGATTCGAACCGACCGACTCGCACCCGGAACAATACCGAACGAGACGTACCCGCGGACTCCCACCCGCCAAGTACGATGCAAGGCGTGGAAAACACGACCGAGTCGCACGGAGGACAAGACGTACGACCGACACGCATACAAAACTGCGAGCAGAAGCAACCCAAAACACCGCGACCGACGCGAACGCAGCATAGAAAACAGCACAAACACAGCGTGAAGGAAACGGACAAGCCCGTACGAGACAACTGCAGGGTCCAACTCGGTCACAAGAATTTCTCCTACATGCACGAAAAGTACAAAGGGAAAATACACAAAAAAAGGCCAAACAAGCAATTACAAAGCCAATAAATACTGGGGGGGGTGGGGCTGGGAACAAAGACACACCCACAACTCCACCCATATAAAGGACACAAATCCCTACCATGATCCTTTGCAAATTCAAATTACCTGCCAGCACTCAACAGACAGCAACCACACACCCACAGCTCATCCATCACACAAGCCACACACCATCAGCACCACAACAAATAGAAACCTCACATACACCTAGCAAAACACACACTCACACACCTTCACCTGCACACCAACACACACATCACTCACCATCACCACCCATCACCATGCCCCCAAAGAAGAATCACAAGTTCCTAGATAGTGAATTGGAAGTCCTGGTAGATGAGATCCTCAGGGTAGAGCCACAGCTCTTTGGTACACTGGTCCAACAGACACCCATGTCACAGAAAACAAAGATGTGGGAAAGGATCGTCGACAGGGTGAACGCACAATCACCATGTTTGCGCACAAAGTCAGACATCCAGAACAGGTGGTATGACGTGCGCAGGAGGGTGAAGGAGCTGCTGAAGAAGGACTACATCTTGAGCCAACACACCGGCAGTGGCCCTCCTGCCAAGCCAGTATACCTCAGGCCCTGGGAGGAGAAGGTGCGGGCCATCCTACCACCAGTGAGCGTCTATGGACTAGAAAACATCCCAGAGCCTGGTGAGTACACAACAAATGTACACAATATTCTGCGACTACACACACACATCACTGTCAAGGGGAGAGTCAAACCATGCACTCTTAGCAAATACACAGCAACCAGAACAGAATCATCCCAAAATGTGTATGTCACTCAGAGAAACACAACACATGCCATCACAAAGTGACATTTAACTGTGTCATCACATGTACAAACACAACTACAACTACAGCTAGGCAGTGGCACAAATATAACTGACAAACACATCCAGACAAGTAGCCACCACTACAACACCAGCACACAGTGAAGCCCACTGAAAGAAAGGAAATATGTGTATGCTGGGCAAGTCAGTGTAGCCAATAGCATGATGGGAGTTGTAGGCACAGATATTGCTCACCCCCACAACTGTCCCATCAACACCACCCTGAACCATGCGCACATCACAGGGAGTGGAAAACAACTTACAAGATGGCTGACACTGGCTACTGCTGTGGGGAGCACAAGGCCCTGCTGGCAACTGTGCACCAACCAACAGCAGGACACCACTGACTGACATCCTGAAAGACAACTTGCACTCCCTGCAATGGAAGCATGTTCCATGGTGGGATATCTGGCTGGGTGGGAAGGAGGACTCACAGCCCTGACCATAGTTACCAGCAGCGTTTCTCACACACACCCCTAACACAAACTCCACAAAACTCACCTGGGAGAATGCATTGCCTCACACTCCAATCAAATATCCCACAAAGAACCACAACCCTGGGTCATGCTGAGTGAAGCACAGGGACACACATGGGACTTGTAGCAAAACTAACCCCAGGATAACACTGTCAGCCATCTTGTCAGCACAGGCACACAACCCCACAGGGAAGCAGAGTCAAAGGGAAGGATGCTGGGAAGGGGGGGTGGAGGCAATAGCATGATGGGAGTGGTAGTCACAGCTCAACATCCCCCACCCACATGGCCCAGCAAGCTCACACTCAAGCATGCACACCCCACAGAGAGTGGAAAGCCCCATCAAAGATGTCTGAAACTGGTGCTCTGTTGTGGGGAGCACAAGGCCATGCTGGGAACTGGCCACCAACTAACATCAGGACACCACTGCCAGCCATCTTGCCATTGCTCTCACACTCACACACAGTGAAGTCCACCCAAAAGCAAGTAAGTATGGGCATGCTGGGAAGTGGGGTGGAGGCAATAGCATGATGGGAGTGGTAGTCACAGATATTGCTCATCCCCACAACTGTCCCATCAACACCACCCTGAACAATGCGCACATCACAGGGAGTGGAAAACAACTGACAAGATGGCTGACACTGGGCACTGCTGTGGGGAGCACAAGGCCCTGCTGGCAACTGTGCAACAACCAACAGCAGGACACCACTGTCAGCCATCTTGCCATTGCTCTCAACCTCACACACACTGAAGTCCACCCAAAAGCAAGTAAGTATGGGCATGCTGGGAAGTGGGGTGGAGGCAATAGCATGATGGGAGTGGTAGGCACAGATATTGCTCACCCTCACAATTGGCCCATCAACACCACACTCAACCATGCTCACATCACAGGGAGTGGAAAAGGACTCACAAGATAAATGTAAGTCCGTTTTTATATAGCGCAGCTACTCACCCTTACGGGTATCAAGGCGCTGGGGGCCGTAGTGGAAATTAAGTGAGCTATTACCCAGAGTCACATGGTGCTGAGCTGAGCTGCCGACGGAGCCGGGGATCGAACCGTGAACCCTGTGCTCCGAAGTCAGCTGCCCTGGCCGCTGCACCACACCTCTCCACCTGTCAGATGGCTGACACTGGCTACTGCTGTGGGGAGCACAAGGCCCTGCTGGCAACTGTGCAACAACCAACAGCAGGACACCACTGACTGACATCCTGAAAGACAACTTGCACTCCCTGCAATGGAAGCACGGTCCACGGTGGGATATCTGGCTGGGTGGGAAGGAGGACTCACAGCACTGACCATAGTCACAAGCACCTCCCTCACACCCCCTCAACACATACTCCACAGAAGCCACCTGGCGGAATGCAATGCCTCACATCCTAACTCAAGGTCCCACAAAGAAACACCACCCTGGGTCATGCTGTGTGAAGCACAGGGACACTCCTGGGACATTTAGCCAAACAACTGCCCGGACAACACTCCCAGCCATCCTGTCAGCACAGGCAGCCCACCCCACAGGGAAGCAGAGTCAAAAGGAAGGAAGTATGGGCATGCTGGGAAGGGGGGTGGAGGCAATAGCATGATGGGAGTTGTAGGCACAGATATTGCTCACCCTCACAATTGGCCCATCAACACCACACTCAACCATGCTCACATCACAGGGAGTGGAAAAGGACTCACAAGATGGCTGACACTGGCTACTGCTGTGGAGAGCACAAGGCCCTGCTGGCAACTGTGCAACAACCAACAGCAGGACACCACTGACTGACATCCTGAAAGACAACTTGCACTCCCTGCAATGGAAGCACAGTCCATGGTGGGATATCTGGCTGGGTGGGAAGGAGGAGCAGATGACAACCAAATACAACCAATGCAGACCATGTACACACCCCAACATTCACATAGAAATGCCCAAATAATGCAGGACAATGTGCTACACCAATATCAACCCCTGACTGTGACAACTTAGGACAATGCATTGTACAGGCCCGCATCCAGAGGCACAGTCACAACTGTCGGGTGTGTCAACCATTGATGCCTGCAGAAACATAACATACATTGTGTGTGTCTCCCAAAAACAGGTGATGATGGGGACACAGCAGCAGATGCTGAGGAGTCCTCGTCCCAGGCTCAAGAGGATACGGAGCTCACTGGTGTGGAACAGCCTCTGCCCTCCTCGGATGAAGAAGACTTACCTGGCACCTCCGGAGCAAGTCATCATGCAGCACCAGCAGGACCACCAGCTGCACCCCTGCACCCACCCCTCCAATGACTGTCAACACACATACCACCCCTGCCGACATGGACAGACCAAGGAGCAGCACCACCACCAGCACAGGGACCCTGGACCAACGTGGGGCCATGGACACCACCACCACCAACAACCCACAAGGTGGCCCAGGGTCACCTGTGCCTGCCACCTCAGGTACTGCACGTGTCGCCAGGGGTGGTGGGAGGGGTGGGAGACATAGGTCGCTGCTCACAGAGGGGTCTGGACTGCATGATGACCCACAACTGGCACGCACAGCCGATGCGTACCAGTCCAGCACCGGAGAGTTCAGCCAGGTAGTGGGGCTCCTCAGGGACATTAAACAGCAGCAGGCTGCCCATCATGCCCGCTTGGACTCACACATGTCCCGCGTGGAGTCCAAGTGGGACACACTGCAAGAGATGACGACGGTGCATAGGGACATATTACAATGCCTCCGCCAGATGAGCAGCAACCAGTCAACACCTCCCTGTGTGCCCACAACATCTGCTGCTGAAACAACTGCAACTGCCACAGGGAGGCAGGATGACTCTGGCGGAGAGTCCCCTGCACCGCAGCAGCCTGCACTTGAGGGTCCCCCCCAAAGAAGAGGGGCCGTCCGAGGAGGGGCAAGTGAGAGGCCGATGGCCATGTGCAACCCCCAGGAAGCCAAAACCTGTTCTGGAGAATAACCTTTGTGCGCAAACTGTTCACCCTGTTGACTGCAACACAACTCTCCCACATGACATGGGGAGCTCAAGTTGGACCAATGTCTCTGATTACTGTGGACTTTACTCTGGACATTTCTGCTACCAGGACTTCCAAATTATCTAGGAACTTTGGATCACAATCACAATGTACAGCACCCAACAACCTGTGCACTATACTCACACATGTATGTCAATAAACTCACTTATACACCATACTTGCCTCTGTTGTGATTCCTATGTTGTCTCAGAAGTTGCGATGATGATCGGGGAAATGACACTGTGCATGCTAACTGCTACAGCAAGTACAACACCGGCATGTGAGTCATGGCGACTTCACACATATGGGGGAGGCACACCACCAGGGCTACACAACACATACACACCATGGACATCTGACTCATCGCCTAGACTGGTGTTGCCAGGAAATACGTTGCATTGCACAGACCCAACACCTATTCACAGTCTGTGTTAACTAGCCCACTGGTGCAGTAAGCAAATGTCAGTCAGATGTGTGACCACAGACAACGCACATCACAAAGTGAAGCACAGGTTTATTACACATTTGCAACATGTTGTAACCACCACAGATGCAAGGTAATCCCACCTGGCAGCGGGCACACAGTCAACAAGTGTAGAAGGAAGGAAGTCCATGGGTGTGGTGCACATCACCTGTAGGGACACAACAGCTACCACCCGGGAAGTCGAATCACGGTGTTGGGGATCACAGTTGACCAAACGACTCTGAAAGTACCCTGTGAAGGACAGAAATGACACACAGTCAAAAGTACTGAAGAACAGGACAGAACTGCAATACTCATGCACAATACATGTTACAAGATACCCACCCAGAACCAAGTTAGCATGTCAACACTGTTGGGGAGTACAGACTACCTGCAAGGACACATCGCTACACGCATACAGACATGTAGCCCATGGACACACTCAAACAGCACCAGAGCACCACCAACACATATCATGCAAACTCACATCATTGACATGCCATCTCTGGATACTCACATTCAGCTGAAGAAGTTGGTGATGAGCTGTGTGCGGACATCACCCTCAACATCATCATCATCATCACTGGCATCGTGGTCCAGGCCAGGATCCTCCACAGGTGGCGGACGTTGGTCATCGTCATCCAGGATGAGAGGCAACTCCTTCCGCACTGCCAGGTTGTGGAGCATGCAGCAGACGATGATAATCTTGCACACCTTTGCTGGGGCATATGGGAGGGACCCTCCTGTCTTGTCGAGGCAGCGGAAGCGGCTCTTCAGGAGACCAAATGTCCGCTCAATCACTCTCCTGGTCCGACCATGTGCCTCATTGTAGCGCATCTGGGCTGGTGTCACAGGGTTCCTGAGGGGCGTCAGCAACCACGGCATGTTGGGGTATCCGGAGTCACCTACATACAGACAATTGCACATTAGCAGAGTTGGAAAAGAGGGTGGAACACTACATAGCAGAACACACACAATGGTACAAAGTCAGTACACACCTACAAGCCAGGCACGCTGGTTCCGCATCTGTGCCATCATCCTCGGGATGCGACTACTCCTCATCACGTAGGCATCGTGTGCAGAACCAGGGAAACGGGCACACACGTGTGTGATGCTCATATCTGCAAGACAGACCACCAGTGCATTGACCGAGTGGTAGTGTTTGCGGTTACGGTAGGCCTGCTCTTGGGCCTGTGGTGGTACCAAAGCCACATGTGTCCCATCAATGGAGCCAATGACATGCGGCATCCTCCCCAGGGCATAGAAGTCACTCTTCACGCCAGTGAGTCGTTGGAGTCTAGGGAAATAGATGTACTGGTTCAGGTATATCAACATAGCCTCCAAAACATCCCGGAGCACACGGCTGAACATGGTCTGTGACATCCCACCAGCAGTCGCCAGAGTGTGTTGAAAGGTACCAGTGGCAAAGAAGTGTAGGGCTGCCATCACCTTCACCTTGGGGGTCAGCGCTGTAGGGTACGGACGGCCAGGTTGCAAATGTGGTGCCAAGCGCACTGCCAAATCCTCAATCAGCTGCCTGGTGAAGCGGTACCGTCGGATGCTGTCACGTTCCACCATCGTTGCCAGGTCAGGGAATGGTCTATGGACAGCTGGTGCCCTGCAGTGCATAGGTGAAGAAAGCAAGATTGTCAGTCACCCCACATATGTGGCATTGAACACACTCAACATCACATGATACATCATAATGAGGCACAAGTACATGATGTGTGCAGTTCCGTACGGATATGTATGGCACATACATGGCCAATATCTAACATCACAGTCCAACAAGTGGCATCAATAAGTCCCAGGTCGTGCCATTGGATACCATGAGGCCGTGTCCCAGTTCCCATCTCCTGCTGCCAAATAACAAACACACGCCACAGTGACATGTGAGGACTGATGTGCCCCAGGCATCACAGCTCAACGACAGGTAGATTCCCAGGGACCCTGTATTGCCACATGGACACTGGCATGACATGGTGTATCATGTATACACCACAGCAAAACAACCATGAGCCCCACAGGTAGTGGTCCCTGTTGCCTCGGCAGGACAGACATGGACGTCTGTGACACACACACGCACAACATCAAAGTCCATGCACAAACAACGTGGATGTGGAGACTGCCTCCCATTGTGCACATGAAATCAGAGACATTGTAATCACAACATGCACACAGACTGTGGAGGACTATCACCATTGTGCCAATGGGTCACCCTGGGTTGAACATAACGTCCCACATGGGACTCATGGGGTATGTGACATGACATACACATACACCACCGTGAACTGTGACCATGCCACATGCTCAGATATGAACAGTTGCACATCACAGTGGTCATGTACACGAAACACCAAGGATTCTGTCCCCATAAACACGTGCACAGCCTGGGGGTGGCTGCCCCCAAGTGACACCCACAGAACAACATGTTCACCCCCATACACGGAATAGGTAATGCAGCCTTACATGCCCTAGGATGCAGTTTGGACAGGCTGTGGTGTTGTAGGTGTGCCCCTCACTGCCTGGGAAGTATATGTGGCTGGCATATGTTCACCTGTGACAGGCATGGTGACATATGCCAGTGACTTGTACAGGGATGCGTTGGACAGCAATGGACCGATCAGTGCGCACACATTGGCCATTGCATTCAATGTGCGCTGGTACGCGTTGTATTGGCAATACGCCTTGGACAGCAATGGACCGATCAGTGCGCACACATTGGCCATTGCATTCAATGTGCGCTGGTACGCGTTGTATTGGCAATACGCGTTGGACATCAATGGACCGATCAGTGCGCACACATTGGCCATTGCATTCAATGTGCGCTGGTATGCGTTGTATTGGCAATACACCTTGGACAGCAATGGACCGATCAGTGCGCACACATTGGCCATTGCATTCAATGTGCGCTGGTACGCGTTGTATTGGCAATACGCGTTGGACAGCAATGGACCGATCAGTGAGCACACATTGGCCATTGCATTCAATGTGCGATGGTACGCGTTCGATTGGCAATACACGTTGGACAGCAATGGACCGATCAGTGTGCACACATTGGCCATTGCATTCAATGTGCGCTGGTACGCGTTGTATTGGCAATACGCGTTGGACAGCAATGGACCAATCAGTGCGCACACATTGGGCATTGCATTCAATGTGCGCTGGTGCAGCGTTGTATTGGCAATACGCCTTGGACAGCAATGGACCGATCAGTGCGCACACATTGGCCATTGCATTCAATGTGCGCTGATGCAGCGTTGTATTGGCAATACGGCGTTGGACAGCAATGGACCGATCAGTGCGCACACATTGGCCATTGCATTCAATGTGCGCTGGTATGCGCGTTGTATTGGCAATACGCGTTGGACAGCAATGGACCGATCAGTGCGCACACATTGGCCATTGCATTCAATGTGTGCGGGTACGCGTTGTATCCTATGTACGCGTTGAACAGCAATGGTCCGATCGGTGTTCCCGGCCGGCCCATTGCATTCAATGTGTGCGGGTGCAGCGTTGTATCCCATGTACGCGTTGAACAGCAATGGTCCGATCGGTGTTCCCGGCTGGCCCATTGCATTCAATGTGTGCGGGTACGCGTTGTATCCCATGTACGCGTTGAACAGCAATGGTCCGATCGGTGTTCCCGGCCGGCCCATTGCATTCAATGTGTGCGGGTACGCGTTGTATCCCATGTACGCGTTGAACAGCAATGGTCCGATCGGTGTTCCCGGCCGGCCCATTGCATTCAATGTGTGCGTGGTACAGCGTTGTATCCTATGTACGCGTTGAACAGCAATGGTCCGATCGGTGTTCCCGGCCGGCCCATTGCATTCAATGTGCGCGGTACGCGTTGTATCCTATGTACGCGTTGAACAGCAATGGTCCGATCGGTGTTCCCGGCCGGCCCATTGCATTCAATGTGTGCGGGTACGCGTTGTATCCTATGTACGCGTTGAACAGCAATGGTCCGATCGGTGTTCCCGGCCGGCCCATTGCATTCAATGTGTGCGGGTACGCGTTGTATCCTATGTACGCGTTGAACAGCAATGGTCCGATCGGTGTTCCCGGCCGGCCCATTGCATTCAATGTGTGCGGGTACGCGTTAGTATCCTATGTACGCGTTGAACAGCAATGGTCCGATCGGTGTTCCCGGCCGGCCCATTGCATTCAATGTGTGCGGGTACGCGTTGTATCCCATGTACGCGTTGAACAGCATGGTACATGGGATACAACGCCAATGGGTGCGATCGGTGCGCACCCATTGGCTATGGCCTGGCCTGGCAACGGACGCGTTTTCAAAATTTGAACGAGTCTGATGCTGTAAATTCAGTTGGTCACCCACAACAATGTTGCAATTTCATGGGTGTCATGAAGTTGAACATTTGAAGGATGCTGGGGGCGTGTGTAAGTGGTGCAATTCCATGGATTGGCCAGATTCAGATGATGCAAACGACTTGGACCTATCACTTTGGACACATGGGACAGTATCTGCCTCTGCAGCACACATATAATGCTGGCTGTTCCCCTGAGAGCTCACTTGCCTGCACTACATGCTCCAGGACGACATCTGCCACTACACTGCTGCTGTTTCTGCACCCTCTGGACCCTGCAATGGCACGTACTGTGGAGAGAGCCCCAGCCTTCAGCACTGAGGAGAACCAGGCCCTGCTGGATGGCCTCCTTCCACAGTACAGCAAGCTGTATGGGAAAGCAGGGGAGCAGGTGAGTGTTCTGTCCACTGCCTTTCTAAATGTGCATGTTGTCTGACTAGCAAGGCTAACAGTCTGCACGCCACTGGCTAGCAGGCTCACTGAGTAGTTGTCACCCCCATAGTGTGTAGTTACATGCACTGGACAGGTATAGTGCAGTGACAGTGCATTTAAACAAGGTTTTACTTCCCAGGCAATGATACCATGTAGTAACTGCTGGCATACTGTCCATGGCCATCGTTGCACTGCCTGTGTACATCATATGCCCCTGTGATTGAGACATGTATATCCAACTGTGTAATGCACGGTTATGTTGCATGTGTAGTTATGGCATTCTCACTTTGTTATCCTCACAGATTGATGCCCACCAGAAGCAGAAGATATGGCTGACCATCGTCCGGGCAGTGAGATCCGTGGGGGTCTATAAGCGCCGGATCCGCAACTGCCAGAAGAGGTGGCAGGACCTTCGGGGCTGGACCCGGAGGATCGCACGGGTCCAGCTGAAGCTGTCGCCTCCTCGCAGGAGGGGCGGACACCGGACCCTGACCCCCACATGCTGAGGATCCTGGCGGTGGTCTTCCCTGATCTGGATGGGCAGCTGAAGGCCAGAGAGCAGCAAGGAGGGGGTGAGTCCATGTCTGCATTGTGAACTATGTCTGCCATGCTATGTGCCCTCCTCTGGCCTGGTTAAACTTCCACAGTACATCAGTCTTGTGGTCCAGGACCCATGTCCCTCTATTGTGCACTGCCCACTCCTCATCTGATACCCAGGTGTGGCCCTTACAGTCAGGGTATTGTGTCACTTGGGTACTGTGTCCTTGCAGTTTGCTTGACTCAAGGTGGGGGACAGCATCTGTTTCCCTGACTCTGTGGTGGGCATCATGGGTGGGTCCATTGCTTACACATTGCCTGTGTTCTGACATGTGTTCTGCGTGTCATTTTGATATGTGGCCCAATTGCTGAGCTGATCCACCACATGTGCCTGGGGTATCTGGCACACACCCATGCTGCGGGTGGGAACAATGTTTGTGCCCCAGGAGTGTGTATATAACGTGTGTCACACATACTTAGCCAGCTGCCTACTGTCCAGGGCTCATCCCTCATTCATGTGGGACAGGACAGTCATGCCTACTCCAGGCCATACAATACACTCTGTACTCCCACTGCCGTGTATCAGCTGACACGTTTTGCTCAGTGATTTGTCCCCTCAGGTGTCTGCCTCTGTGTCAGTGTGCTGTGGCTTCGTTGTCAGGTCTGCTGGGGTGTTCCTCGGTTGGGGCTCCGCATGCCACCGGAGATGTGACCATAGGAGATGATACATGTGTGACACATAGGTGTTTGATCACCTGACCGTGCAGACTGGGGTATGCGAATATGAGGTTCAGGCAGCTGTTTCCCATTCACAGCAGATTGTGATGTGCTCAGGTGCAGAGGGTAGTGTTACAGGTCTCCCATATGTCCAATGGGTATGACCTGGACAGATGAGGGTACAGATGATGTGGTGTGTGGGGGATGTACATGTGCACTTGTTCAGCTCCAGGACTTGCATTCCCCATGATCTACTATTGTGACACAGTGCAGAGTGTTGTTGTCTGGCTGCCCTGCCCATGTGACTGGAGACAGTGATGTATGACTTAGCAGGCATGGCTGTGCCATGGCATGTGACTTCCTATTAGTGATCCTGCAGGGGAGTGACATGTGCTACATGCACACCATTGTGGCAATGGCTATCAGGACATGGGTGCATCATGGTGTCTGTCGCTGGTATGCATCACATGCATTTCCTATTTGACTCTGGGCATCCCTTTCATCCGGACACCTGCACTGACTCAGTGGCAAGAGTTGTGATGTGTGCATGTCCACATGCTTCACCGGGTTCACTGCACTGTCCAAATACTGTGTAGGTGGTGCATGTGTCCACACTGGGGTATTGCCATCCAACAGACACCAGACAGATGGGTGCAAGGCCAGGTGGGATGTGAGTGCCATGGTTGACCATCAGACTGACAATTGACTTCTCCTGTTCTGTTTGTGCAGTTTTAGCAATGTTCAACTAAGGATGCCAGGGCTTGCTCTGTAATGTGCTGTACTTACTGTGGTGTGTGCGTTCGGTGCAGGTGACTGATGTCTGTCTGTTTCCCTATTGATTGCAGATACATCCACGGCCACAGGAGGGGACAGCTCCACGGACCAGGAGGAGCCGCAGAGCCAGACTGGGTCAGCAGCCGAGGAGTGGTCGGAGGGACCCAGTGGCACGGAGGGCGAGGGGAGCCACACCGAGGAGTCCTCAGCACCATCCACCTCAGCTGAGGACCAGAGCAACTCGGACGATGACTCCCTTATGGAGGCGGGTGTCAGCAGCCACCACACCCCAGCTAGTGTTGCTGTCCCCGCCACCACCACCACCACCACCGCCCTCCCGTCGGCTCCCATTCCCGAGGTCCGTGGAGGCTCCCATGTTCGGGAGCGTGTCTCCTTCGGGCCAGGCACCGCACCCCCTGCCCCTGTGTCCCCTGCTGCCCTGAGTGAGGAGTCTGTGTACCTCCTCCGCCAGCTCCATGTAGGACAGACAGCGATGCTGAGTGTCCTCCATGCACACACCAGTCTGTTGACTCAGCTGGTGTCATTCATGGAGGGCATCTCATCGGGCATGTCTGACCTACAGAGGGGCAATAGGTCCATGGACTCCTCCCTGACGGCAGCAGTGTCCCTCCTCCGACAGTCCCTCACCCCTCCTGCCTCTGCCCCATCCACACTCCCCAGCACCTTACCCGTCCCAAGCACACACACACTGCCACAGGCACACACCAGCACAGACACATGCAGCACACGGACACACACGCCACAAACAAGACGCACACGCACGCACCGTCAGGGGACTGCAACCACACTCACAGGGGATGGGGCACAGGCACAAACACACGCATCCACAAGCACTGCGCAGTCCTCAGTTGCCTCTCCCTCCAAAGACCCCTCCCTTGCCTCACCTGCAACCCCAAAGACACAGCGGCTCTTCCTCTGTGACCTTGGCCTCTCCCCCTCCGACCCAGCTGATCCAGCATTCAGGGGGAAGAGGAAGCCCACCCACACGGAGCGGAGTGCCCCTGGCCCCCGGACACCATCCCCCAGGCGCAGACCGACTGAGGCCCCCACCCGCAAGTCCCCCGGTCCCGGAAGAGCAAGACCCCGCCGCCGCCCTGCAGCTCAGGCACCAAGTCTCCTTCCTCCATCCCTCAGGCCCCCACTCCACAGGTGCCCCCACCACACCCTGCCCCAGGTTCCCCCACCCACAGATACACCATCCCCAGAAGGGTCAGGCCTTCTCCCCCTGCCACTTGCTCTTCCGGCCCCACACCCCCGCTGCGCTTGTCTGTACCACTGATGTGGTGAGGGTGTCCTCCCCTCTGTCCTGCCCACCTTACCTGATCCCCATTCTCCTCCCCTGGAGGTGGGCACTGCAGTGGAGTCCACTATCACCCTGTCTGACTTGGGCGCTGCAGTGGCGGACCTGTCCACTCCATCTGCAGGGTCCACTGCAGTTGTGCCGGCACCCACAACATCTGAGTCATGCCCCCCAGTTGTGCCGGCACACACCATGTCAGACACCTCCACTGCAGTTGTCAGTGGCTCTCCAGCACCCACCACCCCTTCCCTGCCTCCTCCTGGTGAGCCCTGATCCTGTCCCTGCGGTGCCTGGCCTGCCCCCCGTATGCCCCTCCTAGGGGATTGTCCCCGGTTGTGATCAGTGCAGGCATGCGTAGGGTGACATCTGCCACTGTCACCCTGTATAGACTTCCTTGATGGACTGGCCATTGGCCTTTGTTGATACCTTACAGTTCTTCCAAGTTTTGAACCCACATGCTGAATAAAGCAACTTTCTGTTCTCTAGTGCTTTTACTTCTGATGTACATGATGTTGATGACGCTAACCATGCCCTTGCTGCAGTGATGGTGATATTTGGACTCATGAAAATGAAGTGTTACTGTGCAGGAACCCATGTGTTCCAGGGGGACAGTGTCCTATCCTGTGGTGAATCCATGTCGTCCTTAGCAGCATCTGAGGGTGTCATGTTTTCAATATTTGGCAATGGGATTTCCTACTTACATTAGCAATGTCACATCTGTGGGTTCCACCCATGCACATCTGTTGTGTTTGCCATTGTTCAATTAGTCTAGTTCCCTGACCGTGTGGCCATCTCCACTGGACATGCAGGTTTGGGCATCAATGGGGAAGGACTCATCTGTGTTGTCAGTGCAACTTGCTATACATGTGTGTTGGATCTGTGCTGTTGATTTCGTTGACATTCCCATGACCAGGCTGATGTGACGGGAGCCTTCATTTGGTGCTAATTGTTGACTGTGTGACCAAGTGTTCTGCTGACATGATGGAGCCCTACTGATGTAACATATGGCACAGCTTTCCTCACACAGGAGTGGAGTCCCCTCATGGCAGTGTGTACTCCTGTGACATCTCGTGCGCCCAAGGTGTGTGTTGTATGAGCATGTGTGTGTGTTCACTTCCATGTTGCTGTGCATGCTGGGATCCCTAGTGATGTTCCTGTTTGTGATGCTTGCTGAGTTGAGCTATGTTCCCCCAAAGTCTTCTCCCTGGGTTCTCTGTGATGTGGGTGCATGGCACATTACTGGTCATCAGGGTGTCACCCATAGGTGTGTTTGCTGTCAGGGCTGAGTTTGTGGGCAGACGCTGATGTGTCACAGTCAGGATTCCCCTTTGCACTTGTTGTTTACACCTGTCATGTGATTTCTGGTTTGTGTTAGCTTTCATTGGTTGTGACACGTTGTGTGTGTGACTGCTGGCACTCCTCAGGGCTGCAATGTTGGTAGTTGTCTATGTGTGTTCTTTGTGGGTGACCTTGGCTTCTTCATAGGTGTGTGACTGTGGCTGGGATCCCATTGGTTGGTGTGGTATTGCCGTCATGTCCATGTACAGCGTAGTGTGCAGTGTGTCAGACATTCAGGAGTCTGGTAGAGTGGCCATGTGTGATGTGTTTCTGCACCTTGGTTCCCACCACCCCCCTGGGATTGTCATGGGTGCATGTGCAATGTCACCAGTGCATGTGAGCTTCACTGCTGCACATTGTTGGAGGTCGAGGTGTGTGGTGTTGAGTGTGTGCAGATGAGAGTTGTTGCCCGGCTAGACCCCTGCCTCCATGTTGGCCTTGGCTGACAGGCCGTGCTGGTTGATTTGTGCTTGTGTAGGTGTGATGGTAGTTTGTTGCTCAGGACACATGACTGTGGTTCACAGTGTGAACGACATCTAGCTTTGTCATCACAGTGGGATTGTAATGCAGCCCAGGGTCACCACATTGTGGGGGCCCTGGGTGTGGTGCTGTGGTGTCTGTGTGTCTTGCTGTGTCAGTTGCTGTTCCTACATGCTTGTGTGACATGTGTGATTTCTGCTCCCTCTCATCTGACAATGCCTGATTGCCCACATAGGGGATTTGGATCCATGAGTTACCTTTGTGTGGCACTGTATGCACATCTGTGTAATTGGTATTCAGGCCTCCTCATGTGTTGTGTGGTTGCCTGGGGACACTGGTACCCCCCTCACCTGTTGTGTTTGATGTGCAGTGTGGGTCTGCCTGTTTGTGTATGTGCATCGGCACCACTGCATTGGCATATCTTAGGTGTGCCATTGGCTGTATGTTGTTTGGTGTGTTTGCCCTGCTGTCCCTGGGACTCCTAGGTCATCAGTCAGCACAATGATCATTGTGTGTGTGTCCCATTGCTGCCATGGTATGGTATCTGTTCACCTCCCTTCTACAGTCTCCACTGGGTATCTGAATTTGTGTGCCCATTGGTGCAAATATGTGGGTCTGCATTCTGATGGTCACTTCTGTCATTGTGTCATTGATGAATGTTGACAGTGTCAGCCCCCATGGGTGATGTTTGTCTGCACATGGCCAAAGGTATGTCTTGTTTGCACTGCACTGTTTGCCTCCCCATTCTATGTTGCTATGGGACACAAGCACTACTTTGCCACTGATGTGTTTGTTGTTCTGTGACCAGGAATCATCCATGCAGTTTGGCAGTTGCAGCTTATTCTTTGTCAACACATACATTTGGGTCACTGTGATGATGGGGTTTGGACCCCATTGCCACAATGTTCAATATGTGCTTCAGCTATGGACCCCACACTCACATTTTGGTCACTGTGATGATGGGGGTTTGGACCCCACTGCCACAATGTTCAATATGTGCTTCAGCTATGGACCCACACTTACATTTTGGGCACTGTGATGATGGGGTTTGGACCCCATTGCCACAATGTTCAATATGTGCTTTAGCTATGGACCCCACACTCACATTTTGGTCACTGTGATGATGGGGGTTTGGACCCCACTGCCACAATGTTCAATATGTGCTTCAGCTATGGACCCCACACTTACATTTTGGGCACTGTGATGATGGGGGTTTGGACCCCATTGCCATAATGGTCATGGCCTGCTTGCATTGTGGGTGCCACACACATTTATGTGTGGCACTTGTGATAGGGGGTCACATTGTATGTCCACAGTCCTGTTCGGTGTTGTAGGCATTTGACACAGTCTACACACGCTTGTCATGGTGTTGGGGGGGATGTCTTTGTGTTGCATTCTTTCTGCTGGTGTGTGCTTCTTGTGGCATGTATTTGCCATCCTGTGAGTGGGGGTGTTGGTGGTGGTAGGCATCCAGCCCCCATGGGTAGAGGTGGTAGTAGTGACAGGCATCCAGCCCCCATGGGTAGAGGTGGTAGTAGTGGTAGGCACCTGGCACCCCAATGGGTAGAGGTGGTAGTAGTGGTAGGCACCTGGCACCCCTGAGTATGGGTGGTAGTAGTGGTAGGCACCTGGCACCCCCATGGGAAGAGGTGGTAGTAGTGGTAGGCACCTGGCACCCCTGGGTATGGGTGGTAGTAGTGGTAGGCACCTGGCACCCCCATGGGTAGAGGTGGTAGTAGTGGTAGGCACCTGGCACCCCTGGGTAGGGTGGTAGTAGTGGTAGGCACCTGGCACCCCCATGGGTAGAGGTGGTAGTAGTGGTAGGCACCTGGCACCCCCTGGGTAAGGGTGGTAGTAGTGACAGGCATCCAGCCCCCATGGGTAGAGGTGGTAGTAGTGGTAGGCACCTGGCACCCCCTGGGTAAGGGTGGTAGTAGTGACAGGCATCCAGCCCCCATGGGTAGAGGTGGTAGTAGTGGTAGGCACCTGGCACCCCCTGGGTATGGGTGGTAGTAGTGGTAGGCACCTGGCACCCCCTGGGTAGAGGTGACAGTAGTGGTAGGCACCTGGCACCCCCTGGGTAAGGATGGTAGTAGTGACAGGCATCCAGCCCCCCATGGGTAGAGGTGGTAGTAGTGGTAGGCACCTGGCACCCCCATGGGTAGAGGTGGTAGTAGTGGTAGGCACCTGGCACCCCTGGGTATGGGTGGTGGTAGTGGTAGGCACCTGGCACCCCATGGGTAGAGGTGGTAGTAGTGGTGGGCACCTGGCACCCCTGGGTATGGGTGGTAGTAGTGGTAGGCACCTGGCACCCCCTGGGTAGAGGTGGCAGTAGTGGTAGGCACCTGGCACCCCCTGGGTAGGGGTGGTAGTAGTGACCCGCATCCAGCCCCCATGGGTAGAGGTGGTAGTAGTGGTAGGCACCTGGCACCCCCTGGGTAGAGGTGGTAGTAGTGGTGGGCATCTGGCACCCCCTGGGTAGAGGTGGCAGTAGTGGTGAGGCACCTGGCACCCCTGAGTATGGGTGGTAGTAGTGGTAGGCACCTGGCACCCCCATGGATAGAGGTGGTAGTAGTGGTAGGCACCTGGCACCCCTGGGTAGAGGTGGTAGTAGTGGTAGGCACCTGGCACCCCCATGGGTAGAGGTGGTAGTAGTGGTAGGCACCTGGCACCCCTGGGTAAGGGTGGTAGTAGTGACAGGCATCCAGCCCCCATGGGTAGAGGTGGTAGTAGTGGTAGGCACCTGGCACCCCTGGGTATGGGTGGTAGTAGTGGTAGGCATCCAGCCCCCATGGGTAGAGGTGGTAGTAGTGGTGGGCACCTGGCACCCCCATGGGTAGAGGTGGTAGTAGTGGTAGGCACCTGGCACCCCTGGGTAAGGGTGGTAGTAGTGACAGGCATCCAGCCCCCCATGGGTAGAGGTGGTAGTAGTGGTAGGCACCTGGCACCCCCTGGGTATGGGTGGTAGTAGTGGTAGGCACCTGGCACCCCCATGGGTAGAGGTGGTAGTAGTGGTAGGCACCTGGCACCCCTGGGTATGGGTGGTAGTAGTGGTAGGCACCTGGCACCCCTGGGTAGAGGTGGCAGTAGTGGTAGGCACCTGGCACCCCTGGGTAAGGGTGGTAGTAGTGACAGGCATCCAGCCCCCCATGGGTAGAGGTGGTAGTAGTGGTAGGCACCTGGCACCCCCTGGGTAGAGGTGGTAGTAGTGGTGGGCATTTGGCACCCCCTGGGTAGAGGTGGCAGTAGTGGTAGGCACCTGGCACCCCCTGGGTATGGGTGGTAGTAGTGGTAGGCACCTGGCACCCCCATGTGTAGAGGTGGTAGTAGTGGTAGGCACCTGGCACCCCTGGTTAGAGGTGGCAGTAGTGGTAGGCACCTGGCACCCCTGGGTAGAGGTGGCAGTAGTGGTAGGCACCTGGCACCCCCATGGGTAGAGGTGGTAGTAGTGGTAGGCACCTGGCACCCCTGGGTAAGGGTGGTAGTAGTGACAGGCATCCAGCCCCGCATGGGTAGAGGTGGTAGTAGTGGTAGGCACCTGGCACCCCCTGGGTATGGGTGGTAGTAGTGGTAGGCACCTGGCACCCCCATGGGTAGAGGTGGTAGTAGTGGTAGGCACCTGGCACCCCTGGGTATGGGTGGTAGTAGTGGTGGGCACCTGGCACCCCCTGGGTAGAGGTGGCAGTAGTGGAAGGCACCTGGCACCCCTGGGTAGGGTGGTAGTAGTGACAGGCATCCAGCCCCCATGGGTAGAGGTGGTAGTAGTGGTAGGCACCTGGCACCCCTGGGTAAGGGTGGTAGTAGTGACAGGCATCCAGCCCCCCATGGGTAGAGGTGGTAGTAGTGGTAGGCACCTGGCACCCCCTGGGTATGGGTGGTAGTAGTGGTAGGCACCTGGCACCCCTGGGTAGAGGTGACAGTAGTGGTAGGCACCTGGCACCCCCTGGGTAAGGATGGTAGTAGTGACAGGCATCCAGCCCCCATGGGTAGAGGTGGTAGTAGTGGTAGGCACCTGGCACCCCCATGGGTAGAGGTGGTAGTAGTGGTAGGCACCTGGCACCCCTGGGTAAGGGTGGTAGTAGTGACAGGCATCCAGCCCCCCATGGGTAGAGGTGGTAGTAGTGGTAGGCACCTGGCACCCCTGGGTATGGGTGGTAGTAGTGGTAGGCACCTGGCACCCCATGGGTAGAGGTGGTAGTAGTGGTAGGCACCTGGCACCCCCTGGGTAGGGGTGGTAGTAGTGACAGGCATCCAGCCCCCATGGGTAGAGGTGGTAGTAGTGGTAGGCACCTGGCACCCCCATGGGTAGAGGTGGTAGTAGTGGTAGGCACCTGGCACCCCCTGGGTAAGGGTGGTAGTAGTGACAGGCATCCAGCCACCCATGGGTAGAGGTGGTAGTAGTGGTAGGCACCTGGCACCCCCATGGGTAGAGGTGGTAGTAGTGGTAGGTACCTGGCACCCCCATGGGTAGGGGTGGTAGTAGTGACAGGCATCCAGGCCCCTATGTGTATATGTGGCATTGGTGATGGGCATCCCGCCCCTATGGTGCTGCTGTTTCTGGAGTAAGTAATTTCTGCATCCCTGTGTGTGTGTGTGAAATGTCGGGTACGTGTAGTTTGTGTTTGTGGTTGGTGTCTGACCTACCTTCTGCGCCGTACGCGTCCGTGCCTGTTCCGGTAGTAGATGTAGAATATTGGTAGGATCGGAACGATGGGATTCATTGTTGGTTCGTCTCGTTCGTCTTTGTCGTTGCTTCGCCTCGTCCTCGTCGCTTGCGTGTTCGTCTCGTAGCCGTGGATCGTGTTCTGGCGCGAATCGGAGCTTATGTGCGCCTCTCCCGGATGCTTTGACGTGCCGTGCGTAGCGGCGGGTTCGGCGCGTACGGGAAGCGCAGTCGTACTTGTCCCGGCCGGACGGGGCTGCTTTTTGGCTTCCGGGCGACTCGTATCTGCGTTTACGGATCCGGCTCGGTCGGGGATCAGGACCTGGATTGGGTGAGTACGACTGGGTCGGAATCTGTGCTGTTGTGCGCATCGTACTTGTTCGTTCGGATTCATGTGCGGATCGGTCGGGAAACAGGCATTCGCATGGCTTTTTTCCCGACCGAATGGCGTTGGGTGCGTCTCCGACCAAGATCGGAATCGACCCCTATGTTGTAATGGTACCGTGTTGTGGAGACAGCGTTGTAAACACTGTTTCCCCTACCTTTCAGTAGTCAGTAAAATATTAATGTTTTGTGACTGGATTTTAAACACAAAACGAATACACCTCAATCGAAATCGCTATTCGGAAAGGACGCCCTAAACACGCCCATTTCAAATATGGATTCGATATGTAGTCGTAAATTGCGATTTGGTAACATGTGACTGAATGGCAATTTTTGTTTGGTACATACACAAAGCAAGTTTTGCAGTTGCAAATGGTCCAATTTTGCGAATCGGACCCTGTGCACTGAAAAAAACCCATCAGTACATCTGGGGCCAGATGTACGACCCTTCCATTTTGTGAGTCACAAATTGCTTCGTTTTGCGACTCTCAATTTGCGACCTGCAATATGGAATGTACTGCAGTGTCTCAGACACTGTTTGCGATTCCCAATGGGGTCGCAAACGACCTGCCTCATTAATATTCCTGAGGTAGGTCACAATTTGCGGCCCCATTGGGAGTGGCCAGCACTTACAGGAATGGTGGCCTGCTGGGGTCAGCAGACCACCATGTCTGTGACTGATTTTTAAATGAAGGAGTTTTTTTTTAAATGCAGCCCATTTTACTTAAGGGAAAATGGGATGCATTTAAAAAAGAAAAATGAATTGTTTCAGTTTCACTTTTTAAGAGTAGGCAGTGGTCTGTGGGACTACTGCTGCTCTTAAAAAATATTTTCGCTGCCAGTAAGAAAGGGGAAGGGGTCTCCTGGGCACCCTTTCCCGTTTGCGAGTGTCTTACCACCTTTTTGAAATAGGTGGCAAACTGCGATTGTTTTGCAACCTCAATTGCGGTCGCAAAACAATCGTACATAGAAGTGCAACTTGCTATTTGGAAGGGACACCCTTGTCACACCCCTTCCTAATAGCGAGTCGCAAACCCTATTTTGCGAGTTGGCAATAGGTTGCCGACTCGCAAAATAGGGCTTGTACATTGCACAGACCTATTTTGCAGTCGCAAACATCCCGATTTCCCATTTGCAATCGCAAAAAAACGGTCATACATCTGGCCCCTGGTCCTTAATTTGCTGAGACTCTGAATTATACGTGATAAAAAGGTTTAGATTATGACTCACATGCTTGTAAGATAAATTATAAAAGCTAGACGAGTATATAAATAGTTCTGTATGCCCCTATGTTTCCTAGTTTGAAACAGAATTCGAAAGTAGTTAAAATGAAAAAGACATATATAGCAATACAGAATTGTGCAACGCCTTTCAAAAGCGATGTTTGGAACATGTTATATTAGAAAGAACCTTTGAATTCAACCTAAATCGACCTTCGCCAGAGATACCAGCAGGGATTTGGAGGGGAAATACAATATATTATTTCGAGAAAACTAATCCAAACCAAGTGGAAGGAGGCAGAAAGGCAATTCAGGCGTACGCCCAAACAATACCCACAGAAGGCAATGCACCAGCAGAAAAGGGGAGCCCACATGCTGCAGAAGGAAACAAAGCTCAGACAAATGCACAGGCTGAACAAAGCAAAGTAATTGTTTATGTTTTAAAAGCACTTACCTTATGTATTATGATTGTTATTATACTCAATTTATTACTAGTGCACGTTTATACAGAGACATTTATAAACATGTACACATGGTGGTACAAGGACACATTGACAGATGAACACAAACATTTTTTCAGCAGAGAAAGAATAAGAGGAAAGGCGCAGGTGTAAGACAAATTGAATGAGGAAAGTGGGATTTTTAGCAGTGAGTCAGAAGGAAGTAGCTGAGAGAAGAAATTAGAACAGGGTAGAAAAGGAGCAGAAAGGAAAATGTGACCATCGGGTGGGACAGAATTAATTTCAGGGAAAGAAGAGGGCTGTTAGATAGTGAGGCTTGAAGAGCAGATGAGATAGTAAGAGGTGAATATTAGGCTGTGCCTTTTTATGAATCAAGTGTAGGTTCATATTGGATATTTTAAATTTAAGAGTTGTATAAAGTGCTATTTTACTATGACAGTGCACACTGCTTAATTTGTAAAAACAAACTAAGTGCCAGGGCCCTCTTTAGGAGGCCATTGGAGCTTGCACCACCCATTGCCCCTGCCAGCGCTGCCAATGACAGTAAAACACACCTACTAACCATCAAACACTACAACTGTGACAATTCAGATTATTTCAGGCCCCCAAAGCTATAAGATTGGCTTGGGTGGCAGGTATTAGTAATTTTTAATGTAAATTTAATTAATAAACAACTGTTGGTGTGCTCATCTCTAAATTAGACAATCAGCGCCCCAATGTGGCGGACTATCATAAGTGCCGGTGTTGAGGTGCCGAACACCGAAACCACCGGCTCAAATGAAGCACAGACAGTGCATAATATATTTGCTTTACATTAGACCATGTAGCGTAAATATAGATTTCTAGGTGCAATATATTAAAGTACATTCAACATAATCGCTGCTTCCAAGTGTTTTTTTTAATCTAAGTCAAGGCATCACTCCCTACAGTTTCAGTATATTAGCCAAGACAATAAAAGTTAGAGTTCAGATATGTGGGTCTTCTGTGATGCAAGGCCTTACACGTCATCACTGTAAAAATCTAAAACTGAGCGCTGGATCTACCCAGAGCAGGCGAAGTGTTTAATACCTGTTTCTGTTTCTTGTTTTGAAATCTTCACGCTTTGATGGCCCCCTGTCTGTCTGCTTCTCAATCTGACAACTGCAGCATATTAGTAAGAGTATTTCTACTACCTTTCAAGAGGACGTTACAGTAATCTAGTTTTACAGACAAAAATCTAAAAATATGCCACAGAGTGTCTCTACTCCATTCTTCACAAACCAATCAATTAAAAAAATGCCACTTAATTACCATGTGATTTCCTGAATGCATCTAATTTGGTTCCCAGTTCTGTGCTTTTCGGCTTATAGAAGGGAGTGGTCTTGCAACACAGTCTGGGGTACTCCCTTTTCCTTATGCTGACAGTGTCTATAATCATAAGCACAGTCACAGAAAAATTGAGAACATATTTACTTTAGTTCATATTGAATTTGCCCAGAAAGGAGGTGCAATGTCTATTGATTATTGAGTTGCAACATTGTATAGGATCCCGCACAGTAACTGGATCTATATATTTGAAGGAATCAGGGAGATCCACCAGCCATAAGCTATTCCACAAGGCACTAGGGCTCATATTTACAAGCCGCTAATGCCACTGGAGAGTCACTTTTTCTGATGCTCCGCTGGCGTTGCTACACACCCCATATTTACAAGGTGGGGTTAAGCCACTTAACATGACTTAATGCCACCTTGTAAATATGCCCCTTTCTGTAGCAATCTGCTGCGGCAAAGGGGCGGGTCATGGGTGATGCTGTGGGCGTTCCACCGCAACACCCATTGCTATTTGCTGTAACCCATATATACAAGGATGGGGCGGCAACAACAACTGAGGCAAGGTAAAACCTCCTTTAAGGATTATTTATGTGGGGGAAGGTGTACCTTTCCTGCACATAAACACCGCAGCCTAGCAACATGGCGCTAGGGTGCCTGCACTGATGCTAGGCAGCTTTTTTAGCACCATCCCAAAGGGAAACGCAGGGATGCGCCGTAATTTTGTAAACACAGCACATTTCTGCGTTTTGAAAATGTCAGAGAACGGCGTTGCCAAATTTAGCATTACATCTCGCTCCGACATTTTAAAAGAGTTATCCCCCTAGGTTTCTGGTTGTTTCCATGGGATACACAGAATGATAATCCAACTGATTATAGATTAGATGCCTTTCTGCTTAATACATTGCTGTGGATTAATGCTGGAAAAAGATTCCAATGCTTTTGATTAAAATGACAGGTCTAACACAACTCTACACTTGCAAGAGTTAGGCTGATTAAAGTTGTTTATTGTTAACAGAGGCCACATCCTTGTTTGCTTCAGTCTTTTGGAATACTACCTTCACTCAGTGTGGTGAGTGAAGACGCAAATTTCTTTACCATGAGTTATATTTTGGACCGTGTGCAGTGATCAGCCGATGATCCCTCTAGTTTAGTCTACTTTAGACTTCATCAATGTTTTAAAGCCACTTTTTTTGTCAGATCTTTTCCACACATGCTATAATCTCATGTTCATCAAAAGATGCTTCTGGTATATTCTTCATTGTGTCTGGGAAACTGGACTGAACTTGCTAACTTGCTTTAAAAATCAGTGACCAAAATTCCCACATTACTTTATATAGCTCTTTATATGTCTTTTCATTGTCCTTTCTTTGTTTGGCTACCATCTTAGATATTAAAGTTACAATGTCATCTTGATATATTTTCAATTCATATCTATACATTTGAATACTTTTTACTATTTTACAATTTTAGCAAAGTCCTTTCTTCTCTTTTCATGGCTGCCTCTTTCAATGTATCTTTTTGCCTATTCATATCTTTATTTATATACATGCGCGACAAGACAGAAATACTGTATATTTAGACGGCAGATTAATAAGGAATATGGATAGCTTACGCCAGAGTAGGTGAGTGAGAAATTGTACAAGGAAAGTGTTCGTGGTGGAGAGACGGCAATAGTAGAGAACATTTGGATAACTAACACAGTAGAGTTTGACAAAACTCGTTACAGTACTAAATTGTGGAATTACTTCTTTGAAATGATAACTGTAAGTAGGACTCCTTTAAAAGAGACAATATCATCCCGTTGCACCAAGGCTGCGTTGTTCGCTGTCACCATAGGTCTTTCTGGGATCTCAGCCCTATTTATGTAGTTTGACATTTTTGCACCCCGTTTATTATATGTGTTTTGACAAGGAATCATATTCAGGAGTTGTACTTCTAAAAAACAAATTACTTCACCCAGCTGTGGAAGTCAGTCGATCATAAGCGACTGGTATTCAGACAGAATATCGAGTTGGAAATGTCAATTTACACAAATATCGAGTTGGAAATATCGTGACACAGAAATATCGACAGCAAGAATATTGTGGTCAAGAATATCGAATTTAAGGTAAGAAATATCGTTTTCAAAAATATAGAAGCCATTAATATCGTTTGCAAAAATATAGTTGTTTAAAATATCGATTTTTAAATTAGTGTTATGAATTTTAGTTAATATTTTAAATGTATGTGATGTATGTTTTTTGTGTAAGTATTGTTTATGTTTTTTAATATATGTGTTAAATTTTTAGTAGTTATCAATTTTATTTTAAGTAAATTTTGCATTTTTTAGTTCCAGTGCGAGTTGTGGGTTTATAGGGGAATAGGGTGGGAAGTAATTTAATTATAATAAATTAATGATTATTTTTTATTTATTAATATTTATTTATTTGAGATTTTATAGTGTTAATCGTGGGAAGTAATTTATTTGTAATTAATTATTAATTGGTTGTTAATCAAAATTAATTAATTAATTGGTAATTAATTATGGTAATTGTGTAATTTGTTTTAGGGGGTGTTGTGGGATTTATAGGGGTAAAGGGTGGGGAAGTAATTTATTTGTAATTAATTAGTTGTTCAATAATGTTAATTAATTGGTAATTAATTATGGTAATTGTGTAATTTGTTTCAGGTGCGGGTTGTGGGGTTTATAGGGGTAAAGGGTGGGAAGTAATTTTTGATTAATTAATAATTAGTTGTTAATTTATATTAATTAATTGATTGAAAATTAATTATGGAAATTGTGTAATTAATTTTAGGTACGGGTTGTGGGGTTTATAGGGGTAAAGGGTGGGAAGTAAATTATGTTTAATTAATTAATAATTAGTTATTAATTTATATTAATTTATTGTAAATTAATTATGGAAATTGTGCAATTAATTTTAGGTGTGGGTTGTGGGGTAAAGGGTGGGATGTAATTTTCGTTTAATTAATTAATAATTAGTTGATCATTAATATTAATTAATTAATTGATATTTAATAAGGGTATTTGTTTATATTTTTTTGTGTGTGGGTTTTACTGTTATAGGGGTACAGTGTGGGGAGTAAATAAAGTGTACTTACTTTATAAATAGTTGTTAAATACTATTAGTTTTTTAATTGAAAATAAGTTTTAATTGTGTAATTAATTTTTTTACAGTTTAATTTTATCTGTGGGTTGTGGGGATTATAAGGGTAAAGTGTGGGAAGTCAATTAATTGTTATGGATTTTAATTTGTTTTTAATTAATAATATTTCTTTAATTTGTAATTAATTATGTTAATTAAGGAAGTATATATATTTTTTAATTTAGATGTGGGTTGTGAGTTGTGTGGTGTTATAGGGTAGAAAATAAAAAAGTAAATTTATGTAATAATTAATGTTTTAGTTTCTAAATAATTTCTAATTTAAAATATTTATTTGTTTGGAAATTATTTTTTATTTTATTTAATATAATGTTTGTAGGTATTTGTCATATGTATTTGACATTATATGTTTTTGTAAACATTTTTAATATTAAATATATTTGTATTTTAATTTGTAACATATTTATATATATTTTAATTTATTTTGTTTTTTAAATATTTTTGTTGTTAATATTTTGTTTGTTTTGAATTTTGAACTGACTGGATTGAGAGTATTAATTGTTACTCCTCTGTAATACAACACTTTCCCTACTGGTGCACCCACTGGAGTGGGAATAGAAATTTTTACCCCTCCGCTATCCAACACTTTCCCTACTGTTACAATTATTGGAGTGGGAATAGAAATTTTTACCCCTCCGCTATCCAACAATTTCCCTACTGTTGCACTGTCTGGTGTGGGAACAGTAATTTTTACCCTCCGCTATCCAACACTTTCCCGCCTGTTACACTCAATGGAGTGGGATCAGTAATTTTTACCCCTCCGCTATCCAACAATTTCCTTACTGTTACACTCACTGGAGTGGGAATAGTAATTTTTACCCCTCCGCTATCCAACACTTTCCCTACTGTTGCACTCACTGGAGTGGGAATAGTAATTTTTCCCCTCCGCTATCCAACACTTTCCCTACTGTTGCACTCACTGGAGTGGGAAATTTAAGTTTGAAGATTTTTAAATAGTTTAATGTTTTAATTTATACTAGAATTTTTTTAATTAGATTTTATGTTATTGATACATATATATATATATATATATATTTGTAAATTTTTATGTAATTTTTAAATTATAAAATAAATTAAAAGTAATAGTTTATTAATTGTTTTAAAGTAAATATATATTAATTATTATGTATGTGTGTTTAACTGTTTTTAATTAAGTTTATTTGTTATATTTTTTTAATTTATATTAAATCTACTTTATTTTTTATATTAATTGTATTATTTAACATATTTAATATGTTCATTTTTTAAATATATATATATTAAATCGATATTTTGTACAACTATATTTTTTACATCGATATTTTTTTCCGATATTTTTGTACTTACCTGTTTAAGTATAGGGAGTCGATATATTTGCATTCTATATTTTTTCATCAATATTTTTTACTTCTATATTTTTTACATCGATATTCTGTCAGTGAACCATTACCAAAATACCTTGAAATGAAGAGCACCACCACCAACATCAATCACCTTCATTGGATTTAGAACTCATCAAAGTCATACAATGGCATCAAAGAGTGGTTTAACCATATGTGATCAAGATTAAAATCGGTGGGTTTTCACAGTCATACTGAATGGGTTTTCACAGCCATGCTGAAGGTTAGAAGAGTATCATCATATCTCAGGTGTACGGGCAATGCATTGCCCATGGAACCTGCTGTCATTTATAATGATCCGTCTCCAGGCTTCTTCCTCATATTTTGAGGCGGGAGATGCGGTTTCTTCTCTAATGGCCTCAATGTCCTTCCCAGGTTCCACAGGGCAAAACATTGCTGTTGGTAGTAAAGGACATTTTCTCAAACTACATCATGAGTACATGTCATGGTCATAAAATTGATATGTGATCCCACTGAGAGCCAGCTAAGCTTCTGGGGAACATGTAAGAAGCTATTTTTTGAAGATTACATGCTGCTCTTACTGCACAGTTTTGTATTTTCTGAAGTTCTGAAGTTTCACATTACCTGTGGATGTCTAAGCTAAGAGTGTGGTGCTTTAATCTAGCATCAGTGGCGGCTCGCACAAGTAACGCTGTGGGACGGTGGGGCGGGGGCGGGGCTGGGTGGGGTAGTGGAGTGTGACATACCATGGGAAAGTGGAGAGTAAAGAAATAAATAAATAAAAGCACTTACTTTGCGCTCGCAGCATCGCCGACTCAGTGATGCTGCGAGCGCAAAGTAAGTGCTTTTATTTATTTATTTCCTTACTCTCCACTTTCCCGTCGTATGTCACACTCCACTACCCCCACCCAGCCCCGCCCCGCCCAACCGCCCCACAGCGTTACCTGTGCGAGCCGCCACTGTCTAGCATGCCACCTCTAGTGGCTCTAGGCTCAGTTGTCCTATTGATCTCAGCTGGCAAGGACCTAGCTTTTCTCAGCATCTTCAAATGGCAATTAAAAGTACTTATCAAATTATTGATATCCTTATACATAATAATTTACTAGTCCAGTAACAAACCCAATGTTTTGACTTTTCTACTAATGACAATTTCTCTGTATCAAACTATCGAGGCTATTTATTTTGGACCATTTTTTTTAAGCAGCTATCTGCACCTGCTAACGGAGATTCTATTTTAGCCTTTTTAAGGCTGGGCCAGTTTGAAGCCATTGATCTATGCATTTGACAGATAACTTCATTGACTCACCTCTGATCCTCCAAGGGATCCTGTTTAAGTTGGTAAACCACTTGGGTGTCATCAACGTAGTTCTGGGACTTCTCTGCAAGTCATTTTAAAGAGGGGGTGTATCCTGAAATTCAAATACCACTTTATAAAAATGAAACCAGAACACTCAGGGGCCTATTAGGATGGCGGGCGGACTTCAGTCCGCCCGCCACCCTAGCGGTGCTGGGACCGGCCACCAGCGATGCGGCGGTCCCGCACCACCAATTAGGATGCAACCGCCACCCTGGCGGTCGCATCACACATCTCCAACATTGCGGCGGGTGCTGCTGTAAGCAGCACCCGCCGCAATGCCAAAGAGGCATGTTGTGCATTGCCATGCACATCGTGACAGGCACCACGCGGTGCCTGCCACCTTGAGCATGGCAATGTAGGGGGGGTACCATAGGTACCCCCCAAGTGCAGCCCAACCCCCGGAGCCCCCCGGGGGGCCCGCAACGCGCCCCCACATCAATTCCCGCCAGCCCTTTCATGGCGGCATCGCCGCCATGAAAAGGCCAGAACCGCCAGGCATCATAATATGGATGGCGGTGCCTTCCAGGCACCGCCACCATATTATGCCCGAGTTCCGCCCGGCCGGCAATCGTAACGATTGCCGACCGGCGGAAAAGCGGCGGACAGACTTTCCGTCTGCCGCGGTACCCCCGCCATAGTAATATGGCAGGGGCTAAATTATGTTGTGATAGCGGGCGGATCGCCACCGCCGGCCGGGCGGTGGCGATCCGCCCGCCATCATAATGACCCCCTCAGTGTCAGTTACTGTAGATTTGATAATGTTTTTGCAATCAGGGAATGTTTATGTTGTTTGCTAATCCATCCGGATCCCTGGGCACTGTACTGTTTAATTAGCAGGAATCTAATTTGTTTCCTCACCTAAATACAAAGATATGCTACAACATGACACTAACTTAATCTTAAACTTATAGGAAAAAACCCTTCCCTTTAATGACCTTATAACCTAAATTGGCCTACTATTTAACACAATCATTTCTTCTGACATCATTGTCTCAACATTATTTGGACATGTTAAAATGCGTATCCATTTGTGACTGAGTGTTTTTCCTAAGTATTAAAATCGGAAAAAATCCTGGAATTTATTTGAAAAAATCCTGCTGGGAGGAGGACATAAGGAGCGTCATTCATGGGGAATTGGCAAAGGGCAGCGCCGCACGTCTTCTTGGTTCACTGCCCTACGCTAATGTGAAAGGGCAGGAATGCACCGTATATGTGTTGCAACAGTTGTACATTGCTGACAATGCTACCCTTATGTGGAACTCTTGGGTGCCAAGAATGAAATAGCTAAGGGTTGAGATGAGGAATGCCTAAATAGGAAGTATATGTACTACAAAGAGGAGAATGGCATGGGTCCTTATATTTGTATTTATTAAGCACCATGATGTCATGACTCTGTGCTTGTTTTAATTTAACAACTTAAAATTTAAGGAAGAGGTTAGATTGAGCACTCGAACCAAAAGTCCTCCATAAGGGTCCAGGTAACACCCAGCCTCACCATTTAATTCCTAATTATGATTGTATTTTTTGAAGTGGACACCTGTCCTCTTTGAACTAGATCAGGGTTCTCCAAAGTTGGTCCTGGAGGGCCGAATCCATGCCAGATTTTTAAGATAGCTACATTTATCTAAATGGGGATAAACTAAAAATCTGGCATGGATCCAGCCCTCCAGGGCCGACTTTGGAGAACCCTGAACTAGATCAAAAGCCCCATTTCATTTCAAGTAAGCCACCGAGTAAGCTCTCAAAACACTTGTGTACACTTTTGTATATTTTCTAATACTGTGCCGCGCTACGCGTGCACATCAGCGTGACTCCCTGGAGCACTCCACCACGCTATGCCTGAGGATGTGGTCACGCTTCATCACATGGGACGGAAGGATTTGGTCATTGAGAGGTAAATGAATATTGATTGTGAAATAATCCATACATGTTATGCTGGCTGAACAACATTGTGTCAGTAATTAAAAATCCAGGCAATGAGAGAGTATGTTTCAAAATAAAAGATATTTTAATTAATGAGCCTCTGGTTTTGAATATTCCTTTTCCTATTTCTTGCCTATTTTAATAGATTAGATTAAATATGGGGGGCTATTTGTTTTCAATTGGAGGACAGAGAGCAAGCGGATCTCTTCTGCTATCGATTTTTGCATCAGTTGGCCGTAAAAATGTTACCAACCATGTTTAAATGATTTGTTTTAAGTCAGCTACACAATGAGATTCATGCTGACACTGCACAGGATTGACTGTCGAACACGACCTTTTCTTAGAAAGACCCCTTTTAGGGAACAGCTTTATTAACCCTAGCAGCGGGCAGGTTTATGTGCGAACTGCTTTCTTTCTGAGTAGTTTAAAAGTGGCTCCTGAATACTGACTTGCTTTTTACTCTAAATGAGCTAAAAATTGATTAGGTATATGTTGAGTTAAATGTATTCACTGCACATTTCTCCGCTTGTTCTCTGTGAAACAAGAATTTTCGAAAGTGAATTTAGATGGCATTCTCATAAAATAATCTAGGTTACTAAAAATGAATTATTTCCACATCTGAGAAAAATATTCTATTGAGACAACACTCTGCTTTTCCATTTGCTTTTCTCTGTGTGAACCTTGCATTGCAAAAACCATCCATAGATGGAGAAGGCCACGTTGAACATACCGTGCAACGAATCCGAGCAATGCCATTACAATGTTGTGGGATGTTTAACTATAGATAAGCATTAACTTAATTGTTTTCGCCTTGTACCCGGTCATTATGCATTACTTCATTAAAATGGTTCTTAAGCTGTTATAATTCCAACATAGCAACATAAAAACATGTTTGCTGCACCCAAATTAGTGCACTGTTAGAACAATAGTGTTGCTCGAATTAAAAGATGCACAAATATACTTTAGAGAATTCATAATTTTGATTGGTACTGAAAAATATCTGCAAAGTCCTTTTTGAAACAGAAAATGCTGTCTCTACTACGCACATTTAAACTTACGTCAAGCCAGAGAGTCCCGCCATGCATACCAATGATATAGGAACCTGCTAACAAGGGCGCTGGAAGCAGGAGGAGCCCATGCAGGGAAGAGTGGTGGGTGGGGTGGGGGAACTCGACAGACGATGACGAGGGAAAATGAAATAAATAATTAATTTTCCCTCGTCGTCGTCTGTCGAGTTCTCCCCACTCCACCCCACTGCTCTTATCTGCACGGGCCGCTCCTGGCAGGAAGTAAAAGTGAGGAGCAGTGCTGCAGAAACCCCAAAATCACCATGCTGGAGTTGACAAGGTGAATGAGCAATAAAGATGACTTTAAGTTTTGTTTTTTTCTTGTGACATTTGCTGTTCTTTTATAGAGGCCAGATTTCAGGCTGCATCTTCTGACAAATTGCTACTTATTCTTTTAACATGGAGATTGGTGTTTACTTTTCTTTCTCTAAATGCAAAGTTAAAAGATATAGTAAAGTGAACTACCTGACAATCTCACTGGGGTACTGGGAGTAGGAAAGGAAAGGCTGTGCGATGTTAAATCCTCTCTGACAAACACCATGTATATTCATGTAAATGAGCTACACCACCTTGAGATGAAACCATAAAGTCCAGCAATATCCTTGAATCGTGGTGGCAAAAGTCGGTCTTCAGCGTCTGACCAGCAGTACAGCAGGATCAAGTAAAAGGTGGCTGATTTTTAAAAGTATTATATAACTTTAAATATAACTCTATGCTAGTTGAAGAGGTTGGTTTTTGTGTACTTTCTTAAATTAAGAAAACAATTTTGAAGTAAATTCTGTGTTTGAAGCCATGTATGTGCAGAGAACTTTCTCCAAATGTATATTGTATCGCTGCATTGTCAGTAGATGTTGGTTAGAAGGCCTTAGGCTTCTAGTTAGCAAAGTTGTCGGCGAGCAACCTTGGATAGCTTGTTGGATGGGACAAACCATTTTGAAGTTTCATGTTTATCTTACAGTGAGATGGTGGAGGAACTATGTTGATGTATGATTCAGCCATAGAATTGCAACCTAAAGAAGAAACAGTTGATAGAGTGCTGGATTGTTTGGTGTTTTGAAAGAGATTTTTGGGGAGTTATGTGTAGATACTACTGTGGTACCTAGATGAATATTACCACAGCAAGCAATTGGACAATTTCTTTGAGAGAGAAGGAGCAACATCCCTCTTAGCAGATACACGTAGGGAAAGCTGATTAATAGGCAACATTTATTTGGGGTGAGGAGTTAAAGTCAAGCCACTATAAAATAACACACGCAAATTACAAACTTGTTCAATAGGAAGTGGAGGAAGATCCAATTTTTCAGGTCAAGCCATAAGGAAGGGAGTTTGGTTAACTGGGTCAATTAGTAGGATTTAGTTATTATCTCCCCTTTGAGGGAGAGCCAGTTTTTCTGCACTCCGTGGTGCCCTAGCGATAAGTGTTGAGATATGTTTGAAAGGCTCTCTGAACTATTTTCAAGAATAAGGCAGAAATGAGTGTCATTGCTGTATGGGTGGTAACCAGTGAGTGGATTTCCTGAAGACTGGTGAATGGAGATATGAAATAGTTGAACAGCATTGGTGACAAAGCAGAGCCTAACAGTAACACGCATATGACGTTAAGAGTTGGTGGATGAATAGACAATGTTTTTTAACTTTGTGAGTGTGTGTAGGAAAGCCACCCTTTTTGCCCTGATCACTCTCATTTTTTGACTGATACTGCTGGTTACTGACTGAATATGTCCTGTGCTCTGCTAACTAGGCCCAGGGCCAGTGCTCTGTTTAAAAGGTGTATGGTAATTGGTATAAGTACAATTGGTTCACACACCCTACCTGTAAGCCCCTAGTATATGTAAGGCCTAAAGGTTTAGAGACCCCAGTGGACTTAATGCACTTAAGTATGCACTGCTGTGGTGTCTGATGTAATTTTAAAGCCAGGCCTGCATTGGAGGCTGGATTTAAAATAAAGCTGTGTCTTAATTCGACTTTGGAATTAAAAGTACTTCCAAAGTCTAAACCTACCTCTTTATTACATGTAGATCACCCCTAAGGTCTGCCCTGGGTACTCCAAGTGTAGGATAGATTGTTATAAAAGCAGGCAGATTATAAAATATGTTTTATATGCCCTGGGTAATAAAAATAGACTACGTAGTTTTCCCCATTGTAGTGCTGCTAGCCTAGTTCCATAGGCTAAAATGGGAAGGCTTTATTAAGCTTTAATAAAGTCTAACTTTTGACAGGTGTGAACTAGCAAAATAATTCAAAGTATCAAAATAATAGTTACAATAAATCCAACAACTTGCCAAAATCGGATTTATTATAACTATTGGAGGAAAGGAGTTTTAGAACTTACTTTCCTGAAGTTAACTAAAGCAGCCCGGTAGCAGCCTCTTCTGATTGACCAACCTTGGAAAGCCTGCGCCAAGCTGCTCCCTGATTAGATGTGGAGAGGACTAGGCCTGAAACATACAGATATATGGTGGGAGGACATTTGGGTCTTGGATAAGCCATGGGTAGGAAAGGGGCTGGGGATATAAACTGGTCCTCAATGGGAGAAGCCCAGATGTGACAGGACCCAGGACAGCCCCCACGTCCTTGATCCCCAGACAGATGGGAGCCTCTTTAATTAGATTTGGAGAGGCACTGGAAGGGGAGTGTAGGGAAAAGTTGGCCACACCTGTAGGGTGGGTTAGACAGACCTGATTTTGAAGGAAAGAGGTTCTCCATTTAGATTTTTGCTGAGATGTGCATCCTCAGACAAAAATATGCCACATGTCCCAGAAAGTTGTCATGGCACAGGGTGGCAACTTGGACCCCATAGGTTGGGGTGTGCCCCCCTCCGGCCAGCCCAAAATGGGGAATACATATGGGAGAGCTGCAGGAGCACCTCAGACTCCTGCCTGAAAACATCTGGAGATGTAGGACTGAAGGACTGCTGGCCCTTTGGACTACACAGGAGAGGACTGCACTCAGAAAGACTGTACCTTCTGAACTCTAAAGGCTCCACAGCAGAAGGGCTTTGCCTGTCTTGAATGATAAGGAGTGGTCTCCCTGAGCAGCAACAGGTTGAAAAGTTCTGGAGGAAGTCGCCTGCAACATCACTACAAGGACCACTCCAGCTGACCAGCTCCACCTGGATTTTACTTGGATTGACCAGGTGCATTGTGGGACCTAGAGTCCCAGACCCCAAGAGGCAAACCAGAGCTTCTCAACTGTTGGCTGTTGCTGTAGGCCCTCTCTGACCATCAAGGAACCTTTCAGAAAAAGATCTGAAAGTTTGGGAACTTTTTGCCAAATTTTGTGAAAAAATTCCATGAGAAGACCGGCATCGACAATGAGAGTTAGGCTGGCGACATTGTACCGCGCCTCGGCCTGACCGCGTAGGTTTGCCCCGCTGAAAGCTTTGGAGCTCCTCACTGTCGACGGCAAAGTCAAAGACCTCCAGAACTCACCGAGGCATTGTGCTGCAGCAGACCGTCATTGTCAACTTGAAATCTGGATCTGATGACCTGATCACTTGACGTCGAGAGAAAAAGCTCAATAAAAGTGATTAAGTGCAAAGGTAAAATCTTGACTGGCCCCTACCACTCAACGTATCCGACCCGTGCTCCATCGTGGTTGGTCTTAAACTTTGACTTGGTCCCGGTCCAGCGTGACCAGATAGCCGTGGTTGGCACTTTACAGTTTTGGGCCCTAGTAAGCATATTTTTTAATTTAAACTTTAAACATTAATATCTCCAGTTCCCAATTGGTGCTGGATTTTTATTTTGTTGTGTCTCTTACTTAATTACTGTTTTGGTGATATTAAATGCTTTACACACCTGTCTCGTAAGTTAAGCCTGACTGCTCACCAGGCAAGCTACCGAGGGTTGAGCAAGTATAAAATTATTGAGACTTGATTGGACATTATTTGTGATTGTGGTGTTATTACTAGCAGTAGGTTCCTACCTGCACCTAGTAATAATCCACCTTCCAACAGTGTGGTTTTGCAGGAGTGATAAAACAATGCCAATGCTGCTCCACTGATGCCTGCTGATGTTCCCAGTCCATCAAGGATTATCTGTTGGTCATTGTTATCCAATGCATCTGAAAGGTGTAAAAGGATGAACGTATATCTGATGTCCAGGTCATGAGTATTGTGTAGCTGTTACCTGAGATTGAAAAATGTTGCCTCAGTACTCCAATAAGGTCTAAAGCCTAACCGGATGTTACATAGCAGTTCATTTTACTCCAGGTTCGAGGAGGACATTTGGAGGGTGAATGTTGTTTTTTCTATTTCCTTTGAACCACAGTAGGGACCCCAGATTGGTCTGCAATTAGATAGATTATCAGAATTAGTGAAATGATTGCTTACTTAAGTGCTAGAGGGTTACCACCATAGTAGAAAGTGGATGTTGATTGGGCTGGTGACAGTTCACACAAGAGCTGTGAGGCTCAGGATGATATCTTTAGAGTAATAAAAAGTTACAAGTTGGAGAAGATTTTTAAAGAAGCAAACTCTTTCCTCATATGTGTCTTTTCGTAATGTGTGATACTCCAGCTGGACGGGGACTGGAGACCTTGCGCACGCGACAGAAGTGAGGAGGAAGATCACAGACCAGTGCGTGGACACACAGGATAACTAGAGGGGAAGTACAAGAGAGGCAAGGCGGCACAGGGCACCATGTGGTACACAGCAGAGAGTGGCACCGGGGATCTGGTAATTAACTGCAGTGTAGCTGAAGTGCCAGGAAAGGGGAGACTCGCATGGGAGCTCACAGGACTAGCATGGGCAAAACTCGGGATCCGAGGGCAGGAGCAGCATAGGGAAACCCACAGGAGCAGCCATGGGGAATTCACTGGAGCAGCATAAGGAAACATCCAGAAGCAGCACTGGGAAGCTCACGGGACCCGCTTTGGGGAACTCATGGAACTCACAGGAGTGCAGGGGAACTCACAGGGGCATCAAATGGAAGCTCACAAGATCAGCCTAGGATAATTCACTGGAGCAAGGGGATTGAAATGGGCAGCACACAGGAGCACACAGGAGCAGCATCAGAGCATTCGTGGCAGTAGAGAAGCTTGCAGGAATATTGGAAGAATTCATAGAAGCAGCAGATGGAACCCCACAGTAGCGCAGTGGAACTCACCTAAGCAGCATAGGAAAACTCACAGGAACACCAGTAAATTAGTAGGAGCAGCGTAGGTAACCCCACAGGAGCACAAGCAGGCTCATAGAAGCAGCATAGGGAATCTCTCAGGAGCAATGAAGAATTCATAGAAACAGCAGAGGGGTCACCACAGGACTGCAGGGAGCTCACAGAAGCAGCAAAGGTAATCTCCCAGGAACACTGGAAAATTTGTAGAATCAGCAGAGGGAACTCCACAGGAGCACAGGGAGATTCACAGAAGCAGCAAAGGGAATCTCACAGGAACACGAGGGATTCATAAGAGCAGCCGAGGGAACCCCACAGGAGCATGGGGAACTAACAGAAGCAGCCTAGGGAATCTCACAGGAACACTTGAGAATTTGTAGGAGCAGCAGAGGGAACCCCACAGGAGCTCAATCCTAAATCCAACAAAAACGAATAAAACAAATAGTGGGGATGAAAGCAAAAAGTTTGGGGGTGACCCTGCAGAGAGGGCCAAGTCCATCAGGCAAAAAATAAAATGAAGATCACTGCAGTTGGAATGGTAAACTATATGGACTAAACTTAAAAAAGAGAATAAATAATTCAGATGAGATTAACATTTCAATAAAGCACACTAGCAGAAACAGGGCAAGAGAGCCATGGTCAACCCAGAGTATTAGCCAAATATTCCTGAAGCATGTTGATAGCCTTGTGATTGTTTTACAATGCTGGGAGGAGATGTGGCTAAGGCCACAGTTGCCGACTCTGGCACTGGCAAACCAAGTTCGATTCCTGGTGTTGGCTCAATATCATGGGATTCTGGGAAAATCACTTAATCTCCCCTTAGCTAAAAAAAAAAAAGAATCTGACCTTGTGTAATATTATCTAGTGCTCATGTAAAGCACTCAGATGCCCTTGGGCCAAGTTTGCACTACATTAAACTTACAAAAATGTATCTATTTACTATAGCATTATGCCAGACTAATTTTTAGGTATTATTCTGCAAATCTGTGAGAAAAAAATTACTGCACATTAGTGAATACTGATAAGGTTTGTGTCACAGACACTTCTCGAAAGTGCAAAATGGAAACATATGCCGATCGACATCGACAAGCTCAGGAAACAGTCTTTGATGAAGGTGACTGGGTCCTGGTCAAGCAGAAAGGAAGCTGGAAAACAGACACTCCATTTGCTGCCAATCCTCTGAGGGTTGTGAGGTGCAAAGGACATATGATGACGGCACACTGTCCCATAAAAAAAGTCCATCACACAGGACTGGTCACACTTTAAGCATCTATATTGACATTCGTCAGCTCCTGCAATCATGAATGAGGCGACCCCGCGTAATAGTCCAGATCAAGCATCAGAACCTGTGCCATAGGTGCATAATCAGATTGCATCCCAACTTCCTCACACCACTCAATCTGGCCGACTACTGCGAGCGCCTTGATGACTTCTTGAAGAACTATGATGTGACTGTTGTTTATACTTTTATTTAACAAAGGGGGGAGATGTAGAGTTGTGAGACTATGTGTGCTAGTTTCTTTGTGGTTCTGGGCGGACTCAACAGAGGAATTATGTAACTTGCTGGGAGGTGTTAAGGTGTGATTATTAACTGTTATGACGTAATGAGAGGGCAGTGTGTGATCATAATCTGTGAAATAAAGACATCTGTTACAGAACTCCGTGTGTGGTGTATTCATTTGCAGATTACCGGGCTGGGGAGGTTGCTACAACCTGTAGGCTTGTGAATTACATTTTGTCATAAATAAATAGTACTACTTTATGTACTCAAAGATGTAGTTTGTGAATCAGGCCCCTATCAAATAAATAGAGCACAAAAGCTTGAGAATGAAAACTAAGAGAAAGCCTATGGCCAACACCATTGTATGAGGTTCCGTTCCAGTCAGGCTTTCAAAACACTAAGGCACAGATTTAGAAAGGTTTTGCATCGGGTTTGCATTTCTTTTTTAATGAAGAGCCAACACAAAATCTTTTTTGCCATTTACAAACCAACACAAATTAATATTTGCTTTGGTTTGTAAGGAGAAGTAACTCAAATGCATTATGGGTGATACATGGGTGTTGCTGTGCTACCACCCATGATTTTTGACTCATAATCCATACGGCTAACAATAGTAAAAAGGGTTTTGTAGCAAACATTAACGCCATTTGAAATTCAGCGTTAAAAGGAGAAATGCTTTAATTTCTCCTTTATTTTCTGACTTTGCACGTGTGCTGCTGTGAACAACACACATACAAAGTAGGAAAAGTTTTTAAAGATTTCTAGGCATAGAATTTTGCACTGGAAGGGAACCCTTCAAGTACAAATCCTATGCTCGACTCATGCATACACCCTTGCACTATGGTGCAAAGGTGTGTATGTGTGATGCTCGGCAGCCTGATTGTGCACCGGTGCTAGGGAGAGGGGTGGAGAGTACCATAGATATGGCGCTCTCACCCTGTCACGCCAAGCAGCACAGCAACTTTGGGTGCTGCGCTGTATTGCATGACACTTTTGTAAATCTGGGCCAAGTTCTTTAGTCTTCAGCAAGACGTCTTTTCCATTGAAGAGGCTTACGATGTGAACTAGAGATATATATGAGCAATCTGGCCCTATATGTTGTAGATGTGAACTAAGAATATATATGTGGGGAATCTGGATCCATGCCTGATCCAAAGAACTTGTGTACCACAGTGGATATGTCAGGGGATTGAAGCATCATGAGCTGAGTCACCAATACCCAAGGCAAAAACCAAAGAAGTCACAAGCCAAAAGCAAGTTTGCCAAAAAGCAAACACCACCTAATAAACAAGGACCCATTCATAGTGATCAATGAAGCCTATTGAAAATTTGGTGGCAAAGACAATGGTGATACCAAGTCTTATTATCTCTGTCATGTTAGGGACATTATGCAAACGATGCGGGAGTCCCACAGCCAGATGTCATAACTGATTGCCATGGACTTGTGATGGTTCAGATTTAGGAGTGTGCCCATCGGTGTTTAATTTGAGCTGGTGGTTTCCGTTGCTCGGCCCGGATCTTAATTCTAAACCCCTGCACTTGTTATAGTCCACCGCATGGTGGCACTATTTGTCCAATTTCGAAATAAGTACAACAGTTATTTAATAATTTAATGTACATTAAAAATGAATAATACCTGCCACCCAATCCATTCTTATAGCTTTGGGTGGCCTGGAATAGTCTGAATTGTCACACTTGTAGAAGTGTGATGGTCAGTAGTTGAGTAGGTCATGTCATTGGCAGTGCTGCAGGAGCAATGGCTGGTGCAAACTGCAGTGGCCTCCTGACAAGGGCCCTGGCACTTATTATTTTTACAAATTAAGCACTGGTGCCAATACTACTCTTAAGTGTGTCATTAATTAACCTTATCATAGGACTTGTAGGCTAGATTAGATGCAAGGGAATCCACAGGACACAGAGTGCGCTCTGAAGCCGCTGGAGACACCAGTTCCAAATTAGAACTGGCCTTTTACGGATAGTGCTTGACCACAAATTTAATGTCAATATCCTCAAAACCATATGGGCTTGAAAGATGATTCAAACGTTTGTGGCATCAGGGTAACATTCTCTAGCCAACATTCCTAGAGTGACGTGTATAAGCTGACTGCCTCTATGTCCTTCTGGGTACATGGGGGGCTATATTTACCCTACATGGAATGTGATAGGGTGGTGATTGAGAATGTATTCATTCTTGGATGATAAATACATAACCAACAAGATTATCTTGATTTTCCTGACCATCTATGTTGTGGGGTACTCATAGCTCTTGGGTGACCTCCATCAATTATGATGTCTTTGAAATAGATCTCACAGTCAGATGGACTTGTGCACATCTTCTGAGGACCATGATGGCTTCCAGCTCCTCATGAAGGTAAGCTACCCTTTTCTCTGCAGATCAAAACAGCAATGTGGCTCTGCACACTTCCCAAAGACAGAACAAGCAGAAGTTCCACTCCTGGTCCTGATACCATCTTTCGCACTTGTGTGACGCTTCCATTAGTGTATGGCAAACAGTATTCACCAGAGGGCTGATTTACGAAGAAGTCACACAATGCAGAAAGACAACTTGCTGCTCTGGGTAACAGGAAGAGAGCAGGAATGCACCATATCTACTAAGATATGGCACATTCCTGCCCTCCCCCTGCGCTGATGCACGGAGTGCAGCCTAGTGCCAATGCAGGCACCCTTGAACCATGGTTCAAGGGTGCCTGCATTAACACCTAGGATTGTTTTTGTGCAGCAAGGGACACCTTACTGCCCAAAAACATTACTTAGAGACTTTGACCTCTGCAGCACATTAAGAAAGAAGGAAAAATGAGGAGAAATAAAGATATTTATCCCCGTTTTGCCTCTCTTGGGAAGGAGTACCATTTTGACGCATTCCCAGGTTTACTAGCATTAGTAAATCTGGGAATGCACCAAACTGCATGGGTGGATGCGTGGGAATACCCACTCTCTGCCCATGTAACGCCTTACCAGCATAGAGTAATGCAAGACAGCGACTGATGATGAACAAAATTGAAAACAATTACAACACAAAGGGGTTTCAACAACCTATGAACACCAGTGGAAAATAATCCCTAGAAAACAATCCTTGTTTTTTTAAAAAACCTTCACCCACTCTTTTAATGGCATGCTTCATCATCGGGTCTCTTATTGATTCCTAAAGACCAGGATGGGCTGAACTATTTTCCAGGGAGCACTTATGATATTCTCCTACTGGTATCTTAATCTAAGTTAAAAATTCCTAGAGGGCAAACAGGTATCCCTTTAATAGCTGGTGCCCCTGGTATAAATAAAAGCAATGTTTCACGTGTTGATAGGAGATAATGTCCTTACACCCTGATCCATGTTGAAATGTTTCAGCCTATTTGTGTGGTCTCTGAGTGTCCCAGGCTTTTGTCAGAAAAACAGAGAATGCCCCGAAATATATGTTAATTGACCTGATCTAAGTCATATGTAGCCTATGTGTCCATTCCCTATTCAGTCCGGACTCAAGACATGCAATAAATGGCATACATGGGGACTACTCGCTCAAATATTTTTACATGAGTCAATGTTCCTCTGACACCGAAATTTGTCCCAGACTCTTCTTGATCTGTTTCTGTATTATAGTTGTCTTTAATTAAAAGATATGGAAAACTTTTGGAGGACTCACATAATTCTCACGTTCTCTGTAGGAAGAACATAAGGAAGTCTAGAAGACTGTCACAGGTCAGGACAGAGTAGCATGAGATACATGGGATTATCGTCCAAACACTGGTAATAATCCACATGTTACAAAGCCTAAAAATGTGATAAAAACTTGGAAAACAATAAGGGATCTGACGTGTGTGTAATGTTATTTTTTTATGTCATTTGGTACCATGTCTAAAAGCCTTATGGAATTACATTTGATATACAGGTTAGCAAGATGGCCGCGGGGAAGGAGCTCTAAGAACGAGCTCCGGGGGCTACGGGATAACTGACTCAACGCTTATCCCTGCTCATCCCCACTGCCCCCCTCCACCTTGATGCCTGTATGAAAATCAGGACCGACCGGTACTCTACCGAGGAGGGGCAAGCCTGAACCGCGTCGCACCCGCGGCTGGAAGTGATGATCCCCGCTCCGGACAGCTCCGAGACCAGGACGGATGCCATGGTGGGGAACACTTCATTGGACTTGAAATTTGGCGATCCCAGGTCCGGACCCGCGAGAGCCTAACTAGAGCCTGGCACGGCAACCCCGGGGCCAAGGAGGAACAAGCAACGAGCCAACACCGATTGCCTGACTGCAACTGCCTGACCTTGTAATGGATGGCTAGGGCTCTCGCACGGGACTCGCCTGGTCAAGTTGAGGACGCCGGTGAGTAGCGAAACAGCCCGGGACGTCAGCTCATGACGGTCTTCGCTGGAGTTCCGCCATTGCCGCCCGCTCCCAATGCGCAGACCACGGAATAGAAGAGAGGAAGGGACAGCAGAAAACAACCCGGATGCCTGACCTTAAGATGGCGGCTCCGTGCAGCTTCACCCTCCTCTGACTTTCAAACACAGAACTGAGATTTATACGCTGTACCTCAAAGAATCTCAAAAACTTGCCCCTGGAGTGCCCAGTGAGTTCCTCAATTGCCACTTGCCCCTAACTCGCAGACCAGGGAAACGCTGAGACGAAGGCCAGTTTAATAAACCCTGACCTGCCTGACCATAAGATGGCGGCTGCGTGCAGTTTCACCCTCTTCTGACGCTCTATTTAAAACAACAGTACTGAGATTTAGACGCTGTACCTGGACCAGAGTCTCAAAAATGTGTCCCTGGAGTGCCTATTAAGCCCCACGAATGCAACTCCCCCCTAAATCGCAGACCAGGGAAACATTGAGATGAAGGCCAGCTTAATTAACCCAGATGCCTGACCCTGTGATGGCGGCTCTGTGGAGCTTCACCCTACACTGACGCTCAAACTTAGAACTGGGAGCGATACCTCCGTCACGCCACGCTGTTCCCAGCCCAAGGCCACAGAAAGCGGTACAAAGATCAACTGCAAACCGTTTATATGTACTCAATCCAACACTCCCAATAACTGGCCAAGAAACTCCCACAGCCTTTAGTCATTGTTAGGGCCGTCCACTTGATGGTCACTCACCTGAACAGGACGGACTAATTGCCTGACCCTAAGATGGGGGCCACTGGGATGAAGTAGAGGACAAATGGAGTGAAATTTCTGAAGGAGCAACAAACAACTCGTCTCCCAATAAGCTGACCACTGCCCGTGACCACACTAAACAAGGAAGGCGCTCCTCACCTCATCTCCCCACACCTCGAGATGCCGGTCACCTAGACGGCGGCTCCAGGTCATAGGTGACCCACCCCTCCGGTTAAGCCCTGACTCCCACCACGGCAACACAAACACCCGTCCCCTCAGGGAGCCATCCTCACAACTCACTGAACAGAATGTCATCTGCAGCTCTTACCTACACCAGCCCTCCCTCACAGAACCACCTAAAACCACATGGCCCAAACTCCTTCTCTATTAATTTCCCCCCTAACCTCTCACAGAGAGCGAAAAGAAATTTCAAGCACAGACTAATCAGACAACACCCAGAAACACTAATCGCCGACATCTACCACTGCTCCTCCAAAGGACAGATAAAAATGGATCTTATTTTCCACACGGAAAGACCCGAGAACTGGAACTCCACTCTTAGATCACAACTCCACATATCTAAAATAACTAACACTCCCTATAGCTGCAAACTGACTATCTCAATGCCCAACCGCCCTAAGCGGAATTGCTATACCTCTGTGACCATCTTCTCTAATGGCACAGTACTGATCCAAGCCAGCAATGACAATCTTGAAGCATTTGACTCCCTCTTCCCCTCGCTAAGAATCGCCCCCGCACACACACACACCCCCGTCGGACATACTCCTTACCCCCAGACAACCTGACTCATCAGGAGATCCCACAAACCAACCCCACGCCCTACAACAACACTGTCAACCTCCCCCCCTCAGGCACCAACCGCACCTACGCCCGCCATGCTAAAAACTCACCCAATACACCCCCCTCTCTACCATCCCCCGGAGAGAAGCCGCGAATAAGACTCCCCATCCCCTTGCGGACCGTTCCCTACACCACACCCACCCATATCTCCACATACAACGAATAACGACCGACCCCAACCCACAGTCTAAGACCCCCCATGTCCTCTCTATTCCCACTCGCAAGAGGACGCGGAAACCACAACATGACCCATCACACCCTGGGCCCACGGACACCCACAGAGCCAATACGGTCAACACAAAAAACAAAAGGCAGCTCAGCAATGATAAACCCCCCCACTCTTAGGACGACTCCACCCAGAACTCCCCCTACGCCACTTCTGAGGAAACGGCTCACCGTCTCGCCCTGCTAGAAACCCAGCTAGAAACTATAATCCAGGGCCTTAGCTAAATCACACGGAACCTCGCCCTGCTCCGAAAGCCCAGCCAATGCCCCCATTTAACTCCCACCTTTCCTGGCCCCACACAACATAGGCATCCCAAGGTTCTGTGCCCTACATGGATCCCAAACCCCTGCCTGAACCAGACACAGAGTCCCAAAAGAACAAGAGCTGCAATGTCCTTAAGTGAAGCGTCAGATCTTGCCTCCACATATGACACCTCCTCCACCGTCACCCTAAACTCCAAGATACAGGTGATCACGGGAGTCAGGAGAGACTACTCTCCCCCGAGATCCCCAAGGCCCCCTGCCTTTCTCACGAACATCCCTAGGGTCCCCCTAACGAAGAATCCGAAAAAAGAGGAGACCTCCACCAACTGCATGCTCATAAACTGCAGATCAGCCATCAAACATGCAACAGAGCTGGCAGAATCAATCCTTACACACGACATAGACATTACGTTCATCACCGAGACTTGGCTAAATGACCTCTCTTACCCAATCATGGATATGCTGGTGCCACCAGGCTTCATAATCATTAACAAAGACAGAAAGGACCAACGAGGAGGAGGCATAGCAATCATTCACAAGAACAACATCTCCATAACGGAAACCGACACCTTCAACTATAACTCCTCTGAATGCTTAACCACCGACATTAAGACAAGGGACAAAAAGTCTCTACGCTGTCATCTCCTATACCACCCACCAGGCAACACCAACACATTCGGCGAACACCTGTCTGACCTGATTGCCAATTGCTCACTCTGCGACACAAACAACCTAATTCTGGGGGACCTCAACTTACACTGGAACGAAGAAAACAACTCGCTAATCCTAACCCTGAAGGATCTCCTCCTCACCAACAACCTCACCCAACACTGCTCAGAGGAAACTCACAACAGAGGAGCAATCCTAGATGCCATTATTGCCCAAAGAGACACAATCACGATCGACCACATCCTGCCTGTTGACTGGTCTGACCACCACATCATCCTATTCCACATCAACCAAACGACTCGAGAACAATCCCTTACACATGACCCCCCCCAAATGGGTAAGAAACCTCAATCAGATTCCCTTGGCTGACCTAGAAGAAAAGGTTAGCTCTCTCCTTCCCATCCTCACAGAGGATCTCTCCACAACAGAACTCACCTCCCTCTACAACACAAATATGACCTCCATTCTGGACCAATTTGCCCCATTGAAACTAAAAAGAGTCAGGAACACTCCATCCAGATCCTGATTCAACACAGACATCAACGCTGAAAGGCGAGAACTTAGAGCTACAGAAAGACTCTGGCAGAACAACCCTTCCAAAATCCTCCACGATCAACTCAAATCAGTTTGCGCGAATTACAAAAACCACATAAAGAACGAAAAGTCCGCATTTTTCTGCAACGCTCTAAACAATGCAAAAAACAGGCCTAAAGAACTCTTCAACCTCATTAGGCAACAAACTTCCAAGCCCCCCACATCCTCAGGTCAGGCCTCCAAAGAGCGATGTGACAACTTCGCGAACTTCTTCAACGACAAAATCACCAAGATCGAGCTTTCACTGTACAACTGCAACGACCTCAGTCCCCCTCTCACGATCCCCCCACCAAGAACAGAAGACCCCACACCCAAACATCCCCCTAAAACCTGGAAATCCTTCATCCCCATCTCGGAAAAGGAGATAGTCAATCTAATCTCCTCTTTCAAACCTTCTTCTCATGTCCTAGATCCTATTCCCGCCCAACTGGCCAAAAAACTTAAACTCTCCCTAGCCCCGCTCTGGAGCAAAATCATAAATAGCTCTCTAAGAACTGGAGACATTCCAGAATGCCTGAAAGTCGGCCAAGTCACTCCACTACTGAAAAAGCCAGGCTTGGACACAAATGATCTGAACAACTTCAGACCCGTCTCCAATCTCCCTCTCGTAGCCAAAATCCTAGAAAGGTGCGTCCTCCTACAACTGACTCAACATATGGACAGCATCAACCTTCTAGACCCCACCAATCGGGCTTCAGAAAAGGCTGTAGCACTGAGACCGCGATCCTCAACGTCTTGGACGATATCCACAAGTCACTCGATACAGACCAATGCTGCTTACTCATTCTCCTGGACTTATCGGCAGCCTTCGACACGGTTGACCATAATCGACTCATCAAGGTCCTCAAAGAAAGGGTAGGTGTGGATGAGATGGTTTTACACTGGTTCTCCTCCTTCCTCCACAACCGCACCCAAAGAATAAAAATCAAAAACTTCACGTCTGACCTACACCCCGTCAGCAGGGGTGTTCCCCAAGGATCAGTACTTTCACCGCAACTATTCAATATATACATGGAACCCCTCACAAACATACTCAAAAAGCCAACATCCCCTTCCACCTCTATGCAGACGATACCCAGATCTACCTCAAAACCTCCTCCATTGATGACATTCAGAGACTCAACAACACTCTAAGAGAAGTCCAACACTGGCTGACAATAAATCATCTAAAACTCAACCAAGACAAAATGGAAATCCTACTCATTTCTAACAAAGAAGAGAACCCCCAAATCCTAGACTGGCTAAAAGCTATTGATGCTCTCAACGGCAATATCATCCTGGCTGACTCTGTTAAATCGCTAGGAATCACCCTAGACCCTAAACTTGACATGACAAAGCACATTAAGAACTCCGCAAAAAGCGCCTTCCTCAACATGAAGCTACTCTACAAAATAAAACCCTTCCTCCCGCCCAAGGACCTCAAACAAGCGACTCAATCGCTGGTGCTGTCCAGACTTGATTACGGGAATGCAATCCTCACAGGTACAGCTAAATCACACCTAGCTCCCCTCAGAACAACTCTCAACGCAGCAGCTAGAATGGTCACTGGAGTTAAGAAATACGATCACATTTCACCCGCACTCAGAGAACTAAAATGGCTGCCAGTCGAAATGCGAGCCAGCTTCAGAACTGCCCGCCTAACACACAAAGCCCTGCACACAGGGAAGCCAGAATACCTGGCCTCCAAACTCAAGAAAGCCGGCCAGAAGCCCTTGGGCCTAACGGAATCCCGATTGAATTTTATAAAAGGGCGGCGCCTCACTTAGTGCCGCAATTGCTAAACATGTATACAGATAGCCTGGAGAAGGGGGTCTTGCCCAGAGACCAGCGCATAGCCACTATAGTCGCGATTCACAAACCTGGCAAACCCCCGCAGGAGTGCACATCATACCGTCCCATATCCTTGCTCAACGCGGAAGCTAAAATTCTTGCAAAGACATTGGCCATGAGACTACAACAGCACTTACCCATTATAATCCATCCAGATCAGTCTGGGTTCATGCCAAATTGAAACACCGCCCTAAATATTCGGCGACTGCACGGGGTCATAGCACGTAGATCTACTATAGAGGAGGACGCGGTCATCCTTTCCCTTGACACCCGAATGGCATTCGACCTCGTCGAGTGGCCTTTCCTTTTCGCGGTGCTCCGCCACCTGGGATTCGGTCCTAAATTCTGTGATTGGATCCAGCTGCTGTACACCCGACCGCTGGCGCAGGTCACAGTGAATGGCTGCATCTCAGAAGAGTTCTCGCTGGGCAGAGGGACACGGCAGTGGTGCCCGCTGTCGCCACTCCTTTTTGCGATAGTACTGGAGCCGTTGGCCGCATGGGTACGCCAGAGCCCGGTGATCCGGGGACTGAAGTGGGCCGTGGGATGGGAGGACCGCATCTCGCTTTATGCGGATGATATCCTGCTCTATTTGGCATCTCCGGCGCGCTCCATTAACTGTATATTGGACATCTGTGCGTCCTACGGCCGGGCCTCCGGCTATACCATAAATTGGGCAAAATCCATACTGTATGTACTGCATGGTACCCCACCACGGCTCCCCGGGGATGTGACCTCCAGGTAACGCACATCGGATTTAAATATCTGGGAATATACATCACGCATAACACCGCGCAATTCATGGCCGAAAATCTCACACAACCTCTGACGAAATTTCGACAAGACGTCAAGCACTGGCGCTCGCTGCCACTTACATTACTGGGGAGGGCAGCCCTCTTTAAAATGATGGCGCTCCCCAGGCTCCTGTATGCGTTGCAGAATACACCGTTTCCGTGACCCCTGCATATTTCGCAGCTATTGACTCCGAGGTGTCCACTCTACTATGGGATGGGAAGGCACCCCGCATAGCGAGACAGAAGCTTGCGCGCTGTTGGTACGACGGAGGCATCGCCCTCCCTGACATAAAAGTTTATTATTGGGCTGCACAATTGGCTGTTATAAACCAATGGCTCCACGTGTCCCAGGCCGACCCGGCGTTTCGACTGGACAGGCATCTCCTTGGCACCGCCGGAGTATGGGAGCGCTATATAATAAGACTAGAAGAGGTGCGCTTACTGGCCCGGCGGCCCATACCATTCACGTCTGGGTCGAGGCGCGGAGGGCATTGGGATGGAAAGGGGTAATAACGCAGGCCATGCCGCTCTGGGATTCCAAACAATTGGGCGCCTTGCAGAAATTCCAGAGGCTTCCAGCGGTGGGACCTAATTGGGATCTCGACGGTGGGAGACCTATGGAAAAAGGGGAAATGGTCACGTTCGCCCTACTGCAAGACACATATGGTCTGGCGCAGTCGGAGGAGTTCCGTTACCACCAGATACGACACGCATTAAGGGCAGCTATCCCACCGGGTACGCAGCTTCCGGAGTCCTCGCCGTTGGAGGACAGACTCCTGACTGTGCACCTAGTCAAAAAAGCCATCTCACAAATCTACCACAAAATAATAAATAACCAGCCTGATCGAACAGTCGCCCTTAGAGAAAAATGGGAAGCGGACGTAGGTAAATTAGACGACACAGAGTGGCAGGAGGCCCTATCGTCCCCTAAGGAAGTAGCGATACCATCTAGGCTCAAGCTAGTACAATTAAAAATAATGCACCGTACTTATTACACGCGGACCCTTATGCACAGAATTGCCCGAGCAGACACACCACTATGCCTTCGAGGCTGCGATGAATTAGGAACCTTTTTCACACGCTTTGGACATGTCATGCGATAATGCGATACTGGAGGGCAGTTATGCGGACACTCTCGCAAGTAACGACCATCACGATCCTCCCAGAACCAAGGATGTGTCTGCTTAATATATGGAAACCCACAGACCTCACTCATAGGGCTCGAGATTGGGTGACACTGGGAATAACTCTAGCGAAAAGAAATATCGCACAGCACTGGGGAACTCGACAGCTGCCCACACTACAGCAATGGTGCAAAGACATGGACAGCACCATGATTATAGAGAAAGCAGTATACATACATAGAGGGTGCCCCAAAAATGGACACTGATCTGGGGGGTGGAATGCATACCGGGGTGGCATATGTGAGCCCCCACAGGAGAACACACTGTCCGATCTCAGCGAATGATGGAGCTTTGTCTCGGAGGACGTACGAAGGCCAAGCCATACGACACTGACTAGCCGACAGCCCACGTCACTGCTAAGTAGTCCGTGGCAGACTGCCGCCACCGATAAATTAGACAAATACCCCCTGTTTTGATTGATTGTAAATGTACCGTAAAGTTATTGATGAAATGTCACATGTACCAGTTATGTAAAATCAATAAAATGTTTTACAAAAAAAACAAAAAAAAAAAAAAAAAGAAAGCCGGCCAGGCAAGGAACCTCAGGAGCACCAACACGATACTCCTCATCCCTATGAAAACACGCAAACAAAAAACCGCAGCCCGGTCCTTCGCTGGAAATGCGCCAAAAATCTGGAACTCCATCCCAGTCCATATCAGGACTACCACCTCCTTTGTAAAATTCAAGAGACAGCTCAAAGACCTCTTCCTCAATCGTTCCCTCCTGAACTGATATCTGTCGTCGAAACTCACAAACCAGCACACTGCCGCTCCCTGCTATCGGGACATTAAGTCTTTTTCCTCCTCCCCTCCACGAGTGGAAGTGCCCTGGTCACCCCTCCCCAAAGGAGACGCGGTGCAAGTCAACAGACACACAACCTGAATACTACCTGACCCCCTTGCATCACTGGGTACATTGCACTGAGACTTGAAATGCGCCTTGAGCGAATATGTTTACTTTTGTCTAGATTGTATGTCTCTCGCAGGCCGACTGTTGTGAAGCGCTCCGATACGTTCGGCCCTGGCTAGCGCTATAGAAAACTCCTAAAATAAATAAACTTCAATAAGTGATACGCTGATTCTATCGTGCTATGAAGTGGAATGGTGCATAAATGGAAGAAATATGTGCGGGCCATGAGGAATTGTTGGAGACAACCTTCTTTTTTGAACTTCTGTTTGAAAAGCTGTGAATCCCTGTCATTTTATCTCCTCCCTTAGACTTGTCCTGCCAGATGGCCCATTGTGGTGCCTCTTGTGTCTCTAGATTGGGTCTTTGGCACATTCATGCAGGACTTTATGAGTGAAGTCAGAACTCTTCCATAAATGTCCATAAAGACAACTGCCATTTTCCTCTGCTCAGGTTGTAAATGATTTACATGTATGCATGAATATGGTATTTCTATAGCTCGAACCTAGCCGAAAGGCAGGGGTGCCTTTTGTTAAGGTTACTTGGGCTATTTCGGCTAATTTCTTAAGTACAAAAGATTAATTTTAACAAAAAATTGTTCACAAAGTTTAAAAATTTGAAACCTTACTATACACAATTTGGTTCAAAGATTATTTTCAATTTACGTGATTCCTGGCTACCAATTTATTGGGAGAATCATCAGTTTAGACTTACCTAAAAGATGTTTCATATGTGATTTTCATGAATATCTTTTCAATTGAGTATCAACAAGTAAGTATATTGAATTCATGCTGTCAAGGATTCATGCTTTCACTTTCAGGCACTAATTTAAATTAAAAAACTCTTAAACAAAAATGTTCGATTGATGACAATCAAAACTGAATCATTAAGACAGGCAAATAATGTGAGTCATTGGGTCACTTTTGTTTGTGGACTTAATACAACGAGTAAACTGCATCCATCCACTTACACTATCATGCGACCTTAGCCCTATGTATCATCTGTGATTTCTCGCTCTGTTCAGCACCCTGTGAGTGATCTGAGCCCACTGAGCAACCTACATCCACCAATTTTGTGACCTCAATCCATTGTTTGACTGCTGCTCATTCCTTCTGTCATGTACTCTTTCAGTGAATTGTGCATCTTGCTCTGTTGTGCTCAAATTGAGCGACTTGTGCCCTCCTGTGTCATGGTCTTTATACGTTGGATTAATAGTGTGCACTTTTTCTATTTATGACCTATACATTTCAAACAAATTTGTGATTGGATTCATGGCTTCCAGTCCAGGAGAAGAAAAGGCCTTTTTGTCTTTACTAGTAGTGCCCATCTCGAATGCCCCTCACATTATGCATCTTAACATCCATATTGTCTAACATCTGAAAAATTGTGCTCATTTAATTACCTGGTGTCCTTGTATAGTGCCAATTGCCTCAAACACTACGTATGCAGTAACTGTTGAGACCCCAGTCCAAATTATTCTGATTATCTCTTTCTTCCTGTCTAGAATGATTCAGTTTTACACTTACCTATGCTGCCCTACTCATTACCTCTCAACACATGTGAGAGAGTAATACTTTTTGCTCTGATCACCCCCATTTGTTAACTGATACTGGTGGTAACTGACTCTGACTGAACCTTGGGCTCTGCTAACCAGGCCCAAGGCCAGTGCACTGATTAAAAAGGTATATATGGTAATCAGGTGTAACTAAAATTGGCACTGACAATCTACTTGTAAGTCCCTAGTATCTTGTAGGGCATGTAGCTTTAGAGGCCCACGTGCTTTGAGGCACTTATGTGTGCACTGCTGTGTTGCCTGCTGTCATTTTAAAAGTCAGTCCTGCTTTGCAAGCCACTTTTAAATTGAAATTGCATGCAAATTCGACTTTGAATTAAAAGGTACTTCCAAAGTATTAAACTACCTTATTTTTACATATATGTCACCCCCAAGGTCTATCCTAGGTGCCTCCAGGGTAATGTGCCATGTAAAAATAAGCAGGGACATATTAAACAATGTTTTATATCCCCTGGTATGGGAAAAACTACCAATTTCGTTTTTCCCCCATTGAAGCATTTTAAGCTCCATATGCTAACTTGGGAATACTGTAATACAGTGTAACTATTGACTGGAGAGAGCTAAAATAATATTTCAAGGACTTAAAAGATTGGTAGTGATTAATCCAACATCTTGCCACTGTTTGATTTATCATAACTAATACAGAAAAGAAGTTATAGAGCTTTCTTTTCTGTGAGCCTTCTAGCAGCCTCTCCTGATTGGTCAGCCCTTAACCGGCTGAGCCAAACTGCTTTGATGAGGTGATTAGTGGCCTGCCTACAGACAGAGGTTATCTGTTAGAGGGAGCTCTGCAGCTGCAGATAACAGGCCAGGAAGGGGGCTGGGTAAAAAACTGGGCTTCAAAGGGAGCAGGACTCTACCCCCAGCCAGATGGGAGCCCAAGGAATGGAATTTGCTGGAGGTCTGGAAAGGGAGTATTAAGGGGAAATGAGCCACACTAGTAGGTTGGCACAGCCAGCTCTTACACCCAAGTAGAGAAATTCTCCATCTAGAATTTTAAAGGACAATGCTTTGTGGGACAAGAATATGCCACACTTTGGAGGAAACTGTCATGCTTTTGGGTGGCACCCTGTACCCCAATTTTCAGTGGTGCCCCCCCTACTTGACATCCCAGAACATTAGATAACTATGTGAGCGCTGCATAGCAACTCAGATCTGCTGTCTGAAACTACCCTGCTGGAACCCTGGCCTGTACCCCAAAGGACTGTGCTCTAAAAGACTGCTCCTGCTGCTCACTTGGAACTACAGCCTGAGGACTCCCTGAAAGCAACAGGTTAGCAGAGCTCACCTCCACCATTTACCCCAAGACATCCCCAGCATGGAGTGCGTCCAGTGGACTTTTAAGGATTTGGCCAGGTACATTGTGGGAATTGGATTCCCAAACTTCCAAGGAACATCCCAGAAATTCTAGACCCTTGGAGTTGTATTTTGGACACTTTGAACCCTCTAGAGGAACTTCAGGAAAATATTCCAGAAGTTTAGAGAAGTTTGCAGCAACTTGCGGAAAAAGCTCCATTAGGTGACTGACCCGTCAACGAGAGTCAGGCTGCCAACGTCGAACCCCGACCTGGCCTAGATTTCATGTTCACTCGCTGAAAGTTCCAGAGCTCAAGACTGTCAGAATTTCACTGAGGCCAGCACTGAGCCAAGCTGCCGTCGGCGACTCGAACCTCGGCCTGAAGAGGAGCCTCATCCGACTACGAGAGAGAAAAGCTTCTAAGGCCCAATTATGAGTTTGCAGGTGTGTGTGCATGGAGGCATGCCACCGTCCCACTCCCACACTGCCAAACCTCACCATGGTCCTTTGGCGTTCCCACGGCGGTGCCGCATTGGGAACGCCAAAGCCCGTTCCTGCATGTCATGGACTGTGGAGTCCATGCCATGCAAGAAAGGGGGTGCATGCAGACAGGGGGCCATGTGTGCTGCAGCATGCAGCCTCAGACAGTGAGGGAACAAAGGGCCCTGTAGGGCCCCCTCAGTTTCCTCACTACCATAGATTTCATGGCGGGCTCATCACCATGAAATCTGTGGCGTGAGGAAACGTGTAATATGGGATCATGGTTGCAGTGGTCCTATGGCTGTCTGACTGCTGTAGTTGTAATTCAGCTGTTGGATCACTGATGCAGAGGTCACTGACTGCAACCGCACCTCCACCGCAGGTTTGGTCGTCCTATGGACTGGCAAACTCGCAAGTAGGCCCTAAGTGTGAAATTTTGGAAAAAAGTTTTGACCAAGGCCTCCCACTTAGTGTAGCCGATCAGGGTTCCATCGTGGTCAGCCTCAAACTTTGACGTTGTCCCGGTCAAGCTTGACCAGATGTCCCAAGTTGGTGCTGTATGTTTTTAAGCACCAGAAAGTGTTTATTCTTTAAAAATTCATATTTCCGGTTCCCTATATTGGATTTTTGTCGGTTGTTTGTCATTTTAATCATAAAAATATTTCCTATTTTTATAAATTAGTTGGGGAATTTTATTGTGTGTTTTTTAATGTATTGATGTTTTTAAATGCTTTATACACCTGTCGCCTAAGTTAAGCCTGCCTGCTCGCAGCCAGCTACCAAGGGTTGAGCCAGGGGCTAATATATTGATGCCTTGACTGGACCTAATATTGCGTTGGTGGCCTTACTTACATTCTTACCCCTACCAATAATCCACCTTCCAACAACATCTCACACATACTCCCATGACTTAAATAACAAAGTCAGCCACCCCAAAATTACACATTCATGACTCACCACCATGCAAGCACTCACTGGCAAGGCTAAACAACCTCCTTGTGCTTGGTAGGGTGAAAATTCAATTAGCAATAATTCCACATTCATCTCAGGCAAGTTTGATTTTTACCCCTCACCACCACATTTCATTGTTTTTTATAGAAAACTGGGAAGATTACAAAGATACAGCTGCACCAGCCAGCATCTAAAGGAACAGAGAAATGATTTAGCCACAATCGTCCATTCATCCACTAATCCACTCTCCTACTCTCCTACTCTCCTACTTTCTCCTGTTGCCTCCCCATCAAATCACATAGAATCACAATAACAACTTCTGCCAACTGCACCTTGCTCCTTTAAACAAATCTCCTGTACTGTTATTTTTCATTTCAAGGCCCACATGGCAATCTACTGTCCCATTTAATGCTAAAATGCCTTTGTTTAGTGATTTTGAGGCATCGATTGCTCTCCATCTTCTTCTAGTCTTGGTAATCTCAGAAATTTTAACCTCAATCTCCTCTCAGACCATTCCCACATCAACACTAATTCCTCATCCGCCTCTTCTACCCCTCAGTCTGACCAACTCTTCCCCTCCAAAAGACATGCAGATATAATTCCCACACAAAATGTTTCTGTGTGTCCTATGCGATCTTCTTGAGCCTCTAAATGATGACTCATGTTGCTCACCTTAGGGGTTCCAACTATTTTACCACTATGTTTAATCAATCCCTCCTGTATGTCATATATGTTCCATTCTCCAAATTTGAGGAAGATTTATGCGAACGTCAACTGCAGACCTTGCCTCGCCCTTCTAACTGTTGTGTTTTCTCTCAACTTCCTTTTTCATTGGACTCATAAATGTTTCACCTTCTGTAGCCTTACTTCATTTGGATGGGTACAAAAACTATTACTCCCTCTGAAGTTTGGTCACCGACTCCTCAATCTTGCCAATACTGCCCTTTTTAGGTTTGTTATTTAATTTCATAAGCACACCGCAGCACATCACAACCAACAATGCTTGTTTCTCATTCTAACCAAGTTCTATGCTGCAATTTGTACCACTGCCCACCATGCTCTTGCTACTACTCATGTCATCCTTGCAATCTCTGGCATGGTTCTCAACTTTTTTTCTCATACCATTCACAGTGATTTTTCACTCTTATGGTGCTCATGTCTTGCTTAACTAACTCCACACATTGGTGTCCACAACGCATAGTAAAGGGCCCTCTTCTTTTCTGACTGTATACTGCTCCACTAGAAACAAGTAGCCTGATTCACAAAGGTCAACTTACTTTTTTGTGTAAGTTTATGATTGCTTGCTGTTCAGAAAGGGATTTATGAGTAATATCTTTACAATCTTTATCTCTAAAATATACTACTTGCAAATCCCTTTGTGAATAGCAATCGTAAACTTACACAAAAGTGTACATTTACCTTTGTGAATCAGATTCATAATGTCTTCTTTCTTTTTCCTATGTGTCAATAATATTCTTCTTATTTTATCTTTCCTACCCTTTTATACTCTACTGGCTTTCAGGTGTGTGTTTTTGATTGCTTAGTAATAATCTGCTACTGGATAGATTTATTCTCATTGATACTGAACTGCTCAAAGACACAAAGGGGTCGATTATGATGTCGTTCGGAAAGCATTCCGACCGAATCGGTCACAGAATGGTTTCCGACCGAATCGGATTTGGGTAGTCCGACCGACCCATTAAGATGGTTCAGGATGCCATTTGGTCGGACTCTCATTGACTTCAATGGGAGCCTGTGTTCCAATCGAATACACAGGCTCCCATTGAAGAATGGGGAGGGTGGGAAAAATCGTGCACCCTGTGGCGGGCACCCCTTGGTGCCTGCAACACTGTACATGGTTGGAAAGGGGAGTCCCTTGGGTACCCCCACGGGACCCATTTGGAAGGCTCCGGGTGACAGGGGGCCTGCTACAGGCCCCCAAAGTCAGATTCCGACAATCGATCTGTGTTGGACAAACTGATTCGGAAAGGCTGTCTGAATCCCACAACGTAATCGCTTGGTCGGTGACGAGCTCCGTAGACCTGTAGGAATCGGCTCCAAAAGACACGGTTCCTTCCAATGCCATCCGGAACAGAGTCGGAACCGACTCGTAAAGTCCGAACATCGTAATCGGTCGTTCGGAAAGCTTTCTAAATCGGTCTGAAAGACAGGTTCCGAATCGGATTACGCAAACCCGAATTCAATTTGGAGCCTTTCCGAACGACATCGTAATCGACCCCTAACACTGTACTTCCCTGAACCAGTTGGACCACACATCTCTTGGCTGCAATAACATTTTGTCTGCCTTCTGCTTGCCACTCTCAGCCACAGACCATGGAGATGTTTTCAATGCCAGCCTGTTTCTGGAAATGAAATGAAATGAAATACCAGCATTTGTAAAGCGCACAGCTACCTCCGGAGAGGTGTCCCGGCGCTGGGGGCCCTCAGGAAGATTAAGCAAGCTATTGCCCAGAGTCACATGGTGCTGGGCTAACCTGCTGCTGGCACCGAACCGTGAACCCCGTGGTCCGGAGTCAGGCACCCTGGCCGCTGCGCCACACCTCTTCCACTAGCATTTGTCTCCACTACTGCCATAGCATAGAAACCTTCAAATTCATAGTTCTAGACAATTTCTAACACAAACCCTCCTTAACCGGCATAAACTATCACAGAAAAACCTTTACAAACAACCGGTGCTGCAATAGGGCATCGAACAGATAGATGATTTTAACCCTAAAGAAAACTCACTTCCTCCTGCCTAAAAAAATGTTTTCTTACTATACACAGCATCCCCAAATGTAATCTGAGGTTAACCAATTCCAACATGCACATCAACTTAAATTCGATCCAGTGGTCCAGTCATTACAGATAAAGGTTGAAAAAATTGTACTCATCTAATACCAATAAGAAGAGTGTCTAGGAAATCTTAATTCCATGTGGATGAAATATTCATAACCACTCAAAAGGACTGGAAAAGTGAGATGAAGAAAATGGCATTTCGGGAAAGGATCCATATTTTTAAATAGTGTCCAAGAACATCTAAATGATATGATATTTGTTAGAAATGGGGGTCTCTAGTTGGCAGAGATAGGTACCTTTGTCCAAATAGGGACCCTTGCTTCTAGTCAGGGTAAGGGGGATACACACTTTAGATAACCCCTGCTCACCCCCTTGGTAGCTTGGCACGAGCAGATAGGCTTATCCCAAAGGCAATGTGTAAAGTATTTGTACCAACACTCACAGTAACACAGTGAAAACACCACAAATGGACACCACACCAGTTTAGAAAAATAAAATATCTTTATCTAAACTAAACAAGACCAAAACAACAAAAATCCAACATACACAGTTAAAAATATGACTTTCAAAAGGTTTCCAGAACTTGTACCATAGAAAACTATGGATGCATGACTTTTACACAACGTACCTGAAGATGCGTCAAAATTCACAAGGCCAAACAGCTGCAGAGAAAGGAAGCTTTGGAAAACACAGCGATGCGTCAGTTCCTGAGTCCTTGGGGAGGCGAGGCGCCAGTTCTGCTGCACACAGGAGAAGTGATGCGTCGAATCCGGACTGTAGGGGGAAGTGAGGCGTCGAAATCCAAGACGGTTCTGGTCTGCGGGTGATGCGTGGAAAACTTGGTGCACAGGTACGATGCGTGACACACCGGAGGTGATGCGTCGCTTTGCGAGGCTTCGCGCCGTCCAGCGTCGGTGCTGGGGGCTGCGTGGCGAGACTTCACGTCACCCGGCGAGACTCGGCGAGGCGTCGTGTCGTCCGGCGTCGGTTCCAAGAGACTTTGCACAGCTTGGCGATGCTTCGTGCCGGTTCTTGCAGAGTTTAGCTGCAAAACCCACCTCTGAGGCCCTGTAACTGGAAGGAGGCACCTCAGGCAAGGGTAGGATTCACAGATGGCAGAGTCCAGCAACACCAGCAGATTTGCATGAAGTCTTTTGTGTCCCTGAGACTTCAGAACAGGTGGCCAGCACACTTCAGGCCCTTGGAGATCTCCTTCAAGCAGGGGACACAGCACACAGCAAAGTCCTTCTCCTTTCCTTGGCAGAAGCAGCAACTGCAGTCCAACCCCAGACACACAGCAAGGGCAGTACTTCTCCCCAGTCTCTCCAGCTCTTCTCCTTGGCAAAGGTTCCTCTTGAATTCCAGGAATGATCTAAAGTTCAGGGGTTTTAGGTCTAATACTTATACCCCAAAATGTCTTTGTTCTCTTTGTGCAAGGGGCTCTGAGCCCAGTTCAAACCAGTTCTGGGGGCACTCTGCCAGTGCACAACAACATCCTTTGTCCGTGTGAGCCTTGGCTCCAGACACACCACAGGGGGGCGGAGCCAGCATTGTGGAAGGCAGGCACAGCCCTATTCAGGTACAGGTGCTACTCCTCCCACCACTCCAAATGCAGTTCAGGCCTATTCAGCCTAGTGCTGACTCATCCAGACTCCTGGAGCCACTGCACCCTCCCCAGCCCCTGTCACTCCAAAGACAGACAGTCAATCCACAAACAGGCAGAGGCACACAGGAAGGTTGAACAAGAAAATAGCCACTTTCTAAAAGTGGTATTTTCAAACACACAATTTAAAACCCATCTTTACTAAAAGATGTGTTATTAAATTCTGAGTTCAGGAGTACTAAACTCCATTTTTCTATCTTATCCCTATGGGAAGATATGCTTGTAAAAGGTTACAAAGCATTCCCCATTCTGTCCTATGGGCAAGATAGCCTTTCAATAGTGAAAAACGAAATTGGCAGTATTTCACTATCAGGACATGTTACACACACCAGTACATGTCCTACCTTTCACATACACTGCACCCTGCCCAGGGGGGTACCTTGGGCCTACTATAGGGGTATCCTATGTGTAAGAAAAGGGAAGAGTAAGGCCTGGCAAGTGGGTGCACTTGCCAAGTCGACATGGCAGTTAACAAACTGCGCACAGGCACTGCGGTGGCAGGCTTGAGACCTCTTTTCAGGGCTACTCATGTTGGTGGCACAATAAGTGCTGCAAGCCCACTAGTAGCATTTGATTTACCAGCCCTGGCACACTCAGTGCACTTTACTAGGGACCTACTGGTAAAACAAATATACCAATCATGGATAACCAATCACAATAACAATTTACACAGAGAGAATATGCACTTTAGCACTGGTCAGCAGTGGTAGAGTGCCCAGAGTCATATAGCCAACAAACACAGGTCAGGAAAAAAAATAGGAGGAAGAAGCAAAAAAGTTTGGGGATAACCCTGCAAAAAGGGCCATTTCCAACAATATTGATCCTATATTTAGATCCAATTGTCTTTTAGCCTCAGTGCCTTGATTGATCAGAAAATTATAAAGCTCTATTAAGCTTGCAAATGCTAATTGTTTTTTTGGGGAGTTTTATATAGTCCGAACTAGACCCGAAGGTATCAGAGCGCTTTACATGAGCATCAGTTGCGTTACAGATGGACACATGCATTTTTTATTAGGCACAGGGAGATTAAGTGATTTGCCCAGAATCACAGGATGTTGAGCGTCCCAGTCGAGACTCGTACCCATTTCCCCAGCTTTGAGGTTGACCGCCCTAGCCTTTACACCACATCCTCTCCCCAATATTTGCAATGAGAATTTGTTAAAGGGTTTGTAAATGTGTGATTTACTAATGCTACTATTGATATTCTAATTAGGAACTGTTGCAAGGTCATCCTGTGCCCTGGGTACCCCCATTTATTTTTGACTGGTACTGGTGGTAACTGACTCTGACTGACCCTGGGCTCTGCCTAACTAGGCCCAGGGCCAGTTCTATGCTGAAGAAGAGACACTTAGAATACAGTGAAAACACCTACATACACTAGGGTACACTATGGGTTAGGGTACCCCTATGATTGGCATGACCTCCCCAATAAGGCCCTAGTACATAATAGGGCAGCGGGATTGAAGCTACTTTTATGTCCCTAGTATATAATAGGGTATGGTAGTTTAGAGGCCAGCAGCCCTTTCTGCACTTGCACATGTGCACTGCTGAAGCCTGAGGTCAGTTTAAAAGCAGCCCTGTGTTGCAGGACTGCTTTTAAAATGCATATTATGCCCAAACTCAACTTTGGGTTTTGGGGCACTTAAAAGTTAATAAACTACAATGTTTTGGCATATTAGTTACCCCGAGGGTCTACCCTAGGTGTCTCAGGGGTGGGGGATCAGGAACGTATAAGAAGGATCCTTATAATTTGGGGCAGATTTACAAGAAACTGACGCATCTCTGCGTTAGAGCAGAGATGCATCAGTTTCCCTGCGCCTGCGTGCAAAACCCTTGCGCCACCATGGATGCGCTGTATTTACAATACGGTGCAGCATGGCGCAAGGATTGACAGTTGTGTCAGAAATTCCTACGCATCTGTTGCGCAAAAGTCACGCATTGCTGGAGTTGTGTCGCAAGCACGACACAACTCCAGCAATGCATGGGGAGGCCTATACTTATTGTGCTGCGTCACTCCTTACGCCTGCTCCTAGCAGGTGTAAGGTTTTGACGCAGTGGCGTCCTAGAAGTGGCGCAGTGAAATCTTGTAGATTTCACTGCGTCACTTCTACGAGGCTTTCCTGCGTAGGAACGCCCACCCAGCATACATTATACCTGACGCAGATATAATATGGTGCAGGGGTTTACAACGTGACGTATCTCCCTAGATGCGTCACGTTGTAAATGGGCCGCAACATGGCGTATTGTTTACGCCGCTGCTACGTCACAAAAAGTGACACAACGGTGGGGAAAAAGTGACGCAAGGGGCTTGTAAATCTGCCCCTCGGTTTTTATATACCTTGGGGTTAGTGAAATTGCACATTTCACTCCCCACATTGCAGTAAAGTGCTTCCCAAAATAGACTTTTGTGCTAAGGGCACTGTGGCGTGGGGATCTGCAATATATTTACATATTCAGAACCCCTAAAGTCTCCCCTAGGTATCCCAGGGGTGTGTGGTCTTGTAGATTAAAGCAGGGTCCTTATAAAAGATGTTTTATTTTTCATTTCAAAATTCTTTATTGATTTTCACAAGAGCAGACAAAAAGCCTGTAACAGGGTTAGCATAAGCTATCTAAGGCAAAGTTATAAGTATACAATCATAAAGTGAGGTTATTACGCCTATATGGGTAAACTGAGACTAACCCGAGTGATCGCTAAAAAAGGAGAAAAGACAGGCGAAAGAAGGGAAAAGAGAAAGAGAAGAGAAGGGAAGGGAGAGTGACGGCTAGTCAAGCTGTATCATTTACTTCCAAAAATTCTATGCATATGTTGGCACCAGAGCGGTCCGATATTGATAGGCCTAACATATAGCGACCTGGTACAGGTAACAATGGTTAGATGCAATTTAAATACAATTACAAATACAGTTATTCAAGCTGCTAGGGCTCATTTGCTGTCTTCTGGGGCAATTAAATACAATTATTCAGGTGGCCCGTCAGTAAAGGCACAGGATATGAATCCATGGTATACCTTATTGGTCATGGAGGTTCGTAAGAGTCTAGATACGTGTCCAAAGAGTTCCACATCTGCCTGGACGAAGGTTTCCAGGGAGAGTTTTGCAAAGCTATGTTGCAAAACTCCAAGTCCATTTTTAAAAATACAAAAATTGCACTACTTAGGGTTGATAAGAATCTGGAGAATAGTATTAAAGGCTCTAAAATGGAATCACTCTGGACCAATAGCAAGATACTGTACAAGGGCAAAAGCCTATCCCTCGAGACATGGATTAAAAAAGGTATCCTTTTCCCTTACCAACTAGAAAACGCCTCATACCCAGTTACATTCTCAGACCTCCAATCGAGATATAGCCTAGCTGACATTGAATTCTACAACTTCTTGAAAATCAGAACGGCCCTTTCGAAATCCAAATTATCCTCCGTCCAACCATCAATCTCACTGTTTGTGACAAACATCAACAAATTGGGCCACCAGGTCTCGCAGATCTACAAACTCCTCCGCCCAAAATCTTCTAAACCTAATGATAAGGTTATAACCTTTTGGGAGCAACAGTCTCCAGTCCCATCAAATGAACAGGTATGGTCCACACTATGGAGCTCTGTCTCACGTAATAAGATCGCCCCGGTCCTCTCCCAAACCAAATACTGGCTACTACATAAGGCATTTTGGACCCCGGCCCGATTATTCTCATTAGGTCTCCGAAAGGACGCAACATGTTGGAACTGCAACCAAGAAAAGGGGGACTTAGCCCATCTTATCTTTCAATGCTCACTACTAAAGTCGTTTTGGGATAACATTTTTGTGTTTTTGAATGGCTTGTTTAAGTGTACTTTGGTCAAAGGATTCTCCACCCTACCTATGGCCTTTATAAGCACGAGCTTAAGAACTGACACGGACAAAGATCTACTTGACCTGTTACTAACATCTGCGGTGAAAATGGTTCTTGCCAACTGGAAGGACACGAGTAAAACATCTTATAAAGGCTGGATAAACTGGATCACCCATCTCAGAGGGGCAGACAACATAGCTTTATAAAAGATGTTTTATAAGCACTGATGTTGGAAAAAATCCCCAAGTCATTTTCCCTGTTGCAAATCCCCAGCCACATAGGTTAATGTGGCAAGAAGGTATTAACTAATAACTCCCACTAGGAGAATAATAAAAATATAATTCAAGGACTTCCTAGAATGGTATTGATAAATCCAACAATATGCTATTGTTGAATGTATCTTAAAATGTACAGACAAGAAGTTATAAGACTTTCTTGTCTGTAAGCCACAATTCAGCCTTCCAGCGATCTGTCCTGATTGGTCAGAGTTAAGTGGATTAGCCAGACTGTTTTGATGAGGTGATAAGTAGGCCCTGGGGTTAAAGAGCCATTCTGGGAGGGCAGGGATCTGCTACATAGGAATGCCAGAGCAGGGGAGGGGTCGTAAACAATAATCTTCAATGGAAGAAGAAGACAGGCAGGAGGTGCCAGTTTCATTTACACCCCTACTCTTTGAACCCAGCCAGATGGCAGGATTAAGGAAGAAATGAGCAGATGCAAGAGGGAGGGACAATATGCAGATAAACCATCCCGAAGGTATGCTTAGCCAGCTCTTGTCTCTCTGCTGGAAAATCCGCCATGTTGAATTTTGGAGAAATGGTGCTCTCAGAGAGACTATAGTGCCACACTTTGGAGGATATGGTCATTTTCTGGGGTGTTGTCCTGCACCTCATTGGACAGGGTTGCCCTCCTGCTTGACCTAGTGAACTTGGAATAAGTATGTGAGAGGGGCAGAGCCTCTCAGATCTGCTACTTGAAGTTAAAGGAAGAAGAAGGGTCCATGCTAAGAAGTTTGATTTGCACCAACCAGGCCCTGTAAGCTGAAGTCTCTGGAAGACTCTGGAACTACAGTCCTGTGGATCTAACTTGCTTCAAAAGGGCTAAAGAGTGGACTCCCTGCAAGCTACAGGTTAACAGGGCTCACCTGGACCATCACCACTAAGAATCCCCATCCTGGAGTACTACCAGTGGATTTGTAAGGGTTTTGTCCAAGTGGATTGTGGGAACTAAAGTTCCAAACTTTCAAGGACCATCTTGGAGCTTCCAGACCCATGGAGTAAGTTTTGGACACTTTGGGACCCCCTGAGGAACTTCAGGCAGAAGTTCCAGAAGTTTGGAGAACTTTGGAACAACTTTGAAAAAAAGCTCCATAAGTGGACCGACTCAACCTGGCCAGCCAAGCCGGCGACGCTCAACCGCGAGCCGGCCTGCTGTCCAGGTTCGTCCTGCTGAAAAGCTCCACAGTCCGAATCCAGAGTTTGACAGGGAGTACGCTGACACCCAGGTCGGCGAATCCTCACTGAATCTGGCCTGGTGCAGAGCATCGAGGCCTGGATCTTTTGTTCGTCCTGCTGGAAAGCTTCGGAGGTCTGACTTCCATAAGTTTGACCGGGAGCTTGTCGCAAACTGGCGAACCCTCACCGAATCTGGACTGGCTGAGAGCTTCGAGGGACCCCGGGAAGAAAAGCTCCAGAAAAGTTTCTAAGTCCGAAGGTAAAAACTTTGACTGAGACCTACCGTGAGGGGTAGCTGCGCAGGGCTCCATCGCCGTCGGCCTGAACCTCTGACTTTGTCCCTGTCTAGCATGACCAGATGTTCCAATAGGCGCTACATATTTCTATGTGCCATATGGTACTAAGGGCCAGATGTGAGACCAATTTGCGAGTGCAAAATCGGTTGCAAACCGATTTACGCATGCAAAAATGAATGCCCGCAATGTACGAAATGCACTCGCAAACCTAAAAATTGCGATGCGAACGAATACCGACTCACAAAAATTGCGACCGTTTATTGCAGTCTGCAAATTGCAACTCGCAATTAGCGTCTCGCAAAATACAATGTACAGACCATTCGCAAATTGCCAAAATGCGCAAAATGGCCCGGTTGCGAATGCAATTTACCGCCAATCAGAACCAGGTGGTAAACAGGCCCAACCTATAAAAAGGTGCCCAGAATGCATCTGAAATCATTCAACAATGGCTGCCCTGTATGTGATAGCAAGGAGGATGCGGATACTGGCTGCTCAGCAGAGGAGGCGGAGACAGTACAGGATTTTCAGAGTCAGGCTTGTTTGAGAAGACAGAGGACGAGATATATGACCAGTACAGGCTGAGTAGCACTGTCATCCTAGACCTCATAGACACCCTGAAGCCACAGTTGGAAAGCAGAATCCTGCGCAGCAATGCAATCCCCACGCATGTGCAGGTGTTGTGCTCCCTCCACCTATTGGCCACTGGTAGCTACCAAGATGTAATTGCTTTGGCCGGAGGTGTGTCGCAGTGTGCGCATTCACATTTCTTACACCATTTCCTAGATGCCATGCTAAACCACACCCATCAACACATCTAGCTGCCCAGGAATGATGTTGAACTGGAAAATACAAAAATGCAATTCCAAGTTGACTGCGACGCAAACAACATCATCACAGACATTGTTGCCAAATATCCAGGAAGCACACATGACTCATACATCTTCAGACACAGTGGCATATACCAGAAATTAGAGAGAGGTGACTTTGATGAAGGATACCTACTAGGTACTGGATTCTCATGTCCACTGTGAAATATAATTGCACTATGGTGTCTGCATGCTTGTTGTCTTACCATCATATTTCACCCCCCAGGTGACAGTGCCTATGCCCTGCTTCCATGGATTCTCACACCGTACCTGTCTCCCACCAACGCACCTGAGAGGGGGTACAACAGGGCACATAGACGCACCAGGTCAGTCATTGAGCGCACATTTGGCATCCTGATATCATGATTCCGGTGTCTTCACAAGAGTGGCGGAGCCTTGCAGTATGCGCCTGAGACTGTCTGCAAAATCGTGGTTGCCTGTGCCATACTCCACAACATTGCCTGCAGGCGTGGCTTGCCCACAGAGGTGTCTGATTCAGACTCGGGAGATGAAGACCCTGACCCACCAGTCCAACAGCCAGGTGATGGAAGCTCGTGCAAAAACAACAGTTGATGGACAGAATGCAGAACAATGTCATACATTCACCCCAGTACAGAGATCTGGGCCTAAATCCATCGTTTTTTTGCTCACCATGCCATTCCAGTTTGAACCCAGCCATATGCAAATCAGTCTTGACCCTGTGCCTCATGGGAACAGTCCAGCCCGAACTGCCAAGCCAGGTCCTCCCTGGACTGGAAACAAGCATCCTAGGACCGGTTTGTCACCCCGAGTGGGACGGGTATGCCCAGACGTGGGTCCCGTGCTCTCCATGCCACTGGAATCAAGCTATCCTGGCTGAAGAGGGGTGAAACCCCGAAACCGGTCCTAGGATGCTTGTTTCCAGTCCAGGGAGGACCTGGCTTGGCAGTTCGGGCTGGACTGTTCCCATGAGGCACAGGGTCAAGACTGATTTGCATATGGCTGGGTTCAAACTGGAATGGCATGGTGAGCAAAAACGATGGATTTAGGCCCAGATCTCTGTACGGGGGTGAATGTATGACATTGTTCTGCATTCTGTCCATCAATTGTTTTTGCATTTGTCACCCGAGTGGGACGGGTATGCCCAGACGTGGGTCCCGTGCTCTCCATGCCACTGGAATCAAGCTATCCTGGCTGAAGAGGGTGAAACCCCGAAACTGGTCCTAGGATGCTTGTTTCCAGACCAGGGAGGACCTGGCTTGGCAGTTCGGGCTGGACTGTTCCCATGAGGCACAGAGTCAAGACTGATTTGCATATGGCTGGGTTCAAACTGGAATGGCATGGTGAGCAAAAAACGATGGATTTAGGCCCAGATCTCTGTACTGGGGTGAATGTATGACATTGTTCTGCATTCTGTCCATCAATTGTTGTTTTTGCATTTGTCACCCCGAGTGGGACGGGTATGCCCAGACGTGGGTCCCGTGCTCTCCATGCCACTGGAATCAAGCTATCCTGGCTGAAGAGGGGTGAAACCCGAAACCGGTCCTAGGATGCTTGTTTCCAGTCCAGGGAGGACCTGGCTTGGCAGTTCGGGCTGGACTGTTCCCATGAGGCACAGGGTCAAGACTGATTTGCATATGGCTGGGTTCAAACTGGAATGGCATGGTGAGCAAAAAAACGATGGATTTAGGCCCAGATCTCTGTACGGGGGTGAATGTATGACATTGTTCTGCATTCTGTCCATCAATTGTTTTTGCATTTGTCACCCCGAGTGGGACGGGTATGCCCAGACGTGGGTCCCGTGCTCTCCATGCCACTGGAATCAAGCTATCCTGGCTGAAGAGGGGTGAAACCCCGAAACTGGTCCTAGGATGCTTGTTTCCAGACCAGGGAGGACCTGGCTTGGCAGTTCGGGCTGGACTGTTCCCATGAGGCACAGGGTCAAGACTGATTTGCATATGGCTGGGTTCAAACTGGAATGGCATGGTGAGCAAAAAAACGATGGATTTAGGCCCAGATCTCTGTACTGGGGTGAATGTATGACATTGTTCTGCATTCTGTCCATCAATTGTTGTTTTTGCATTTGTCACCCCGAGTGGGACGGGTATGCCCAGACGTGGGTCCCGTGCTCTCCATGCCACTGGAATCAAGCTATCCTGGCTGAAGAGGGGTGAAACCCCGAAACCGGTCCTAGGATGCTTGTTTCCAGTCCAGGGAGGACCTGGCTTGGCAGTTCGGGCTGGACTGTTCCCATGAGGCACAGGGTCAAGACTGATTTGCATATGGCTGGGTTCAAACTGGAATGGCATGGTGAGCAAAAAAACGATGGATTTAGGCCCAGATCTGTGTACTGGGGTGAATGTATGACATTGTTCTGCATTCTGTCCATCAATTGTTGTTTTTGCATTTGTCACCCCGAGTCGGACGGGTATGCCCAGACGTGGGTCCCGTGCTCTCCATGCCACTGGAATCAAGCTATCCTGGCTGAAGAGGGGTGAAACCCCGAAACCGGTCCTAGGATGCTTGTTTCCAGTCCAGGGAGGACCTGGCTTGGCAGTTCGGGCTGTACTGTTCCCATGAGGCACAGGGTCAAGACTGATTTGCATATGGCTGGGTTCAAACTGGAATGGCATGGTGAGCAAAAAAATGATGGATTTAGGCCCAGATCTCTGTACTGGGGTGAATGTATGACATTGTTCTGCATTCTGTCCATCAATTGTTGTTTTTGCATTTGTCACCCCGAGTGGGACGGGTATGCCCAGACGTGGGTCCCGTGCTCTCCATGCCACTGGAATCAAGCTATCCTGGCTGAAGATGGGTGAAACCCCGAAACCGGTCCTAGGATGCTTGTTTCCAGTCCAGGGAGGACCTGGCTTGGCAGTTCGGGCTGGACTGTTCCCATGAGGCACAGTGTCAAGACTGATTTGCATATGGCTGGGTTCAAGCTGGAATGGCATGGTGAGCAAAAAAACGATGGATTTAGGCCCAGATGTCTGTACTGGGGTGAATGTTTGACATTGTTCTGCATTCTGTCCATCAATTGTTGTTTTTGCATTTGTCACCCCGAGTGGGACGGGTATGCCCAGACGTGGGTCCCGTGCTCTCTATGCCACTGGAATCAAGCTATCCTGGCTGAAGAGGGGTGAAACCCCGAAACCGGTCCTAGGATGCTTGTTTCCAGTCCAGGGAGGACCTGGCTTGGCAGTTCGGGCTGGACTGTTCCCATGAGGCACAGGGTCAAGACTGATTTGCATATTGCTGGGTTCAAACTGGAATGGCATGGTGAGCAAAAACGATGGATTTAGGCCCAGATCTCTGTACTGGGGTGAATGTATGACATTGTTCTGCATTCTGTCCATCAATTGTTGTTTTTGCATTTGTCACCCCGAGTGGGACGGGTATGCCCAGACGTGGGTCCCGTGCTCTCCATGCCACTGGAATCAAGCTATCCTGGCTGAAGAGGGGTGAAACCCCGAAACCGGTCCTAGGATGCTTGTTTCCAGTCCAGGGAGGACCTGGCTTGGCAGTTCGGGCTGGACTGTTCCCATGAGGCACAGGGTCAAGACTGATTTGCATATGGCTGGGTTCAAACTGGAATGGCATGGTGAGCAAAAACGATGGATTTAGGCCCAGATCTCTGTACTGGGGTGAATGTATGACATTGTTCTGCATTCTGTCCATCAATTGTTGTTTTTGCATTTGTCACCCTGAGTGGGACGGGTATGCCCAGACGTGGGTCCCGTGCTCTCCATGCCACTGGAATCAAGCTATCCTGGCTGAAGAGGGGTGAAACCCCGAAACCGGTCCTAGGATGCTTGTTTCCAGTCCAGGGAGGACCTGGCTTGGCAGTTCGGGCTGGACTGTTCCCATGAGGCACAGGGTCAAGACTGATTTGCATATGGCTGGGTTCAAACTGGAATGGCATGGTGAGCAAAAAACGATGGATTTAGGCCCAGATCTCTGTACTGGGGTGAATGTATGACATTGTTCTGCATTCTGTCCATCAATTGTTGTTTTTGCATTTGTCACCCGAGTGGGACGGGTATGCCCAGATGTGGGTCCCGTGCTCTCCATGCCACTGGAATCAAGCAATCCTGGCTGAAGAGGGGTGAAACCCCGAAACCGGTCCTAGGATGCTTGTTTCCAGTCCAGGAGGACCTGGCTTGGCAGTTCGGGCTGGACTGTTCCCATGAGGCACAGGGTCAAGACTGATTTGCATATGGCTGGGTTCAAACTGGAATGGCATGGTGAGCAAAAAAACGAAGGATTTAGGCCCAGATCTCTGTACTGGGGTGAATGTATGACATTGTTCTGCATTCTGTCCATCAATTGTTGTTTTTGCATTTGTCACCCCGAGTGGGACGGGTATGCCCAGACGTGGGTCCCGTGCTCTCCATGTCACTGGAATCAAGCTATCCTGGCTGAAGATCGGTGAAACCCCGAAACCGGTCCTAGGATGCTTGTTTCCAGTCCAGGGAGGACCTGGCTTGGCAGTTCGGGCTGGACTGTTCCCATGAGGCACAGGGTCAAGACTGATTTGCATATGGCTGGGTTCAAGCTGGAATGGCATGGTGAGCAAAAAACGATGGATTTAGGCCCAGATCTCTGTACTGGGGTGAATGTATGACATTGTTCTGCATTCTGTCCATCAATTGTTGTTTTTGCATTTGTCACCCCGAGTGGGACGGGTATGCCCAGACGTGGGTCCCGTGCTCTCCATGCCACTGGAATCAAGCTATCCTGGCTGAAGAGGGGTGAAACCCGAAACCGGTCCTAGGATGCTTGTTTCCAGTCCAGGGAGGACCTGGCTTGGCAGTTCGGGCTGGACTGTTCCCATGAGGCACAGGGTCAAGACTGATTTGCATATGGCTGGGTTCAAACTGGAATGGCATGGTGAGAAAAAAAACGATGGATTTAGGCCCAGATCTCTGTACTGGGGTGAATGTATGACATTGTTCTGCATTCTGTCCATCAATTGTTGTTTTTGCATTTGTCACCCCGAGTGGGACGGGTATGCCCAGACGTGGGTCCCGTGCTCTCCATGCCACTGGAATCAAGCTATTCTGGCTGAAGAGGGGTGAAACCCGAAACCGGTCCTAGGATGCTTGTTTCCAGTCCAGGGAGGACCTGGCTTGGCAGTTCGGGCTGGACTGTTCCCATGAGGCACAGGGTCAAGACTGATTTGCATATGGCTGGGTTCAAACTGGAATGGCATGGTGAGCAAAAACGATGGATTTAGGCCCAGATCTCTGTACTGGGGTGAATGTATGACATTGTTCTGCATTCTGTCCATCAATTGTTGTTTTTGCATTTGTCACCCCCGAGTGGGACGGGTATGCCCAGACGTGGGTCCCGTGCTCTCCATGCCACTGGAATCAAGCTATCCTGGCTGAAGAGGGGTGAAACCCCGAAACCGGTCCTAGGATGCTTGTTTCCAGTCCAGGGAGGACCTGGCTTGGCAGTTCGGGCTGGACTTTTCCCATGAGGCACAGGGTCAAGACTGATTTGCATATGGCTGGGTTCAAGCTGGAATGGCATGGTGAGCAAAAAAACGATGGATTTAGGCCCAGATCTCTGTACTGGGCTGAATGTATGACATTGTTCTGCATTCTGTCTATCAATTGTTGTTTTTGCATTTGTCACCCCGAGTGGGACGGGTATGCCCAGATGTGGGTCCCGTGCTCTCCATGCCACTGGAATTAAGCAATCCTGGCTGAAGAGGGGTGAAACCCCGAAACCGGTCCTAGGATGCTTGTTTCCAGTCCAGGGAGGACCTGGCTTGGCAGTTCGGGCTGGACTGTTCCCATGAGGCACAGGGTCAAGACTGATTTGCATATGGCTGGGTTCAAACTGGAATGGCATGGTGAGCAAAAAAACGATGGATTTAGGCCCAGATCTCTGTACTGGGGTGAATGTATGACATTGTTCTGCATTCTGTCCATCAATTGTTGTTTTTGCATTTGTCACCCCGAGTGGGACGGGTATGCCCAGACGTGGGTCCCGTGCTCTCCATGCCACTGGAATCAAGCTATCCTGGCTGAAGATGGGTGAAACCCCGAAACCGGTCCTAGGATGCTTGTTTCCAGTCCAGGGAGGACCTGGCTTGGCAGTTCGGGCTGGACTGTTCCCATGAGGCACAGGGTCAAGACTGATTTGCATATGGCTGGGTTCAAGCTGGAATGGCATGGTGAGCAAAAAACGATGGATTTAGGCCCAGATCTCTGTACTGGGGTGAATGTATGACATTGTTCTGCATTCTGTCCATCAATTGTTGTTTTTGCATTTGTCACCCCGAGTGGGACGGGTATGCCCAGACGTGGGTCCCGTGCTCTCCATGCCACTGGAATCAAGCTATCCTGGCTGAAGAGGGTGAAACCCCGAAACCGGTCCTAGGATGCTTGTTTCCAGTCCAGGGAGGACCTGGCTTGGCAGTTCGGGCTGGACTGTTCCCATGAGGCACAGGGTCAAGACTGATTTGCATATGGCTGGGTTCAAACTGGAATGGCATGGTGAGAAAAAAACGATGGATTTAGGCCCAGATCTCTGTACTGGGGTGAATGTATGACATTGTTCTGCATTCTGTCCATCAATTGTTGTTTTTGCATTTGTCACCCCGAGTGGGACGGGTATGCCCAGACGTGGGTCGCGTGCTCTCCATGCCACTGGAATCAAGCTATCCTGGCTGAAGAGGGGTGAAACCCGAAACCGGTCCTAGGATGCTTGTTTCCAGTCCAGGGAGGACCTGGCTTGGAAGTTCGGGCTGGACTGTTCCCATGAGGCACAGGGTCAAGACTGATTTGCATATGGCTGGGTTCAAACTGGAATGGCATGGTGAGCAAAAAAACGATGGATTTATGCCCAGATCGCTGTACTGGGGTGAATGTATGACATTGTTCTGCATTCTGTCCATCAATTGTTGTTTTTGCAGGTGATGGAAGCTCAGCAGCAGAGGGGAGAAGGCGCAGGGAACACATAACCAGACATTATTTTGCAAGCTACGTCATTAACATTGGCAGTCTACACACAACAAATGACACCACGAAATGTGAATTTCACAAAAAGAATATCCCTTTATTTGAAGGGCATGTCAATGGACAATGCTGGACAACCTGTCCATTGCAATCCACATTACCAACTTAAACTAGAAATGTCATGTGGTTACTGCACCACCCAAAAACATAACAGGCACTTTTCTAGGCGACAAATCAGTTTCTGCCTCTACGTCCAGCATGTGGGGATCTAGCACGTGGGATTGGTGGCTGCCGACTGCTGTGCCGCTGCATAGGTGTAGGTGCAGTGGATACACTGCTGCGGCTGGACACCTCGCTGTCAGCTGTCTCTGTGGCTCCCCCTGTAGCAACCATGTTCGTCTGGATTGCCTCAACTGCAGTTGTAATCTGTTGCAGCCCTCATGCAACGTCACCGCTGTGGTGGCCCATTTCAGTTTGCAATGCCAGGGTGCGCTTGCTGTGTTGCATTGTTGCTGTTGCCAGCCTACCAATTGCCCTGTTCATTGCGTGCATTCCATGTGCCCTGCTGCACTCCATTCTTCTGTGCTGCACTCTCTCCTCCGACAACTTGGTGCATAGCTGCCCAATAGCCCCTGTAAGGGCATCAGATTTACCCTCCATGCGGGCCTGGTTTTCAGCCATTTGTTGGGTGATGTTGTTGAAACCCTGGCTCAGCTTTGCATTAATCAGCCTTATCTGCTTTTGTTGTAGGCGCTGAACCTTCATCATGGCCTTCTCCAAGCCACCAAATGCCAGATGAGTGCCTGCTCCAGTGTGTGTGGGAGTGTGTATCCGAGGCTGAAGCCGCCTTCCTGACTGCTGTGTCGGCCGCGGGACCTGGACCCTTGTGCCCAGAGTGCGTCATGATGGTGATTGCTGGTGTGTTGCTGATGTGTCATGCACTGGAGCCTGTGATGAACTCTGCACAGCACTTCCCAGGACATTACAACAAGATGGCTCATCCTGCCCGTCCTCCATCTGGACCTGCTCCTGCTGCGCATCACTTACAGCTCCCCTTGGCTCTCCTCCCAGAGGTGTATCTGTGTTACAAAAGAGGAAATAAAGGGTATATTCTGAGTCACTATCTCAGTGGTGGTACTATGTTCACAAGTCATGTCAGTCCCTAACTGCACTGTTCATGTCACGTTCTACATTTCCCATAATGCACCTAGTGTGACTTTTGGATCATGTAGAGGGAGCATGAAGATGCAGTTGGGTCTGGGTGTGGGACATGCATGTGGGGAGCTGACTTTTGGTTGACATACTAATATGGCACACATCTCACACTTAGCAGGGGGTGGTGGAGCTTGAGAAGTGTTGAGGGTCCCATATCCCACTACTGCCTCTCTCTCAAGGGTACCTTCCACCATCGCCTCCGCTGCTGAAGCTTCAGAAACATTGGATGGGCCTCCTCCTGGTTCTTGTGCTTCACGCAGCCGTGCTGCCACCTTCTCCTTGGCCCTGGAGCGCAGGTCGTACCACCTTTTCTTAATGTCATCCAGGGACCGGTCAGCCACACCCAGGGCATTTATGCGAAGCTGGATGTCTCTCCAGATTCGCCTTTTCTCTGATTCAGGTACAGAGTGTGATGACCTCCCAAAAAGCTGTTCATGGTTGTTGCAGCATTCTTCAGTCAATATGTCCAGTTCCTTCTCAGAGAATTTGAGTTTGCACAGCCTCTCCTTCCCTGCTTTCTCACTGGACATGCTGGACATCTTGCTTGTCTTTGCTTGTTTGACTTGCAGTGTTGGACTGTGCTGCTGCACCTTGCCATGTGCTGTCAATTTTGATCAGGATTCTCCTGGGACACCTTTTCCTGGTTTGGGGTCCTTCTCCTCTCCCAGGAAGTGTTTATTTTTTTATTAGCTATAGCTATTTGTGCATGCAATATGGCCTTTCCTACCACGCTCGCTATTTGCGCATGCAAAAAATCTCTTTTCAGCCGCTTACGCTATTTACGTGCGCTTAGCGAGTCGCTAATTGCATCCTCGCTAAATTGCGATGCGAGTCATTAGCGACTTGCAAATTGGGGTACACTTGGGTACGTACATTGCGAGTCGCTATTTTGCGCAAATTGCGAGTCGCAAAATAGGAGGTCGTACATCTGGCCCTAAATCTTTAAAAATTCATATCTCCAGTTCCTGACATAGGAATAATTTCGTTTTGATGTCATTTTAAAGATAAAAATATTTTTGATTTTTATAAATTGGTGTTGGATTTTTATTGTGTGTTGTGTCTAAATTATTTACCAAATTGGTGTTTTTAAATGCTTTACATACCTGTATTTGAAGTTAAGCCTGCCTGCTCACAGCCAAGCTACCAAAGGTTGAGCATGATAATAATATTCTAAGACCTATTCGGAGCCCTATTTTGTGTAGTCGTCTTATTGCCAGTGGTATATGCATATTTACCACTACTAATAACCCACTTTCCAACAGGAACTCTAACTAATTTTTATCTTTTAATATTATACCTGGTTATATATACATCTGGAAAACTTGCATTATTTACAATGTTAATTGAGATAAATCGTTTTGGCGAAAGAATGCATTTTTTACCATTCCCAGTGGACACTAGGATCTGCAGAAATAGTTAAAGCTGTGTGACACATATATTAGAAATGGAATACTGCCACTATCTGATAATAAAAGATTGAAGAGTTAAACTAGACGGGGACTTACTAACATGTCCTGTAGCTCAAATCACAAGTTAATAACTTGATGTAACATAGACGAATATACGATGTTACATCGCGGTGTTCACACCGCGATACCTTTACAACGCAGGCATTACAAAGCAAGTCGTTACAACGACTTGCGCTGGAGGGCGCTGGACTTAGGAATAGTATGATTTACTATTCCAACTCCAGCCTACATTACAGTAGGGAAGGTGTTGGAATAGTAAATCATACTATTCCTTAGCTTAGAGCGCCATCCAGCGCAAGTCATTGTAATGACTTGCGTTGTAATGCCCGCGTTGTAAAGGTATTGCGGTGTGAAGACCGCGATGTAACCGATGTTTCCCAACATAGACTGCACAAAGATTTATCTGTAACATTATAGCACTGTTTGTATTACTTAGTAACTGAGTAGTCTGAGACAGGTTCATCTTAGGGCCTTCTTACTTTTTAACACGTGCAAACCACATTTATGATGGATTTATTGAATACTGAATAAACACAAGGGACTCAAAAAAGGGCATTAAACCAGGCCGCTAGCTGAGTTCAGAATTACAGGTCAGAAATAAAGTTGTTGAAATTTAGTAGTTGACAGATGACTCTTCTAAGATATCAGGTTGTCCGGCATCTGCCAGGATCACTGCTGCTTGTGGCCATATACTAACAAGTATGGTATGTGAAATCGAAGGAAATAGAGCACTTCATTCAATAAATAGCAACATTCTATCAAATCACCAGCAACTGGTTCCGAGCCGCTACTTTCGCAGCTATCCTGTATTAGGTTCATGAAGTAGAAACAAAGGTAATGTAGGCAGGTATTCTAGATGGGATTTATATGGTTGTGGAAAGGGCAGTTCCCTTACTCTTTTAAAGACCCATGTATATTTTGCATGCAGATTAGTCAGATGTGTTGCATATGGACAACCTCATCTCAGGTTCTGGACACCACATCAGCCACCAGGGCTACATAAAACTGGTAGCCAGGGTGTGATGTCCATTCATTACAAAGGAGAATCAGAGTGGAGAAGTGTATATAATAGAAGACGCTATTCACATACTTAGGCAACTTATTAGTCATTAGAACTGATCATAGGGCACATCTGCCTGTGGTCATCTTGTATGGCATCATCCTTGGTTGACAGCTTGCCATGGAAAACCTGTTTGTAACAGGGAAGATAAAATGCTCCTTATCAGGAATCTATTGGCCTTATCATGGTGCGAGTGATAGTAAAGGCTAAATATACCCTAATCAAGTTAACACAACACTTGAGTAATTCATTTGAAGAAAGAAGCTAAGAGCCACATATAGAGTCTGGCACTAATGGGACACCTGCCTGTCTCTTGGTTTCCCTGTGTTTAGAGGAGTGGAAACCACTAAGTTTCTGATGGTGGAGCATTAGCACACTATGCTGTCAGAAATACCTTTCTGACTGCAGAGCTGCTATGGAACTATTAACCCCATGGTATCTGAATTTCTGCTTAGTTAGGACAAGATGTGTGTAAAATTGTGCCTAATTACATGAAATGCAACGTAAAGGTGCACTTTGTGTTAAAAAAAAATAGCAAAACATTTCATGATGTGCCATGTATGCATGCAGCCATTTTGATTGGGAAGTGGCATTCTGACTCCTGCCTGCTCCTGCCTAGCTGTGTTCAAGATTTCAAGTGTTCCATCATGGTCCACATTCTATCCGGCTCCATCCAATCAAGTCCTGTTCCTCGCTTCACTTTTAGCCCAGTTTCCCTGTTCTTGTGCTTTTATTTTTCATTTTTTTCCCTGTTTGTCTGTTTTGGCCACTTTTTTGTCAAACCCCCACCCACTAAGAGTTATGGCAGATACAGATGCAGCCACTGGGCGGCAGGATGCTGAAACTCCTGACGTCTTTGCATGGATGTTGGTCTGTGCAACATTTTTTTGGAGGAGGTGGCTGTGCTGTTGTTTTTCGCTTTGTGCCACCTCCCCTTCATGTTGGCAGCAGGTGGAAGACCCGACAAGGGGTACATTCTGGTGGACTGGACCCTACACTGAGGGAGAATGCAGTGCAGCATGCAACGGTGACAACTGGCAGGGAACAGGGGTTGGCTGCGCAAGGGGTGAAAAAAATATTTTTTTAAAAACCACTTACCTCTTCATGGCCGCCATTTCTCATCCGTCGTAGTTTCTCTTCCTGGTGAGTCCCAGAAGCAGGAAGCACACAGGCTCCCCTAAGCCAATCCCAACGCTGCTTTTAGCAGTTTTGTGATTGGTCTGAGTGCCGTGGTTCGGCGCTCAGATGGGGACTGGGAGCCTGTGCATGTTCCCCACTTAGGCTGTGTATTACATGCTAGGTGCACATGATTGTTTGACCGGCCCAAGACGGCCAGCCAAACTGTGATGTGCACAAACCACTCCTCCAACCATGCTGTGACACCAGCCCCACCTGCCCTAACCAAGCCTCAGAGCTACGAAAAATAAAATGATAATATCAGTTATTTTTATTTTATTTTTCCTTTTTCCACTGCTCTGAAAGAAGTGGGGTGACCATAGCGGAGGAGCCGCCTCTGGCATGCAATGTCACACTGGGTTACCCATACCCAGCGGCAGGCAATGCATCGCTGACATCACTGATTAGCAGCAGGACCTGCTCAGCATTGAGGTGGCAGTGACAGGTTGTTAATTGATATTTGTTGCTCTCATGAGGCATTATTTGCATCACAGATACATTTAAGTGATTTTATGTGTGTGTGCCTGTGTGTGTGTGCATGTGTGTTTGTGTGTGTGTGTATGTAATATGTCTGTGATACATATTTGTATGAGTAGGTCCATATACACAGCTGTATGCGGGATCTATATACATTTTGTGATAGACAAAAGTCCAAGACAGGCTCGCAGGATCTAGGGCTTTATTTATTTATATATTTTTTAAAACCTTACCCCTTCATGGCCCCCATTTCTCCTCCATCGTTGCTTCTCCTCCTGGCGAGTCCCGGAAACACAGACTACCCTAAGCCAATCACAATGCTGCTTTTAGCAGCGTTGTGATTGGTCTGAGTGCTGTGGTTCGACGCCCAGATGGGGACTGGGAGCCTGTGCATGTTCTCCACTCAGGCTGTGTATTACTGCCCGGTGGAGAACATGCTAAGTGCGCATGATTGTTTTGCCGGCCCAAGACGGCCAGCCAAACTGTCATGCACACTTAATGCGCACAAATCACTCCTCCACCCAGGCTGTGACACCAGCCCGGCCCCACCCTAAACCAGCCTCATAGCTACGAAAAATAAAATGATAATAACGATGTTATTTACATTTTATTTTTATTTTTTCTACTGCTCTGAAAGCAGTGGAGTGAGCCTCCTCCACCTTAGCGGAGGAGCCGCCCCTGACATGCAATGTCACACTGGGTTGCCCCACACCCAGCAGCAGGTAATGTAACGCTGACATCATTGATTGGCAGCAGGACCTGCTCAGTATAGAGGTGACAGTGACAGGTTGTTAATTTATATTTGTTGTTTCTCATGAGGCATTATCTGCATCACAGATACATTTAAGTGATTTCATGTTTGTGCGTGTGCCTGTGTTTGCGTGTGTGTTTGTGTGATATGTCTGTGATACATTTTTGTGTGAGTAGGTCCAAGCTGCATGCGTTCTCTATATACATTTTGTAATCGACAAAAGTTTAAGACATGCATGCAGGATCTAGTGCTTTATTTATAGTGCATACTTCACTAGAGCAGGACAGGAATGCTGATGTGTTTTGGTTATCTGGGAACCTTTCTCTTGCTCATGAGCACTAGATCTCCAGTTAGTGTTTTGGACATCTGTTCTGCCACAAAAGAATGTGTGAATGTGTGTGTGTGTGTGTGTGTGTGCGTGTGTGTGTGTGTGTATATATATACACGCACCCAGTCAACTGTTATAAAGAAATGACGTGACCACTCAACTGTAATAACTTAATATAGCTGAGTTCTGATGTCACAATTCCTGCTGTTAGAGCCAGCTGCCGAGGGAAAAGGCAGGTCAGGTCACAGAGCATTATTAAAGCAGTTGTTTAAAGAATGAAAATGAAACATGGTTTTTATTTCGTCCAGCTGTACAGTGGCAAGCTGAAAGGGAGATATTTATGGCAACATGTCTATTTTTTGCACTGCTTAGGTAATTAGAAAAAGTTAGATTCTTTCAGAGTTTTTCAACACATTCCAAGGTACTGCATCTTTTTTTTTTAAAACCTACTTGTATTAAAGTGATTCTAATTTCTTCCTGCAACAAATATTTAACAGGTTGTTTGATTTATTTAATATTGCAGTAAAGATTCAGTTATTATTCTTCATGTTTATAAACATGCTCTTTCTTTCATATGGAAGAGCCTATGCACCAAAGCTTTAAGTGGTTTGTGGGAACAGGGATAAATATATATATGTATGTATATATATATATATATATATATATATATATATATATATATATATATATATATATATATATATACCTTCACCACGTAGCAGACGCTACAGTGAGCACACTCCTTCTGTACAATAAGAGGCCAATTCCAAAGGGTGCATGGGCTGGCTTATTCAATATAGCAAAAGCCGAAAACCCAACGCATTTCGGCGCTTGTGCGCCTTGATCATGGGAGAAGAAAGAAAGTTTTTCGACATAATTTAAACACAAAATTGCGTGAACGTGAGAGCAGTGACATCAAAAGTGGACTGATTAGGCTGGCACCTAAGCATGATACGTGTCAGCCATTCTACAATGGTAAACTTATATACCAAGTACATTGAAGTTATACATGCACGTACATAAAACAAAATGGATACCTATTCAGAAAACGATTGGCAAAATCTCACATTGCTCAAGTTACTCAAATAAATCATAGTTCCCTTCATAATAGTCATCATGATAACTTTGTACAAGATCTAGAATTAATTCCATCAATAAGGTCAAGAGATAGTTTACATTTTCATGGTATCTACACAGTCTCAATTACGATTATCCAAGTGCATGCTCATATTTTCATATTTTATACCAGTATCAAAATTAAGCAATACTAGTAGTACCATTCGGCTAATACAACCATAATTGTCAAGATTAATAGCCAGAGAAAAAGGCCACCAGCATATTCCCACACGGCCACAAAATAGTACTCGTCAGGCAAAAGAGCATACCTATCTGTACTCAAAAACTATATCTTGCATAATTCTAAAAATAGTATCAATGTACACAATGTTAGAAAAACATTTATGAGTGGAAATTTAGAGAGACAAACTTCTGCCATCGCACTGTAATAGTCAACACCAGGAAAAAAGTGGGCCAATAAAATTATTTTATCACTATCCTCAGTGTAACTTCTTGCTAGTGCATGTACAGCTTCACAGGTGAACATGTGGAGAATATAAAAATACAGATGATAGTAATTGAGATTATTAGTTCACATAATAAACAAACATTACAATGCATTGCAATGTAATAAAAGTAAAAAGCAAAACTTGAAAATTAAATTAAAAATTGAATTAAAAACTACAGAAAGCTTGGCAGTCTGTATTTTAGAGTGGGTGTATCAAAGGTTATATTAGGCTGTGAGGAGGTGCATCAGATTATCACGTGGATGATGTCATCAGTGATGTCATTTGAGATGTCATCAGTGATGTCATCAGTGATGTCACTGACCATGTCATGAGTGATGTAATATGTGATGTCATCAGCAGTGCATTGCGGAGGCGCGAGTTATAGTTAGCTCAACTAACTATAACGGCCGAATTTCTCTGGTTTTGTACGAGTGAAATGTCCAACTAACTATAACGTCCCTGAAACCTGTGGTTTTTTCAGTGAATTTCTATGGTTTTTTTAAATGCTAATTTCTAACAATCACGTCCCTGAAACCTATGGTTTTTTCAGTGAATTTCTATGGTTTTTTAAATGATAATTTCTAACTATAAAGTCCCTGAAACCTATGTTTTTTTCAGTGAATTTCTAAGGTTTTTTAAATGCTAATCTCTAACTATGCCTACATAGGTAGGACATGTGCAGAAAGAGGAAGAAAGGCGCAGAAAGAAGCAAGAGAAGTGCAGAAAGAGGCAAGAGAGGTGCAGAAAGAGGAAGAAAGGTGCAGAAAGACGCAAGAGAAATGCAGAAAGATGCAACAGAATTCCAGAATGAGGAAGAAAGGTGAATAAAGAAGCAAGAGATGTGCAGAAAGAACCAACAGAGGTGCAGAAAGAGGCCTACTTTGACTGCACCTTACAACAGACTCATACAAAGTACCCTAATCACTAATCCTTCTCCGAAGATGTCTTAAACCTAATTTTTCTCTTGAATGTTCACTATTAATTGACTGCTCAGAATGTTAGGCCTACCAAATATAAAACAGCAATCCTAAGCATATCACTGTTGTAAGTCTGACCAAGTTTGTGAAGGTATGCATGCGTGTCTATGCTTTTACCTAGTGACATGTTAAATGAAAATAAACATACAAACACTTGAATACCTGTGTTTCAAACAGCATACTCTGTAAATTTGTATAAAAAGGTGTATGCATTTCTTTCTGGTCATAATACAGGGCTCATGGGTATTCAATAGAATATTTGAGGGGCTCTATAACACCTATATACATAAGACATGTCTGCCTGTGCAACTGAATGACAGAGCAGAACTGAGAAGATTTGACCATCTATAGGAGAAGTTACCCGCTTTTTAAGCTACCATCTTCAGATGCATAACACATGTAAGAATACATATACAAGTAGGCATATACCTCAGTCACGAGAGCATGCAGACCTTTAAACTTGACAGCTTGCACTTCCCATTTGAGTACAGAAAGAGGCTAGAGAAGTTCAGAAAGAAGCAAGAGAGTTGCAGAAACAGGCAAAAGAGGTACAGAAAGAGGGAACAGGGGTGCAGAGAGAGGCAAGAGAGGTGCAGAAAGAGGGAAGAGGGGTGCAGAAATTTGCAAGCGAGATGCAGAAAGAAACGAGAGCAGTGCAGAAAGAACCAACAGAGGTGCAGAAGGAGGGAAGAGGGGTGCAGAAAGAGGCAAGAGAAGTGCAGAAAGAAGCAACCGAGATGCAGAAGGAGACAAGAGAACTGCAGAAAGAGGCAACAGAGTTGCAGAAAGAGGCAAGAGAGGTGCAGAAAAAGGGAACAGGGGTGCAGAAAGAGGCAAGAGAGGTACAGAAAGAGGGAAGAAGAGTGCAGAAAGAGGCAGGAGGAGTGCAGAAAGAAGCAACAGAAGTGCAGAAAGAAGCAAGAGAAGTGCAGAAAGAAGCAACAGAGGTGCAGAAATAGGCAAGAGGGGTACAGAGAGAGGCAAGAGAAGTACAGAAAGAAGCAACAGAGGTGCAAAAAGAGGCAAGAGGGTACAGAAAGAGAGAAGAGTGGTGCACAAAGAGGCACAAGGGTTGCAGTAAAAAAGGGACAGAGGTGCAGAAAGAAGCAAGAGAAGTGCAGAAAGAAGCAACAGAGGTGCAGAAAGGGGCAAGAGGGGTGCAGAAAAAGGCAATAGAAGTGCAGAAAGAAGCAACAGAGGTGCAGAAGGAAGCAAGAAAAGTGCAGAAAGAGGCAAGAGAGGTGCAGAAAGAGGCAAGTGGAGCGCAGAAAGAAGCAAGAGAGGTGCAGAAAGAAGCAAGAGAAGTACAGACAGAAGCAACAGAGGTGAAGAAAGAGGCAAGAGGGGTGCAGCAAGAGGCAAGAGAAGTGCAGACAGAAGCAACAGAGGTGCAGAAGGAGGCAAGAGAAGTGCAGAAACAGGCAAAAGAGGTGCAGAAAGAAGCAGGAACAGTGCAGAAAGAACCAACGGAGGCTCAGAACGAGGCAAGAGGGGTGCAGAAAGAGGCAAGACGGGTGCAGAAAGAGGCAAGAGGGGTGCAGAGATTTGCAATAGAGGTGCAGGAAGAAGCAACAGAGGTGCAGAAGGAGACAAGAGAACTGCAGAAAGAGGCAAGAGAGTTGCAGAAACAGACAAGAGAGATGCAGAAAAAGGGAACAGGGGTGCAGAAAGAGGGATGAGGGGTGCAGAAAGAGGAAAGAGAAGTGCAGAAAGAAGCAACAGAGATGCAAGAAGGGGGAACAGGGTTGGAGAAAGTGGCAAGAGGGGTGCAGAAAGAAGCAAGAGAGGTGAAGAAAGAAACAAAAGAAGTGCAGAAAGAAGGAACAGAGGTGTGAAAGAGGCAAGAGGGGTGCAAAAAGAGGTAAGAGGGGTGCAGAAAGAAGCACAAGTGGTGCAGAAAGAAGCAAGAGAGGTGCAGAAAGAAGCAAGAGGAGTGCAGAAAGAAGCAACAGAGGTGCAGAAAGAGGGAAGAGGGGTGGCAAAAGAGGCAAGAGGGAAGCAGAGAGAAGCAAGAGAGGTGCAGAAAGAAACAAAAGAAGTGCAGAAAGAAGGAACAGGTGTGCAGAAAGAGGCAAGAGGAGTGCAGAAAGAGAGAAGAGGGGTGCAGAAAGAGGCACAAGGGGTGCAGAAAGAGGCATGAGGGGTGCAGAAAGAAGTAAGTAAAGTATAGAAAGAAGCAACAGAGGTGCAGAGCAAGGGAAGAGGGGTGGAGAAAGAGGCAACAGAACTGCAGAAAGATGCAACAGACATGCAGAAAGGGGGAAGAGGGGCGGAGAAAGAGGCAAGAGGGGTGCAGAAAGAAGCAAGAGAGGTGCAGAAAGAAACAAAAGAAGTGAAGAAAGAAGGAACAGAGGTGCAGAAAGAGGCAAGAGGGTACGGAGAGAGAGAAGAGGGGTGCACAAAGAGGCACAAGGGTTGCAGAAAGAAAGAAGGGACAGAGGTGCAGAAAGAAGCAAGAGAAGTGCAGAAAGAAGCAACAGAGGTGCTGAAGGAGGGATGACGGGTGGAGAAAGAGGCAAGAGAAGTGCAGAAAGAAGCAACAGAGATGCAAAAAGGGGGAACAGGGGTGGATTAAGTGGCAAGAGGGGTGCAGAAAGAAGCAAGAGAGGTGCAGAAAGAAGCAAGAGAGGTGCAGAAATAAATAAAAGAAGAGCAGAAAGAAGGAACAGAGGTGCAGAAAGAGGCAAGAGGGGTGCAGAAAGAGGGAAGAGGGGTGCAAAAAGAGGGAAGAGTAGTGCAGAAAGAAGCAACAGAGGTGCAGAAAGAGGCAAGAGGGGTGCAAAAAGAGGGAAGAGGGGAGCAGAAAGAGGCACAAGGGGTGCAGAAAGAAGCAAGAGATGTGCAGAAAGAAACAAAAGAAGTGCAAAAAGAAGGAACAGAGGTGCAGAAAGAGGCAATGGGGTGAAGAAAGAGCTAAGAGGGGTGCAAAAAGAGGGAAGAGGGGTGCAGAAAGAGGCACAAGGGGTGCAGAAAGAAGCAAGAGATATGCAGAAGGAAACAAAAGAAGCGCAAAAAGAAGGAACAGAGGTGCAGAAAGAGGCAACGGGGTGAAGAAAGAGGGAAGAGGGGTAGAGAAAGAGGCAAGGGGGTACAGAAAGAGGCAAAAGGAGTGCAGAAAGAAGTGATAGGTGCAGAAAGAAACAAAATAATTGCAGAAAGAAGGAACAGAGGTGTAGAAAGAGGCAAGAGGGTGCAGAAAGAAACAAAAGAAGTACAGAAAGAAGCAACAGAGTTGCATAAAGAGGCAAGAGCCGTGCATAAAGAGGCAAAAGAGGCGCAGAAAGTAGCGAGAGGTGCAGAAAGAAACAATAGAAGTACAGAAAGAAGTAACAGAGGTGTAGAGAGAGGCAAGAGGGGTGCAGAAAGAAACAAAAGAAGTGCAGAAAGAAGCAACAGAGGTGCAGAAAGATGCAACAGACATGCAGAAAGGGGGAAGAGGGGTGGAGAAAGAGGCAAGAGGGGTGCAGAAAGAGGTCAAAGGAGTGCAGAAAGAAGTAATAGGTGCAGAAAGAAACAAAATAATTGCAGAAAGAAGGAACAGAGGTGTAGAAAGAGGCAAGAGGGGTGCAGAAAGAAACAAAAGAAGTACAGAAAGAAGCAACAGAGTTGCAGAAAGAGTCAAGAGCCGTGCATAAAGAGGCAAAAGAGGCGCAGAAAGAAACAAAAGAAGTGAAGAAAGAAGGAACAGAGGTGCAGAAAGAGGCAAGAGGGTACGGAGATAGAGAAGAGGGGTGCACAAAGAGGCACAAGGGTTGCAGAAAGAAAGAAGGGACAGAGGTGCAGAAAGAAGCAAGAGAAGTGCAGAAAGAAGCAACAGAAGTGAAGTAAGAAGGAACAGAGGTGCAGAAAGAGGCAAGAGGGTACGGAGAGAGAGAAGAGGGGTGCACAAAGAGGCACAAGGGTTGCAGAAAGAAAGAAGGGACAGAGGTGCAGAAAGAAGCAAGAGAAGTGCAGAAAGAAGCAACAGAGGTGCTGAAGGAGGGATGACGGGTGGAGAAAGAGGCAAGAGAAGTGCAGAAAGAAGCAACAGAGATGCAAAAAGGGGGAACAGGGGTGGAGAAAGTGGCAAGAGGGGTGCAGAAAGAAGCAAGAGAGGTGCAGAAAGAAGCAAGAGAGGTGCAGAAATAAATAAAAGAAGAGCAGAAAGAAGGAACAGAGGTGCAGAAAGAGGCAAGAGGGGTGCAGAAAGAGGGAAGAAGGGTGCAAAAAGAAGCACAAGTGGTGCAGAAAGAAGCAAAGAGGTGCAAAAAGAAGCAAGAGTAGTGCAGAAGGAAGCAACAGAGGTGCAGAAAGAGGGGTGCAAAAAGAGGGAAGAGGGGTGCAGAAAGAGGCACAAGGGGTGCAGAAAGAAGCAAGAGATGTGCAGAAAGAAACAAAAGAAGCGCAAAAAGAAGGAACAGAGGTGCAGAAAGAGGCAACGGGGTGAAGAAAGAGGGAAGAGGGGTAGAGAAAGAGGCAAGGGGGTACAGAACGAAGAAAGAGAGCTGCAGAAAGAAACAAAAGAAGTGCAGAAAGAAGGAACAGAGGTGCAGAAAGAGGCAAGAGGGGTGCAGAAAGAGGCAAAAGGAGTGCAGAAAGAAGTGATAGGTGCAGAAAGAAACAAAATAATTGCAGAAAGAAGGAACAGAGGTGTAGAAAGAGGCAAGAGGGGTGTAGAAAGAAACAAAAGAAGTACAGAAAGAAGCAACAGAGTTGCAGAAAGAGGCAAGAGCCATGCATAAAGAGGCAAAAGAGGCGCAGAAAGTAGCGAGAGGTACAGAAAGAAACAATAGAAGTACAGAAAGAAGTAACAGAGGTGTAGAGAGAGGCAAGAGGGGTGCAGAAAGAAACAAAAGAAGTGCAGAAAGAAGCAACAGAGGTGCAGAAAGAGGCAAGAGGAGTGCAGAAAGAGGGATGAGAGGTGCAGAAAGAGGCAAAGGGGTGCAGAAAGAAGCAAGAGAGATGTAGAAAGAAGCAAGAGAAATGCATAAAAAAACAAAAGACATGCAGAAAGGGGGAAGTGGGGTGGAGAAAGAGGCAAGAGGGATACAGAAAGAAACAAGAGAGGTACAGAAAGAAACAAAAGGAGTTTAGAAATAAGGAACAGAGGTGCAGAAAGAGGCAAGAGGGGTGCAGAAAGAGGGGTGTGAAAGAGGCAAGAGGGGTGCAGAAAGAAGCAAAAGGAGTGCAGAAAGAAGCAAGAGAGTTACAGAAAGAAACAAAGGAAGTGCAGAAAGAAGGAACAGGGGTGCAGAAAGAGGCAAGAGGGGTGCAGAAAGAGGGAAGAGGGGGCAGAAAGAGGCACAAGGGTTGCAGAAAGAAGGGACAGAGGTGCAGATAGAAGCAAGAGAAGTGCAGAAAGAAGCAACAGAGATGCAGAAAGAGGGATGAGGGATGGAGAAAGAGGCAAAGAGAAGTGCAGAAAGAAGCAACAGAGATGCAAAAAGGGGGAACAGGGGTGGAGAAAGTGGCAAGAGGGGTGCAGAAAGAAGAAAGAGAGGTGCAGAAAAAAACAAAAGAAGTGCAGAAAGAAGGAACAGAGGTGCAGAAAGAGGCAAGAGGGGTGCAGAAAGAGGGATGAGGGGTGCAAAAAGAAGCACGAGTGGTGCAGAAAGAAGCAAGAGAGGTGCAGAAAACAGCAAGAAGAGTGCAGAAAGAAGCAACAGAGGTGCAGAAAGAGGCAAGAGGGGTGCAGAACTAGGCAAAAGAGGTGCAGAAAGAAGCGAGAGGTGCAAAAAGAAACAAAAGAAGTGCAGAAAAAAGGAACAGAGGTGTAGAAAGAGGCAAGAGAGTGCAGAAAGAAACAAATCAAAAGAAGTGCAGAAAGAAGCAACAGAAGTGCAGAAAGAGGGAAGAGGACTGCAGAAAGAGGGATGAGGGGTGCAGAAAGAGGCACGAGGGGTGCAGAAAGAAGCAAGAGAGATGCAGAAAGAAGCAAGAGAAATGCATAAAAAAGCAACAGAGATGCAGAAAGGAGGAAGTGTGGTGGAGAAAGAGGCAAGAGGGATACAGAAAGAAATAAGAGAGGTGCAGAAAGAAACAAAAGATGTGCAGAAAGAAGGAACAGAGGTGCAGAAAGAGGCAAGAGGGGTGCAGAAAGATAGAAGAGGGGTGTGAAAGAGGCATGAGGGGTGCAGAAAGAAGCAAGAGGCATGCAGAAAGAAGCAAGAGAGTTGCAGAAAGAAACAAAAGAAGTGCAGAAAGAAGGAACAGAGGTGCAGAAAGAGGCAAGAGGGGTGCAGAAAGAGGCACAAGGGTTGCAGACAGAAGGGACAGAGGTGCAGAAAGAAGCAAGAGAACTGCAGAAAGAAGCAACAGAGGTGCAGAAAGAGGGATGAGGTATGGAGAAAGAGGCAAGAGAAGTGCAGAAAGTAGCAGCAGAGATGTAAAAAGGGGAACAGGGGTGAAGATTGTGGCAAGAGGGTGCAGAAAGAAGCAAGAGAGGTGCAGAAAGAAACAAAAGAAGTGTAGAAAGAAGGAACAGAGGTGCAGAATTATGCAAGAGGGGTGCAGAAAGAAACAAAAGAAGTGCAGAAAGAAGCAACAGAGGTGCAGAAAGAGGACTGAAGAAAGAGGGATGAGGGGTGCAGAAAGAGGCACAAGGGGTGCAGAGAGAAGCAAGAGAGGTGCAGAAAGGAACAAAAGAAGTGCAAAAAGAAGTCCCTAGCCAGCTGATGCGCCTGTTGCAAAACTTTGCCACCATCTCTGGGCTCCGGATTAACGTTGAAAAGTCCTGCATATATGCATTTAGTAAAGGATGTCGTGACCCAGGCTTCACTATTAATGGTAGAGCGGTGCAGTGGAGAGAGGACACTTTTCGCTACCTTGGCATCCGGGTCTATAATCAACCACAAGATCTATTTGATGGGAACCTGGGAAGGGCCCTAACAGCCATCTGATCACAAATGCGATTCTGGGGCACACTCCCACCTACCGTTACAGGAAGGGTGGCGCTAGCCAAAATGGTAATCCTCCCACGGCTTCTGTACTACTTTGCAAACCTACCTCTGTATATTCCTGCCTCCTTCTTTACTACACTGGAGAAGCAGGTTAGGGACTTCATATGGGGCACGGCGCGACACAGAATACAGCTACAAAAGCTTTACTTGCCAACAGACCAGGGGGGGTTAGCTGCACCTTGTTTTGAACACTACTATTTAGCTGCTCAGCTGCAGTGGGTAGCCCGGTGGTTGGCCGACAAAGACCGCGCAGATACGGCAACTACACAGCCTCCCTACTTGCTGAGTCAGATCGTTGGGCTCTTTCACCCTGGCATGAAGGCAAAGACACCCAGGCCATTGTTGCTTACTGTGGCGTACAAATGTTTCCACTGAGGTTTATACACCACCCGAGCCGTGATGCCCTATGCGCCGGCAATACCATTAGAAGGGTCCCCTAGTGGCCAAGTAGTGCTGACAGTGCAAGCAATTGAGGGGTGGCAGGAGAAGGGCCTCCAGACCCTCGGAGACCTCTATCGAGAAGGGACACTTATACCATACACATCCCTAGTAGAGGAGGAAGTTTTTCCGCCGGGGCAGTTTCTCGTGCACCGCTCCCTAATAGCCACACTAGCATACAAATGGGGAGACATAGCTACGGAACCACAGACACACCTTGTCATGCAATATTTACATGTCATGGGGCGTGGTAGGCATCTCATACGCTGGTTTCCTGCGGCATTTCGAGCTCATGCAGCGATAAATCTGAACCCCCTCCGCGACAAATGGGAACTGGACTTGGGACGTCCACTCACTGACAAGGAGTGGGCCCTGACGCTGGAAAGCCCTACTCGCATACCCAGAAACATGCGGTACAGACAAATTCAACTGTATATAATACATAGGGCCTACCTTACACCTGCCAACATTAATCGGTATTTCAGTAGAACGGACGCGGCATGCCCCAGATGTGCTGCGGTGGGAGCTGACATAATACACATGTTGTGGAGTTGCACCCGGATCACTGCGTATTGGAACGCAGTGGCCTATCTGTCCTGCACAGGGCGAAAACTCCCCTTTGAATGGCCAGTATACCTACTGCACAAATTCAGGAGAACGGCGGCCACCAAAGTGACATCCAGGTTCATAGACCTAGGAATAGTGGTGGCCAAGAGACTGCTTACGAAAAGATGGAAAGCAGCAGATCCGCCGCATGCGCAGGCATGGCGCCACTCAATGCTTGCTTGGGCTAAGGCGGAACACCTTGCCCTCAGACGTGAGGAAACACTGGGTCTGAGACAGATCCCCATTGCAATACACTGAAATGCGTGTCTAACAAAGTTACAGCAACCCACAAGCGGGGACTCGGAGGGCTTCACGGTCTGAGAAACGCACGGGTAACTGGCATACACAGTCGTGCCACACGCATATATTCCATCTTACCATACTAGCAATATATGTTCATCATGATACACTCACGCTAATGTGACACATTTGTGAGGGAGTGGGAAATGCATTAACAGGGCAGCAACACACAAATGTATACAAGGGACTGGAGGATGGCTACGGGGGGTCAATGTTGTTTATGGTTTATCTTTTTGCCTTTTGTAATACCTGTTGGACTTGCACGAACTCTGCCACAAGTTGTAGTTGGCTGTATCCATGCCTGCACGCATCGAGATGTGCAAGATGCATAATGTGAAACAATGATTAATGGTTACGCAAATATCTGTTCTTAACTTCGTAGTTGATGCTAAGGCAACCTCACCACCAGTCACAGAGACTAAGTGAATAATTTTCATGCCAGTATTACACGAATGTTTTACTAAACGGTACACATGATTTGCACTGTATATGTAATCAATGAGACATCGTGTATGTATGTAACACCAGATAAAAATGTGCAAACTCAATAAAAGAGATTTTATTACAAAAAAGAAGTGCAGAAAGAAGGAACAGAGGTGCAGAAAGAGGCAAGAGGGGTGCAGAAAGAGGGAAGAGTGGTGCAGAAAGAGGGAAGAGGGGTGCAGAAAGAAGCAAGAGAGGTGCAGAAAGAAACAAAAGAAGTGCAGAAAGAAGGAACAGAGTATAGAAAGAGGCAAGAGGGGTGCAGAAAGAGGGAAGAGGGGTGCAGAAAGAAGCAAGAGAGGTGCAGAAAGAAGCAACAGAGGTGCAGAAAGGGGGAACGGGGTGGAGAAAGAGACAAGAGAAGTGCAGAAACAAGGAACAGAGATGCAGAAAGGGGTAGGAGGTGTGGGGAAAGAGGCAAGAGGGGTGCAGAAAGAAGCTAGAGAGGTGCAGAAATAAACAAAATAAGTGCAGAAAGAAGGAACAGAGGTGCAGAGAGAGGCAAGAAAGGTACAGAAAGAGGGAAAAGGGGTGCAGAAAGAGGCATGAGGGGTACAGAAAGAAGCAGGAGAAGTGCAGAAAGAAGCAACAGAGGTGCAGAAAGAGGGAAGAGGGGTGCAGAAAAGGACAAGAGAAGTGCAGAAAGAAGTAACAGAGATACAGAAAGAGGGAAGAGGGGTGCAGAAAGAAGCAAGAGAAGTGCAGAAAGAAGCAACAGAGGTGCAGGAAGAGAGAAGAGGGGTGCAAAAGGGGCAAGAGAAGTGCAGAAAGAAGTTTAGTTTAAGTTTATTCGATTTAGTTCTCGTCTGAGAACAACAAATATTTAACGGTTAAAATTACGTTTTGGTAATAAAATTATCGTTCTAATACAAATTTAAAAATGATTTAAAAAAATTGTACATATTAATACACACAAATTCGTTAGGTGGTGCCTTGCAGAGAGAAATCAAATTCTGAACAGAGTTAATTTTGCACTTTGTTCTGATTAGTTTTAAAAATCTCTTTCTAGCTTCTACGACAGTCTCGTTTGGGCAAACAAATAATACGTGTTCTAGATCTTGCACCCCGCCTTTACATAAATCACAGAGATTAGACCCTTTTTCTTTTGGATACCACTTAAAAGTAAATGATTTCAGAGGCAGTATCCCAAGACGGAGTAATATAATACTTCGCCTGACTCCGTGATTTAAGTTAAAAAAGATATACTGTTGTGTTTTCTTAAATACAATAGTTTCCGCGTATTGTTTGTACATTGATAGTTCGGAGCAATGTTGGATATCAAGTTCCATGCTTAACCTTGGTGTTAGATGTTTTAAAAAAGTTTCAAATGTGCTAGTGTCCAAGATTTCAACATGCCAAGAGTAACATTTGATAGTTTAAAGCGATAGATACGTTTCTACAAAATACATACTTCGGCGATTCTTGCTCAAATGTCTCAATTTTTAGCAAGGATCGTAGAGTTCCTTGATCTGCATGAACCAAATTGTATGCCCATCTCATTATGTTAGTGATCCCTCTTGCAAAAGAGCTGACTAATGATAATTCGAGCCGAAGAGCTTGTACCGGCACAGCTTGTGATGTCTTGGTCAGTTTCCGGAGAACTTTCCCTTCTTTCAGGTCGAGTTGTTTCCATTGATTTATTGGAATATATTCTATTGCATATGATAGTACCGAGGGAATCTTTGAGCTATATACTTGTAAAAGAGAAGAGAAGTGTCTTTGCCCAGTGGAGGAGTAAAGTCGTTGGAGAGCCCCTAAATGGACATCAGCTTTTCGGCCCATGTTTTGCAAGTGGGGCAGATTGTGCAAAGATTGAGAAAAAGTCTCCCAAGATATGTATATTCTTTTACAATTTCCAGCGGTTTTCCCCTAAAGACCAATTGCATTTGACATAACTCTTCCTTCCTGTAAACGGGACGATTTTTGTTTTAGTGACATTAGGTATTAAATAGTTTTCTTCTGTATATTTTGTGAGTGCCTGCAGATTTCTTTGAAGACCGAATGGAGTCAGATCCAAGATTACAACATCATCTGCATACATCACAGAATGAATTTTAAAAGCTGCAATTTTAGGTGGGAAATTATTAACCTGATTGAGTCTTTCCGGCAAGTCACTGAGGTATAGAGAGAACAGTAAGGGAGCTAGGAGGCACCCTTGCCGCAGGCCGTTAGGTGTAGGTATTGGGCGGGAGAGACCCTTCTCCCTCCCCATTTGGACTTGACACCATAATTACAGGGGAGCAGCCTGGAGCCCTTCTTGTGGATTGGAATTACGATGCTCCCCTTCCAGGATTTTGGAATTTTCCCTGATCCAAATATGTAGCAGAAAAGGTTTGCTAGAATCATGCTCCACTCTTTAGAGTTGTTTTTTAGGACCTTAATAGGAATTTGATCAGGACCCATTGCAGCCGACGATCTTGCCTTTTTTATGTAATATTCAATCTGAAGAGGAGATGGGGCCTCATTATATGTACTTTTTTCCTTTCCTCCCTTGCATTGTGTTAGAGTCTCACTTTCAGTCTTTTCATTTATTTTGTATAAGTTGGTTATATATATTTCCCATTCTGATGGCGGTACAGGATTCGCTTGTAGTGTTTTTTTGTACCCGTTTCTAACGCTATTATGTTCCAGTAGGAACGTTTGTCCTTTTGTTTTGCTGCTATCTGAAGGTCCACCCATTTTTTGTCCTGTGTCATTTTTTGTATTTTATCTTTGTCTCTTCTGCGACGATTTTTTAATTTATTGATTTCTTGTTTTCTTATTTCAGAGAATTGCAAAAATTGTGCCCTTATTAGTTTGTTTAATTCCGTTGCCTTAATATCTGGGTTCCGTCTTTTGTTTTTTTGCATTTTTGTCATTCGTTGATTTGAATTTTCCTGCAACAGTTGTACCAGTTTATTGACCACAGCCTCAAAGTTTTTTATTGGATTTGTTGAGTGAATAGTTTTTAATGGGTTTGACTTCTCAATTATTTGCATGATTTTATCAAATGTTCTAGGATTCCATGATAACTGCCCCTGGACTGGGTTTACCAGTACTGTACTTTGTAAATCCATAATATGCACCGAAGATGTTAGTTTCAGGCATAGATCTGTTGTTAAGCGTAATATTGCATGATCACGTCCTGTCTCAAACTTGATGTTTCATTGTAGGGCTGAACCAAATAGATCTAGACTACAAATCATGTAGTCAAGAATTGAGGCATTACGGCTACCCTTTCTTGTATAGGAAGCCGGAATGTCTCCTTCTGTGTTGCCATTTAATATTACTCCATTCATGATCGGGAGTGTCGATAATAAAATTTTCCCTCTCTTATCAGCTTTATTTCCTATAGGAAATTGTGGGATAGGTATTGCCAGAGCTTCTTCCTTTTCTCCGGACTCCCATTTTTCCAGTAGGTCGTTAGATATTTGCCCATTAAAGTCACCTGTTAGGAAAATTGACGGGAAATCATGATCTTCTATCACCTTTTCGAGACCCTCAAAAATGTCTAACGCTAATGCGTCCATTTTAGCTCCCAGAGGTATATAGACATTAAAAATGAGCAGTTTGTTCGAGCTTTCACTCAGATCAGTCCCAAATTTGATCTTAATACATTGAATATTCTTTGAGCTCATTGGGATGATTTCTTGATCCCAATAATATTCTTCAGATAGAAGAATTGCTATCCCTCCTTTTACGTGCCCATGGGCAACCGGTTCTGCTGGAATGTCGTATACAAAATAGTCAAGGTGGTCAAAGGTTGTGGTTGCCCAGGTTTCTTGTAAAACCACAATCCCTGGACTATCTTGCGTAATTATTGCCAGTTTTTCCTGGGTTTTTCCTGCAATGTTCCAGGAAGAGATGGTCAAACAATTGCTAACAAGGGCGCTTGTTTTCCTGTCCCTGTTTTTTGCTGTTGAGATTCTCTGCAATCCATGGCCATGTATTTACAGTGGCTGTATTTTCCTTCTTTGGAGTATTTTTGGTCCAGCTTCTCCTTACACCATTCGTAATTGAGACTGATATATTTTCTTTGTAAAGATTTAAAGGATTATTGATACAATTTTGACTTTTGTGTACGTGCTGATTTGCAATTGTAACGATTTCTTCTGATTTTCCGTTTGTGCTTTTTACTGGGGCCACATCGAATCCGCATTTGTGTAGAGTCTCGCTTTCTTTTAGTATAATACCCGGAATTATTGGAGACCAAAATTCTACAACAGCTGTCGTGGTTTTCGTTCTTTCTGGAAAAGATACTAATTTTATTTCGTTTCTTGCTAGTAACTGCAATGGTTGTATCCTTTGGAGAAGATTTGTTATTCTTTCTCGATTTAGGGATCTTCACCCAAGGGAAATAGGTCAGTAATTTCCACACTGCATGTTAGGTTCTTCTGCAGTTTAGTAAACGTCTTCCCTGGCGATAGGTCTTGTGATTGCGTTTCCTTTTGTGCCCACGTTTCTCTTTCAGTCTTTATTGAAACAAAACTTGGGGTGATGGGGTTAAGGAGAGTGGAGTTTGCCCTTTGCTTTTTAAATGAAGAAATCAGTTCCCTTTCTTCCGTAATAGGTTTAGTTTCTTTACCTTCCTCTTTTTCTGTGGTCGTAAAATCGAGTAGTGGAGTTTCCGGGAACCTTGTTTTTGGACCTTCTGTTTTTCAAACCTTCTTGTTGCCCTTTTCTTTGCTCGTTTCCGGTTGTTTTTGTTTGATCTCTTCTTTTTATTGTTGTTTCTAGGACAGAGGAGACTGCCGACGTATTTAATAAGTTTTCTATTACTTTTTGTTTGGGCACCAGTGTAGTGATCACTTTTAATGAGGTTTTCGATTTTTGTTTATTGAAGATTGGGTAATATGCAGTGCTCGGAAGTTTGGTTTTAGTCTCGTTTGGATCCTTAAAGAGTTTTCTAAGAGAATAAGTTTGATTATATATGTTTGTTTCCTTCTTTGCTTTTTGATTGCTCCGACCTGTTTGGGTTGCAGTTTCTTTCGTTGACATAGAGTCTACTACTGTTGGTAAGGAGACTTTTGATGTGAGGAAATTTTCCTCTGCTTGTTCTTCTTTTACTCCAGGTGATAGTAATTTTAGTTGTTGTTTCTTCCTTTTTTTTTCTACTAGATATTTTAGCGTTCCTATTTGGGTGTCCAACATCTGATCAGAGTTTTCCAAAATGTTCCCTAGATGGGAGAGAACTGATTCCAAAATTCTTTGAAGTGTGACTAGGGCTTTGGACACCAATATGTTTTCATTAGAGGGATCAATAGATTTTAGAAATAAGAAATCTGGTGAGTGAGAAAGGGAGTCTTCTGGGTCAAATGGTTTTAGTGGGGTGCTATTCTGGATTTTTGGCTTCTCCTTTTGCGGATCCATGCTAAAAACCAGGTCTTTAATGCTTATGTCTGGACAAGTAATATCGAAATCTGTGATTTTATGATTTTGATGAGCTTCTAATTTTGCTGTTTCTGTATTTATAGTTTTGTTATTTGACTCTTCCAAGCTTTTAGAGTTATTGTTTGAGATTTCTTCACGCCCGGTTTGCCCTTGGGTAATGCTGTTAGAGACCACCAGTTTCTTTTCTTCTTCTTTTGTTAATTCTTTTGCTTGATTACATTGTGTTTGCTCCTGCTCCTTTATATTTTGTTTTGAGAAATATTTAGTTATTCCGGGTACGTTTCAGTATTTTGAGGACGGGCCATCTTTCCGGCGCTCCTTCTTATAGCTTGTTCTGTTCCTAGTCTTTTCATGAAAATTGTTCGCGATCTCAGTTTTTTATATGCAATACTGTGGCAGAAGTTCTGTCTGTATCCCTTGCACACGCAGCCGAATATGAGTGGGAAATATAGTGTAAATATGACAGTGAGCGGGTTGGGAGCCTCAGAAAGCTGGTCTCTGTTGTCAATTGTTAGCTACACCCAGTCTAGTTGGGTCGCTTCCCCAAGCTTGCCTGAGCTCTCTCTCTGGAGTTGCTTCAAACCACAACCGCGCTCTCGGTCTAAAGTAGTGTGGCAAGATGGTATGCCTTCAACCTTCGCACTTTCCCCCTTTGTGTAATTTCTCTGCACGGTTAGAACTGTGACTGCTTGATCCACCCTGCCCTCTCAATCCTTACCAGGGCAGGTGGTAAGCAGGTAGCAGGCTCTTGAGGAGTTGGGGCTAGACAGCTCCGCCACTCAGAACATGATCTGTGTTAATCCTGCCCTTCAATTACTTTACTTCTAGCGCTAATTGATACTATAAGTTCTGCATACTCTCTGCCCCAATGGAGGGCTTTTATGTCAGTGGGAGCTGAGTCCGGTCTTTATGCCTCCCGCTTAGCCTAGCCCTGCAGGCCCAACAGGGGGGCTTTCTATCCTTAGCCACACTCTTACCGGTCACTTTCACCCAGTCACTTTCTTCCCTCCTCCAGCTCTGCAGCTTCGTTATCTCCAAGGCATTACAGGGCTTCACAGGGAGCCCTTCTTTGGCTTGCTCACACCGCAGCTCGTTCGGGGCTGAAACAGGGCTTTTTCCTAAAGCTCCCTCTGTTCCTCCTCCTCGCAGCGGCCTCCCAGCTGCACTTCACCAAATGCCCCACGCTTCCTGCGGCTCTCCAGGGCCCGGCAGCCTGGCCTCTCTGCAGCTCACGGAGCTCACGCTCCGCGCTTGAGCCCAATCTGCCGGTATACTGCTGGTATGCTGCTGGTATGCTGCCGGTATGCTCCCGGCTCGCGGAGCACAGCTCTTGGCCTCCCGCGGCACTGCTCCATTCCGCTGCCGCTATTGCCAGTACCGATCCTCTCCCGCGCTCTCCCGCGGTCTCCCAGACTCTCGCAAAACCAGGACTGGATTCAATACCACACTAGAATTATGGGGTGGACAGGGAGTGCAGAAAGAAGTAACAGAGATGCAGAAAGAGGGAAGAGGGGTAAAGAAAGAGGCAAGAGGGTAGAAGAGAGAAGCAAGAGAGGTGATGAAAGAAACAAAAGAAGTGCAGAAAGAAGGAACAGATGTGCAGAAAGAGGCAAGAGGAGTGCAGAAAGATAGAAGAGGGGTGCAGAAGGAGGCACAAGGGGTGCAGAAAGAAGCAAGAGAGGTGCAGAAAGAAGCAAGAGGAGGTAGAAAGAAGCAACAGAGTTGCAGAACGAGGGAAGAGGGGTGCAGAAATAGGCAAAAGGGGTGCAGAAAGAAGCGAGAGGTGCAGAAAGAAACAAAAGAAGTGCAGAAAGAAGGAACAGAGGTGCAGAAAGAGGCAAGAGAGGTGCAGAAAGAAACAAAAAAAAAGAAGTGCAGAAAGAAGCAACAGAGATGCAGAAAGAAGCAAGAGAAATGCATAAAAAAGCAACAGAGATGCAGAAAGGAGGAAGTGTGGTGGAGAAAGAGGCAAGAGGGATACAGAAAGAAACAAGAGAGGTGCAGAAAGAAACAAAAGATGTGCAGAAAGAAGGAACAGAGGTGCAGAAAGAGGCAAGAGGGGTGCAGAAAGATAGAAGAGGGGTGTGAAAGAGGCATGAGGGGTGCAGAAAGAAGCAAGAGGCGTGCAGAAAGAAGCAAGAGAGTTGCAGAAAGAAACAAAGGAAGTGCAGAAAGAAGGAACAGAGGTATAGAAAGAGGCAAGAGGGGTGCAGAAAGAGGGAAGAGTGGTGCAGAAAGAAGCAAGAGAGGTGCAGAAAGAAGCAACAGAGGTGCAGAAAGGGGGAACGGGGTGGAGAAAGAGACAAGAGAAGTGCAGAAACAAGGAACAGATATGCAGAAAGGGGTAGGAGGGGTGGGGAAAGAGGCAAGAGGGGTGCAGAAAGAAGCAAGAGAGGTGCAGAAATAAACAAAATAAGTGCAGAAAGAAGGAACAGAGGTGCAGAGAGAGGCAAGAAAGGTACAGAAAGAGGGAAAAGGGGTGCAGAAAGAGGCATGAGGGGTACAGAAAGAAGCAGGAGAAGTGCAGAAAGAAGCAACAGAGGTGCAGAAAGAGGGAAGAGGGGTGCAGAAAAGGACAAGAGAAGTGCAGAAAGAAGTAACAGAGATACAGAAAGAGGGAAGAGGGGTGCAGAAAGAAGCAAGAGAAGTGCAGAAAGAAGCAACAGAGGTGCAGGAAGAGAGAAGAGGGGTGCAAAAGGGGCAAGAGAAGTGCAGAAAGAAGTTTAGTTTAAGTTTATTTGATTTAGTTCTCGTTTGAGAACAACAAATATTTAACAGTTAAAATAACGTTTTGGTAATAAAATTATCGTTCTAATACAAATTTAAAAATGATTAAAAAAATTGTACATATTAATACACACAAATTCGTTAGGTGGTGCCTTGCAGAGAGAAATCAAATTCTGAACAGAGTTAATTTTGCACTTTGTTCTGATTAGTTTTAAAAATCTCTTTCTAGCTTCTACGACAGTCTCGTTTGGGCAAACAAATAATACGTGTTCTAGATCTTGCACCCTGCCTTTACATAATTCACAGAGATTAGACCCTTTTTCTTTTGGATACCACTTAAAAGTAAATGATTTCAGAGGCAGTATCCCAAGACGGAGTAATATAATACTTCGCCTGACTCCGTGATTTAAGTTAAAAAGATATACTGTTGTGTTTTCTTAAATACAATAGTTTCCGCGTATTGTTTGTACATTGATAGTTCGGAGCAATGTTGGATATCAAGTTCCATGCTTAACCTTGGTGTTAGATGTTTTAAAAAAAGTTTCAAATGTGCTAGTGTCCAAGATTTCAACATGCCAAGAGTAACATTTGATAGTTTAAAAGCGATAGATACGTTTCTACAAAATACATACTTCGGCGATTCTTGCTCAAATGTCTCAATTTTTAGCAAGGATCGTAGAGTTCCTTGATCTGCATGAACCAAATTGTATGCCCATCTCATTATGTTAGTGATCCCTCTTGCAAAAGAGCTGACTAATGATAATTCGAGCCGAAGAGCTTGTACCGGCACAGCTTGTGATGTCTTGGTCAGTTTCCGGAGAACTTTCCCTTCTTTCAGGTCGAGTTGTTTCCATTGATTTATTGGAATATATTCTATTGCATATGATAGTACCGAGGGAATCTTTGAGCTATATACTTGTAAAAGAGAAGAGAAGTGTCTTTGCCCAGTGGAGGAGTAAAGTCGTTGGAGAGCCCCTAAATGGACATCGGCTTTTCGGCCCATGTTTTGCAAGTGGGGCAGATTGTGCAAAGATTGAGAAAAAAGTCTCCCAAGATATGTATATTCTTTTACAATTTCCAGCGGTTTTCCCCCTAAAGACCAATTGTATTTGACATAACTCTTCCTTCCTGTAAACGGGACGATTTTTGTTTTAGTGACATTAGGTATTAAATAGTTTTCTTCTGTATATTTTGTAAGTGCCTGCAGATTTCTTTGAAGACCGAATGGAGTCAGATCCAAGATTACAACATCATCTGCATACATCACAGAATGAATTTTAAAAGCTGCAATTTTAGGTGGGAAATTATTAACCTGATTGAGTCTTTCCGGCAAGTCACTGAGGTATAGAGAGAACAGTAAGGGAGCTAGGAGGCACCCTTGCCGCAGGCCGTTAGGTGTAGGTATTGGGCGGGAGAGACCCTTCTCCCTCCCCATTTGGACTTGACACCATAATTACAGGGGAGCAGCCTGGAGCCCTTCTTGTGGATTGGAATTACGATGCTCCCCTTCCAGGATTTTGGAATTTCCCCTGATCCAAATATGTAGCAGAAAAGGCGTGCTAGAATCATGCTCCACTCTTTAGAGTTGTTTTTTAGGACCTTAATAGGAATTTGATCAGGACCCATTGCAGCCGACGATCTTGCCTTTTTTATGTAATATTCAATCTGAAGAGGAGATGGGGCCTCATTATATGTACTTTTTTCCTTTCCTCCCTTGCATTGTGTTAGAGTCTCACTTTCAGTCTTTTCATTTATTTTGTATAAGTTGGTTATATATATTTCCCATTCTGATGGCGGTACAGGATTCGCTTGTAGTGTTTTTTTGTACCCGTTTCTAACGCTATTATGTTCCAGTAGGAACGTTTGTCCTTTGTTTTGCTGCTATCTGAAGGTCCACCCATTTTTTGTCCTGTGTCATTTTTTGTATTTTATCTTTGTCTCTTCTGCGACGATTTTTTAATTTATTGATTTCTTGTTTTCTTATTTCAGAGAATTGCAAAAATTGTGCCCTTATTAGTTTGTTTAATTCCGTTGCCTTAATATCTGGGTTCCGTCTTTTGTTTTTTTGCATTTTTGTCGTTCGTTGATTTGAATTTTCCTGCAACAGTTGTACCAGTTTATTGACCACAGCCTCAAAGTTTTTTATTGGATTTGTTGAGTGAATAGTTTTTAATGGGTTTGACTTCTCAATTATTTGCATGATTTTATCAAATGTTCTAGGATTCCATGATAACTGCCCCTGGACTGGGTTTACCAGTACTGTACTTTGTAAATCCATAATATGCACCGAAGATGTTAGTTTCAGGCATAGATCTGTTGTTAAGCGTAATATTGCATGATCACTTCCTGTCTCAAACTTGATGTTTCATTGTAGGGCTGAACCAAATAGATCTAGACTACAAATCATGTAGTCAAGAATTGAGGCATTACGGCTACCCTTTCTTGTATAGGAAGCCGGAATGTCTCCTTCTGTGTTGCCATTTAATATTACTCCATTCATGATCGGGAGTGTCGATAATAAAATTTTCCCTCTCTTATCAGCTTTATTTCCTATAGGAAATTGTGGGATAGGTATTGCCAGAGCTTCTTCCTTTTCTCCGGACTCCCATTTTTCCAGTAGGTCGTTAGATATTTGCCCGTTAAAGTCACCTGTTAGGAAAATTGACGGGAAATCATGATCTTCTATCACCTTTTCGAGACCCTGAAAATGTCTAACGCTAATGCGTCCATTTTAGCTCCCGGAGGTATATAGACATTAAAAATGAGCAGTTTGTTCGAGCTTTCACTCAGATCAGTCCCAAATTTGATCTTAATACATTGAATATTCTTTGAGCTCATTGGGATGATTTCTTGATCCCAATAATATTCTTCAGATAGAAGAATTGCTATCCCTCCTTTTACGTGCCCATGGGCAACCGGTTCTGCTGGAATGTCGTATACAAAATAGTCAAGGTGGTCAAAGGTTGTGGTTGCCCAGGTTTCTTGTAAAACCACAATCCCTGGACTATCTTGCGTAATTATTGCCAGTTTTTCCTGGGTTTTTCCTGCAATGTTCCAGGAAGAGATGGTCAAACAATTGCTAAAAGGGCGCTTGTTTTCCTGTCCCTGTTTTTTGCTGTTGAGATTCTCTGCAATCCATGCCCATGTATTTACAGTGGCTGTATTGTCCTTCTTTGGAGTATTTTTGGTCCAGCTTCTCCTTACACCATTCGTAATTGAGACTGATATATTTTCTTTGTAAAGATTTAAAGGATTATTGATACAATTTTGACTTTTGTGTACGTGCTGATTTGCAATTGTAACGATTTCTTCTGATTTTCCGTTTGTGCTTTTTACTGGGGCCACATCGAATCCGCATTTGTGTAGAGTCTCGCTTTCTTTTAGTATAATACCCGGAATTATTGGAGACCAAAATTCTACAACAGCTGTCGTGGTTTTCGTTCTTTCTGGAAAAGATACTAATTTTATTTCGTTTCTTGCTAGTAACTGCAATGGTTGTATCCTTTGGAGAAGATTTGTTATTCTTTCTCGATTTAGGGGATCTTCACCCAAGGGAAATAGGTCCGTAATTTCCACACTGCATGTTAGGTTCTTCTGCGGTTTAGTAAACGTCTTCCCTGGCGATAGGTCTTGTGATTGCGTTTCCTTTTGTGCCCACGTTTCTCTTTCAGTCTTTATTGAAACAAAACTTGGGGTGATGGGGTTAAGGAGAGTGGAGTTTGCCCTTTGCTTTTTAAATGAAGAAATCAGTTCCCTTTCTTCCGTAATAGGTTTAGTTTCTTTACCTTCCTCTTTTTCTGTGGTCGTAAAATCGAGTAGTGGAGTTTCCGGGAACCTTGTTTTTGGACCTTCTGTTTTTCAAACTTTCTTGTTGCCCTTTTCTTTGCTCGTTTCCGGTTGTTTTTGTTTGATCTCTTCTTTTTATTGTTGTTTCTAGGACAGAGGAGACTGCCGACGTATTTAATAAGTTTTCTATTACTTTTTGTTTGGGCACCAGTGTAGTGATCACTTTTAATGAGGTTTTCGATTTTTGTTTATTGAAGATTGGGTAATATGCAGTGCTCGGAAGTTTGGTTTTAGTCTCGTTTGGATCCTTAAAGAGTTTTCTAAGAGAATAAGTTTGATTATATATGTTTGTTTCCTTCTTTGCTTTTTGATTGCTCCGACCTGTTTGGGTTGCAGTTTCTTTCGTTGACATAGAGTCTACTACTGTTGGTAAGGAGACTTTTGATGTGAGGAAATTTTCCTCTGCTTGTTCTTCTTTTACTCAAGGTGATAGTAATTTTAGTTGTTGTTTCTTCCTTTTTTTTTCTACTAGATATTTTAGCGTTCCTATTTGGGTGTCCAACATCTGATCAGAGTTTTCCAAAATGTTCCCTAGATGGGAGAGAACTGATTCCAAAATTCTGTGAAGTGTGACTAGGGCTTTGGACACCAATATGTTTTCATTAGAGGGATCAATAGATTTTAGAAATAAGAAATCTGGTGAGTGAGAAAGGGAGTCTTCTGGGTCAAATGGTTTTAGTGGGGTGCTATTCTGGATTTTTGGCTTCTCCTTTTGCGGATCCATGCTAAAAACCAGGTCTTTAATGCTTATGTCTGGACAAGTAATATCGAAATCTGTGATTTTATGATTTTGATGAGCTTCTAATTTTGCTGTTTCTGTATTTATAGTTTTGTTATTTGACTCTTCCAAGCTTTTAGAGTTATTGTTTGAGATTTCTTCACGCCCGGTTTGCCCTTGGGTAATGCTGTTAGAGACCACCAGTTTCTTTTCTTCTTCTTTTGTTAATTCTTTTGCTTGATTACATTGTGTTTGCTCCTGCTCCTTTATATTTTGTTTTGAGAAATATTTAGTTATTCCGGGGTACGTTTCAGTATTTTGAGGACGGGCCATCTTTCCGGCGCTCCTTCTTATAGCTTGTTCTGTTCCTAGTCTTTTCATGAAAATTGTTCGCGATCTCAGTTTTTTATATGCAATACTGTGGCAGAAGTTCTGTCTGTATCCCTTGCACATGCAGCCGAATATGAGTGGGAAATATAGTGTAAATATGAAAGTGAGCGGGTTGGGAGCCTCAGAAAGCTGGTCTCTGTTGTCAATTGTTAGCTACACCCAGTCTAGTTGGGTCGCTTCCCCAAGCTTGCCTGAGCTCTCTCTCTGGAGTTGCTTCAAACCACAACCGCGCTCTCGGTCTAAAGTAGTGTGGCAAGATGGTATGCCTTCAACCTTCGCACTTTCCCCCTTTGTGTAATTTCTCTGCACGGTTAGAACTGTGACTGCTTGATCCACCCTGCCCTCTCAATCCTTACTAGGGCAGGTGGTAAGCAGGTAGCAGGCTCTTGAGGAGTTGGGGCTAGACAGCTCCGCCACTCAGAACATGATCTGGGTTAATCCTGCCCTTCAATTACTTTACTTCTAGCGCTAATTGATACTATAAGTTCTGCATACTCTCTGCCCCAATGGAGGGCTTTTATGTCAGTGGGAGCTGAGTCCGGTCTTTATGCCTCCCGCTTAGCCTAGCCCTGCAGGCCCAACAGGGGGCTTTCTATCCTTAGCCACACTCTTACCGGTCACTTTCACCCAGTCACTTTCTTCCCTCCTCCAGCTCTGCAGCTTCGTTATCTCCAAGGCATCACAGGGCTTCACAGGGAGCCCTTCTTTGGCTTGCTCACACCGCAGCTCGTTCGGGGCTGAAACAGGGCTTTTTTCCTAAAGCTCCCTCTGTTCCTCCTCCTCGCAGCGGCCTCCCAGCTGCACTTCACCAAATGCCCCACGCTTCCTGCGGCTCTCCAGGGCCCGGCAGCCTGGCCTCTCTGCAGCTCACGGAGCTCACGCTCCGCGCTTGAGCCCAATCTGCCGGTATACTGCTGGTATGCTGCTGGTATGCTGCCGGTATGCTCCCGGCTCGCGGAGCACAGCTCTTGGCCTCCCGCGGCACTGCTCCATTCCGCTGTCGCTATTGCCAGTACCGATCCTCTCCCGCGCTCTCCCGCGGTCTCCCAGACTCTCGCAAAACCAGGACTGGATTCAATACCACACTAGAATTATGGGGTGGACAGGGAGTGCAGAAAGAAGTAACAGAGATGCAGAAAGAGGGAAGAGGGGTAAAGAAAGAGGCAAGAGGGTAGAAGAGAGAAGCAAGAGAGGTGATGAAAGAAACAAAAGAAGTGCAGAAAGAAGGAACAGATGTGCAGAAAGAGGCAAGAGGAGTGCAGAAAGATAGAAGAGGGGTGCAGAAGGAGGCACAAGGGGTGCAGAAAGAAGCAAGAGAGGTGCAGAAAGAAGCAAGAGGAGTGCAGAAAGAAGCAACAGAGTTGCAGAACGAGGGAAGAGGGGTGCAGAAATAGGCAAAAGGGGTGCAGAAAGAAGCGAGAGGTGCAGAAAGAAACAAAAGAAGTGCAGAAAGAAGGAACAGAGGTGCAGAAAGAGGCAAGAGAGGTGCAGAAAGAAACAAAAAAAAGAAGTGCAGAAAGAAGCAACAGAGGTGCAGAAAGAGGCAAGAGGACTACAGAAAGAGGGATGAGGGGTGCAGAAAGAGGCACGAGGGGTACAGAAAAAGCAAGAGAGATGCAGAAAGAAGCAAGACAAATGCATAAAAAAGCAACAGAGATGCAGAAAGGGGGAAGTGGGGTGGAAAAAGAGGCAAGAGGGATACAGAAAAAAACAAGAGAGGTGCAGCAAAAAACAAAAGGAGTGCAGAAAGAAGGAACAGAGGTGCAGAAAGAGGCAAGAGGGGTTCAGAAAGATAGAAGAGGGGTGTGAAAGAGGCACGAGGGGTGCAGAAAGAAGCAAGAGGCATGCAGAAAGAAGCAAGAGAGTGACAGAAAGAAACAAAAGAAGTGCAGAAAGAAGGAACAGAGGTGCAGAAAGAGGCAAGAGGGGTGCAGAAAGAGGCACAAGGGTTGCAGACAGAAGGGACAGAGGTGCAGAAAGAAGCAAGAGAACTGCAGAAAGAAGCAACAGAGGTGCAGAAAGAGGGATGAGGTATGGAGAAAGAGGCAAGAGAAGTGCAGAAAGTAGCAGCAGAGATGTAAAAAGGGGAACAGGGGTGAAGAAAGTGGCAAGAGGGTGCAGAAAGAAGCAAGAGAGGTGCAGAAAGAAACAAAAGAAGTGTAGAAAGAAGGAACAGAGGTGCAGAATTATGCAAGAGGGGTGCAGAAAGAAACAAAAGAAGTGCAGAAAGAAGCAACAGAGGTGCAGAATGTGGACTGCAGAAAGAGGGATGAGGGGTGCAGAAAGAGGCACAAGGTGTGCAGAGAGATGCAAGAGAGGTGCAGAAAGGAACAAAAGAAGTGCAAAAAGAAGTCCCTAGCCAGCTGATGCGCCTGTTGCAAAACTTTGCCACCATCTCTGGGCTCCGGATTAACGTTGAAAAGTCCTGCATATATGCATTTAGTAAAGGATGTCGTGACCCAGGCTTCACTATTAATGGTAGAGCGGTGCAGTGGAGAGAGGACACTTTTCGCTACCTTGGCATCCGGGTCTATCATCAACCACAAGATCTATTTGATGGGAACCTGGGAAGGTCCCTAACAGCCGTCTGATCACAAATGCGATTCTGGGGCACACTCCCACCTACCGTTACAGGAAGGGTGGCGCTAGCCAAAATGGTAATCCTCCCACGGCTTCTGTACTACTTTGCAAACCTACCTCTGTATATTCCTGCCTCCTTCTTTGCTACGCTGGAGAAGCAGGTTAGGGACTTCATATGGGGCACGGCGCGACACAGAATACAGCTACAAAAGCTTTACTTACCAACAGACCAGGGGGGGTTAGCTGCACCTTGTTTTGAACACTACTATTTAGCTGCTCAGCTGCAGTGGGTAGCCCGGTGGTTGGCCGACAAAGACCGCGCAGATACGGCAACTACACAGCCTCCCTACTTGCTGAGTCAGATCGTTGGGCTCTTTCACCCTGGCATGAAGGCAAAGACACCCAGGCCATTGTTGCTTACTGTGGCGTACAAATGTTTCCACAGAGGTTTATACACCACCCGAGCCGTGATGCCCTATGCGCCAGCAATACCATTAGAAGGGTCCCCTAGTGGCCAAGTAGTGCTGACAGTGCAAGCAATTGAGGGGTGGCAGGAGAAGGGCCTCCAGACCCTCGGAGACCTCTATCGAGAAGGGACACTTATACCATACACATCCCTAGTAGAGGAGGAAGTGTTTCCGCCGGGGCAGTTTCTCGTGCACTGCTCCCTAATAGCCACACTAGCATACAAATGGGGAGACATAGCTACGGAACCACAGACACACCTTGTCATGCAATATTTACATGTCATGGGGCGTGGTAGGCATCTCATACGCTGGTTTCCTGCGGCATTTCGAGCTCACGCAGCGATAAATCTGAACCCCCTCCGCGACAAATGGGAACTGGACTTGGGACGTCCACTCACTGACAAGGAGTGGGCCCTGACGCTGGAAAGCCCTACTCGCATACCCAGAAACATGCGGTACAGACAAATTCAACTGTATATAATACATAGGGCCTACCTTACACCTGCCAACATTAATCGGTATTTCAGTAGAACGGACGCGGCATGCCCCAGATGTGCTGCGGTGGGAGCTGACATAATACACATGTTGTGGAGTTGCACCCGGATCACTGCGTATTGGAACGCAGTGGCCTATCTGTCCTGCACAGGGCGCAAACTCCCCTTTGAATGGCCCGTATACCTACTGCACAAATTCAGGAGAACGGCGGCCACCAAAATGACATCCAGGTTCCTAGACCTAGGAATAGTGGTGGCCAAGAGACTGCTTACGAAAAGATGGAAAGCAGCAGATCCGCCGCATGCGCAGGCATGGCGCCACTCAATGCTTGCTTGGGCTACGGCGGAACACCTTGCCCTCAGTCGTGATGAAACACTGGGTCTGAGACAGATCCCCATTGCAATACACTGGAATGCGTGTCTAACAAAGTTACAGCAACCCACAAGCGGGGACTCGGAGGGCTTCACGGTCTGAGAAACGCACGGGTAACTGGCATACACAGTCGTGCCACACGCATATATTCCATCTTACCATACTAGCAATATATGTTCATCATGATACACTCACGCTAATGTGACACATTTGTGAGGGAGTGGGAAATGCATTAACAGGGCAGCAACACACAAATGTATACAAGGGAGTGGAGGATGGCTACGGGGGGTCAATGTTGTTTATGGTTTATCTTTTTGCCTTTTGTAATACCTGTTGGACTTGCACGAACTCTGCCACAAGTTGTAGTTGGCTGTATCCATGCCTGCACGCATCGAGATGTGCAAGATGCATAATGTGAAACAATGATTAATGGTTACGCAAATAACTGTTCTTAACTTCGTAGTTGATGCTAAGGCAACCTCACCACCAGTCACAGAGACTAAGTGAATAATTTTCATGCCAGTATTACACGAATGTTTTACTAAACTGTACACATGATTTGCACTGTATATGTAATCAATGAGACATCGTGTATGTATGTAACACCAGATAAAAATGTGCAAACTCAATAAAAGAGATTTTATTACAAAAAAAAGAAGTGCAGAAAGAAGGAACAGAGGTGCAGAAAGAGGCAAGAGGGGTGCGGAAAGAGTGAAGAGTGGTACAGAAAGAGGGAAGAGGGGTGCAGAAAGAAGTAAGAGAGGTACAGAAAGAAACAAAAGAAGTGCAGAAAGAAGGAACAGAGGTATAGAAAGAGGCAAGAGGGGTGCAGAAAGAGGGAAGAGGGGTGCAGAAAGAAGCAAGAGAGGTGCAGAAAGAAGCAACAGAGGTGCAGAAAGGGGGAACGGGGTGGAGAAAGAGACAAGAGAAGTGCAGAAACAAGGAACAGAGATGCAGAAAGGGGTAGGAGGGGTGGGGAAAGAGGCAAGAGGCTTGCAGAAAGAAGCAAGAGAGGTGCAGAAATAAACAAAATAAGTACAGAAAGAAGGAACAGAGGTGCAGAGAGAGGCAAGGAAGGTACAGAAAGAGGGAAAAGAGGTGCAGAAAGAGGCATGAGGGGTACAGAAAGAAGCAGGAGAAGTGCAGAAAGAAGCAACAGAGGTGCAGAAAGAGGGAAGAGGGGTGCAGAAAAGGACAAGAGAAGTGCAGAAAGAAGTAACAGAGATACAGAAAGAGGGAAGAGGGGTGCAGAAAGAAGCAAGAGAAGTGCAGAAAGAAGCAACAGAGGTGCAGGAAGAGAGAAGAGGGGTGCAAAAGGGGCAAGAGAAGTGCAGAAAGAAGTTTAGTTTAAGTTTATTTGATTTAGTTCTCGTCTGAGAACAACAAATATTTAACGGTTAAAATTACATTTTGGTAATAAAATTATCATTCTAATACAAATTTTAAAATGATTTAAAAAAATTGTACATATTAATACACACAAATTCGTTAGGTGGTGCCTTGCAGAGAGAAATCAAATTCTGAACAGTTAATTTTGCACTTTGTTCTGATTAGTTTTAAAAATCTCTTTCTAGCTTCTACGACAGTCTCGTTTGGGCAAACAAATAATACGTGTTCTAGATCTTGCACCCCACCTTTACATAAATCACAGAGATTAGACCCTTTTTCTTTTGGATACCACTTAAAAGTAAATGATTTCAGAGGCAGTATCCCAAGACGGAGTAATATAATACTTCGCCTGACTCCGTGATTTAAGTTAAAAAAGATATACTGTTGTGTTTTCTTAAATACAATAGTTTCCGCGTATTGTTTGTACATTGATAGTTCGGAGCAATGTTGGATATCAAGTTCCATGCTTAACCTTGGTGTTAGATGTTTTAAAAAAAGTTTCAAATGTGCTAGTGTCCAAGATTTCAACATGCCAAGAGTAACATTTGATAGTTTAAAAGCGATAGATACGTTTCTACAAAATACATACTTCGGCGATTCTTGCTCAAATGTCTCAATTTTTAGCAAGGATCGTAGAGTTCCTTGATCCGCATGAACCAAATTGTATGCCCATCTTATTATGTTAGTGATCCCTCTTGCAAAAGAGCTGACTAATGATAATTCGAGCCGAAGAGCTTGTACCGGCACAGCTTGTGATGTCTTGGTCAGTTTCCGGAGAACTTTCCCTTCTTTCAGGTCGAGTTGTTTCCATTGATTTATTGGAATATATTCTATTGCATATGATAGTACCGAGGGAATCTTTGAGCTATATACTTGTAAAAGAGAAGAGAAGTGTCTTTGCCCAGTGGAGGAGTAAAGTCGTTGGAGAGCCCCTAAATGGACATCGGCTTTTCGGCCCATGTTTTGCAAGTGGGGCAGATTGTGCAAAGATTGAGAAAAAATTCTCCCAAGATATGTATATTCTTTTACAATTTCCAGCGGTTTTCCCCCTAAAGACCAATTGTATTTGACATAACTCTTCCTTCCTGTAAACGGGACGATTTTTGTTTTAGTGACATTAGGTATTAAATAGTTTTCTTCTGTATATTTTGTGAGTGCCTGCAGATTTCTTTGAAGACCGAATGGAGTCAGATCCAAGATTACAACATCATCTGCATACATCACAGAATGAATTTTAAAAGCTGCAATTTTAGGTGGGAAATTATTAACCTGATTGAGTCTTTCCGGCAAGTCACTGAGGTATAGAGAGAACAGTAAGGGAGCTAGGAGGCACCCTTGCCGCAGGCCGTTAGGTGTAGGTATTGGGCGGGAGAGACCCTTCTCCCTCCCCATTTGGACTTGACACCATGTCCCAGAGTACAATGATATTATTAGATGGAGGAGATTATCTGGGATTCCCAGTTTTTTGAGTTTTTTCCAAAGCTTATCTCTGTCGACCCTGTCAAATGCAGTCGTAAAATCGACAAAGACTGCATACACTACCTGTGACTTATTGATGACGTATTTTTCCATTATTGTTTGCAGTACTGCGATATTGTCTATAACCGAGTGTTTTGATCTAAACCCGGCTTGGTTAACCGGAATGGAACCAGTTGAAAATGCCCACTCTTTGAGATGGTCTAAAACAGCTGCTGCAAATATCTTCCCAGTAGCATCCAGGAGAGCTATCTGCCGATAATTACAGGGGAGCAGCCTGGAGCCCTTCTTGTGGATTGGAATTACGATGCTCCCCTTCCAGGATTTTGGAATTTTCCCTGATCCAAATATGTAGCAGAAAAGGCGTGCTAGAATCATGCTCCACTCTTTAGAGTTGTTTTTTAGGACCTTAATAGGAATTTGATCAGGACCCATTGCAGCCGACGATCTTGCCTTTTTTATGTAATATTCAATCTGAAGAGGAGATGGGGCCTCATTATATGTACTTTTTTCCTTTCCTCCCTTGCATTGTGTTAGAGTCTCACTTTCAGTCTTTTCATTTATTTTGTATAAGTTGGTTATATATATTTCCCATTCTGATGGCGGTACAGGATTCGCTTGTAGTGTTTTTTTGTACCCGTTTCTAACGCTATTATGTTCCAGTAGGAACGTTTGTCCTTTTGTTTTGCTGCTATCTGAAGGTCCACCCATTTTTTGTCCTGTGTCATTTTTTGTATTTTATCTTTGTCTCTTCTGCGACGATTTTTTAATTTATTGATTTCTTGTTTTCTTATTTCAGAGAATTGCAAAAATTGTGCCCTTATTAGTTTGTTTAATTCCGTTGCCTTTATATCTGGGTTCCGTCTTTTGTTTTTTTGCATTTTTGTCATTCGTTGATTTGAATTTTCCTGCAACAGTTGTACCAGTTTATTGACCACAGCCTCAAAGTTTTTTATTGGATTTGTTGAGTGAATAGTTTTTAATGGGTTTGACTTCTCAATTATTTGCATGATTTTATCAAATGTTCTAGGATTCCATGATAACTGCCCCTGGACTGGGTTTACCAGTACTGTACTTTGTAAATCCATAATATGCACCGAAGATGTTAGTTTCAGGCATAGATCTGTTGTTAAGCGTAATATTGCATGATCACTTCCTGTCTCAAACTTGATGTTTCATTGTAGGGCTGAACCAAATAGATCTAGACTACAAATCATGTAGTCAAGAATTGAGGCATTACGGCTACCCTTTCTTGTATAGGAAGCCGGAATGTCTCCTTCTGTGTTGCCATTTAATATTACTCCATTCATGATCGGGAGTGTCGATAATAAAATTTTCCCTCTCTTATCAGCTTTATTTCCTATAGGAAATTGTGGGATAGGTATTGCCAGAGCTTCTTCCTTTTCTCCGGACTCCCATTTTTCCAGTAGGTCGTTAGATATTTGCCCGTTAAAGTCACCTGTTAGGAAAATTGACGGGAAATCATGATCTTCTATCACCTTTTCGAGACCCTGAAAAATGTCTAACGCTAATGCGTCCATTTTAGCTCCCGGAGGTATATAGACATTAAAAATGAGCAGTTTGTTCGAGCTTTCACTCAGATCAGTCCCAAATTTGATCTTAATACATTGAATATTCTTTGAGCTCATTGGGATGATTTCTTGATCCCAATAATATTCTTCAGATAGAAGAATTGCTATCCCTCCTTTTACGTGCCCATGGGCAACCGGTTCTGCTGGAATGTCGTATACAAAATAGTCAAGGTGGTCAAAGGTTGTGGTTGCCCAGGTTTCTTGTAAAACCACAATCCCTGGACTATCTTGCGTAATTATTGCCAGTTTTTCCTGGGTTTTTCCTGCAATGTTCCAGGAAGAGATGGTCAAACAATTGCTAAAAGGGCGCTTGTTTTCCTGTCCCTGTTTTTTGCTGTTGAGATTCTCTGCAATCCATGCCCATGTATTTACAGTGGCTGTATTGTCCTTCTTTGGAGTATTTTTGGTCCAGCTTCTCCTTACACCATTCGTAATTGAGACTGATATATTTTCTTTGTAAAGATTTAAAGGATTATTGATACAATTTTGACTTTTGTGTACGTGCTGATTTGCAATTGTAACGATTTCTTCTGATTTTCCGTTTGTGCTTTTTACTGGGGCCACATCGAATCCGCATTTGTGTAGAGTCTCGCTTTCTTTTAGTATAATACCCGGAATTATTGGAGACCAAAATTCTACAACAGCTGTCGTGGTTTTCGTTCTTTCTGGAAAAGATACTAATTTTATTTCGTTTCTTGCTAGTAACTGCAATGGTTGTATCCTTTGGAGAAGATTTGTTATTCTTTCTCGATTTAGGGGATCTTCACCCAAGGGAAATAGGTCCGTAATTTCCACACTGCATGTTAGGTTCTTCTGCGGTTTAGTAAACGTCTTCCCTGGCGATAGGTCTTGTGATTGCGTTTCCTTTTGTGCCCACGTTTCTCTTTCAGTCTTTATTGAAACAAAACTTGGGGTGATGGGGTTAAGGAGAGTGGAGTTTGCCCTTTGCTTTTTAAATGAAGAAATCAGTTCCCTTTCTTCCGTAATAGGTTTAGTTTCTTTACCTTCCTCTTTTTCTGTGGTCGTAAAATCGAGTAGTGGAGTTTCCGGGAACCTTGTTTTTTGGACCTTCTGTTTTTCAAACTTTCTTGTTGCCCTTTTCTTTGCTCGTTTCCGGTTGTTTTTGTTTGATCTCTTCTTTTTTATTGTTGTTTCTAGGACAGAGGAGACTGCCGACGTATTTAATAAGTTTTCTATTACTTTTTGTTTGGGCACCAGTGTAGTGATCACTTTTAATGAGGTTTTCGATTTTTGTTTATTGAAGATTGGGTAATATGCAGTGCTCGGAAGTTTGGTTTTAGTCTCGTTTGGATCCTTAAAGAGTTTTCTAAGAGAATAAGTTTGATTATATATGTTTGTTTCCTTCTTTGCTTTTTGATTGCTCCGACCTGTTTGGGTTGCAGTTTCTTTCGTTGACATAGAGTCTACTACTGTTGGTAAGGAGACTTTTGATGTGAGGAAATTTTCCTCTGCTTGTTCTTCTTTTACTCAAGGTGATAGTAATTTTAGTTGTTGTTTCTTCCTTTTTTTTTCTACTAGATATTTTAGCGTTCCTATTTGGGTGTCCAACATCTGATCAGAGTTTTCCAAAATGTTCCCTAGATGGGAGAGAACTGATTCCAAAATTCTTTGAAGTGTGACTAGGGCTTTGGACACCAATATGTTTTCATTAGAGGGATCAATAGATTTTAGAAATAAGAAATCTGGTGAGTGAGAAAGGGAGTCTTCTGGGTCAAATGGTTTTAGTGGGGTGCTATTCTGGATTTTTGGCTTCTCCTTTTGCGGATCCATGCTAAAAACCAGGTCTTTAATGCTTATGTCTGGACAAGTAATATCGAAATCTGTGATTTTATGATTTTGATGAGCTTCTAATTTTGCTGTTTCTGTATTTATAGTTTTGTTATTTGACTCTTCCAAGCTTTTAGAGTTATTGTTTGAGATTTCTTCACGCCCGGTTTGCCCTTGGGTAATGCTGTTAGAGACCACCAGTTTCTTTTCTTCTTCTTTTGTTAATTCTTTTGCTTGATTACATTGTGTTTGCTCCTGCTCCTTTATATTTTGTTTTGAGAAATATTTAGTTATTCCGGGGTACGTTTCAGTATTTTGAGGACGGGCCATCTTTCCGGCGCTCCTTCTTATAGCTTGTTCTGTTCCTAGTCTTTTCATGAAAATTGTTCGCGATCTCAGTTTTTTATATGCAATACTGTGGCAGAAGTTCTGTCTGTATCCCTTGCACATGCAGCCGAATATGAGTGGGAAATATAGTGTAAATATGACAGTGAGCGGGTTGGGAGCCTCAGAAAGCTGGTCTCTGTTGTCAATTGTTAGCTACACCCAGTCTAGTTGGGTCGCTTCCCCAAGCTTGCCTGAGCTCTCTCTCTGGAGTTGCTTCAACCCACAACCGCGCTCTCGGTCTAAAGTAGTGTGGCAAGATGGTATGCCTTCAACCTTCGCACTTTCCCCCTTTGTGTAATTTCTCTGCACGGTTAGAACTGTGACTGCTTGATCCACCCTGCCCTCTCAATCCTTACTAGGGCAGGTGGTAAGCAGGTAGCAGGCTCTTGAGGAGTTGGGGCTAGACAGCTCCGCCACTCAGAACATGATCTGGGTTAATCCTGCCCTTCAATTACTTTACTTCTAGCGCTAATTGATACTATAAGTTCTGCATACTCTCTGCCCCAATGGAGGGCTTTTATGTCAGTGGGAGCTGAGTCCGGTCTTTATGCCTCCCGCTTAGCCTAGCCCTGCAGGCCCAACAGGGGGCTTTCTATCCTTAGCCACACTCTTACCGGTCACTTTCACCCAGTCACTTTCTTCCCTCCTCCAGCTCTGCAGCTTCGTTATCTCCAAGGCATCACAGGGCTTCACAGGGAGCCCTTCTTTGGCTTGCTCACACCGCAGCTCGTTCGGGGCTGAAACAGGGCTTTTTTCCTAAAGCTCCCTCTGTTCCTCCTCCTCGCAGCGGCCTCCCAGCTGCACTTCACCAAATGCCCCACGCTTCCTGCGGCTCTCCAGGGCCCGGCAGCCTGGCCTCTCTGCAGCTCACGCTCCGCGCTTGAGCCCAATCTGCCGGTATACTGCTGGTATGCTGCTGGTATGCTGCCGGTATGCTCCCGGCTCGCGGAGCACAGCTCTTGGCCTCCCGCGGCACTGCTCCATTCCGCTGCCGCTATTGCCAGTACCGATCCTCTCCCGCGCTCTCCCGCGGTCTCCCAGACTCTCGCAAAACCAGGACTGGATTCAATACCACACTAGAATTATGGGGTGGACAGGGAGTGCAGAAAGAAGTAACAGAGATGCAGAAAGAGGGAAGAGGGGTAAAGAAAGAGGCAAGAGGGTAGAAGAGAGAAGCAAGAGAGGTGATGAAAGAAACAAAAGAAGTGCAGAAAGAAGGAACAGATGTGCAGAAAGAGGCAAGAGGAGTGCAGAAAGATAGAAGAGGGGTGCAGAAGGAGGCACAAGGGGTGCAGAAAGAAGCAAGAGAGGTGCAGAAAGAAGCAAGAGGAGTGCAGAAAGAAGCAACAGAGTTGCAGAACGAGGGAAGAGGGGTGCAGAAATAGGCAAAAGGGGTGCAGAAAGAAGCGAGAGGTGCAGAAAGAAACAAAAGAAGTGCAGAAAGAAGGAACAGAGGTGCAGAAAGAGGCAAGAGAGGTGCAGAAAGAAACAAAAAAAAGAAGTGCAGAAAGAAGCAACAGAGGTGCAGAAAGAGGCAAGAGGACTACAGAAAGAGGGATGAGGGGTGCAGAAAGAGGCACGAGGGGTACAGAAAAAAGCAAGAGAGATGCAGAAAGAAGCAAGACAAATGCATAAAAAAGCAACAGAGATGCAGAAAGGGGGAAGTGGGGTGGAAAAAGAGGCAAGAGGGATACAGAAAAAAACAAGAGAGGTGCAGCAAAAAACAAAAGGAGTGCAGAAAGAAGGAACAGAGGTGCAGAAAGAGGCAAGAGGGGTTCAGAAAGATAGAATTGGGGTGTGAAAGAGGCACGAGGGGTGCAGAAAGAAGCAAGAGGCATGCAGAAAGAAGCAAGAGAGTGACAGAAAGAAACAAAAGAAGTGCAGAAAGAAGGAACAGAGGTGCAGAAAGAGGCAAGAGGGGTGCAGAAAGAGGCACAAGGGTTGCAGACAGAAGGGACAGAGGTGCAGAAAGAAGCAAGAGAACTGCAGAAAGAAGCAACAGAGGTGCAGAAAGAGGGATGAGGTATGGAGAAAGAGGCAAGAGAAGTGCAGAAAGTAGCAGCAGAGATGTAAAAAGGGGAACAGGGGTGAAGAAAGTGGCAAGAGGGTGCAGAAAGAAGCAAGAGAGGTGCAGAAAGAAACAAAAGAAGTGTAGAAAGAAGGAACAGAGGTGCAGAATTATGCAAGAGGGGTGCAGAAAGAAACAAAAGAAGTGCAGAAAGAAGCAACAGAGGTGCAGAATGTGGACTGCAGAAAGAGGGATGAGGGGTGCAGAAAGAGGCACAAGGTGTGCAGAGAGATGCAAGAGAGGTGCAGAAAGGAACAAAAGAAGTGCAAAAGAAGTCCCTAGCCAGCTGATGCGCCTGTTGCAAAACTTTGCCACCATCTCTGGGCTCCGGATTAACGTTGAAAAGTCCTGCATATATGCATTTAGTAAAGGATGTCGTGACCCAGGCTTCACTATTAATGGTAGAGCGGTGCAGTGGAGAGAGGACACTTTTCGCTACCTTGGCATCCGGGTCTATCATCAACCACAAGATCTATTTGATGGGAACCTGGGAAGGGCCCTAACAGCCGTCTGATCACAAATGCGATTCTGGGGCACACTCCCACCTACCGTTACAGGAAGGGTGGCGCTAGCCAAAATGGTAATCCTCCCACGGCTTCTGTACTACTTTGCAAACCTACCTCTGTATATTCCTGCCTCCTTCTTTGCTACGCTGGAGAAGCAGGTTAGGGACTTCATATGGGGCACGGCGCGACACAGAATACAGCTACAAAAGCTTTACTTACCAACAGACCAGGGGGTTAGCTGCACCTTGTTTTGAACACTACTATTTAGCTGCTCAGCTGCAGTGGGTAGCCCGGTGGTTGGCCGACAAAGACCGCGCAGATACGGCAACTACACAGCCTCCCTACTTGCTGAGTCAGATCGTTGGGCTCTTTCACCCTGGCATGAAGGCAAAGACACCCAGGCCATTGTTGCTTACTGTGGCGTACAAATGTTTCCACAGAGGTTTATACACCACCCGAGCCGTGATGCCCTATGCGCCAGCAATACCATTAGAAGGGTCCCCTAGTGGCCAAGTAGTGCTGACAGTGCAAGCAATTGAGGGGTGGCAGGAGAAGGGCCTCCAGACCCTCGGAGACCTCTATCGAGAAGGGACACTTATACCATACACATCCCTAGTAGAGGAGGAAGTGTTTCCGCCGGGGCAGTTTCTCGTGCACCGCTCCCTAATAGCCACACTAGCATACAAATGGGGAGACATAGCTACGGAACCACAGACACACCTTGTCATGCAATATTTACATGTCATGGGGCATGGTAGGCATCTCATACGCTGGTTTCCTGCGGCATTTCGAGCTCACGCAGCGATAAATCTGAACCCCCTCCGCGACAAATGGGAACTGGACTTGGGACGTCCACTCACTGACAAGGAGTGGGCCCTGACGCTGGAAAGCCCTACTCGCATACCCAGAAACATGCGGTACAGACAAATTCAACTGTATATAATACATAGGGCCTACCTTACACCTGCCAACATTAATCGGTATTTCAGTAGAACGGACGCGGCATGCCCCAGATGTGCTGCGGTGGGAGCTGACATAATACACATGTTGTGGAGTTGCACCCGGATCACTGCGTATTGGAACGCAGTGGCCTATCTGTCCTGCACAGGGCGCAAACTCCCCTTTGAATGGCCCGTATACCTACTGCACAAATTCAGGAGAACGGCGGCCACCAAAGTGACATCCAGGTTCCTAGACCTAGGAATAGTGGTGGCCAAGAGACTGCTTACGAAAAGATGGAAAGCAGCAGATCCGCCGCATGCGCAGGCATGGCGCCACTCAATGCTTGCTTGGGCTAAGGCGGAACACCTTGCCCTCAGTCGTGATGAAACACTGGGTCTGAGACAGATCCCCATTGCAATACACTGGAATGCGTGTCTAACAAAGTTACAGCAACCCACAAGCGGGGACTCGGAGGGCTTCACGGTCTGAGAAACGCACGGGTAACTGGCATACACAGTCGTGCCACACGCATATATTCCATCTTACCATACTAGCAATATATGTTCATCATGATACACTCACGCTAATGTGACACATTTGTGAGGGAGTGGGAAATGCATTAACAGGGCAGCAACACACAAATGTATACAAGGGAGTGGAGGATGGCTACGGGGGGTCAATGTTGTTTATGGTTTATCTTTTTGCCTTTTGTAATACCTGTTGGACTTGCACGAACTCTGCCACAATTTGTAGTTGGCTGTATCCATGCCTGCACGCATCGAGATGTGCAAGATGCATAATGTGAAACAATGATTAATGGTTACGCAAATAACTGTTCTTAACTTCGTAGTTGATGCTAAGGCAACCTCACCACCAGTCACAGAGACTAAGTGAATAATTTTCATGCCAGTATTACACGAATGTTTTACTAAACTGTACACATGATTTGCACTGTATATGTAATCAATGAGACATCGTGTATGTATGTAACACCAGATAAAAATGTGCAAACTCAATAAAAGAGATTTTATTACAAAAAAAAGAAGTGCAGAAAGAAGGAACAGAGGTGCAGAAAGAGGCAAGAGGGGTGCAGAAAGAGGGAAGAGTGGTGCAGAAAGAGGGAAGAGGGGTGCAGAAAGAAGCAAGAGAGGTGCAGAAAGAAACAAAAGAAGTGCAGAAAGAAGGAACAGAGGTATAGAAAGAGGCAAGAGGGGTGCAGAAAGAGGGAAGAGGGGTGCAGAAAGAAGCAAGAGAGGTGCAGAAAGAAGCAACAGAGGTGCAGAAAGGGGGAACGGGGTGGAGAAAGAGACAAGAGAAGTGCAGAAACAAGGAACAGAGATGCAGAAAGGGGTAGGAGGGGTGGGGAAAGAGGCAAGAGGGGTGCAGAAAGAAGCAAGAGAGGTGCAGAAATAAACAAAATAAGTACAGAAAGAAGGAACAGAGGTGCAGAGAGAGGCAAGAAAGGTACAGAAAGAGGGAAAAGAGGTGCAGAAAGAGGCATGAGGGGTACAGAAAGAAGCAGGAGAAGTGCAGAAAGAAGCAACAGAGGTGCAGAAAGAGGGAAGAGGGGTGCAGAAAAGGACAAGAGAAGTGCAGAAAGAAGTAACAGAGATACAGAAAGAGGGAAGAGGGGTGCAGAAAGAAGCAAGAGAAGTGCAGAAAGAAGCAACAGAGGTGCAGGAAGAGAGAAGAGGGGTGCAAAAGGGGCAAGAGAAGTGCAGAAAGAAGTTTAGTTTAAGTTTATTTGATTTAGTTCTCGTCTGAGAACAACAAATATTTAACGGTTAAAATTACATTTTGGTAATAAAATTATCGTTCTAATACAAATTTTAAAATGATTTAAAAAAATTGTACATATTAATACACACAAATTCGTTAGGTGGTGCCTTGCAGAGAGAAATCAAATTCTGAACAGTTAATTTTGCACTTTGTTCTGATTAGTTTTAAAAATCTCTTTCTAGCTTCTACGACAGTCTCGTTTGGGCAAACAAATAATACGTGTTCTAGATCTTGCACCCCACCTTTACATAAATCACAGAGATTAGACCCTTTTTCTTTTGGATACCACTTAAAAGTAAATGATTTCAGAGGCAGTATCCCAAGACGGAGTAATATAATACTTCGCCTGACTCCGTGATTTAAGTTAAAAAAGATATACTGTTGTGTTTTCTTAAATACAATAGTTTCCGCGTATTGTTTGTACATTGATAGTTCGGAGCAATGTTGGATATCAAGTTCCATGCTTAACCTTGGTGTTAGATGTTTTAAAAAAGTTTCAAATGTGCTAGTGTCCAAGATTTCAACATGCCAAGAGTAACATTTGATAGTTTAAAAGCGATAGATACGTTTCTACAAAATACATACTTCGGCGATTCTTGCTCAAATGTCTCAATTTTTAGCAAGGATCGTAGAGTTCCTTGATCCGCATGAACCAAATTGTATGCCCATCTTATTATGTTAGTGATCCCTCTTGCAAAAGAGCTGACTAATGATAATTCGAGCCGAAGAGCTTGTACCGGCACAGCTTGTGATGTCTTGGTCAGTTTCCGGAGAACTTTCCCTTCTTTCAGGTCGAGTTGTTTCCATTGATTTATTGGAATATATTCTATTGCATATGATAGTACCGAGGGAATCTTTGAGCTATATACTTGTAAAAGAGAAGAGAAGTGTCTTTGCCCAGTGGAGGAGTAAAGTCGTTGGAGAGCCCCTAAATGGACATCGGCTTTTCGGCCCATGTTTTGCAAGTGGGGCAGATTGTGCAAAGATTGAGAAAAAATTCTCCCAAGATATGTATATTCTTTTACAATTTCCAGCGGTTTTCCCCCTAAAGACCAATTGTATTTGACATAACTCTTCCTTCCTGTAAATGGGACGATTTTTGTTTTAGTGACATTAGGTATTAAATAGTTTTCTTCTGTATATTTTGTGAGTGCCTGCAGATTTCTTTGAAGACCGAATGGAGTCAGATCCAAGATTACAACATCATCTGCATACATCACAGAATGAATTTTAAAAGCTGCAATTTTAGGTGGGAAATTATTAACCTGATTGAGTCTTTCCGGCAAGTCACTGAGGTATAGAGAGAACAGTAAGGGAGCTAGGAGGCACCCTTGCCGCAGGCCGTTAGGTGTAGGTATTGGGCGGGAGAGACCCTTCTCCTCCCCATTTGGACTTGACACCATGTCCCAGAGTACAATGATATTATTAGATGGAGGAGATTATCTGGGATTCCCAGTTTTTTGAGTTTTTTCCAAAGCTTATCTCTGTCGACCCTGTCAAATGCAGTCGTAAAATCGACAAAGACTGCATACACTACCTGTGACTTATTGATGACGTATTTTTCCATTATTGTTTGCAGTACTGCGATATTGTCTATAACCGAGTGTTTTGATCTAAACCCGGCTTGGTTAACCGGAATGGAACCAGTTGAAAATGCCCACTCTTTGAGATGGTCTAAAACAGCTGCTGCAAATATCTTCCCAGTAGCATCCAGGAGAGCTATCTGCCGATAATTACAGGGGAGCAGCCTGGAGCCCTTCTTGTGGATTGGAATTACGATGCTCCCCTTCCAGGATTTTGGAATTTTCCCTGATCCAAATATGTAGCAGAAAAGGCGTGCTAGAATCATGCTCCACTCTTTAGAGTTGTTTTTTAGGACCTTAATAGGAATTTGATCAGGACCCATTGCAGCCGACGATCTTGCCTTTTTTATGTAATATTCAATCTGAAGAGGAGATGGGGCCTCATTATATGTACTTTTTTCCTTTCCTCCCTTGCATTGTGTTAGAGTCTCACTTTCAGTCTTTTCATTTATTTTGTATAAGTTGGTTATATATATTTCCCATTCTGATGGCGGTACAGGATTCGCTTGTAGTGTTTTTTTTGTACCCGTTTCTAACGCTATTATGTTCCAGTAGGAACGTTTGTCCTTTTGTTTTGCTGCTATCTGAAGGTCCACCCATTTTTTGTCCTGTGTCATTTTTTGTATTTTATCTTTGTCTCTTCTGCGACGATTTTTTAATTTATTGATTTCTTGTTTTCTTATTTCAGAGAATTGCAAAAATTGTGCCCTTATTAGTTTGTTTAATTCCGTTGCCTTTATATCTGGGTTCCGTCTTTTGTTTTTTTGCATTTTTGTCATTCGTTGATTTGAATTTTCCTGCAACAGTTGTACCAGTTTATTGACCACAGCCTCAAAGTTTTTTATTGGATTTGTTGAGTGAATAGTTTTTAATGGGTTTGACTTCTCAATTATTTGCATGATTTTATCAAATGTTCTAGGATTCCATGATAACTGCCCCTGGACTGGGTTTACCAGTACTGTACTTTGTAAATCCATAATATGCACCGAAGATGTTAGTTTCAGGCATAGATCTGTTGTTAAGCGTAATATTGCATGATCACTTCCTGTCTCAAACTTGATGTTTCATTGTAGGGCTGAACCAAATAGATCTAGACTACAAATCATGTAGTCAAGAATTGAGGCATTACGGCTACCCTTTCTTGTATAGGAAGCCGGAATGTCTCCTTCTGTGTTGCCATTTAATATTACTCCATTCATGATCGGGAGTGTCGATAATAAAATTTTCCCTCTCTTATCAGCTTTATTTCCTATAGGAAATTGTGGGATAGGTATTGCCAGAGCTTCTTCCTTTTCTCCGGACTCCCATTTTTCCAGAAGGTCGTTAGATATTTGCCCGTTAAAGTCACCTGTTAAGAAAATTGACAGGAAATCATGATCTTCTATCACCTTTTCGAGACCCTGAAAAATGTCTAACGCTAATGCGTCCATTTTAGCTCCCGGAGGTATATAGACATTAAAAATGAGCAGTTTGTTCGAGCTTTCACTCAGATCAATCCCAAATTTGATCTTAATACATTGAATATTCTTTGAGCTCATTGGGATGATTTCTTGATCCCAATAATATTCTTCAGATAGAAGAATTGCTATCCCTCCTTTTGCGTGCCCATGGGCAACCGGTTCTGCTGGAATGTCGTATACAAAATAGTCAAGGTGGTCAAAGGTTGTGGTTGCCCAGGTTTCTTGTAAAACCACAATCCCTGGACTATCTTGCGTAATTATTGCCAGTTTTTCCTGGGTTTTTCCTGCAATGTTCCAGGAAGAGATGGTCAAACAATTGCTAAAAGGGCGCTTGTTTTCCTGTCCCTGTTTTTTGCTGTTGAGATTCTCTGCAATCCATGCCCATGTATTTACAGTGGCTGTATTTTCCTTCTTTGGAGTATTTTTGGTCCAGCTTCTCCTTTCACCGTTCGTAATTGAGACTGATATATTTTCTTTGTAAAGATTTAAAGGATTATTGATACAATTTTGACTTTTGTGTACGTGCTGATTTGCAATTGTAACGATTTCTTCTGATTTTCCGTTTGTGCTTTTTACTGGGGCCACATCGAATCCGCATTTGTGTAGAGTCTCGCTTTCTTTTAGTATAATACCCGGAATTATTGGAGACCAAAATTCTACAACAGCTGTCGTGGTTTTCGTTCTTTCTGGAAAAGATACTAATTTTATTTCGTTTCTTGCTAGTAACTGCAATGGTTGTATCCTTTGGAGAAGATTTGTTATTCTTTCTCGATTTAGGGGATCTTCACCCAAGGGAAATAGGTCCGTAATTTCCACACTGCATGTTAGGTTCTTCTGCGGTTTAGTAAACGTCTTCCCTGGCGATTGGTCTTGTGATTGCGTTTCCTTTTGTGCCCACGTTTCTCTTTCAGTCTTTATTGAAACAAAACTTGGGGTGATGGGGTTAAGGAGAGTGGAGTTTGCCCTTTGCTTTTTAAATGAAGAAATCAGTTCCCTTTCTTCCGTAATAGGTTTAGTTTCTTTACCTTCCTCTTTTTCTGTGGTCGTAAAATCGAGTAGTGGAGTTTCCGGGAACCTTGTTTTTGGACCTTCTGTTTTGCAAACCTTCTTGTTGCCCTTTTCTTTGCTCGTTTCCGGTTGTTTTTGTTTGATCTCTTCTTTTTTATTGTTGTTTCTAGGACAGAGGGGACTGCCGACGTATTTAATAAGTTTTCTATTACTTTTTGTTTGGGCACCAGTGTAGTGATCACTTTTAATGAGGTTTTCGATTTTTGTTTATTAAAGATTGGGTAATATGCAGTGCTCGGAAGTTTGGTTTTAGTCTCGTTTGGATCCTTAAAGAGTTTTCTAAGAGAATAAGTTTGATTATATATGTTTGTTTCCTTCTTTGCTTTTTGATTGCTCCGACCTGTTTGGGTTGCAGTTTCTTTCGTTGACATAGAGTCTACTACTGTTGGTAAGGAGACTTTTGATGTGAGGAAATTTTCCTCTGCTTGTTATTCTTCTTTTACTCCAGGTGATAGTAATTTTAGTTGTTGTTTCTTCCTTTTTTTTTCTACTAGATATTTTAGCGTTCCTATTTGGGTGTCCAACATCTGATCAGAGTTTTCCAAAATGTTCCCTAGATGGGAGAGACCTGATTCCAAAATTCTTTGAAGTGTGACTAGGGCTTTGGACACCAATATGTTTTCATTAGAGGGATCAATAGATTTTAGAAATAAGAAATCTGGTGAGTGAGAAAGGAGTCTTCTGGGTCAAATGGTTTTAGTGGGGTGCTATTCTGGATTTTTGGCTTCATCCATGCTAAAAACCAGGTCTTTAATGCTTATGTCTGGACAAGTAATATCGAAATCTGTGATTTTATGATTTTGATGAGCTTCTAATTTTGCTGTTTCTGTATTTATAGTTTTGTTATTTGACTCTTCCAAGCTTTTAGAGTTATTGTTTGAGATTTCTTCACGCCCGGTTTGCCCTTGGGTAATGCTGTTAGAGACCACCAGTTTCTTTTCTTCTTCTTTTGTTAATTCTTTTGCTTGATTACATTGTGTTTGCTCCTGCTCCTTTATATTTTGTTTTGAGAAATATTTAGTTATTCCGGGGTACGTTTCAGTATTTTGAGGACGGGCCATCTTTCCGGCGCTCCTTCTTATAGCTTGTTCTGTTCCTAGTCTTTTCATGAAAATTGTTCACGATCTCAGTTTTTTATATGCAATACTGCGGCAGAAGTTCTGTCTGTATCCCTTGCACACGCAGCCGAATATGAGTGGGAAATATAGTGTAAATATGACAGTGAGCGGGTTGGGAGCCTCAGAAAGCTGGTCTCTGTTGTCAATTGTTAGCTACACCCAGTCTAGTTGGGTCGCTTCCCCAAGCTTGCCTGAGCTCTCTCTCTGGAGTTGCTTCAAACCACAACCGCGCTCTCGGTCTAAAGTAGTGTGGCAAGATTGTATGCCTTCAACCTTCGCACTTTCCCCCTTTGTGTAATTTCTCTGCACGGTTAGAACTGTGACTGCTTGATCCACCCTGCCCTCTCAATCCTTACTAGGGCAGGTGGTAAGCAGGTAGCAGGCTCTTGAGGAGTTGGGGCTAGACAGCTCCGCCACTCAGAACATGATCTGTGTTAATCCTGCCCTTCAATTACTTTACTTCTAGCGCTAATTGATACTATAAGTTCTGCATACTCTCTGCCCCAATGGAGGGCTTTTATGTCAGTGGGAGCTGAGTCCGGTCTTTATGCCTCCCGCTTAGCCTAGCCCTGCAGGCCCAACAGGGGGGCTTTCTATCCTTAGCCACACTCTTATCGGTCACTTTCACCCAGTCACTTTCTTCCCTCCTCCAGCTCTGCAGCTTCGTTATCTCCAAGGCATCACAGGGCTTCACAGGGCTTCACAGGGAGCCCTTCTTTGGCTTGCTCACACCACAGCTCGTTAGGGGCTGAAACAGGGCTTTTTTCCTAAAGCTCCCTCTGTTCCTCCTCCTCGCAGCGGCCTCCCAGCTGCACTTCACCAAATGCCCCACGCTTCCTGCGGCTCTCCAGGGCCCGGCAGCCTGGCCTCTCTGCAGCTCACGGAGCTCACTCTCCGCGCTTGAGCCCAATCTACCGGTATACTGCTGGTATGCTGCTGGTATGCTGCCGGTATGCTTCCGGCTCGCGGAGCACTGCTCTTGGCCTCCCGCGGCACTGCTCCGTTCCGCTGCCGCTATTGCCAGTACCGATCCTCTCCCGCGCTCTCCCGCGGTCTCCCAGACTCTCGCAAAACCAGGACTGGATTCAATACCACACTAGAATTATGGGGTGGACAGGGAGTGCAGAAAGAAGTAACAGAGATGCAGAAAGAGGGAAGAGGGGTAAAGAAAGAGGCAAGAGGGTAGAAGAGAGAAGCAAGAGAGGTGATGAAAGAAACAAAAGAAGTGCAGAAAGAAGGAACAGATGTGCAGAAAGAGGCAAGAGGAGTGCAGAAAGATAGAAGAGGGGTGCAGAAGGAGGCACAAGGGGTGCAGAAAGAAGCAAGAGAGGTGCAGAAAGAAGCAAGAGGAGTGCAGAAAGAAGCAACAGAGTTGCAGAACGAGGGAAGAGGGGTGCAGAAATAGGCAAAAGGGGTGCAGAAAGAAGCGAGAGGTACAGAAAGAAACAAAAGAAGTGCAGAAAGAAGGAACAGAGGTGCAGAAAGAGGCAAGAGGGGTGCAGAAAGAAACAAAAAAAAAAGAAGTGCAGAAAGAAGCAACAGAGGTGCAGAAAGAGGCAAGAGGACTACAGAAAGAGGGATGAGGGGTGCAGAAAGAGGCACGAGGGGTACAGAAAAAAGCAAGAGAGATGCAGAAAGAAGCAAGACAAATGCATAAAAAAGCAACAGAGATGCAGAAAGGGGGAAGTGGGGTGGAAAAAGAGGCAAGAGGGATACAGAAAAAATCAAGAGAGGTGCAGCAAAAAACAAAAGGAGTGCAGGAAGAAGGAACAGAGGTGCAGAAAGAGGCAAGAGGGGTTCAGAAAGATAGAAGAGGGGTGTGAAAGAGGCATGAGGGGTGCAGAAAGAAGCAAGAGGCGTGCAGAAAGAAGCAAGCAAGTTGTAGAAAGAAACAAAAGAAGTGCAGAAAGAAGGAACAGAGGTGCCGAAAGAGGCAAGAGGGGTGCAGAAAGAGGCAAAAGGAGTGCAGAAAGAAGTGATAGGTGCAGAAAGAAACAAAAGAATTGCAGAAAGAAGGAACAGAGGTGTAGAAAGAGGCAAGAGGGGTGCAGAAAGAAACAAAAGAAGTGCAGAAAGAAGCAACAGAGGTGCATAAAGAGGCAAGAGGCGTGCATAAAGAGGCAAAAGTGGTGCAGAAAGTAGCGAGAGGTGCAGAAAGAAACAATAGAAGTGCAGAAAGAAGGAACAGATGTGTAGAGAGAGGCAAGAGGGGTGCAGAAAGAAACAAAAGAAGTGCAGAAAGAAGCAACAGAGGTGCAGAAGAGGCAAGAGTAGTGCAGAAAGAGGGAAGAGTGGTGCAGAAAGAGGCACAAGGGTTGCAGAAAGAAGGTACAGAGGTGCAGAAAGAAGCAAGAGAAGTGCAGAAAGAAGCAACAGAGGTGCAGGAAGAGGGATGAGGGATGGAGAAAGAGGCAAGAGACGTGCAGAAAGAAGCAGCGATGCAAAAAGGGGTTACAGGGGTGGAGAAAGTGGCAAGAGGGGTGCAGAAAGAAGCAAGAGAGGTGCAGAAAGAAACAAAAGAAGTGCAGAAAGAAGGAACAGAGGTGCAGAAATAGGCAAAAGGGGTGTAGAAAGAAACAAAAAATGTGCAGAAGGAAGCAACAGAGGTGCAGAAAGAGGGAAGAGGACTGCAGAAAGAGGGATGAGGGGTGCAGAAAGAGGCCCAAGGGGTGCAGAAAGAAGCAAGAGAGGTGCAGAAAAGAACAAAAGAAGTGCAGAAAGAAGGAACAGAGGTGTAGAAAGAGGCAAGAGGGGTGCAGAAAGACGGAAGAGGGGTGCAGAAAAAAGCAAGAGAGGTGCAGAAAGAAGCAACAGAGGTGCAGAAAGTGGGAACAGGGGTAGAGAAAGAGACAAGAGAAGTGTAGAAACAAGGAACAGAGATGCAGAAAGGGGTAAGAGGGGTGGAGAAAGCGGCAAGAGGGATGCAGAAAGAAGCAAGAGAGGTGCGGAAATAAACAAAATAAGTGCAGAAAGAAGGAACAGAGGTGCAGAGAGAGGCAAGAAAGGTGCAGAAAGAGGGAAAAGGGGTGCAGAAAGAGGCACGAGGGGTGCAGAAAGAAGCAGGAGAAGTGCAGAAAGAAGTAACAGAGATGCAGAAAGAGGGAAGACAGGTGCAGAAAGAAGCAAAAGAAGTGCAGAAAGAAGTAACAGATGTGCAGGAAGAGGGAAGAGGGGTGCAAAAGGGGCAAGAGAAGTGCAGAAAGAAGTAACAGAGATACAGAAACAGGGAAGAGGGGTGGAGAAAGAGGCAAGAGGGAAGCAGAGAGAAGCAAGAGAGGTGCAGAAAGAAACAAAAGAAGTGCAGAAAGAAGGAACAGATGTGCAGAAAGAAGGAACAGATGTGCAGAAAGAGGCAAGAGGAGTGCAGAAAGATAGAAGAGGGGTGCAGAAGGAGGCACAAGGGGTGCAGAAAGAAGCAAGAGAGGTGCAGAAAGAAGCCAGAGGACTGCAGAAAGAAACAACAGAGTTGCAGAACGAGGGATGAGGGGTGCAGAAATAGGCAAAAGGGGTGCAGAAAGAAGCGAGAGGTGCAGAAAGAAACAAAAGAAGAGCAGAAAGAAGGAACAGAGGTGCAGAAAGAGGCAAGAGGGGTGCAGAAACAAACAAAAAAAAAGAAGTGCAGAAAGAAGCAACAAAGGTGCAGAAAGAGGAAAGAGGACTGCAGAAAGAGGGATGAGGGGTGCAGAAAGACATGAGGGGTGCAGAAAGAAGCAAGAGAGATGCAGAAAGAAGCAAGAGAAATGCATAAAAAAGCAACAGAGATGCAGAAAGGGGGAAGTGGGGTGGAGAAAGAGGCAAGAGGGCTACAGAATGAAACAAGAGAGTTGCAGAAAGAAACAAAAGAAGTGCAGAAAGAGGGAAGAGGGGTGCAGAAAGAGGCACAAGGGTTGCAGAAAGAAGGGACAGAGGTGCAGAAAGAAGCAAGAGAGGTGCAGAAAGAAGCAACAGAGGTGCAGAAAGAGGGATGAGGGATGGAGACACAGGCAAGAGAAGTGCAAAAAGAAGCAGCAGAGATGCAAAAAGGGGGAACAGGGGTGGAGAAAGTGGCAAGAGGGGTGCAGAAAGAAGCAAGAGAGGTGCAGAAATAAATAAAAGAAGTGCAGAAAGAAGGAACGTAGGTGCAGAAAGAGACAAGAGGGATGCAGAAAGAAACAAAAGAAGTGTAGAAAGAAGCAACAGAGGTGCAAAAGAGGCAAGAGGACTGCAGAAAGAGGGATGAGGGGTGCAGAAAGAGGCACAAGGGGGGCAGAAAGAAGTAAGAGAGGTGCAGAAAGGAATAAAAGAAGTGCAGAGAGAAGGAACAGAGGTGCAGAAAGAGGCAAGAGGGGTGCAGAAAGAGGGAAGAGTGGTGCAGAAAGAGGGAAGAGGGGTACAGAAAGAAGCAAGAGAGGTGCAGAAAGAAACAAAAGAAGGAACAGAGGTGTAGAAAGAGGCAAGAGGGGTGCAGAAAGAGGGAAGAGGGGTGCAGAAAGAAGCAAGAGAGGTGCAGAAAGAAGCAACAGAGGTGCAGAAAGGGGAAACAGGGGTAGAGAAAGAGACAAGAGAAGTGCAGAAACAAGGAACAGAGATTCAGAAAGGGGTAAGAGGGGTGGAGAAAGAGTCAAGAGGGGTGCAGAAAGAAGCAAGAGAGGTGCAGAAATAAACAAAATAAGTGCAGAAAGAAGGAACAGAGGTGCAGAGAGAGGCAAGAAAGGTGCAGAAAGAGGTGCAGAAAGAGGCACGAGGGGTGCAGAAAGAAGCAGGAGAAGTGCAGAAAGAAGCAACAGAGGTGCAGAAAGAGGGAAGAGGGGTGCAGAAAAGGGCAAGAGAAGTGCTGAAAGAAGTAACAGAGTTGCAGAAAGAAGGAAGAGGGGTGCAGAAAGAAGCAAGAGAAGTGCAGAAAAAAACAACAACAGAGGTGCAGGAAGAGGGAAGAGGGGTGCAGAAAAGGGCAAGAGATGTGCAGAAAGAAGTAACAGAGATGCAGAAAGAGGGAAGAGGGGTGGAGAAAGAGGCAAGAGGGAAGCAGAGAGAAGCAGGAGAGGTGCAGAAAGAAACAAAAGAAGTGCAGAGAGAAGAAACAGATGTGCAGAAAGAGGCAAGAGGAGTGCAGAAAGAAAGAAGAGGGGTGCAGAAGGAGACACAAGGTGTGCAGAAAGAGGCACGAGGGGTGCAGAAAGAAGTAAGGAAAGTGCAGAATTAAGCAACAGAGTTGCAGAACGAGGGAAGAGGGGTGGAGAAAGAGTCAACAAATGCAGTAAGAAGGAACAGAGATGCAGAAAGGGGGAAGAGTGGTGGAGAAAGAGGCAAGAGGGGTGCAGAAAGAAGCAAGAGAGGTGCAGAAAGAAACAAAAGAAGTGCAGAAACAAGGAACAGAGGTGCAGAAAGAGGCAGGAGGGGTGCAGAAAGAAGCAAGAGAAGAGCAGAAAGAAGCAACAGATGTAGGAAGAGAGAAGAGGGGTGCAAAAGGGGCAAGAGAAGTGCAGAAAGAAGTAACAGAGATGCAGAAAGAGGGAAGAGGGGTAGAGAAAGAGGCAAGAGGGTAGCAGAGAGAAGCAAGAGAGGTGAAGAAAGAAACAAAAGAAGTGCAGAAAGAAGGAACAGATGTTCAGAAAGAGGCAAGAGAAGTGCAGAAAGATAGAAGAGGGGTGCAGAAGGAGGCACAAGGGGTGCAGAAAGAAGCAAGAGAGGTACAGAAAGAAGCAAGAGGAGTGCAGAAAGAAGCAACAGAGTTGCAGAACGAGGGAAGAGGGGTGCAGAAATAGGCAAAAGGGGTGCAGATAGAAGCAAGAGGTGCAGAAAGAAACAAAAGAAGTACAGAAAGAAGGAACAGAGGTGCAGAAAGGGGCAAGAGGGGTGCAGAAAGAAACAAAACAAAAGAAGTGCAGAAAGAAGCAACAAAGGTGCAGAAAGAGGCAAGAGGACTACAGAAAGAGGGATTAGGGGTGCAGAAAGAGGCACGAGGGGTACAGAAAAAAGCAAGAGAGATGCAGAAAGAAGCAAGAGAAATTCATAAAAAAGCAACAGAGATGCAGAAAGGGGGAAGTGGGGTGGAGAAAGAGGCAAGAGGGATACAGAAAAAAACAAGAGAGGTGCAGAAAAAAACAAAAGAAGTGCAGAAAGAAGGAACAGAGGTGCAGAAAGAGGCAAGAGGGATTCAGAAAGATAGAAGAGGGATGTGAAAGAGGCACGAGGGGTGCAGAAAGAAGCAAGAGGCGTGCAGACAGAAGCAAGCAAGTTGTAGAAAGAAACAAAAGAAGTGCAGAAAGAAGGAACAGAGGTGCAAAAAGAGGCAAGAGGGGTGAAAAAGAGGGAAGAGGGGTACAGAAAGAGGAATGAGGGATGGAGAAAGTGGCAAGAGGGGTGCAGAAAGAAGCAAGAGAGGTGCAGAAAGGAACAAAAGAAGTGCAGAAAGAAGGAACAGAGGTGCAGAAAGAGGCAAGAGGGTACAGAAAGAGAGAAGAGTGGTGCACAAAGAGGCACAAGGGTTGCAGTAAAAAGGGACAGAGGTGCAGAAAGAAGCAAGAGAAGTGCAGAAAGAAGCAACAGAGGTACAGAAAGAGGGATGAGGGGTGGAGAAAGAGGCAAGAGAAGTGCAGAAAGAAGCAACAGAGATGCAAAAAGAGGGAACAGGGGTGGAGAAAGTGGCAAGAGGGGTGCAGAAAGAAGCAAGAGAGGTGCAGAAAGAAGCAAGAGAGGTGCAGAAATAAATAAAAGAAGAGCAGAAAGAAGGAACAGAGGTGCAGAAAGAGCCAAGAGGGGTGCAGAAAGAGAGAAGAATGGTGCAGAAAGAAGCACGAGTGGTGCAGAAAGAAGCAAAGAGGTGCAGAAAGAAGCAAGAGTACTGCAGAAAGAAGCAGCAGAGGTCCAGAAAGAGGCAAGAGGGGTGCAAAAAGAGGGAAGAGGGGTGCAGAAAGAGGCACAAGGGGTGCAGAAAGAAGCAAGAGATGTCCAGAAAGAAACAAAAGAAGTGCAAAAAGAAGGAACAGAGGTGCAGAAAGAGGAAACGGGGTGAAGAAAGAGGGAAGAGGGATGGAGAAAGAGGCAAGGGGTACAGAACGAAGAAAGAGAGCTGCAGAAAGAAACAAAAGAAGTGCAGAAAGAAGGAACAGAGATGCAGAAAGAGGCAAGAGGGGTGCAGAAAGAGGCAAAAGGAGTGCAGAAAGAGGTGATAGGTGCAGAAAGAAACAAAAGAATTGCAGAAAGAAGGAACAGAGGTGTAGAAAGAGGCAAGAGGGGTGCAGAAAGAAACAAAAGAAGTGCAGAAAAAAGCAACAGAGGTGCAGAAAGAGGCAAGAGGCGTGCTTAAAGAGGCAAAAGGGGTGCAGAAAGTAGCGAGACGTGCAGAAAGAAACAATAGAAGTGCAGAAAGAAGGAACAGATGTGTAGAGAGAGGCAAGAGGGGTGCAGAAAGAAACAAAAGAAGTGCAGAAAGAAGCAACAGAGGTGCAGAAGAGGCAAGAGGAGTGCAGAAAGAGGGAAGAGTGGTGCAGAAAGAGGCACAAGGGTTGCAGAAAGAAGGTACAGAGGTGCAGAAAGAAGCAAGAGAAGTGCAGAAAGAAGCAACAGAGGTACAGAAAGGGGGATGAGGGATGGAGAAAGAGGCAAAGAAGTGCAGAAAGAAGCAGCAATGCAAAAAGGGGGAACAGGGGTGGAGAAAGTGGCAAGAGGGGTGCAGAAAGAAGCAAGAGAGGTGCAGAAAGAAACAAAAGAAGTGCAGAAAGAAGGAACAGAGGTGCAGAAATAGGCAAGAGGGGTGTAGAAAGAAACAAAAGAAGTGCATAAAGAGGCAGCAGAGGAGCAGAAAGAGGGAAGAGGACTGCAGAAAGAGGGATGAGGGGTGCAGAGAGAGGCACAAGGGTGCAGAAAGAAGCAAGCGAGGTGCAGAAAGGAACAAAAGAAGTGCAGAAAGAAGGAACAGAGGTGCAGAAAGAGAGCAAGAGAGGTGCAGAAAGAAACAAAAGAAGTGCAGAAAGAAGGAACAGAGGTGTAGAAAGAGGCAAGAGGGGTGCAGAAAGAGGGAAGAGGGGTGCAGAAAAAGCAAGAGAGGTGCAGAAAGAAGCAACAGAGGTGCAGAAAGGGGGAACAGGGATAGAGAAAGAGACAAGAGAAGTGTAGAAACAAGGAACAGAGATGCAGAAAGGGGTAAGAGGGGGTGGAGAAAGCGGCAAGAGGGATGCAGAAAGAAGCAAGAGAAGTGCGGAAATAAACAAAATAAGTTCATAAAGAAGGAACAGAGGTGCAGAGAGAGGCAAGAAAGGTGCAGAAAGAGGGAAAAGGGGTGCAGAAAGAGGCACGAGGGGTGCAGAAAGAAGCAGGAGAAGTGCAGAAAGAAGCAAAAGAGGTGCAGAAAGAGGCACGAGAGGTGCAGAAAAGGGCAAGAGAAGTGTAGAAAGAAGTAACAGAGATGCAGAAAGAGGGAAGACGGGTGCAGAAAGAAGCAAAAGAAGTGCAGAAAGAAGCAACAGATGTGCAGGAAGAGGGGTGCAAAAGGGGCAAGAGAAGTGCAGAAAGAAGTAAAAGAGATACAGAAACAGGGAAGAGGGGTGGAGAAAGAGGCAAGAGGGAAGCATAGAGAAGCTAGAGAGGTGCAGAAAGAAACAAAAGAAGTGCAGAAAGAAGGAACGGATGTGCAAAAGAAGGAACAGATGTGCAGAAAGAGGCAAGAGGAGTGCAGAAAGATAGAAAAGGGTGCAGAAGGAGGCACAAGGGGTGCAGAAAGAAGCAAGAGAGGTGCAGAAAGAAGCCAGAGGACTGCAGAAAGAAGCAACAGAGGTGCAGAAAGAGGCAAGAGGGTGCAGAAAGAAACAAAACAAAAGAAGTGCAGAAAGAAGCAACAGAGGTGCAGAAAGAGGCAAGAGGACTACAGAAAGAGGGATGAGGGGTATAGAAAGAGCCACGAGGGTACAGAAAAAGCAAGAGAGATGCAGAAAGAAGCAAGAGAAATGCATAAAAAGCAACAGAGATGCAGAAAGGGGGAAGTGGGGTGGAGAAAGAAGCAAGAGGGATACAGAAAAAAACAAGAGAGGTGCAGAAAAAAACAAAAGAAGTGCAGAAAGAAGGAACAGAGGTGCAGAAAGAGGCAAGAGGGGTTCAGAAAGATAGAAGAGGGATGTGAAAAAGGCACGAGGGGTGCAGAAAGAAGCAAGAGGCGTGCAGAAAGAAGCAAGCAAGTTGTAGAAAGAAACAAACGAAGTGCAGAAAGAAGAAACAGAGGTGCAAAAAGATGCAAGAGGGTTGCAAAAAGAGGGAAGAGGGGTACAGAAAGAGGAATGGGGGATGGAGAAAGTGGCAAGAGGGTGCAGAAAGAAGCAAGAGCGGTGCAGAAACAAACAAAAGAAATACAGAAAGAAGGAACAAAGGTGCAGAAAGAGGCAAGAGGGGTGCAGAAAGAAACAAAAGAAGTGCAGAAAGAAGCAACAGAGGTGCAGAAAGAGGCAATAGGACTGCAGAAAGATGGTTGAGGGGTGCAGAAAGAGGCACAAGGGGTGCAGAAAGAAGCAAGAGAGGTGCAGAAAGGAACACAAGAAGTGCAGAAAGAAGGAACAGAGGTGCAGAAAGAGGCAAGAGGGTACAGAAAGAGAGAAGAGTGGTGCACAAAGAGGCACAAGGGTTGCAGTAAAAAGGGACAGAGGTGCAGAAAGAAGCAAGAGAAGTGCAGAAAGAAGCAACAGAGGTACAGAAAGAGGGATGAGGGGTGGAGAAAGAGGCAAGAGAAGTGCAGAAAGAAGCAACAGAGATGCAAAAAGAGGAACAGGGTGGAGAAAGTGGCAAGAGGGGTGCAGAAAGAAGCAAGAGAGGTGCAGAAAGAAGCAAGAGAGGTGCAGAAATAAATAAAAGAAGAGCAGAAAGAAGGAACAGAGGTGCAGAAAGAGGCAAGAGGGGTGCAGAAAGAGAGAAGAAGGGTGCAGAAAGAAGCACCAGTGGTGCATAAAGAGTCAAAGAGGTGCAGAAAGAAGCAGCAGAGGTCCAGAAAGAGGAAAGAGGGGTGCAAAAAGAGGGAAGAGGGGTGCAGAAAGAGGCACAAGGGGTGTCAAAGAAGCAAGAGATGTGCAGAAAGAAACAAAAGAAGTGCAAAAAGAAGGAACATAGGTGCAGAAAGAGGCAACGGGGTGAAGAAAGAGGGAAGAGGGGTGGAGAAAGAGGCAAGGGATTACAGAATGAAGAAAGAGAGCTGCAGAAAGAAACAAAAGAAGTGCAGAAAGAAGGAACATAGGTGCAGAAAGAGGCAAGAGGGGTGCAGAAAGAGGCAAAAGGAGTGCAGAAAGAGGTGATAGGTGCAGAAAGAAACAAAAGAATTGCAGAAAGAAGGAACAGAGGTGTAGAAAGAGGCAAGAGGGGTGCAGACAGAAACAAAAGAAGTGCAGAAAAAGCAACAGAGGTGCCGAAAGAGGCAAGAGGCGTGCATAAAGAGGCAAAAGGGGTGCAGAAAGTAGCGAGACGTGCAGAAAGAAACAATAGAAGTGCAGAAAGAAGGAACAGAGGTGTAGAGAGAGGCAAGAGGGGTGCAGAAAGAAACAAAAGAAGTGCAGAAAGAAGCAACAGAGATGCCGAAAGAGGGAAGACGGGTGCAGAAAGAGGGATGAGGGGTGCAGAGAGAGGCACAAGGGGTGCAGAAAGAAGCAAGTGAGGTGCAGAAAGAAACAAAAGAAGGGCAGAAAGAAGGAACAGAGGTGCAGAAATAGGCAAGAGGGGTGTAGAAAGAAACAAAAGAAGTGCATAAAGAGGCAGCAGAGGAGCAGAAAGAGGGAAGAGGACTGCAGAAAGAGGGATGAGGGGTGCAGAGAGAGGCACAAGGGGTGCAGAAAGAAGCAAGCGAGGTGCAGAAAGGAACAAAAGAAGTGCAGAAAGAAGGAACAGAGGTGCAGAAAGAGGCAAGAGGAGTGCAGAAAGAGGGAAGAGTGGTGCAGAAAGAAACAAGAGAGGTGCAGAAAGAAACAAAAGAAGTGCAGAAAGAAGGAACAGAGGTGTAGAAAGAGGCAAGAGGGGTGCAGAAAGAGGGAAGAGGGGTGCAGAAAAAGCAAGAGAGGTGCAGAAAGAAGCAACAGAGGTGCAGAAAGGGGGAACAGGGATAGAGAAAGAGACAAGATAAGTGTAGAAACAAGGAACAGAGATGCAGAAAGGGGTAAGAGGGGTGGAGAAAGCGGCAAGAGGGATGCAGAAAGAAGCAAGAGAAGTGCGGAAATAAACAAAATAAGTTCATAAAGAAGGAACAGAGGTGCAGAGAGGCAAGAAAGGTGCAGAAAGAGGGAAAAGGGGTGCAGAAAGAGGCACAAGGGGTGCAGAAAGCAGCAGGAGAAGTGCAGAAAGAAGCAACATAGGTGCAGAAAGAGGCACGAGAGGTGCAGAAAAGGGCAAGAGAAGTGCAGAAAGAAGTAACAGAGATGCAGAAAGAGGGAAGACGGGTGCAGAAAGAAGCAAAAGAAGTGCAGAAAGAAGCAACAGATGTGCAGGAAGAGGCAAGAGGGGTGCAAAAGGGGCAAGAGAAGTGCAGAAAGAAGTAAAAGAGATACAGAAACAGGGAAGAGGGTGGAGAAAGAGGCAAGAGGGAAGCAGAGAGAAGCTAGAGAGGTGCAGAAAGAAACAAAAGAAGTGCATAAAGAAGGAACAGATGTGCAAAAGAAGGAACAGATGTGCAGAAAGAGGCAAGAGGAGTGCAGAAAGATAGAAAAGGGGTGCAGAAGGAGGCACAAGGGGTGCAGAAAGAAGCAAGAGAGGTGCAGAGAAGAAGCCAGAGGACTGCAGAAAGAAGCAAAAGAGTTGCAGAACGAGGGACTGAGGGGTGCAGAAATAGGCAAAAGGGTGCAGAAAGAAGCGAGAGGTACAGAAAGAAACAAAAGAAGTACAGAAAGAAGGAACAGAGGTGCAGAAAGAGGCAAGAGGGGTGCAGAAAGAAACAAAACAAAAAAAGTGCAGAAAGAAGCAACAGAGGTGCAGAAAGAGGCAAGAGGACTACAGAAAGAAGGATGAGGGATACAGAAAGAGGCACGAGGGGTACAGAAAAAAGCAAGAGAGATGCAGAAAGAAGCAAGAGAAATGCATAAAAAAGCATCAGAGATGCAGAAAGGGGGAAGTGGGGTGGAGAAAGAGGCAAGAGGGATACAGAAAAAAACAAGAGAGGTGCAGAAAAAAACAAAAGAAGTGCAGAAAGAAGGAACAGAGGTGCAGAAAGAGGCAAGAGGGGTTCAGAAAGATAGAAGAGGGATGTGAAAGAGGCACGAGGGTGCAGAAAGAAGCAAGAGGCGTGCAGAAAGAAGCAAGCAAGTTGTAGAAAGAAACAAAAGAAGTGCAGAAAGAAGGAACAGAGGTGCAAAAAGAGGCAAGAGGGGTGCAAAAGAGGGAAGAGGGGTACAGAAAGAGGAATGGGGGATGGAGAAAGTGGCAAGAGGGGTGCAGAAAGAAGCAAGAGAGGTGCAGAAACAAACTAAAGAAATACAGAAAGAAGGAACAAAGGTGCAGAAAGAGGCAAGAGGGGTGCAGAAAGAAACAAAAGAAGTGCAGAAAGAAGCAACAGAGGTGCAGAAAGAGGCAAGAGGACTGCAGAAAGATGGTAGAGGGGTGCAGAAAGAGGCACAAGGGGTGCAGAAAGAAGCAAGAGAGGTGCAGAAAGGAACAAAAGAAGTGCAGAAAGAAGGAACAGAGGTGTAGAAAGAGGCAAGAGGGTACAGAAAGAGAGAAGAGTGGTGCACAAAGAGGCACAAGGGTTGCAGTAAAAAAGGGACAGAGGTGCAGAAAGAAGCAAGAGAAGTACAGAAAGAAGCAACAGAGGTACAGAAAGAGGGATGAGGGGTGGAGAAAGAGGCAAGAGAAGTGCAGAAAGAAGCAACAGAGATGCAAAAAGAGGGAACAGGGGTGGAGAAAGTGGCAAGAGGGGTGCAGAAAGAAGCAAGAGAGGTGCAGAAAGAAGCAAGAGAGGTGCAGAAATAAATAAAAGAAGAGCAGAAAGAAGGTACAGAGGTGCAGAAAGAGGCAAGAGGGGTGCAGAAAGAGAGAAGAAGGGTGCAGAAAGAAGCACCAGTGGTGCAGAAAGAAGCAAAGAGGTGCAGAAAGAAGCAGCAGAGGTCCAGAAAGAGGCAAGAGGGGTGCAAAAAGAGGGAAGAGGGGTGCAGAAAGAGGCACAAGGGGTGCAGAAAGAAGCAAGAGATGTGTAGAAAGAAACAAAAGAAGTGCAAAAAGAAGGAACATAGGTGCAGAAAGAGGCAAAGGGGTGAAGAAAGAGGGAAAGGGGTGGATAAAGAGGCAAGGGATTACAGAATGAAGAAAGAGAGCTGCAGAAAGAAACAAAAGAAGTGCAGAAAGAAGGAACAGAGGTGCAGGAAGAGGCACGAGGGGTGCAGAAAGAGGCAAAAGGAGTGCAGAAAGAGGTGATAGGTGCAGAAAGAAACAAAAGAATTGCAGAAAGAAGGAACAGAGGTGTAGAAAGAGGCAAGAGGGGTGCAGACAGAAACAAAAGAAGTGCAGAAAAAAGCAACAGAGGTGCCGAAAGAGGCAAGAGGCGTGCATAAAGAGGCAAAAGGGGTGCAGAAAGTAGCGAGACGTGCAGAAAGAAACAATAGAAGTGCAGAAAGAAGGAACAGATGTGTAGAGAGAGGCAAGAGGGGTGCAGAAAGAAACAAAAGAAGTGCAGAAAGAAGCAACAGAGGTGCAGAAGAGGCAAGAGGAGTGCAGAAAGAGGAAGAGTGGTACAGAAAGAGGCACAAGGGTTGAGAAAGAAGGTACAGAGGTGCAGAAAAAAGCAAGAGAAGTGCAGAAAGAAGCAACAGAGGTGCAGAAAGGGGGATGAGGGATGGAGAAAGAGAAAAGAGAAGTGCAGAAAGAAGCAGCAATGCAAAAAGGGGGAACAGGGGTGGAGAAAGTGGCAAGAGGGGTGCAGAAAGAAGCAAGAGAGGTACAGAAAGAAACAAAAGAAGTGCAGAAAGAAGGAACAAAGGTGCAGAAATAGGCAAGAGGGGTGTAGAAAGAAACAAAAGAAGTGCATAAAGAGGCAACAGAGGAGCAGAAAGAGGGAAGAGGACTGCAGAAAGAGGGATGAGGGGTGCAGAAAGAGGCAAGAGAAGTGCAGAAAGAAGTAACAGAGATACAGAAACAGGGAAGAGGGGTGGAGAAAGAGGCAAGAGGGAAGCAGAGAGAAGTAAGAGAGGTGCAGAAAGAAACAACAGAAGTGCAGAAAGAAGGAACAGATGTGCAAAAGAAGGAACAGATGTGCAGAAAGAGGCAAGAGGAGTGCAGAAAGATAGAAGAGGGGTGCAGAAGGCGGCACAAGGGGTGCAGAAAGAAGCAAGAGAGGTGCAGAAAGAAGCCAGAGGACTGCAGAAAGAAGCAACAGAGTTGCAGAACGAGGGACGAGGGGTGCAGAAATAGGCAAAAGGGGTGCAGAAAGAAGCGAGAGGTGCAGAAAGAAACAAAAGAAGAGCAGAAAGAAGGAACAGAGGTGCAGAAAGAGGCAAGAGGGGTGCAGAAAGAAACAAAAAAAGAAGTGCAGAAAGAAGCAACAGAGGTGCAGAAAGAGGCAAGAGGACTGCAGAAAGAAGCAAGAGAAATGCATATAAAAGCAACAGAGATGCAGAAAGGGGGAAGTGGGGTGGAGAAAGAGGCAAGAGAGCTACAGAAAGAAACAAGAGAGGTGCAGAAAGAAACAAAAGAAGTGCAGAAAGAAGGAACAGAGGTGCAGAAAGAGGCAAGAGGGGTTCAGAAAGATAGAAGAGGGGTGTGAAAGAGGCACGAGGGGTACAACAAGAAGCAAGAGGAGTGCAGAAAGTAGCAAGAGAGTTGTAGAAAGAAACAAAAGAATTGCAAAAAGAAGCAAGAGGGGTGCAGAAAGAGGGAAGAGGGGTGCAGAAAGAGGCACAAGGGTTGCAGAAAGAAGGGACAGAGGTGCAGAAAGAAGCAAGAGAGGTGCAGAAAGAAGCAACAGAGGTGCAGAAAGAGGGATGAGGGATGGAGACACAGGCAAGAGAAGTGCAGAAAGAAGCAGCAGAGATGCAAAAAGGGGGAACAGGGGTGGAGAAAGTGGCAAGAGGGGTGCAGAAAGAAGCAAGAGAGATGCAGAAAGAAACAAAGGAAGTGCAGAAAGAAGGAACGTAGGTGCAGAAAGAGACAAGAGGGATGCAGAAAGAAACAAAAGAAGTATAGAAAGAAGCAACAGAGGTGCAGAAAGAGGCAAGAGGACTGCAGAAAGAGGGATGAGGGTGCAGAAAGAAGCACAAGGGGTGCAGAAAGAAGTAAGAGAGGTGCAGAAAGGAACAAAAGAAGTGCAGAGAGAAGGAACAGAGGTGCAGAAAAGGCAAGAGGGGTGCAGAAAGAAGCAACAGAGATGAAGAAAGTGGGAAGAGAGGTGCAGAAAGAAGCAATAGAGGTGGAGAAAGAAACAAAAGAAGTGCAGAAAGAAGGAACAGAGGTGTAGAAACAGGCAAGTGGGGTGCAGAAAGAGGGAATAGGGGTGCAGAAAGAAGCAAGAGAGGTGCAGAAAGAAGCAGCAGAGGTGCAGAAAGGGGGAACAGGGGTGGAGAAAGAGACAAGAGAAGTGCAGAAACAAGGCACAGAGATTCATAAAGGGGTAAGAGGGGTGGAGAAAGAGTCAAGAAGGGTGCAGAAAGAAGCAAGAGAGGTGCAGAAATAAACAAAATAAGTGCAGAAAGAAGGAACAGAGGTGCAGAGAGAGGCATGAAAGGTGCAGAAAGAGGGAAAAGAGGTGCAGAAAGAGGCACGAGGGGTGCAGAAAGAAGCAGGAGAAGTACAGAAAGAAGCAACAGAGGTGCAGAAAGAGGGAAGAGGGCTACAGAAAGAAACAAGAGAGGTGCAGAAAGAAACAAAAGAAGTGCAGAAAGACGGAACAGAGGTGCAGAAAGAGGCAAGAGGGGTTCATAAAGATAGAAGAGGGTGTGAAAGAGGCACGAGGAGTACAGAAAGAAGCAAGAGGAGTGCGGAAAGAAGCAAGAGAGTTTCAGAAAGAAACAAAGAAGTGCAGAAAGAGGCAAGAGGGGTGCAGAAAGAGGGAAGAGGGGTGCAGAAAGGAGCACAAGGGCTACAGAAAGATGGGACAGAGGTGCAGAAAGAAGCAAGAGAGGTGCAGAAAGAAGCAACAGAGGTGCAGAAAGAGGGATGAGGGATGGAGAAACAAGCAAGAGAAGGGCAGAAAGAAGCAGCAGAGATGCAAAAAGGGGGAACAGGGGTGGAGAAAGTGGCAATAGGGGTGCAGAAAGAAGCAAGAGAGGTGCAGAAAGAAACAAAAGAAGTATAGAAAGAAGCAACAGAGGTGCAGAAAGAGGCAAGAGGACTGCAGAAAGAGGGATGAGGGGTGCAGAAAGAGGCACAAGGGTGCAGAAAGAAGTAAGAGAGGTGCAGAAAGGAACAAAAGAAGTGAAGAGAGAAGGAACAGAGGTGCAGAAAGAGGCAAGAGGGGTGTAGAAAGAGGGAAGAGTGGTGCAGAACAGGGAAGAGGGTGCAGAAAGAAGCAAGAGAGAGTGCAGAAAGAAACAAAAGAAGTGCAGAAAGAAGGAACAGAGGTATAGAAAGAGGCAAGAGGGGTGCAGAAAGAGGGAAGAGGGGTGCAGAAAGAAGCAAGAGAGGTGCAGAAAGAAGCAACAGAGGTGCAGAAAGGGGGAACAGGGGTGGAGAAAGAGACAAGAGAAGTGCAGAAACAAGGAACAGAGATTCAGAAAGGGATAAGAGGGGTGGAGAAAGAGTCAAGAGAGGTGCAGAAAGAAGCAAGAGAGGTGCAGAAATAAACAAAATAAGTGGAGAAAGAAGGAACAGAGGTGCAGAGAGAGGCAAGAAAGGTGCAGAAAGAGGAAAATGAGCTGCAGACAGAGGCACGAGGGGTGCAGAAAGAAGCAGGAGAAGTGCAGAAAGAAGCAACAGAGGTGCAGAAAGAGGGAAGAGGGGTGCAGAAAAGGGCAAGAGAAGTGCAGAAAGAAGTAACAGAGATGCAGAAAGAAGGAAGAGGGGTGCAGAAAGAAGCAAGAGAAGTGCAGAAAGAAGCAACAGAGGTGCAGGAAGAGGGAAGAGGGGTGCAGAAAAGGGCAAGAGAAGTGCAGAAAGAAGTAACAGAGATGCAGAAAGAGGGAAGAGGGGTGGAGAAAGAGGCAAGAGGGAAGCAGAGAAAAGCAAGAGAGGTGCAGAAAGAAACAAAAGAAGTGCAGCGAGAAGGAACAGATGTGCAGAAAGAGGCAAGAGGAGTGCAGAAAGATAGAAGTGGGGTGCAGAAGGAGACACAAGGCGTGCAGAAAGAGGCACGAGGGGTGCAGAAAGAAGTAAGGAAAGTGTGAGAATTAAGCAACAGAGTTGCAGAACGAGGGAAGAGGGGTGGAGAAAGAGGCAACAAATGCAGAAAGAAGCAACAGAGATGCAGAAAGGGGAAGAGTGGTGGAGATAGAGGCAAGAGGGGTGCAGAAAGAAGCAAGAGAGGTGCAGAAAGAAACAAAGAAGTGCAGAAACAAGGAACAGAGGTGCAGAAAGAGGCAGGAGGGGTGCAGAAAGAAACACAAGAAGTGCAGAAAGAAGCAACAGAGGTGCAGAAAGAGGCAAGCGGACTGCAGAAAGAGGGATGAGGGGTGCAGAAAGAGGCACGAGGGGTACAGAAAGAAGCAAGAGAGATGCAGAAAGAAGCAAGAAAAATGCATAAAAAGGCAACAGAGATGCAGAAAGGGGAAGTGGGATGGAGAAAGAGGCAAGAGCGATACAGAAAAAGACAAGAGAGGTGCAGAAATAAATAAAAGAAGAGCAGAAAGAAGGAACAGAGGTGCAGAAAGAGGCAAGAGGGGTGCAGAAAGAGGGAAGAAGGGTGCAGAAAGAAGCACAAGTGGTGCAGAAAGAAGCAAAGAGGTGCAGAAAGAAGCAAGAGTAGTGGAGAAAGAAGCAACAGAGGTGCAGAAAGAGGCAAGAGGGTGCAAAAAGAGGGAAGAGGGGTGTAAAAAGAGGCACAAGGGGTGCAGAAAGAAGCAAGAGATGTGCAGAAAGAAACAAAAGAAGCGCAAAAAGAAGGAACAGAGGTGCAGAAAGAGACAACGGGGTGAAGAAAGAGGGAAGAGGGGTGGAGAAAGAGGCAAGGGGGTAGAGAACGAAGAAAGAGAGCTGCAGAAAGAAACAAAAGAAGTGCAGAAAGAAGGAACAGAGGTGCAGAAAGAGGCAAGAGGGATGCAGAAAGAGGCAAAAGGAGTGCAGAAAGAATTGATAGGTGCAGAAAGAAACAAAACAATAGCAGAAAGAAGGAACAGAGGTGTAGAAAGAGGCAAGAGGGGTGCAGAAAGAAAGCAAAAGAAGTGCAGAAAGAAGCAACAGAGGTGCAGAAAGAGGCAAGAGGCGTGGCATAAAGAGGCAAAAGAGGTACAGAAAGTAGCGAGAGGTGCAGAAAGAAACAATAGAAGTGCAGAAAGAAGGAACAGAGGTAGAGAGAGGCAAGAGGGGTGCAGAAAGAAACAAAAGAAGTGCAGAAAGAAGCAACAGAGGTGCAGAAAGAGGCGAGAGGAGTGCAGAAAGAGGGATGAGGAGGTGCAGAAAGAGGCACGAGGGTGCAGAAAGAAGCAAGAGAGATGCAGAAAGAAGCAAGAGAAATGCATAAAAAGCAAAAGAGATGCAGAAAGGGGGAAGTGAGGTGGAGAAAGAGGCAAGAGGGATACAGAAACAAACAAGAGAGGTTCAGAAAGAAATAAAAGAAGTTTAGAAAGAAGGAACAGAGGTGCAGAAAGAGGCAAGAGGGGTGCAGCAAGAGGGTGTGAAAGAGGCATGAGGGGTGCAGAAAGAAGCAAAAGGCGTGCAGAAAGAAGCAAGAGAGTTGCAGAAAGAAATAAAGGAAGTGCAGAAAGAAGGAACAGGGGAGCAGAAAGAGGCAAGAGGGTGCAGAAAAAGGGTAGAGGGGTGCAGAAAGAGGCACAAGGGTTGCACAAAGAAGGGACAGAGGTGCATAAAGAAGCAAGAGAAGTGCAGAAAGAAGCAACAGAGGTGCAGAAAGAGGGATGAGGGATGGAGAAAGAGGCAAGAGAAGTGCAGAAAGAAGCAACAGAGATGCAAAAAGGGGGAACAGGGGTGGAGAAAGTGGCAAGAAGGGTGCAGAAAGAGGCAAGAGGGGTGCAGAAAGAGGGATGAGGGGTGCAAAAAGAAGCACGAGTGGTGCAGAAAGAAGCAAGAGAGGTGCAGAAAGCAGCAAGAAGAGTGCAGAAAGAAGCAACAGAGGTGCAGAAAGAGGCAAGAGGGGTGCAGAAATAGGCAAAAGAGGTGCAGAAAGAAGCGATAGGTGCAAAAAGAAACAAAAGAAGTGCAGAAAGAAGGAACAGAGGTGTAGAATGAGGCAAGAGGGGTGCAGAAAGAAACAAAACAAAAGAAGTGCAGAAAGAAGCAACAGAAGTGCAGAAAGAGGCAAGAGGACTGCAGAAAGAGGGATGAGGGTGCAGAAAGAGGCACGAGGGGTGCAGAAAGAAGCAAGAGAGATGCAGAAAGAAGCAAGAGAAATACATAAAAAAGCAACAGAGATGCAGAAAGGAGGAAGTGTGGTGGAGAAAGAGGCAAGAGGGATACAGAAAGAAACAAGAGAAGTACAGAAAGAAGGAACAGAGGTACAGAAAGAGGCAAGAGGGGTGCAGAAAGATAAAAGAGGGTGTGAAAGAGGCATGAGGGGTGCAGAAAGAAGCAAGCGCCGTGCAGAAAGAAGCAAGAGAGTTGCAGAAAGAAACAAAAGAAGGGACAGAGGTGCAGAAAGAGGCAAGAGGGGTGCAGAAAGAGGCACAAGGGTTGCAGAAAGAAGGGACAGAGGTGCAGAAAGAAGCAAGAGAAGTGCAGAAAGAAGCAACAGAGGTGCAGAAAGAGGGATGAGGTATGGAGAAAGAGGCAAGAGAAGTGCAGAAAGAAGCAGCAGAGATGCAAAAAGGGAACAGGGGTGGAGAAAGTGGCAAGAGTGGTGCAGAAAGAAGCAAGAGAGGTGCAGAAAGAAACAAAAGAAGTGTAGAAAGAAGGAACAGAGGTGCAGAATTATGCAAGAGGGGTGCAGAAAGAAACAAAAGAAGTGCAGAAAGAAGCAACAGAGGTGCAGAAAGAGGCAAAAGGACTGCAGAAAGAGGGATGAGGGGTGCAGAAAGAGGCACAAGGGTGCAGAGAGAAGCAAGAGAGGTGCAGAAAGGAACAAAAGAAGTGCAGAAAGAAGCAACAGAGGTGCAGAAAGAGGCGAGAGGAGTGCAGAAAGAGGGATGAGAGGTGCAGAAAGAGGCACGAGGGGTGCAGAAAGAAGCAAGAGAGATGCAGAAAGAAGCAAGAGAAATGCATAAAAAGCAAAAGAGATGCAGAAAGGGGGAAGTGAGGTGGAGAAAGAGGCAAGAGGGATACAGAAACAAACAAGAGAGGTTCAGAAAGAAATAAAAGAAGTTTAGAAAGAAGGAACAGAGGTGCAGAAAGAGGCAAGAGGGGTGCAGCAAGAGGGGTGTGAAAGAGGCATGAGGGGTGCAGAAAGAAGCAAAAGGCGTGCAGAAAGAAGCAAGAGAGTTGCAGAAAGAAATAAAGGAAGTGCAGAAAGAAGGAACAGGGGAGCAGAAAGAGGCAAGAGGGGTGCAGAAAAAGGGTAGAGGGGTGCAGAAAGAGGCACAAGGGTTGCACAAAGAAGGGACAGAGGTGCATAAAGAAGCAAGAGAAGTGCAGAAAGAAGCAACAGAGGTGCAGAAAGAGGGATGAGGGATGGAGAAAGAGGCAAGAGAAGTGCAGAAAGAAGCAACAGAGATGCAAAAAGGGGGAACAGGGGTGGAGAAAGTGGCAAGAAGGGTGCAGAAAGAGGCAAGAGGGGTGCAGAAAGAGGGATGAGGGGTGCAAAAGAAGCACGAGTGGTGCAGAAAGAAGCAAGAGAGGTGCAGAAAGCAGCAAGAAGAGTGCAGAAAGAAGCAACAGAGGTGCAGAAAGAGGCAAGAGGGGTGCAGAAATAGGCAAAAGAGGTGCAGAAAGAAGCGATAGGTGCAAAAAGAAACAAAAGAAGTGCAGAAAGAAGGAACAGAGGTGTAGAATGAGGCAAGAGGGGTGCAGAAAGAAACAAAACAAAAGAAGTGCAGAAAGAAGCAACAGAAGTGCAGAAAGAGGCAAGAGGACTGCAGAAAGAGGGATGAGGGTGCAGAAAGAGGCACGAGGGGTGCAGAAAGAAGCAAGAGAGATGCAGAAAGAAGCAAGAGAAATACATAAAAAGCAACAGAGATGCAGAAAGGAGGAAGTGTGGTGGAGAAAGAGGCAAGAGGGATACAGAAAGAAACAAGAGAAGTACAGAAAGAAGGAACAGAGGTACAGAAAGAGGCAAGAGGGGTGCAGAAAGATAAAAGAGGGGTGTGAAAGAGGCATGAGGGGTGCAGAAAGAAGCAAGCGCGTGCAGAAAGAAGCAAGAGAGTTGCAGAAAGAAACAAAAGAAGGGACAGAGGTGCAGAAAGAGGCAAGAGGGGTGCAGAAAGAGGCACAAGGGTTGCAGAAAGAAGGGACAGAGGTGCAGAAAGAAGCAAGAGAAGTGCAGAAAGAAGCAACAGAGGTGCAGAAAGAGGGATGAGGTATGGAGAAAGAGGCAAGAGAAGTGCAGAAAGAAGCAGCAGAGATGCAAAAAGGGGAACAGGGGTGGAGAAAGTGGCAAGAGTGGTGCAGAAAGAAGCAAGAGAGGTGCAGAAAGAAACAAAAGAAGTGTAGAAAGAAGGAACAGAGGTGCAGAATTATGCAAGAGGGGCAGAAAGAAACAAAAGAAGTGCAGAAAGAAGCAACAGAGGTGCAGAAAGAGGCAAAAGGACTGCAGAAAGAGGGATGAGGGGTGCAGAAAGAGGCACAAGGGGTGCAGAGAGAAGCAAGAGAGGTGCAGAAAGGAACAAAAGAAGTGCAAAAAGAAGTCCCTGGCCAGCTGACGCGCCTGTTGCAAAACTTTGCCACCATCTCTGGGCTCCGGATCAACATTGAAAAGTCCTGCATATATGCATTTAGTGAAGGATGTCGTGACCCAGGCTTCACTATTAATGGTAGAGCGGTGCAGTGGAGAGAGGACACCTTTTGCTACCTTGGCATCCGGGTCTATCATCAACCACAAGATCTATTTGATGGGAAATTGGGAAGGGCCCTAACAGCTGATCGATCACAAATGCGATTCTGGGGCACACTCCCACTCTACCGTGACAGGAAGGGTGGCGCTAGCCAAAATGGTAATCCTCCCGCGGCTTCTGTACTACTTTGCAAACCTACCTCTGTATATTCCTGCCTCCTTCTTTACTACACTGGAGAAGCAGGTTAGGGACTTCATATGGGGCATGGCGCAACACAGAATACAGCTACAAAAGCTTTACTTACCAACAGACCAGGGGGTTAGCTGCACCTTGTTTCGAACACTACTACTTAGCTGCTCAGCTGCAGTGGGTAGCCCGGTGGTTGGCCGACAAAGACCGTGCAGATATGGCAACTACACAGCCTCCCTACTTGCTGAGTCAGATCGTTGGGCTCTTTCACCCTGGCATGAAGGCGAAGACACCCAGGCCATTGTTGCTTGCTGTGGCGTACAAATGTTTCCGCAGAGGTTTATACACCACCCGAGCCGTGACGCCAAATGCGCCGGCAATACCATTAGAAGGGTCCCCTAGTGGCCAAGTAGTGCTGACAGTGCAAGCAACTGAGGGGTGGCAGGAGAAGGGCCTCCAGGCCCTCGGGGACCTCTATCGAGAAGGGACACTTATACCATACACATCCCTAGTAGAGGAGGAAGGGTTTCCACCGGGGCAGTTTCTCGTGCACCGCTCCCTGATAGCCACACTAGCATACAAATGGGGAGACATAGCTACGGAACCACAGACACACCTTGTCATGCAATATTTGCATGTCGTGGGGCGTGGTAGGCATCTCATATGCTGGTGTGCTGCGGCATTTCGAGATCACGCAGCGATAAATCTGAACCCTCCGCAACAAATGGGAACTGGACTTGGGACGTCCACTCACTGACATGGAGTGGGCCCTGACACTGGGAAAGCCCTACCGCATACCCAGAAACATGCGGTTCAGACAAATTCAACTGTATATAATACGTAGGGCCTACCTTACACCTGCCAACATTAATCGGTATTTCAGTAGAACGGACGCAGCATGCCCCAGATGTGCTGCAGTGGGAGCTGACATAATACACATGTTGTGGAGTTGTACCCGGATCACTGTGTATTGGAACGCAGTAGCCCATCTGTCCTGCACAGGGTGCGAACTCCCTTTGAATGGCCAGTAAACCTACTGCACAAATTCAGGAGAACGGCGGCCACCAAAGTGACATCCAGGTTCCTAGACCTAGGAATAGTGGTGGCCAAGAGACTGCTTACGAAAAGATGGAAAGCAGCGGATCCGCTGCATGCGCAGGCATGGCGCCACTCAATGCTTGCTTGGGCTAAGGCGGAACACCTTGCCCTCAGACGTGAGGAAACACTGGGTCTGAGACAGATCCCCATTGCAATACACTGGAATGCGTGACTAACAAAGTTACAGCAACCCACAAGCGGGGACTCGGAGGGCTTGACGGTCTGAGAAACGCACGGGTAACTGGCATACACAGTCGTGCCACACGCATATATTCCATCTTACCATACTAGCAAATATATGTTCATGATACACTCAGGCTAATGTGACACATTTGTGAGGGAGTGGGAAATGCATTAACAGGGCAGCAACACACAAATGTATACAAGGGAGTGGAGGATGGCTACGGGGGTCAATGTTGTTTATGGTTTATCTTTTTGCCTTTTGTAATACCTGTTGGACTTGCACAAACTCTGCCACAAGTTGTAGTTGGCTGTATCCATGCCTGCACGCATCGAGATGTGCATATTGCATAATGTGAAACAATGATTAATGGTTACGCAAATACCTGTTCTTAACTTCGTAGTTGATGCTAAGGCAACCTCACCACCAGTCACAGAGACTAAGTGAATAATTTTCATGCCAGTATTACACGAATGTTTTACTAAACTGTACACATGATTTGCACTGTATATGTAATCAATGAGACATCATGTATGTATGTAACACCAGATAAAAATGTGCAAACTCAATAAAAGAGATTTTATTTAAAAAAGAAGCACAGAAAGAAGGAACAGAGGTGCAGAAAGAGGCAAGAGGGGTGCAGAAAGAGGGAAGAGTGGTGCAGAAAGAGGGAAGAAGGGTGCAGAAAGAAGCAAGAGAGGTGCAGAAAGAAACAAAAGAAGTGAAGAAAGAAGGAACAGAGGTATAGAAAGAGGCAAGAGGGGTGCAGAAAGAGGGAAGAGGGGTGCAGAAAGAAGCAAGAGAGGTGCAGAAAAAACAAAAGAAATGCAGAAAGAAGGAACAAAGGTGCAGAAAGAGGCAAGAGGGGTGTAGAAAGAAACAAAAGAAGTGCAGAAAGAAGCAACAGAGGTGCAGAAAGAGGCAAGAGGACTGCAGAAAGATGGTTGAGGGGTGCAGAAAGAGGCACAAGGGGTGCAGAAAGAAGCAAGAGAGGTGCAGAAAGGAACAAAAGAAGTGCAGAAAGAAGGAAGGAACAGAGGTGCAGAAAGAGGCAAGAGGGTACAGAAAGAGAGAAGAGTGGTGCACAAAGAGGCACAAGGGTTGCAGTAAAAGGACAGAGGTGCAGAAAGAAGCAAGAGAAGTGCAGAAAGAAGCAACAGAGGTACAGAAAGAGGGATGAGGGGTGGAGAAAGAGGCAAGAGAAGTGCAGAAAGAAGCAACAGAGATGCAAAAAGAGGGAACAGGGGTGGAGAAAGTGGCAAGAGGGGTGCAGAAAGAAGCAAGAGAGGTGCAGAAAGAAGCAAGAGAGGTGCAGAAATAAATAAAAGAAGAGCAGAAAGAAGGAACAGAGGTGCAGAAAGAGGCAAGAGGGGTGCAGAAAGAGAGAAGAAGGGTGCAGAAAGAAGCAACAGTGGTACAGAAAGAAGCAAAGAGGTGCAGAAAGAAGCAGCAGAGGTCCAGAAAGAGGCAAGAGGGGTGCAAAAGAGGGAAGAGGGGTGCAGAAAGAAGCACAAGGGGTGCAGAAAGAAGCAAGAGATGTGCAGAAAGAAACAAAAGAAGTGCAAAAGAAGGAACAGAGGTGCAGAAAGAGGCAACGGGGTGAAGAAAGAGGGAAGAGGGGTGGAGAAAGAGGCTAGGGGGTACAGAATGAAGAAAGAGAGCTGCAGAAAGAAACAAAAGAAGTGCAGAAAGAAGGAACAGAGGTGCAGAAAGAGGCAAGAGGGGTACAGAAAGAGGCAAAAGGAGTGCAGAAAGAGGTGATAGGTGCAGAAAGAAACAAAAGAATTGCAGAAAGAAGGAAGGAACAGAGGTGTAGAAAGAGGCAAGAGGGGTGCAGAAAGAAACAAAAGAAGTGCAGAAAAAGCAACAGAGGTGCAGAAAGAGGCAAGAGGCGTGCATAAAGAGGCAAAAGGGGTGCAGAAAGTAGCAAGACGTGCAGAAAGAAACAATAGAAGTACAGAAAGAAGGAACAGATGTGTAGAGAGAGGCAAGAGGGGTGCAGAAAGAAACAAAAGAAGTGCAGAAAGAAGCAACAGAGGTGCAGAAGAGGCAAGAGGAGTGCAGAAAGAGGGAAGAGTGGTACAGAAAGAGGCACAAGTGTTGCAGAAAGAAGGTACAGAGGTGCAGAAAGAAGCAAGAGAAGTGCAGAAAGAAGCAACGAAGGTGCAGAAAGGGGGATGAGGGATGGAGAAAGAGGCAAGAGAAGTGCAGAAAGAAGCAGCAATGCAAAAGGGGGAACAGGGGTGGAGAAAGTGGCAAGAGGGTGCAGAAAGAAGCAAGAGAGGTACAGAAAGAAACAAAAGAAGTGCAGAAAGAAGGAACAGAGGAGCAGAGGAGCAGAAATAGGCAAGAGGGGTGTAGAAAGAAACAAAAGAAGTGCAGAAAGAGGCAACAGAGGAGCAGAAAGAGGGAAGAGGACTGCAGAAAGTGGGATGAGGGGTGCAGAAAGAGGCACAAGGGGTGCAGAAAGAAGCAAGAGAGGTGCAGAAAGGAACAAAGAAGTGCAGAAAGAAGGAACAGAGGTGCAGAAAGAGGCAAGAGGGTGCAGAAAGAGGGAAGAGGGGTGTAGAAAGAGGGAAGAGTGGTGCAGAAAGAGGAAGAGGGATGCAGAAAGAAACAAAAGAAGTGCAGAAAGAAGGAACAGAGGTGTAGAAAGAGGCAAGAGGGGTGCAGAAAGAGGGAAGAGGGGTGCAGAAAGAAGCAAGAGAGGTGCAGAAAGAAGCAACAGAGGTGCAGAAAGGGGGAGCAGGGGTGGAGAAAGAGACAAGAGAAGTGCAGAAACAAGGAACAGAGATTCAGAAAGGGATAAGAGGGGTGCAGAAAGAAGCAAGAGAGGTGCAGAAATAAACAAAATAAGTGCAGAAAGAAGGAACAGAGGTGCAGAGAGAGGCAAGAAAGGTGCAGAAAGAGGAAAAAGAGCTGCAGACAGAGGCACGAGGGGTGCAGAAAGAAGCAGGAGAAGTGCAGAAAGAAGTAACAGAGGTGCAGAAAGAGGGAAGAGGGGTGCAGAAAAGGGCAAGAGAAGTGCAGAAAGAAGTAACAGAGATGCAGAAAGAGGGAAGAGGGGTGCAGAAAGAAGCAAGAGAAGTGCAGAAAGAAGCAACAGAGGTGCAGGAAGAGGGAAGAGGGGTGCAGAAAAGGGCAAGAGAAGTGCAGAAAGAAGTAACAGAGATGCAGAAAGAGGGAAGAGGGGTGGAGAAAGAGGCAAGAGGGAAGCAGAGAAAAGCAAGAGAGGTGCAGAAAGAAACAAAAGAAGTGCAGCGAGAAGGAACAGATGTGCAGAAGAGGCAAGAGGAGTGCAGAAAGATAGAAGAGGGGTGAAGAAGGAGACACACAGGCGTGCAGAAAGAGGCACAAGGGGTGCAGAAAAAGTAAGGAAAGTACAGAATTAAGCAACAGAGTTGCAGAACGAGGGAAGAGGGGTGGAGAAAGAGGCAACAAATGCAGAAAGAAGCAACAGAGATGCAGAAAGGGGAAGAGTGGTGGAGAAAGAGGCAAGAGGGGTGCAGAAAGAAGCAAGAGAGGTGCAGAAAGAAACAAAAGAAGTGCAGAAACAAGGAACAGAGGTGCAGAAAGAGGCAGGAGGGGTGCAGAAATAAACACAAGAAGTGCAGAAAGAAGCAACAGCGGTGCAGAAAGAGGCAAGCGGACTGCAGAAAGAGGGATGAGGTGCAGAAAGAGGCACGAGGGGTACAGAAAGAAGCAAGAGAGATGCAGAAAGAAGCAAGAAAAGTGCATAATAAAGCAACAGAGATGCAGAAAGGGGGAAGTGGGATGGAGAAAAGAGGCAAGAGCGACACAGAAAGAGACAAGAGAGGTGGAGAACAAAAACAAAAGAAGTGCAGAAAGAAGGAACAGAGGTGCAGAAAGAGGCCAGAGGGGTGCAGAAAGAGGCAAGAGGGTTCAGAAAGAAGCAAGAGAGGTGCAGAAATAAATAAAAGAAGAGCAGAAAGAAGGAACAGAGGTGCAGAAAGAGGCAAGAGGGTGCAGAAAGAGGGAAGAAGGGTGCAGAAAGAAGCACAAGTGGTGCAGAAAGAAGCAAAGAGGTGCAGAAAGAAGCAAGAGTAGTGGAGAAAGAAGCAACAGAGGTGCAGAAAGAGGGAAGAGGGGTGCAAAAAGAGGCACAAGGGGTGCAGAAAGAAGCAAGAGATGTGCAGAAAGAAACAAAAGAAGCGCAAAAGAAGGAACAGAGGTGCAGAAAGAGGCAACGGGGTGAAGAAAGAGGGAAGAGGGTGGAGAAAGAGGCAAGGGGGTAGAGAACGAAGAAAGAGAGCTGCAGAAAGAAACAAATGAAGTGCAGAAAGAATGAACAGAGGTGCAGAAAGAGGCAAGAGGGATGCTGAAAGAGGCAAAAGGAGTGCAGAAAGAAGTGATAGGTGCAGAAAGAAACACAAGAATTGCAGAAAGAAGGAACAGAGGTGTAGAAAGAGGCAAGAGGGGTGCAGAAAGAAACAAAAGAAGTGCATAAAGAAGCAACAGAGGTGCAGAAAGAGGCAAGAGGCATGCATAAAGAGGCAAAAGAGAAACAGAAAGTAGCGAGAGGTGCAGAAAGAAACAATAGAAGTGCAGAAAGAAGGAACAGAGGTAGAGAGAGGCAAGAGGGGTGCAGAAAGAAACAAAGAAGTGCAGAAAGAAGCAACAGAGGTGCAGAAAGAGGCGAGAGGAGTGCAGAAAGAGGGATGAGAGGTGCAGAAAGAGGCACGAGGGTGCAGAAAGAAGCAAGAGAGATGCAGAAAGAAGCAAGAGAAATGCATAAAAAGCAAAAGAGATGCAGAAAGGGGAAGTGAGGTGGAGAAAGAGGCAAGAGGGATACAGAAACAAACAAGAGAGGTACAGAAAGAAACAAAAGAAGTTTAGAAAGAAGGAACAGAGGTGCAGAAAGAGGCAAGAGGGGTGCAGCAAGAGGGGTGTGAAAGAGGCATGAGGGGTGCAGAAAGAAGCAAAAGGCGTGCAGAAAGAAGCAAGAGAGTTGCAGAAAGAAACAAAGGAAGTACAGAAAGAAGGAACAGGGGTGCAGAAAGAGGCAAGAGGGTGCAGAAAGAGGGTAGAGGGGTGCAGAAAGAGGCACAAGGGTTGCACAAAGAAGGGACAGAGGTGCATAAAGAAGCAAGAGAAGTGCAGAAAGAAGCAACAGAGGTGCAGAAAGAGGGATGAGGGATGGAAAAAGAGGCAAGAGAAGTGCAGAAAGAAGCAACAGAGATGCAAAAAGGGGAACAGGGGTGGAGAAAGTGGCAAGAAGGGTGGAGAAAGAGGCAAGAGGGGTGCAGAAAGAGGGATGAGGGGTGCAAAAGAAGCACGAGTGGTGCAGAAAGAAGCAAGAGAGGTGCAGAAAGCAGCAAGAAGAGTGTAGAAAGAAGCAACAGAGGTGCAGAAAGAGGCAAGAGGGGTGCAGAAATAGGCAAAAGAGGCGCAGAAAGAAGCGATAGGTGCAAAAAGAAACAAAAGAAGTGCAGAAAGAAGGAACAGAGGTGTAGAATGAGGCAAGAGGGGTGCAGAAAGAAACAAAACAAAAGAAGTGCAGAAAGAAGCAACAGAAGTGCAGAAAGAGGCAAGAGGACTGCAGAAAGAGGGATGAGGGGTGCAGAAAGAGGCACGAGGGGTGCAGAAAGAAGCAAGAGAGATGCAGAAAGAAGCAAGAGAAATGCATAAAAAAGCAACAGAGATGCAGAAAGAGGGAAGAGGGTGGAGAAAGAGGCAAGAGGGAAGCAGAGAAAAGCAAGAGAGATGCAGAAAGAAACAAAAGAAGTGCAGCGAGAAGGAACAGATGTGCAGAAAGAGGCAAGAGGGGTGCAGAAAGATAGAAGAGGGGTGTGAAAGAGGCATGAGGGGTGCAGAAAGAAGCAAGCGCTGTGCAGAAAGAAGCAAGAGAGTTGCAGAAAGAAACAAAAGAAGGGACAGAGGTGCAGAAAGAGGCAAGAGGGGTGCAGAAAGAGGCACAAGGGTTGCAGAAAGAAGGGACAGAGGTGCAGAAAGAAGCAAGAGAAGTGCAGAAAGAAGCAACAGAGGTGCAGAAAGAGGGATGAGGTATGGAGAAAGAGGCAAGAGAAGTGCAGAAAGAAGCAGCAGAGATGCAAAAAGGGGAACAGGGGTGGAGAAAGTGGCAAGAGGTGTGCAGAAAGAAGCAAGAGAGGTGCAGAAAGAAACAAAAGAAGTGTAGAAAGAAGGAACAGAGGTGCAGAATTATGCAAGAGGGGTGCAGAAAGAAACAAAAGAAGTGCAAAAAGAAGCAACAGAGGTGCAGAAAGAGGCAAAAGGACTGCAGAATGAGGGATGAGGGTGCAGAAAGAGGCACAAGGGGTGCAGAGAGAAGCAAGAGAGGTGCAGAAAGGAACAAAGAAGTGCAAAAAGAAGTCCCTGGCCAGCTGACGCGCCTGTTGCAAAACTCTTGCCACCATCTCTGGGCTCCGGATCAACATTGAAAAGTCCTGCATATATGCATTTAGTGAAGGATGTTGTGACCCAGGCTTCACTATTAATGGTAGAGCGGTGCAGTGGAGAGAGAACACCTTTGCTACCTTGGCATCCGGGTCTATCATCAACCACAAGATCTATTTGATGGGAACCTGGGAAGGGCCCTAACAGCTGATCGATCACAAATGCGATTCTGGGGCACACTCCCACTTACCGTGACAGGAAGGGTGGCGCTAGCCAAAATGGTAATCCTCCCCCGGCTTCTGTACTACTTGCAAACCTACCTCTGTATATTCCTGCCTCCTTCTTTACTACACTGGAGAAGCAGGTTAGGGACTTCATATGGGGCATGGCGCAACACAGAATACAGCTACAAAAAGCTTTACTTACCAACAGACCAGGGGGGTTAGCTGCACCTTGTTTCGAACACTACTACTTAGCTGCTCAGCTGCAGTGGGTAGCCTGGTGGTTGGCTGACAAAGACCGTGCAGATACGGCAACTACACAGCCTCCCTACTTGCTGAGTCAGATCGTTGGGCTCTTTCACCCTGGCATGAAGGCGAAGACACTCCAGGCCATTGTTGCTTGCTGTGCGCACAAATGTTTCCGCAGAGGTTTATACACCACCCGAGCCGTGACGCCATATGCACCGGCAATACCATTAGAAGGGTCCCCTAGTGGCCAAGTAGTGCTGACAGTGCAAGCAATTGAGGGGTGGCAGGAGAAGGGCCTCCAGACCCTCGGGGACCTCTATCGAGAAGGGACACTTATACCATACACATCCCTAGTAGAGGAGGAAGGGTTTCCGCTGGGGCAGTTTCCGTGCACCGCTCCTGATAGCCACACTAGCATACAAATGGGGAGACATAGCTACGGAACCACAGACACACCTTGTCATGCAATATTTGCATGTCGTGGGGCATGGTAGGCATTCTCATATGCTGGTGTGCTGCGGCATTTCGATATCACGCAGCGATAAATCTGAACCCCTCCGCAACAAATGGGAACTGGACTTGGGACGTCCACTCACTGACATGGAGTGGGCCCTGACACTGAAAGCCCTACTCGCATACCCAGAAACATGCGGTTCAGACAAATTCAACTGTATATAATACGTAGGGCCTACCTTACACCTGCCAACATTAATCGGTATTTCAGTAGAACGGACGCAGCATGCCCCAGATGTGCTGCAGTGGGAGCTGACATAATACACATGTTGTGGAGTTGTACCCGGATCACTGTGTATTGGAACGCAGTAGCCCATCTGTCCTGCACAGTGTGCGAACTCCCTTGAATGGCCAGTATACCTACTGTACAAATTCAGGAGAACGGTGGCCACCAAAGTGACATCCAGGTTCCTAGACCTAGGAATAGTGGTGGCCAAGAGACTGCTTACGAAAAGATGGAAAGCAGCGGATCCGCTGCATGCGCAGGCATGGCGCCACTCAATGCTTGCTTGGGCTAAGGCGGAACACCTTGCCCTCAGACGTGAGGAAACACTGGGTCTGAGACAGATCCCCATTGCAATACACTGGAATGCGTGTCTAACAAAGTTACAGCAACCCACAAGCGGGACTCGGAGGGCTTCACGGTCTGAGAAACGCATGGGTAACTGGCATACACAGTCGTGCCACACGCATATATTCCATCTTACCATACTAGCAAATATATGTTCATGATACACTTCAGGCTAATGTGACACATTTGTGAGGGAGTGGGAAATGCATTAACAGGGCAGCAACACACAAATGTATACAAGGGAGTGGAGGATGGCTACGGGGGGTCAATGTTGTTTATGGTTTATCTTTTTGCCTTTTGTAATACCTGTTGGACTTGCACGAACTCTGCCACAAGTTGTAGTTGGCTGTATCCATGCCTGCACGCATCGAGATGTGCATGATTGCATAATGTGAAACAATGATTAATGGTTACGCAAATAACTGTTCTTAACTTCGTAGTTGATGCTAAGGCAACCTCACCACCAGTCACAGAGACTAAGTGAATAATTTTCATGCCAGTATTACATGAAAGTTTTACTAAACTGTACACATGATTTGCACTGTATATGTAATCAATGAGACATCATGTATGTATGTAACACCAGATAAAATGTGCAAACTCAATAAAAGAGATTTTATTTAAAAAAAAGAAGCGCAGAAAGAAGGAACAGAGGTGCAGAAAGAGGCAGAGGGGTGCAGAAAGAGGGAAGAGTGGTGCAGAAAGAGGGAAGAGGGGTGCAGAAAGAAGCAAGAGAGGTGCAGAAAGAAACAAAAGCAGTGCAGAAAGAAGGAACAGAGGTATAGAAAGAGGCAAGAGGGGTGCAGAAAGAGGGAAGAGGGGTGCAGAAAGAAGCAAGAGAGGTGCAGAAAAAACAAAAGAAGTGCAGAAAGAAGGAACAGAGGTGCAGAAAGAGGCAAGAGGGGTTCATAAAGATAGAAGAGGGATGTGAAAGAGGCAGCGAGGGGTGCAGAAAGAAGCAAGAGGCGTGCAGAAAGAAGCAGCAGAGGTCCAGAAAGAGGCAAGAGGGGTGCAAAAAGAGGGAAGAGGGTGGAGAAAGAGGCACAAGGGGTGCAGAAAGAAGCAAGAGATGTGCAGAAAGAAACAAAAGAAGTGCAAAAGAAGGAACAGAGGTGCAGAAAGAGGCAACGGGGTGAAGAAAGAGGGAAGAGGGGTGGAGAAAGAGGCAAGGAGGTACAGAATGCAGAAAGAGTGCTGCAGAAAGAAACAAAAGAAGTGCAGAAAGAAGGAACAGAGGTGCAGAAAGAGGCAAGAGGGTGCAGAAAGAGGCAAAAGTAGTGCAGAAAGAGGTGATAGGTGCAGAAAGAAACAAAAGAATTGCAGAAAGAAGGAACAGAGGTGTAGAAAGAGGCAAGAGGGTGCAGAAAGAAACAATAGAAGTGCAGAAACAAGCAACAGAGGTGCAGAAAGAGGCAAGAGGCGTGCATAAAGAGGCAAAAGGGTGCAGAAAGTAGCGAGACGTGCAGGAAGAAACAATAGAAGTGCAGAAAGAAGGAACAGATCTGTAGAAGAGAGGCAAGAGGGGTGCAGAAAGAAACAAAAGAAGTGCAGAAAGAAGCAACAGAGGTGCAGAAGAGGCAAGAGGAGTGCAGAAAGAGGGAAGACTGGTACAGAAAGAGGCACAAGGGTTGCAGAAAGAAGGCACAGAGGTGCAGAAAGAAGCCAAGAGAAGTGCAGAAAGAAGCAACAGAGGTGCTAGAAAGGGGGATGAGGGATGGAGAAAGAGGCAAGAGAAGTGAAGAAAGAAGCAGCAATGCAAAAAGGGGGAACAGGGGTGGAGAAAGTGGCAAGAGGGGTGCAGAAAGAAGCAAGAGAGGTACAGAAAGAAACAAAAGAAGTGCAGAAAGAAGGAACAGAGGAGCAGAAATAGGCAAGAGGGGTGTAGAAAGAAACAAAAGAAGTGCAGAAAGAGGAACAGAGGAGCAGAAAGAGGGAAGAGGACTGCAGAAAGAGGGATGAGGGGTGCAGAAAGAGGCACAATGGGTGCAGAAAGAAGCAAGAGAGGTGCAGAAAGGAACAAAAGAAGTGCAGAAAGAAGGAACAGAGGTGCAGAAAGAGGCAAGACTGGGTGCAGAAAGAGGGAAGAGGGGTGTAGAAAGAGGGAAGAGTGGTGCAGAAAGAGGGAAGAGGGGTGCAGAAAGAAGCAAGAGAGGTGCAGAAAGAAACAAAAGAAGTGCAGAAAGAAGGAACAGAGGTGTAGAAAGAGGCAAGAGGGGTGCAGAAAGAGGGAAGAGGGGTGCAGAAAGAAGCAAGAGAGGTGCAGAAAGAAGCAACAGAGGTGCAGAAAGGGGGAACAGGGGTGGAGAAAGAGACAAGAGAAGTGCAGAAACAAGGAACAGAGATTCAGAAAGGGATAAGAGGGGTGTAGAAAGAGTCAAGAGGGTGCAGAAAGAAGCAAGAGAGGTGCAGAAATAAACAAAATAAGTGCAGAAAGAAGGAACAGAGGTGCAGAGAGAGGCAAGAAAGGTGCAGAAAGAGGAAAAAGAGCTGCAGACAGAGGCACAAGGGGTGCAGAAAGAAGCAGGAGAAGTGCAGAAAGAAGCAACAGAGGTGCAGAAAGAGGGAAGAGGGGTGCAGAAAAGGGCAAGAGAAGTGCAGAAAGAAGTAACAGAGATGCAGAAAGAGGGAAGAGGGTGCAGAAAAAAGCAAGAGAAGTGCAGAAAGAAGCAACAGAGGTGCAGGAAGAGGGAAGAGGGGTGCAGAAAAGGGCAAGAGAAGTGCAGAAAGAAGTAACAGCGATGCAGAAAGAGGGAAGAGGGGTGGAGAAAGAGGCAAGAGGGAAGCAGAGAAAAGCAAGAGAGGTGCAGAAAGAAACAAAAGAAGTGCAGCGAGAAGGAACAGATGTGCAGAAAGAGGCAAGAGGAGTGCAGAAAGATAGAAGAGGGTGCAGAAGGAGACACAAGGCGTGCAGAAAGAGGCACGAGGGGTGCAGAAAGAAGTAAGGAAAGTGCAGAATTAAGCAACAGAGTTGCAGAACGAGGGAAGAGGGGTGGAGAAAGAGGCAACAAATGCAGAAAGAAGCAACAGAGATGCAGAAAGGGGGAAGAGTGGTGGAGAAAGAGGCAAGAGGGGTGCAGAAAGAAGCAAGAGAGGTGCAGAAAGAAACAAAGAAGTGCAGAAACAAGGAACAGAGGTGCAGAAAGAGGCAAGAGGGGTGCAGAAAGAGGCAAAAGTAGTGCAGAAAGAGGTGATAGGTGCACAAGGCGTGCAGAAAGAGGCACGAGGGGTGCAGAAAGAAGTAAGGAAAGTGCAGAATTAAGCAACAGAGTTGCAGAACGAGGGAAGAGGGGTGGAGAAAGAGGCAACAAATGCAGAAAGAAGCAACAGAGATGCAGAAAGGGGGAAGAGTGGTGGAGAAAGAGGCACAAGGGGTGCAGAAAGAAGCAAGAGATGTGCAGAAAGAAACAAAAGAAGTGCAAAAAGAAGGAACAGAGGTGCAGAAAGAGGCAACGGGGTGAAGAAAGAGGGAAGAGGGGTGGAGAAAGAGGCAAGGGGGTACAGAATGCAGAAAGAGTGCTGCAGAAAGAAACAAAAGAAGTGCAGAAAGAAGGAACAGAGGTGCAGAAAGAGGCAAGAGGGGTGCAGAAAGAGGCAAAAGTAGTGCAGAAAGAGGTGATAGGTGCAGAAAGAAACAAAAGAATTGCAGAAAGAAGGAACAGAGGTGTAGAAAGAGGCAAGAGGGGTGCAGAAAGAAACAATAGAAGTGCAGAAAAAGCAACAGAGGTGCAGAAAGAGGCAAGAGGCGTGCATAAAGAGGCAAAAGGGGTGCAGAAAGTAGCGAGACGTGCAGGAAGAAACAATAGAAGTGCAGAAAGAAGGAACAGATCTGTAGAGAGAGGCAAGAGGGGTGCAGAAAGAAACAAAAGAAGTGCAGAAAGAAGCAACAGAGGTGCAGAAGAGGCAAGAGGAGTGCAGAAAGAGGGAAGACTGGTACAGAAAGAGGCACAAGGGTTGCAGAAAGAAGGTACAGAGGTGCAGAAAGAAGCAAGAGAAGTGCAGAAAGAAGCAACAGAGGTGCAGAAAGGGGGATGAGGGATGGAGAAAGAGGCAAGAGAAGTGAAGAAAGAAGCAGCAATGCAAAAGGGGGAACAGGGGTGGAGAAAGTGGCAAGAGGGGTGCAGAAAGAAGCAAGAGAGGTACAGAAAGAAACAAAAGAAGTGCAGAAAGAAGGAACAGAGGAGCAGAAATAGGCAAGAGGGGTGTAGAAAGAAACAAAAGAAGTGCAGAAAGAGGCAACAGAGGAGCAGAAAGAGGGAAGAGGACTGCAGAAAGAGGGATGAGGGGTGCAGAAAGAGGCACAATGGGTGCAGAAAGAAGCAAGAGAGGTGCAGAAAGGAACAAAAGAAGTGCAGAAAGAAGGAACAGAGGTGCAGAAAGAGGCAAGACGGGTGCAGAAAGAGGAAGAGGGGTGTAGAAAGAGGGAAGAGTGGTGCAGAAAGAGGGAAGAGGGGTGCAGAAAGAAGCAAGAGAGGTGCAGAAAGAAACAAAAGAAGTGCAGAAAGAAGGAACAGAGGTGTAGAAAGAGGCAAGAGGGTGCAGAAAGAGGGAAGAGGGGTGCAGAAAGAAGCAAGAGAGGTGCAGAAAGAAGCAACAGAGGTGCAGAAAGGGGGAACAGGGGTGGAGAAAGAGACAAGAGAAGTGCAGAAACAAGGAACAGAGATTCAGAAAGGGATAAGAGGGGTGTAGAAAGAGTCAAGAGGGGTGCAGAAAGAAGCAAGAGAGGTGCAGAAATAAACAAAATAAGTGCAGAAAGAAGGAACAGAGGTGCAGAGAGAGGCAAGAAAGGTGCAGAAAGAGGAAAAAGAGCTGCAGACAGAGGCACAAGGGGTGCAGAAAGAAGCAGGAGAAGTGCAGAAAGAAGCAACAGAGGTGCAGAAAGAGGGAAGAGGGGTGCAGAAAAGGGCAAGAGAAGTGCAGAAAGAAGTAACAGAGATGCAGAAAGAGGGAAGAGGGGTGCAGAAAAAAGCAAGAGAAGTGCAGAAAGAAGCAACAGAGGTGCAGGAAGAGGGAAGAGGGGTGCAGAAAAGGGCAAGAGAAGTGCAGAAAGAAGTAACAGCGATGCAGAAAGAGGGAAGAGGGGTGGAGAAAGAGGCAAGAGGGAAGCAGAGAAAAGCAAGAGAGGTGCAGAAAGAAACAAGAGAAGTGCAGCGAGAAGGAACAGATGTGCAGAAAGAGGCAAGAGGAGTGCAGAAAGATAGAAGAGGGGTGCAGAAGGAGACACAAGGCGTGCAGAAAGAGGCACGAGGGGTGCAGAAAGAAGTAAGGAAAGTGCAGAATTAAGCAACAGAGTTGCAGAACGAGGAAGAGGGGTGGAGAAAGAGGCAACAAATGCAGAAAGAAGCAACAGAGATGCAGAAAGGGGGAAGAGTGGTGGAGAAAGAGGCAAGAGGGGTGCAGAAAGAAGCAAGAGAGGTGCAGAAAGAAACAAAAGAAGTGCAGAAACAAGGAACAGAGGTGCAGAAAGAGGCAGGAGGGGTGCAGAGAGAAACACAAGAAGTGCAGAAAGAAGCAACAGCGGTGCAGAAAGAGGCAAGCGGACTGCAGAAAGAGGGATGAGGGGTGCAGAAAGAGGCACGAGGGGTACAGAAAGAAGCAAGAGAGATGCAGAAAGAAGCAAGAAAAATGCAGAAAAAGCAACAGAGATGCAGAAAGGGGAAGTGGGATGGAGAAAGAGGCAAGAGCGATACAGAAAGAGACAAGAGAGGTGGAGAACAAAAACAAAAGAAGTGCAGAAAGAAGGAACAGAGGTGCAGAAAGAGGCAAGAGGGGTGCAGAAAGAGGCAAGAGGGGTGCAGAAAGAAGCAAGAGAGGTGCAGAAATAAATAAAAGAAGAGCAGAAAGAAGGAACAGAGGTGCAGAAAGAGGCAAGAGGGGTGCAGAAAGAGGGAAGAAGGGTGCAGAAAGAAGCACAAGTGGTGCAGAAAGAAGCAAAGAGGTGCAGAAAGAAGCAAGAGTAGTGGAGAAAGAAGCAACAGAGGTGCAGAAAGAGGCAAGAGGGTGCAAAAGAGGGAAGAGGGGTGCAAAAAGAGGCACAAGGGGTGCAGAAAGAAGCAAGAGATGTGCAGAAAGAAACAGCAATGCAAAAAGGGGGAACATGGGTGGAGAAAGTGGCAAGAGGGGTGCAGAAAGAAGCAAGAGAGGTACAGAAAGAAACAAAAGAAGTGTAGAAAGAAGGAACAGAAGTGCAGAAATAGGCAAGAGGGGTGTAGAAAGAAACAAAAGAAGTGCAGAAAGAGGCAACAGAGGAGCAGAAAGAGGGAAGATAACTGCAGAAAGAGGGATCAGGGGTGCAGAAAGAGTAACAAGGGGTGCAGAAAGAAGCAAGAGAGGTGCAGAAAGGAACAAAAGAAGTGCAGAAAGAAGGAACAGAGGTGCAGAAAGAGGCAAGAGGGGTGCAGAAAGAGGGAAGAGTGGTGCAGAAAGAGGGAAGAGGGTGCAGAAAGAAGCAAGAGAGGTGCAGAAAGAAACAAAAGAAGTGCAGAAAGAAGGAACAGAGGTGTAGAAAGAGGCAAGAGGGGTGCAGAAAGAGGGAAGAGGGGTGCAGAAAAAAGCAAGAGAGGTGCAGAAAGAAGCAACAGAGGTGCAGAAAGGGGGAACAGGGATGGAGAAAGAGAAAAGAGAAGTGTAGAAACAAGGAACAGAGCTGCAGAAAGGGGTAAGAGGGGTGGAGAAAGTGGCAAGAGGGATGCAGAAAGAAGCAAGAGAGGTGCGGAAATAAACAAAATAAGTGCAGAAAGAAGGAACAGAGGTGCAGAGAGAGGCAAGAAAAGTGCAGAAAGAGGGAAAAGGGGTGCAGAAAGAGGCACGAGGGGTGCAGAAAGAAGCAGGAGAAGTGCAGAAAGAAGCAACAGAGGTGCAGAAAGAGGGAAGAGACGTGCAGAAAAGGGCAAGAGAAGTACAGAAAGAAGTAACAGAGATGCAGAAAGAGGGAAGACGGTGCAGAAAGAAGCAAAAGAAGTGCAGAAAGAAGCAACAGATGTGCAGGAAGAGGGAAGAGGGGTGCAAAAGGGGCAAGCGAAGTGCAGAAAGAAGTAACAGAGATACAGAAACAGGGAAGAGGGGTGGAGAAAGAGGCAAGAGGGAAGCAGAGAGAAGCAAGAGAGGTGCAGAAAGAAACAAAAGAAGTGCAGAAAGAAGGAACAGATGTGCAAAAGAAGGAACAGATGTGCAGAAAGAGGCAACAGGAGTGCAGAAAGATAGAAGAGGGGGCGAGAAGGAGGCACAAGAGGTGCAGAAAGAAGCAAGAGAGGTGCAGAAAGAAGCCAGAGGACTGCAGAAAGAAGCAACAGAGTTGCAGAACGAGAGACGAGGGGTGCAGAAATAGGCAAAAGGGGTGCAGAAAGAAGCGAGAGGTGCAGAAAGAAACAAAAGAAGAGCAGAAATAAGGAACAGAGGTGCAGAAAGAGGCAAGAGGGTGCAGAAAGAAACAAAACAAAAGAAGTGCAGAAAGAAGCAACAGAGGTGCAGAAAGAGGCAAGAGGACTGCAGAAAGAGGGATGAGGGGTGCAGAAAGACATGAGTGGTGCAGAAAGAAGCAAGAGAGATGCAGAAAGAAGCAAGAGAAATGCATAAAAAAGCAACAGAGATGCAGAAAGGGGGAAGTGGGGTGGAGAAAGAGGCAAGAGAGCTACAGAAAGAAACAAGAGAGGTGCAGAAAGAAACAAAAGAAGTGCAGAAAGAAGGAACAGAGGTGCAGAAAGAGGCAAGAGGGGCTCAGAAAGATTGAACAGGGGTGTGAAAGAGGCACGAGGGGTACAAAAAGAAGCAAGAGGAGTGCGGAAAGTAGCAAGAGAGTTGCAGAAAGAAACAAAAGAATTGCAGAAAGAAGCAAGAGGGGTGCAGAAAGAGGGAAGAGGGGTGCAGAAAGAGGCACAAGGGTTGCAGAAAGAAGGGACAGAGGTGCAGAAAGAAGCAAGAGAGGTGCAGAAAGAAGCAACAGCGGTGCAGAAAGAGGGATGAGGGATGGAGACACAGGCAAGAGAAGTGCAGAAAGAAGCAGCAGAGATGCAAAAAGGGGGAACAGGGGTGGAGAAAGTGGCAAGAGGGGTGCAGAAAGAAGCAAGAGAGGTGCAGAAAGAAACAAAAGAAGTGCAGAAAGAAGGAACGTAGGTGCAGAAAGAGACAAGAGGGATGCAGAAAGAAACAAAAGAAGTATAGAAAGAAGCAACAGAGGTGCAAAAAGCGGGAAGAGGACTGCAGAAAGAGGGATGAGGGGTGCAGAAAGAGGCACAAGGGGAGCAGAAAGAAGTAAGAGAGGTGCAGAAAGGAACAAAAGAAGTGCAGAGAGAAGGAACAGAGGTGCAGAGAGAGGCAAGAGGGGTGTAGAAAGAGGGAAGAGTGGTGCAGAAAGAGGGAAGAGGGGTGCAGAAAGAAGCAAGAGAGGTGCAGAAAGAAACAAAAGAAGTGCAGAAAGAAGGAACAGAGGTGTAGAAAGAGGCAAGAGGGGTGCAGAAAGAGGGAAGAGGGGTGCAGAAAGAAGCAAGAGAGGTGCAGAAAGAAGCAACAGAGGTGCAGAAAGGGGGAACAGGGGTGGAGAAAGAGACAAGAGAAGTGCAGAAACAAGGCACAGAGATTCAGAAAGGGGTAAGAGGGGCGGAGAAAGAGTCAAGAGGGATGCAGAAAGAAGCAAGAGAGGTGCAGAAATAAACAAAATAAATGCAGAAAGAAGGAACAGAGGTGCAGAGAGAGGCAAGAAAGGTGCAGAAAGAGGGAAAAGAGGTGCAGAAAGAGGCATGAGGGGTGCAGAAAGAAGCAGGAGAAGTGCAGAAAGAAGCAACAGAGGTGCAGAAAGAGGGAAGAGGGGTGCAGAAAAGGGCAAGAGAAGTGCAGAAAGAAGCAACAGAGATGCAGAAAGGGGGAAGTGGGATGGAGAAAGAGGCAAGAGGGCTACAGAAAGAAACAAGAGAGGTGCAGAAAGAAACAAAAGAAGTGCAGAAAGACGGAACAGAGGTGCAGAAAGAGGCAAGAGGGGTTCATAAAGATAGAAGAGGGGTGTGAAAGAGGCACGAGGAGTACAAAAAGAAGCAAGAGGAGTGCAGAAAGAAGCAAGAGAGTTTCAGAAAGAAACAAAAGAAGTGCAGAAAGAGGCAAGAAGGGTGCAGAAAGAGGGAAGAGGGTGCAGAAAGAGGCACAAGGGTTGCAGAAAGAAGGGACAGAGGTGCAGAAAGAAGCAAGAGAAGTGCAGAAAGAAGGAACGTAGGTGCAGAAAGAGACAAGAGAAGTGCAGAAAGAAGCAGCAGAGATGCAAAAAGGGGAACAGGGGTGGAGAAAGTGGCAAGAGGGGTGCAGAAAGAAGCAAGAGAGGTGCAGAAAGAAACAAAAGAAGTGCAGAAAGAAGGAACGTAGGTGCAGAAAGAGACAAGAGGGATGCAGAAAGAAACAAAAGAAGTATAGAAAGAAGCAACAGAGGTGCAGAAAGAGGCAAGAGGACTGCAGAAAGAGGGATGAGGGGTGCAGAAAGAGGCACAAGGGGTGCAGAAAGAAGTAAGAGAGGTGCAGAAAGGAACAAAAGAAGTGCAGAGAGAAGGAACAGAGGTGCAGAAAGAGGCAAGAGGGGTGTAGAAAGAGGGAAGAGTGGTGCAGAAAGAGGGAAGAGGGGTGCAGAAAGAAGCAAGAGAGGTGCAGAAAGAAACAAAAGAAGTGCAGAAAGAAGGAACAGAGGTGTAGAAAGAGGCAAGAGGGGTGCAGGAAGAGGGGTGCAGAAAGAAGCAAGAGAGGTGCAGAAAGGGGGAACAGGGGTGGAGAAAGAGACAAGAGAAGTGCAGCAACAAGGAACAGAGATTCAGAAAGGGATAAGAGGGGTGGAGAAAGAGTCAAGAGGGGTGCAGAAAGAAGCAAGAGAGGTGCAGAAATAAACAAAATAAGTGCAGAAAGAAGGAACAGAGGTGAAGAGAGAGGCAAGAAAGGTGCAGAAAGAGGGAAAAGAGCTGCAGAAAGAGGCACGAGGGGTGCAGAAAGAAGCAGGAGAAGTGCAGAAAGAAGCAACAGAGGTGCAGAAAGAGGGAAGAGGGGTGCAGAAAAGGGCAAGAGAAGTGCAGAAAGAAGTAACAGAGATGCAGAAAGAGGGAAGAGGGGTGCAGAAAAGGGCAAGAGAAGTGCAGAAAGAAGTAACAGAGATGCAGAAACAGGGAAGAGGGGGTGGAGAAAGAGGCAAGAGGTGTGAGAAGTTGGCCTGGCATATGCTGTCCACTAATTATAGTGGGCACCTTGCACCAGTCCAAACAACCCCTTATTGGAGATAGGTTAAAGACAACCTTTATTGAAAGCTATCCTAGTGGTAGCTATGGAGAGCAGCCTTCAGGCTAAGTCTTGAAGGAATGTAAAGCAGCTTGTTTTACCAGTCTATAATCTCTTGAGTGACCAAATGAAAGAGGACCACACCAGGTATATATTCAAAATATATGTATTTATTACTAAACACACCCCTCTAGTCTCTTTATGAGGCTAGAGTTCGAAGTACATAAATTATAAGTTAGTTATCTACAGTAATAGCACAAATACACGTTTGAGCCCCAGGGGCGTACCAAATCATATACCAATAAAGTGGTATAACAACCACGACTGAGCTAGACACAAGGCCTAGAGCCTGTAGAAGTGCTTGGACCACAAGGAACCACCCAAGGCAGTGACACAGGGGACCCACGGGGGACGCGTGCAGTGTATGAACACAGCCGTGAACCACCGTTAACTTCTATGGGGAAAGTCGCGATTAGAATTTAAAAGAAAAGGGACACTTAGAGGAGGACTTGGAGCAAACCCTTTCAGAACTAGGCTGTTCTAGTGTCAATACCCACGGGAGCTCTGGAGTACTCGAGTTACCTCACCCAGGGGAGCCGGGTGCATAGGTGTCTTTCGGGGTCGGGTTTCGTCGTCGCTTTCAATGGCGATCTGCTGCAAAGTGCTGCTGGCGGCCAAGTCGAAAGTGTTCGGGTGGATCCAAAGGTGGATCGAAGATCTGAAGAACCTGAAAGCAGAGGGGACAGAGTCTGGGTCACTAGCCAGTGACCAGGAAGGCGATGAGCAGATGCCCACCGATGTCGAGTGCTTCAGGTAGGTTGATGGTCATCTTGACTCTTCAGTCACGAGGTCCAGGAGGCGTCGATGACAACCAGGAGCTGGATTCGAGCTGTCTCACGACGTCTGTCGATTGCAGGTGTATCGGCGACCGGATTGGACCCAACAAGCCTTGGTAACGGCAAGTCTTGTGGAAATGGAAGAAGGACAATGTTGCAGACCAGCAAGGTCTGGGGACTCACCCAGCAAGGATAAGTCAGGGCATACCTGGAGCAACCAGGGAGCCCAAGCAGAAAAATATTGGCCTTCGGGAGGGCCTACTAGCTAACGGACTAGTGACCGTGAAGGAGCCTCGAGACGATGCGCGTGGAGCTGGCTCACAGGACACTCGTGGAGTGGAGGCCAGTGATCTTCGGTGCAGTTGGTGCTGGAGGCTGGGACTACTAGGAGCCCAAAGCACGACTTCGTGGGAGACCCAGAAGAGGATGCACTTGCAAATGCGTTTGGTGTCCAGGGGTCACGGTTCCACATTACCCACGACAGCTACGGGCCTCAGCTTTGCTGGGGCCTCAGGGCAGCCTCGGGGAAGTCTGGAAATCCACCTCTGGTGATGCAAAGACTTCGGCGTCCGACGGGAGCTTCAGCGATGCAGACCGGACAATTTCTTCTTTGGTGCCTGCAAAGCAGGGGAGTCACTCCTTGACCCCAAGGGAGATTCTTCAGTCCTCTAATCTTGAAGTAGAGCGTCAAAGGTCCAGGATTCTGTGTCAGAGTTTCGTCCAGGTAAATCTAAAGTCCTAAGGATTGGGGTCCCCTACTTATACTAAGGTAGGGGGTTGGACATACTCTGTGGCCCCACCTATGGGAGGGCCAGGGCAGAGGGGTGGTTACACCCCTTTCCCTTTGTCCAGTTTCATGCCAGAGCAGGGGCTGGAAGCCCCTGAGCTGGTTTGAACTGGGGTATGCACAGGGACACCAAGTGTGCCCCCAGTGCAGGATTTCAAAGCACCCGAGAGTGCTCCCGCCCAGCCCCAATACACACTATCCTGTCTGGGGAGGTGGTCACACCTCCCTGGGACAGGAAACCTATTGTCCAGGCCTCCCTGCCGGAGTTTCGGTCAGCAGCAGGAGGCCAGACTTGTGTCTGTGGCAGCGGCATCCATTTTGTGATGCCAGGGCTCTGGAAAGTCAGTACCGGGTATACCGGGGTGTACATGTCTTTCCCTCTAGAAGGGTGGAATGCTACCCCCGCCACCAGAACTGGCGGGGGGTAGTATTCCAAGAAGTTTGACACCAAACACGACATGTTTCCGTGCAGCCATCCCAAAGTTAGCATTTAACGCGAGGTTATAATGCGCTTAAGAGTATATGGTCAGGCTGCACTACAAACAGCATCAGAGAAGGGTCTCCGAACGCTGCAGAGGGGCCCAGCTCATGCAGGGGCACCCTCTCACTTAGGAACCACGCACTCTGCCTTCAGGATTGATAAGGCCTGCCATAGGAGTGACTTATAGGTTTATATGTGTGTATGTATGTAGTGATATAGGTAGCCTATATCACAGTAAGGGGTGCATGCACCACCTTACCCAGGCTGCAGTAGCAGACCTGTGGTGTCAGTTTGGATGGCCTTCCAGGGGTGGCACAATACATGCTGCAGCCCCTGGTAGGCCTCTGAGGTACCTATGCCCTGGGTACATAGTATACCATATACTAGGGACTTATAAGGGCACTCCAGATTCCAATCAGAGATGTGCCTAAGGCACATGGAAAACATTTTAAAGAGGAAGCAGCTAGGCTGGGGTTCTGATTAGCAGGGCCCCAGCCAGACTAAGGTCGAAAAACAGTGAAGCATCAGCAAAAGTAGGGGTACCCATGTGAAGCAGATCCTACTCTCCTACACAACCCCCCAAACGTAGGGACATTAAACTAACCTTGCCCAGTTAAGTCTTCATGTTCTAAGTGGAAGTACCTAGAGAGTCCATCTGCATTGGCATGGTTACTCCCAGGTCTATGTTCCACTGTGAAGTCCATCCCCTGTAGGGAAATGGACCACCTAAGCAGTTTGGGGTTTTCACCCTTCATTTGTTTTAGCCATAAGAGGGGCTTATGGTCTGTTTGAACAAGGAAGTGAGTACCAAACAAGTATGGCCTCAACTTCTTCAGAGCCCAGACCACAGCAAAGGCCTCCCTCTCAATGGCTGACCAACATTTCTCTCTAGGGGTCAGCCTTCTGCTAATGAAAGCTACTGGCTGATCCTGACCTTCATCATTCAATTGTGACAGTACAGCCCCTACCCCCAATTCAGATGCATCAGTTTGAACAAGGAACTTCTTGGAGTAATCAGGACTCTGTAGAATGGGAGCAGTGCACATGGCCTGCTTCAGGTCATCAAATGCCTTTTGACAGCTAACTGTCCACTGAACCTTTTTGGGCATTTTCTTGGAAGTTAAGTCATTCAGGGGTGTCACTATTGATCCATACCCCTTGACAAATCTCCTATAGTACCCAGTCAGGCCTAAGAAGGCTCTCACCTGAGTCTGGGTAGTTGGAGCAGTCCAGTCCATAATGGTCTGGATCTTGCTCTGCAGTGGTTGAACCTGGCCTCCACCCACAAGGTGGCCCAGGTACACAACCTGACTCTGCCCTATCTGGCACTTGGTGGACTTGATAGTCAGGCCTGCTTTCTGCAGGGCCTGTAAAACATTTCTGAGGTGGACCAGGTGATCCTCCCAGGTGGAGCTAAAGACAGCAATATCATCTAGATATGCTGCACTATAGGCTTCCAGACCTGTAAGGACTGTATTCACCAACCTCTGAAAAGTGGCAGGTGCATTCTTCAGACCAAAGGGCATCACCACAAATTGATAATGCCCACTAGGGGTTGAGAATGCTGTCTTTGGCTTTGCATCATCAGCTAGTCTGATCTGCCAGTAGCCAGCTGTCAGGTCAAATGTGCTTAGATACTTGGCTGAGGCCAAAGTGTCTATTAGCTCATCTGCCCTTGGTATTGGATGGGCATCAGTCCTAGTGACTGCATTGAGACCCCTGTAGTCCACACAAAACCTCATCTCTCTTTTCCCACCATTGGTGTGAGGTTTTGGCACAAGGACCACTGGACTAGCCCAAGGGCTATCTGAGGGTTCAATAACTCCCAAATCCAACATCTTCTGGACTTCTGTCCTGATACAGTCCCTGACATGGTCAGATTGCCTATAAATCTTATTTTTAATAGGCAGACTGTCCCCAGTGTCCACTTCATGAGTGCACCAGGTAGTCTGACTGGGTGTCAGTGAGAATATGTGTCTGAACTGATTGAGCACCTGTCTGCAATCAGTCTGCTGCTGGGTAGTGAGGCTGCCTGCCAAGGCTACACCATCCACTGACCCATCACCAGGGTTCTGTGAGAGCAGGTCAGGGAGTGGGTCACTCTCTTCCTCCTGTCCCTCATCAGCAGCCATGAGCAAGCCCATGTCTGCCCTGTCCACATATGGTTTTAACCGGTTGACATGGAGAACCCTGTGGGGACTCCTGGGTGTTCCTAGGTCTACTAAGTAGGTAACCTCACCCTTCTGTTCAACAATGGTATGGGGTCCACTCCATTTGTCTTGGAGAGCTGCTGGGGCCACTGGCTCCAACACCCACACCTTCTGTCCTGGCTGGTAAACAGTCAGTACAGCCTTTGGTCATGCCAGGCTTTTTGAAGTTCCTGGCTAGCCTCAAGGTTTTTAGTTGCCTTTTTCATATACTCAGCCATCCGGGAGCAGAGACCAAGTACATAGTCCACTATGTCTTGCTTTGGGGGCTTGAGAGGTAACTCCCATCCTTCCTTCACCAAGCACAATGGACCCCTGACAGGGTGACCAAACAAAAGTTCAAAAGGGCTGTAGCCAACCCCTTTTGAGGCACCTCCCTGTACGCAAATAAAAGGCAGGGCAAGAGTATGTCCCATCTTCGCCTAAGCTTTTCTGGGAGCCCTTTAATCATGCCCTTCAAGGTTTTGTTGAATCTCTCAACTAAACCATTGCATTGTGGGTGATAGGGTGTGGTGAACTTGTAAGTCACTCCACACTCCTTCCACATTGTTTTTAAGTATCCAGACATAAAGTTTGCACCCCTGTCTGATACAACCTCCTTAGGGAAGCCCACTCTTGAGAAAATTCCCAGGAGGGCTCTTGCCACCACAGGTGCTGTAGTGGTCCTAAGGGGAATAGCCTCTGGGTACCTGGTGGCATGATCCACTACCACCAGGATAAACCTGTGCCCAGATGCTGTTTGGGGATCCATGGGACCAACAATGTCAATCCCTACCCTTTCAAAGGGAACCCCCACCACAGGTAGTGGTATCAGGGGGCCTTTGTAGTGCCACCTGCCTTGCCACTGGCCTGGCAGGTTACACAGGAGCGACAAAACTCCTTGGTGTCTTCAGACATGTGGGGCCAGTGAAAGTGAGGGACAATTCTGTCCCAAGTCTTGTTCTGGCCCAGGTGACCTGCCAAGGGAATATCATGGGCTAGGGTCAATAGGAAGCCCCTGAACTTCAAAGGTATAACCAACCTCCTGGTAGCACCAGGCTTGGGGTCTCTACACTCTGAGTACAAGAGTCCATCATCCCAATACACAGTATGGGGACCACTAGCTTTCCCAGCAGCCTCAGCAGCAGCTTGCTGTCTGAGGGGTTCAAGAGAGGGGCAGCTCTGCTGCTCCTGGCTCAGATCTGCCCTGGAAGGTCCCCCTGTCCCCAAGAACTCAACCTGGTCAGGTTCAAGCTCCTCTGGGACAGTTCCTTCCTCAGGACTGAATTCATCCCCTCAAGGGACTGATCTTCCTTCTGAGCCAAGGGGAAGGCACTGCCTTTACCCTACTACTCCTCTTCTTGGAGGGCACTTGGTCCATTATTCCAGAATCCAAGGCCTGTTCAGTGCTAGACATTTTGGCTTGTGACCTGGTCACAGCAAACACATCTGCATGGGTCCTGAGCTCCACTTCTGCCCAAGCTGAAGTTTCTAAGTCATTGCCAAGCAAGCATTCAACGGGTAGGTCTGCACTTACCACAACCTTCTTAAGGCCAGTTACCCCTCCCCAGGAGAAGTTAACAACTGCCAGAGTATGGTCTGTTCTGACGTTGCTAGCATTGGTCACTTGGTACATTTCACCAAGTATAATCTGCCCAGGATTCACAAGGTCTTGTGTCACCATGGTGACACTTGCCCCTGTGTCCCTAAATGCCAAAGCCTCTTTTCCATTGATTAAGGGCTGTTGCCTGTACTTGCCCAGATTACTGGGACTCACAGAGGAGGTCACATCCATGCCTCCATCACAGACTAGGACAGCCTGAGTGAGTTCTCTGACTAGGTCAGAGCTCATCTCCTTACCCAGGGTCAACCCTACTAAACCCTTGGCTTGTGTAGTCCCACCACCAATTGTAACTGCACTAGGGGAGCAGGTGCCTTAGGGGCATTGGTGGGGGCTGGAGTAGAGTCTTTGGACTTGGTGCAATCACTGGTCCAGTGGGTCTTTTGCTTACAGACCTTGCACCATGGTTTCTTTTGGCCTCTTCCCTTGTTAGACTGTGAATCCCCATCTGAATAAGATTTTTGGGGCCTTGTGAAGACTTTTGGTCTTTACCCTTCTCCCCACCCTTATCAGAGTTTTTCGAATCTTGCTTCTTAGGGTCACCACCTTGGTTCTGTACCTTCTGCCTCACCCTGGTTCTGACCCATTTGTCTGCCTTCTTTCCCAATTCTTGGGGAGAGGTCAGATCAGAGTCCACCAGGTGCTGATGCAACAGCTGATTTTGACAATTGTTAAGGATCTGCTCCTCATGATAAGATTGTACAATCCTGTGAAGTCACATACCTTACTGCCCAATAACCAACCTTCCAGAGCCTTGGCAGAACAATCAACAAAGTCCACCCAGTCTTGAGTCTGTGCCTTCTGGGTATCCCTGAACTTTAACCTGTATTGTTCAGTGGTTAGGCCAAACCCATCAATTAGAGCACTCTTCAAGACTTTGTAATTATCAGCATCCTCCTCTCTAACAGTGAGGAGCTTATCTCTACCTTTGTCTGCAAAGGAGAGCCACAAGATTGCTGCCCACTGCTCCTGAGGGACCCTCTGTACTTTACAGGCCCTCTCTAGAGCAGTTATCCATTTGTGGATGTCATCCCCACTCTGGTAGGGAGGGACAATCTTGCTCAGGTTTCTATGGTCATAAGACCTTTCCCTATCTTTGGGGAAACTGCTGCCACCATGGGACTTTAGTCCCAACTTTTGTCTCTCTCTATAGAGATCTAGGGACTCCCTGTCTATAGCCAATTGCTGTTTCCTGAGTTCAAGCTGAGTTTGCTCATATTGAATCAGTCTCTTTCTCCTCTCATGAGAGGATTCCCTCCTATGAGAGGAGACAGAGGTCCCTATTGAGGTGTCAGAGTGGTTAGACTCCTGAGAAGGAGACCTAGACCTTCTGGGCACACTCAGAACTCTTCCTGGGGGACAAAGGGGAGGTCATTCTGATCCTCTCCTCCTCCTCCTCCACAGGAGGAATTGGGTTTTCCAGGACAAGGTCATTTTCACCTTCCTGGCCAGTTTCAGAGGGGGCCTGGGTTTCTTCACCCCTGGCCCCTTCCTCATCTTCTGCCCCACCCTCCTTGCCTACCCCTTCAGACCCTAGGGGCCTGCTGAGATCATCAGCTAGTAACACCTCCCTGAGGTGTTGGGTGCTGGCACTTTTGCCTGCCTTCAACTTCCTAGTATTGCATAATGCTCTCAATTCCAAGAATGGGAGTTTATCATACTTGGAGGGAAGAAGCCCACTGGCTTCTGGCGAGGACTCACTGGGTCCTGGCTTTGAAGACATTACTAGTGAGGTGTGGTGTATGCACTACCTACTCTAGTGTGGCCTACTAAACTCTCTTGAGTTGTAGAAAGGGTGTGCTATCCCTTAACATACAACTCTAAGTTCAGTAGAACTTACTGTATTACTAAGCTTGATTTATATGTACCTTAGGTACCCTTAGTGGTTTTCAGTTGATCAATTCAATTGAGATTATCTGGTAAAACAATAGCAAGCTGGAATCCCACACGCTGCACACCAATGTGAGAAGTTGGCCTGGCATATGCTGTCCACTAATTATAGTGGGCACCTTGCACCAGTCCAAACAACCCCTTATTGGAGATAGGTTAAAGACAACCTTTATTGAAAGCTATCCTAGTGGTAGCTATGGAGAGCAGCCTTCAGGCTAAGTCTTGAAGGAATGTAAAGCAGCTTGTTTTACCAGTCTATAATCTCTTGAGTGACCAAATGAAAGAGGACCACACCAGGTATATATTCAAAATATATGTATTTATTACTAAACACACCCCTCTAGTCTCTTTATGAGGCTAGAGTTCGAAGTACATAAATTATAAGTTAGTTATCTACAGTAATAGCACAAATACACGTTTGAGCCCCAGGGGCGTACCAAACCATATACCAATAAAGTGGTATAACAACCACGACTGAGCTAGACACAAGGCCTAGAGCCTGTAGAAGTGCTTGGACCACAAGGAACCACCCAAGGCAGTGACACAGGGGACCCACGGGGGACGCGTGCAGTGTATGAACACAGCCGCGAACCACCGTTAACTTCTATGGGGAAAGTCGCGATTAGAATTTAAAAGAAAAGGGACACTTAGAGGAGGACTTGGAGCAAACCCTTTGAGAACTAGGCTGTTCTAGTGTCAATACCCAAGGGAGCACCGGAGTACTCGAGTTACCTCACCCAGGGGAGCCGGGTGCATAGGTGTCTTTCGGGGTCGGGATTCGTCGTCGCTTTCAATGGCGATCTGCTGCAAAGTGCTGCTGGCGGCCAAGTCGAAAGTGTTCGGGTGGATCCAAAGGTGGATCGAAGATCTGAAGAACCTGAAAGCAGAGGGGACAGAGTCTGGGTCACTAGCCAGTGACCAGGAAGGCGATGAGCAGATGCCCACCGATGTCGAGTGCTTCAGGTAGGTTGATGGTCATCTTGACTCTTCAGCCACGAGGGAAGAGGGGTGCAGAAAGAAGCAAGCGAGGTGCAGAAAGAAGCAACAGAGGTGCAGAAAGGGGGAACAGGGGTGGAGAAAGAGACAAGCGAAGTGCAGAAACAAGGAACAGAGATTCAGAAAGGGGTAAGAGGGGTAGAGAAAGAGTCAAGAGGGGTGCAGAAAGAAGCAAGAGAGGTGCAGAAATAAACAAAATAAGTGCAGAAAGAAGGAACAGAGGTGCAGAGAGAAGCAAGAAAGGTGCAGAAAGAGGGAAAAGAGGTGCAGAAAGAGGCACAAGGGGTGCAGAAAGAAGCAGGAGAAGTGCAGAAAGAAGCAACAGAGGTGCAGAAAGAGGGAAGAGGGGTGCAGAAAAGGGCAAGAGAAGTGCAGAGAGAAGTAACAGAGATGCAGCAAGAGGGAAGAGGGGTGCAGAAAGAAGCAAGAGAAGTGCAGAAAGAAGCAACAGAGGTGCAGGAAGAGGGAAGAGGGGTGCAGAAAGGGGCAAGAGAAGTGCAGAAAGAAGTAACAGAGTTGCGGGAAGAGGGGTGGAGACAGAGGCAATAGGGAAGCAGAGAGAAGCAAGAGATGTGCAGAAAGAAACAAAAGAAGTGCAGAGAGAAGGAACAGATGTGCAGAAAGAGGCAAGAGGAGTGCAGAAAGATAGAAGAGGGGTGCAGAAGGAGACACAAGGCATGCAGAAAGAGGCATGAGGGGTGCAGAAAGAAGTAAGGAAAGTGCAGAATTAAGCAACAGTGTTGCAGAACGAGGGAAGAGAGGTGGAGAAAGAGGCAACAAATGCAGAAAGAAGCAACAGAGATGCAGAAAGGGGGAAGAGTGGTGGAGAAAGAAGCATGAGGGGTACAGAAAGAAGCAAGAGAGGTGCAGAAAGAAACAAAAGAAGTGCAGAAACAAGGAACAGAGGTGCAGAAAGAGGCAGGAGGGGTGCAGAAAGAAACACAAGAAGTGCAGAAAGAAGCAACAGAGGTGCAGAAAGAGGCAAACGGACTGCAGAAAGAGGGATGAGGGGTGCAGAAAGAGGCACGAGGGGTACAGAAAGAAGCAAGAGAGATGCAGAAAGAAGCAAGAGAAATGCATAAAAAGCAACAGAGATGCAGAAAGGGGGAAGTGGGATGGAGAAAGAGGCAAGAGCGATACAGAAAGAGACAAGAGAGGTGGAGAACAAAACAAAAGAAGTGCAGAAAGAAGGAACAGAGGTGCAGAAAGAGGCAAGAGGGGTGCAGAAAGAGGCAAGAGGGGTGCGTAAAGAGGGAAGCAGGGTGCAGAAGCAGGCAAGGGGTGCAGAAAGAAGCAAGAGAAGTGCAGAAAGAAACAAAAGAAGTGCAGAAAGAAAGAACAGAGGTGCAGAAAGAGGCAAGATGGGTGCAGAAAGTGGGAATAGGGATGCAGAAAGAGGGAAGTGGGGTCACACCTCCCTGGGACAGGAAACCTATTGTCCAGGCCTCCCTGCCGGAGTTTTGGTCAGCAGCAGGAGGCCAGACTTGTGTCTGTGGCAGCGGCATCCATTTTGTGATGCCAGGGTATACCGGGTGTACATGTCTTTCCTCTAGAAGGGTGGAATGCTACTCCCCGCCGCCAGAACTGGCGGGGGGTAGTATTCCAAGATGTTTGACACCAAACACGACATGTTTCCGTGCAGCCATCCCAAAGTTAGCATTTAACGCGAGGTTATAATGCGCTTAAGAGTATATGGTCAGGCTGCACTACAAACAGCATCAGAGAAGGGTCTCCGAACACTGTAGAGGGGCCCAGCTCATGCAGGGGCACCCTCTCACATAGGAACCACACACTCTGCCTTCAGGGTTGATAAGGCCTGCCATAGGAGTGACTTATAGGTTTATATGTGTGTATGTATGTAGTGGTATAGGTAGCCTATATCACAGTAAGGGGTGCATGCACCACCTACCCAGGCTGCAGTAGCAGACCTGTGGTGTCAGTTTGGATGGCCTTCCAGGGGTGGCACAATACATGCTGCAGCCCCTGGTAGGCCTCTGAGGTACCTATGCCCTGGGTACATAGTATACCATATACTAGGGACTTATAAGGGCACTCCAGATTCCAATCAGAGATGTGCCTAAGGCACATGGAAACCATTTTAAAGAGGAAGCAGCTAGGCTGGGGTTCTGATTAGCAGGGCCCCAGCCAGACTAAGGTCGAAAAACAGTGAAGCATCAGCAAAAAGTGGGGGTACCCATGTGAAGCAGATCCTACTCTCCTACAAGAGGGAAGCAGAGAAAAGCAAGAGAGGTGCAGAAAGAAACAAAAGAAGTGCAGAGAGAAGGAACAGATGTGCAGAAAGAGGCAAGAGGAGTGCAGAAAGATAGAAGAGGGGTGCAGAAGGAGACACAAGGTGTGCAGAAAGAGGCACGAGGGGTGCAGAAAGAAGTAAGGAAAGTGCAGAATTAAGCAACAGAGTTGCAGAACGAGGGAAGAGGGGTGGAGAAAGAGGCAACAAATGCAGAAAGAAGCAACAGAGATGCAGAAAGGGGGAAGAGTGGTGGAGAAAGAGGCAAGAGGGGTGCAGAAAGAAGCAAGAGAGGTGCAGAAAGAAACAAAAGAAGTGCAGAAAGAAGGAACAGAGGTGCAGAAATAGGCAAGAGGGGTGTAGAAAGAAACAAAAGAAGTGCATAAAGAAGCAACAGAGGTGCAGAAAGAGGGAAGAGGACTACAGAAAGAGGGATGAGAGGTGCAGAAAGAGGGACAAGGGGTGCAGAAAGAAGCAAGCGAGGTGCAGAAAGGAACAAAAGATGTGCAGAAAGAAGGAACAGAGGTGCAGAAAGAGGCAAGAGGGGTGCAGAAAGAGGGAAGAGTGGTACAGAAAGAAACAAAGGAAGTGCAGAAAGAAGGAACAGAGGTGTAGAAAGAGGCAAGATGGGTGCAGAAAGTGGGAACAGGGGTGCAGAAAAAGCAAGAGAGGTGCAGAAAGAAGCAACAGAGGTGCAGAAAGGGGTAACACGGGTGGAGAAAGAGACAAGAGAAGTGTAGAAACAAGGAACAGAGATGCAGAAAGGGGTAAGAGGGGTGGAGAAAGCGGCAAGAGGGGTGCAGAAAGAAGCAAGAGAGGTGCGGAAATAAACGAAATAAGTGCAGATAGAAGGAACAGAGGTGCAGAGAGAGGCAAGAAAGATGCAGAAAGAGGAAAAGGGGTGCAGAAAGAGGCACGAGGGGTGCAGAAAGAAGCAGGAGAAGTGCAGAAAGAAGCAACAGAGGTGCAGAAAGAGGGAAGAGAGGTGCAGAAAAGGGCAAGAGAAGTGCAGAAAGAAGTAACGGAGATGCAGAAAGAGGGAAAAGGGGTGCAGAAAGAAGCAAGAGAAGTGCAGAAAGAAGTAACAGAGATACAGAAACAGGGAAGAGGGTGGAGAAAGAGGCATGAGGGAAGCAGAGAGAAGTAAGAGAGGTGCAGAAAGAAACAAAAGAAGTGCAGAAAGAAGGAACAGATGTGCAAAAGAAGGAACAGATGTGCAGAAAGAGGCAAGAGGAGTGCAGAAAGATAGAAGAGGGGTGCAGAAGGCGGCACAAGGGGTGCAGAAAGAAGCAAGAGAGGTGCAGAAAGAAGCCAGAGGACTGTAGAAAGAAGCAACAGAGTTGCAGAACGAGGGACGAGGGGTGCAGAAATAGGCAAAAGGGGTGCAGAAAGAAGCGAGAGGTGCAGAAAGAAACAAAAGAAGAGCAGAAAGAAGGAACAGAGGTGCAGAAAGAGGCAAGAGGGGTGCAGAAAGAAACAAAACAAAAGAAGTGCAGAAAGAAGCAACAGAGGTGCAGAAAGAGGCAAGAGTACTGCAGAAAGAGGGATGAGGGTGCAGAAAGACACGAGTGGTGCAGAAAGAAGCAAGAGAGATGCAGAAAGAAGCAAGAGAAATGCATAAAAAGCAACAGAGATGCAGAAAGGGGGAAGTGGGGTGAGAAAGAGGCAAGAGGGCTACAGAAAGAAACAAGAGAGGTGCAGAAAGAAACAAAAGAAGTGCAGAAAGAAGGAACAGAGGTGCACAAAGAGGCAAGAGGTGTTCAGAAAGATAGATAGAAGAGGGTGTGAAAGAGGCACAAGGGGTACAAAAAGAAGCAAGAGGAGTGCGGAAAGAAGCAGGAGAGTTGCAGAAAGAAACAAAAGAAGTGCAGAAAGAGGCAAGAGGGGTGCAGAAAGAGGGAAGAGGGGTGCAGAAAGAGGCACAAGGGTTTCAGAAAGAAGGGACAGAGGTTCAGAAAGAAGCAAGAGAGGTGCAGAAAGAAGCAACAGAGGTGCAGAAAGAGGGATGAGGGATGGAGACACAGGCAAGAGAAGTGCAGAAAGAAGCAGCAGAGATGCAAAAGGGGGAACAGGGTGGAGAAAGTGGGAAGAGGGGTGAAGAAAGAAGCAAGAGAGGTGCAGAAAGAAACAAAAGAAATGTAGAACGAAGCAACTGAGGTGCAGAAAGGGGCAAGAGGACTGCAGAAAAAGGGATGAGGGGTGCAGAAAGAGGCACAAGGGGTGCAGAAGGAAGTAAGAGAGGTGCAGAAAGGAACAAAAGAAGTGCAGAAACAAGGAACGTAGGTGCAGAAAGAGACAAGAGGGATGCAGAAAGAAACAAAAGAAATGTAGAACGAAGCAACTGAGGTGCAGAAAGAGGCAAGAGGACTGCAGAAAAAGGGATGAGGGGTGCAGAAAGAGGCACAAGGGGTGCAGAAAGAAGTAAGAGAGGTGCAGAAAGGAACAAAAGAAGTGCAGAAAGAAGGAACAGAGGTGCAAACAGATGCAAGAGGGGTGCAGAAAGAGGGAAGAGTGGTGCAGAAAGAGGGAAGAGGGGTGCAGAAAGAAGCAAGAGAAGTGCAGAAAGAAACAAAAGAAGTGCAGAAAGAAGGAACAGAGGTGTAGAAAGAGGCAAGAGGGGTGCAGAAAGAAGGAAGAGGGGTGCAGAAAGAAGCAAGCGAGGTGCAGAAAGAAGCAACAGAGGTGCAGAAAGGGGGAACAGGTGTGGAGAAAGAGACAAGAGAAGTGCAGAAACAAGGAACAGAGATTCAGATAGGGGTAAGAGGGGTAGAGAAAGAGTCAAGAGGGGTGCAGAAAGAAGCAAGAGAGGTGCAGAAATAAACAAAATAAGTGCAGAAAGAAGGAACAGAGGTGCAGAGAGAAGCAAGAAAGGTGCAGAAAGAGGGAAAAGAGGTGCAGAAAGAGGCACAAGGGTGCAGAAAGAAGCAGGAGAAGTGCAGAAAGAAGCAACAGAGGTGCAGAAAGAGGGAAGAGGGGTGCAGAAAAGGGCAAGAGAAGTGCAGAGAGAAGTAACAGAGAAGCAGCAAGAGGGAAGAGGGGTGCAGAAAGAAGCAAGAGAAGTGCAGAAAGAAGCAACAGAGGTGCAGGAAGAGGGAAGAGGGGTGCAGAAAGGGGCAAGAGAAGTGCAGAAAGAAGTAACAGAGATGCGGGAAGAGGGGTGGAGACAGAGGCAATAGGGAAGCAGAGAGAAGCAAGAGATGTGCAGAAAGAAACAAAAGAAGTGCAGAGAGAAGGAACAGATGTGCAGAAAGAGGCAAGAGGAGTGCAGAAAGATAGAAGAGGGGTGCAGAAGGAGACACAAGGCGTGCAGAAAGAGGCATGAGGGGTGCAGAAAGAAGTAAGGAAAGTGCAGAATTAAGCAACAGTGTTGCAGAACGAGGGAAGAGAGGTGGAGAAAGAGGCAACAAATGCAGAAAGAAGCAACAGAGATGCAGAAAGGGGGAAGAGTGGTGGAGAAAGAAGCATGCGGTGCAGAAAGAAGCAAGAGAGGTGCAGAAAGAAACAAAAGAAGTGCTGAAACAAGGAACAGAGGTGCAGAAAGAGGCAGGAGGGGTGCAGAAAGAAACACAAGAAGTGCAGAAAGAAGCAACAGAGGTGCAGAAAGAGGCAAGCGGACTGCAGAAAGAGGGATGAGGGGTGCAAAAAGAGGCACGAGGGGTACAGAAAGAAGCAAGAGAGATGCAGAAAGAAGCAAGAGAAATGCATAAAAAAGCAACAGAGATGCAGAAAGGGGGAAGTGGGATGGAGAAAGAGGCAAGAGCGATACAGAAAGAGACAAGAGAGGTGGAGAACAAAAACAAAAGAAGTGCAGAAAGAAGGAACAGAGGTGCAGAAAGAGGCAAGAGGGGTGCAGAAAGAGGCAAGAGGGTGCATAAAGAGGGAAGCGGGGTGCAGAAGCAGGCAAGGGGGTGCAGAAAGAAGCAAGAGAAGTGCAGAAAGAAACAAAAGAAGTGCAGAAAGAAAGAACAGAGGTGCAGAAAGAGGCAAGATGGGTGCAGAAAGTGGGAATAGGGATGCAGAAAGAGGGAAGTGGGGTGCAGAAAGAAGCAAGTGAGGTGCAGAAAGAAACAAAAGAAGTACAGAAAGAAGGAACAGAGGTGCAGAAAGAGGCAAGAGGGGTGCAGAAAGAAACAAAACAAAAGAAGTGCAGAAAGAAGCAACAGAGGTGCAGAAAGAGGCAAGAGTACTGCAGAAAGAGGGATGAGGGGTGCAGAAAGACACGAGTGGTGCAGAAAGAAGCAAGAGAGATGCAGAAAGAAGCAAGAGAAATGCATAAAAAGCAACAGAGATGCAGAAAGGGGGAAGGGGGTGGAGAAAGAGGAAAGAGGGCTACAGAAAGAAACAAGAGAGGTGCAGAAAGAAACAAAAGAAGTGCAGAAAGAAGGAACAGAGGTGCACAAAGAGGCAAGAGGTGTTCAGAAAGATAGATAGAAGAGGGGTGTGAAAGAGGCACAAGGGGTACAAAAAGAAGCAAGAGGAGTGCGGAAAGAAGCAAGAGAGTTGCAGAAAGAAACAAAGAAGTGCAGAAAGAGGCAAGAGGGGTGCAGAAAGAGGGAAGAGGGTGCAGAAAGAGGCACAAGGGTTTCAGAAAGAAGGGACAGAGGTTCAGAAAGAAGCAAGAGAGGTGCAGAAAGAAGCAACAGAGGTGCAGAAAGAGGGATGAGGGATGGAGACACAGGCAAGAGAAGTGCAGAAAGAAGCAGCAGAGATGCAAAAAGGGGGAACAGGGGTGGAGAAAGTGGCAAGAGGGGTGAAGAAAGAAGCAAGAGAGGTGCAGAAAGAAACAAAAGAAATGTAGAACGAAGCAACTGAGGTGCAGAAAGGGGCAAGAGGACTGCAGAAAAAGGGATGAGGGGTGCAGAAAGAGGCACAAGGGGTGCAGAAGGAAGTAAGAGAGGTGCAGAAAGGAACAAAAGAAGTGCAGAAACAAGGAACGTAGGTGCAGAAAGAGACAAGAGGGATGCAGAAAGAAACAAAAGAAATGTAGAACGAAGCAACTGAGGTGCAGAAAGAGGCAAGAGGACTGCAGAAAAAGGGATGAGGGGTGCAGAAAGAGGCACAAGGGGTGCAGAAAGGAGTAAGAGAGGTGCAGAAAGGAACAAAAGAAGTGCAGAAAGAAGGAACAGAGGTGCAAACAGATGCAAGAGGGGTGCAGAAAGAGGGAAGAGTGGTGCAGAAAGAGGGAAGAGGGGTGCAGAAAGAAGCAAGAGAGGTGCAGAAAGAAACAAAAGAAGTGCAGAAAGAAGGAACAGAGGTGTAGAAAGAGGCAAGAGGGGTGCAGAAAGAAGGAAGAGGGGTGCAGAAAGAAGCAAGCGAGGTGCAGAAAGAAGCAACAGAGGTGCAGAAAGGGGAACAGGTGTGGAGAAAGAGACAAGAGAAGTGCAGAAACAAGGAACAGAGATTCAGAAAGGGGTAAGAGGGGTAGAGAAAGAGTCAAGAGGGGTGCAGAAAGAAGCAAGAGAGGTGCAGAAATAAACAAAATAAGTGCAGAAAGAAGGAACAGAGGTGCAGAGAGAAGCATGAAAGGTGCAGAAAGAGGGAAAAGAGGTGCAGAAAGAGGCACAAGGGGTGCAGAAAGAAGCAGGAGAAGTGCAGAAAGAAGTAACAGAGGTGCAGAAAGAGGGAAGAGGGGTGCAGAAAAGGGCAAGAGAAGTGCAGAGAGAAGTAACAGAGAAGCAGCAAGAGGGAAGAGGGTGCAGAAAGAAGCAAGAGAAGTGCAGAAAGAAGCAACAGAGGTGCAGGAAGAGGGAAGAGGGTGCAGAAAGGGGCAAGAGAAGTGCAGAAAGAAGTAACAGAGATGCGGGAAGAGGGGTGGAGACAGAGGCAATAGGGAAGCAGAGAGAAGCAAGAGATGTGCAGAAAGAAACAAAAGAAGTGCACAGAGAAGGAACAGATGTGCAGAAAGAGGCAAGAGGAGTGCAGAAAGATAGAAGAGGGTGCAGAAGGAGACACAAGGCGTGCAGAAAGAGGCATGAGGGGTGCAGAAAGAAGTAAGGAAAGTGCAGAATTAAGCAACAGTGTTGCAGAACGAGGGAAGAGAGGTGGAGAAAGAGGCAACAAATGCAGAAAGAAGCAACAGAGATGCAGAAAGGGGGAAGAGTGGTGGAGAAAGAAGCATGCGGGGTGCAGAAAGAAGCAAGAGAGGTGCAGAAAGAAACAAAAGAAGTGCAGAAACAAGGAACAGAGGTGCAGAAAGAGGCAGGAAGGGTGCAGAAAGAAACACAAGAAGTGCAGAAAGAAGCAACAGAGGTGCAGAAAGAGGCAAGCGGACTGCAGAAAGAGGGATGAGGGTTGCAAAAAGAGGCACGAGGGGTACAGAAAGAAGCAATAGAGATGCAGAAAGAAGCAAGAGAAATGCATAAAAAGCAACAGAGATGCAGAAAGGGGGAAGTGGGATGGAGAAAGAGGCAAGAGCGATACAGAAAGAGACAAGAGAGGTGGAGAACAAAAACAAAAGAAGTGCAGAAAGAAGGAACAGAGGTGCAGAAAGAGGCAAGAGGGGTGCAGAAAGAGGCAAGAGGGGTGCATAAAGAGGGAAGCGGGGTGCAGAAGCAGGCAAGGGGTGCAGAAAGAAGCAAGAGAAGTGCAGAAAGAAACAAAAGAAGTGCAGAAAGAAAGAACAGAGGTGCAGAAAGAGGCAAGATGGGTGCAGAAAGTGGGAATAGGGATGCAGAAAGAGGGAAGTGGGGTGCAGAAAGAAGCAAGTGAGGTGCAGAAAGAAACAAAAGAAGTACAGAAAGAAGGAACAGAGGTGCAGAAAGAGGCAAGAGGGGTGCAGAAAGAAACAAAACAAAAGAAGTGCAGAAAGAAGCAACAGAGGTGCAGAAAGAGGCAAGAGTACTGCAGAAAGAGGGATGAGGGGTGCAGAAAGACACGAGTGGTGCAGAAAGAAGCAAGAGAGATGCAGAAAGAAGCAAGAGAAATGCATAAAAAAGCAACAGAGATGCAGAAAGGGGGAAGGGGGGTGGAGAAAGAGGCAAGAGGGCTACAGAAAGAAACAAGAGAGGTGCAGAAAGAAACAAAAGAAGTGCAGAAAGAAGGAACAGAGGTGCACAAAGAGGCAAGAGGTGTTCAGAAAGATAGATAGAAGAGGGGTGTGAAAGAGGCACAAGGGGTACAAAAAGAAGCAAGAGGAGTGCGGAAAGAAGCAAGAGAGTTGCAGAAAGAAACAAAAGAAGTGCAGAAAGAGGCAAGAGGGGTGCAGAAAGAGGGAAGAGGGTGCAGAAAGAGGCACAAGGGTTTCAGAAAGAAGGGACAGAGGTTCAGAAAGAAGCAAGAGAGGTGCAGAAAGAAGCAACAGAGGTGCAGAAAGAGGGATGAGGGATGGAGACACAGGCAAGAGAAGTGCAGAAAGAAGCAGCAGAGATGCAAAAAGGGGGAACAGGGGTGGAGAAAGTGGTAAGAGGGGTGAAGAAAGAAGCAAGAGAGGTGCAGAAAGAAACAAAAGAAATGTAGAACGAAGCAACTGAGGTGCAGAAAGGGGCAAGAGGACTGCAGAAAAAGGGATGAGGGGTGCAGAAAGAGGCACAAGGGGTGCAGAAGGAAGTAAGAGAGGTGCAGAAAGGAACACAAGAAGTGCAGAAACAAGGAACGTAGGTGCAGAAAGAGACAAGAGGGATGCAGAAAGAAACAAAAGAAATGTAGAACAAAGCAACTGAGGTGCAGAAAGAGGCAAGAGGACTGCAGAAAAAGGGATGAGGGGTGCAGAAAAAGGCACAAGGAGTGCAGAAAGAAGTAAGAGAGGTGCAGAAAGGAACAAAAGAAGTGCAGAAAGAAGGAACAGAGGTGCAAAAAGATGCAAGAGGGGTGCAGAAAGAGGGAAGAGTGGAACAGAAAGAGGGAAGAGGGTGCAGAAAGAAGCAAGAGAGGTGCAGAAAGAAACAAAAGAAGTGCAGAAAGAAGGAACAGAGGTGTAGAAAGAGGCAAGAGGGGTGCAGAAAGAGGGAAGAGGGGTGCAGAAAGAAGCAAGCGAGGTGCAGAAAGAAGCAACAGAGGTGCAGAAAGGGGGAACAGGGGTGGAGAAAGAGACAAGCGAAGTGCAGAAACAAGGAACAGAGATTCAGAAAGGGGTAAGAGGGGTAGAGAAAGAGTCAAGAGGGGTGCAGAAAGAAGCAAGAGAGGTGCAGAAATAAACAAAATAAGTGCAGAAAGAAGGAACAGAGGTGCAGAGAGAAGCAAGAAAGGTGCAGAAAGAGGGAAAAGAGGTGCAGAAAGAGGCACAAGGGGTGCAGAAAGAAGCAGGAGAAGTGCAGAAAGAAGCAACAGAGGTGCAGAAAGAGGGAAGAGGGGTGCAGAAAAGGGCAAGAGAAGTGCAGAGAGAAGTAACAGAGATGCAGCAAGAGGGAAGAGGGTGCAGAAAGAAGCAAGAGAAGTGCAGAAAGAAGCAACAGAGGTGCAGGAAGAGGGAAGAGGGGTGCAGAAAGGGCAAGAGAAGTGCAGAAAGAAGTAACAGAGATGCGGGAAGAGGGGTGGAGACAGAGGCAATAGCGAAGCAGAGAGAAGCAAGAGTTGTGCAGAAAGAAACAAAAGAAGTGCAGAGAGAAGGTACAGATGTGCAGAAAGAGGCAAGAGGAGTGCAGAAAGATAGAAGAGGGGTGCAGAAGGAGATACAAGGCGTGCAGAAAGAGGCATGAGGGGTGCAGAAAGAAGTAAGGAAAGTGCAGAATTAAGCAACAGTGTTGCAGCACGAGGGAAGAGAGGTGGAGAAAGAGGCAACAAATGCAGAAAGAAGCAACAGAGATGCAGAAAGGGGAGAGTGGTGGAGAAAGAAGCATGAGGGGTGCAGAAAGAAGCAAGAGAGGTGCAGAAAGAAACAAAAGAAGTGCAGAAACAAGGAACAGAGGTGCAGAAAGAGGCAGGAGGGGTGCAGAAAGAAACACAAGAAGTGCAGAAAGAAGCAACAGAGGTGCAGAAAGAGGCAAGCGGACTGCAGAAAGAGGGATGAGGGGTGCAGAAAGAGGCACGAGGGGTACAGAAAGAAGCAAGAGAGATGCAGAAAGAAGCAAGAGAAATGCTTAAAAAAGCAACAGAGATGCAGAAAGGGGGAAGTCGGGTGGAGAAAGAGGCAAGAGCGATACAGAAAGAGACAAGAGAGGTGGAGAACAAAAACAAAAGAAGTGCAGAAAGAAGGAACAGAGGTGCAGAAAGAGGCAAGAGGGGTGCAGAAAGAGGCAAGAGGGGTGCAGAAGCTGGCAAGGGGGTGCAGTAAGAAGCAAGAGAAGTGCAGAAAGAAACAAAAGAAGTGCAGAAAGAAGGAACAGAGGTGCAGAAATAGGCAAGAGGGGTGCAGAAAGAAGGAATATGGGTGCAGAAAGAGGGAAGAGGGGTGTCAAAGAGGCATGAGGGGTGCAGAAAGAAGCACCAGAGGTGCAGAAAGAGGGAACAGGGGTGGAGAAAGAGACAAGAGAAGTGCAGAAACAAGCAACAGAGATGCAGAAAGGGGTGAGAAGGGTGGAGAATGAGGCAAGAGGGGTGCAGAAAGAAGCAAGAGAGGTGCAGAAAGAAACAAAAGAAGTTCAGAAAGAAGGAAAAGAGGTGCAGAGAGAGGCAAGAAAGGTGCAGAAAGAGGGAAAAGGGGTGCAGAAAGAGAGAAGAGGGGTCCAGAAAGGGGCAAGAGAAGTACAGAAAGAAGTAACAGAGATGAAGAAAGAGGGAAGAGGGGTGGAGAAAGAGGCAAGAGGGAAGCAGAGAGAAGCAAGAGAGGGTCAGAAAGAAACAAAAGAAGTGCAGAAAGAAGGAACAGATGTACAGAGAGAGGCAAGAAAGGTGCAGAAAGAGGGAAAGGGGTGCAGAAAGAAGCAAGAAAAGTGCAGAAAGAAGCAACAGAGGTGCAGAACAAGGGAAGAGCGGTGAAGAAAGAGGCAACAGAAGTGCAGAAAGAAGCAACAGAGATGCAGAAAGGGGGAAGAGAGGTGGAGAAAGAGGCAAGAGGGGTGCAGAAAGAAGCAAGAGAGGTGCAGAAAGAAACAAAAGAAGTACAGTAACAAGGAACAGAGGTGCAGAAAGAAGCAGGAGGGGTCCAGAAAGAGTGAAGAGGGGTGCAGAAAGATGCAAGAGAAGTGCAGAAAGAGACAAGAGGGGTGCACAAAGAAGCAAGTGAGGTGCAGAAAAAGGCAAAAGAGGTGCAGAAAGTAGAAGAGATTTGCAGAAAGAGGCAAGAGAAGTGCAGAAAAAGAAAGAAAGGTGCAGAAAGATGCAACAGAAATGCAGAAAGAGGCAAGAGAGGCACAGAAAGAAGAAAGAGTGGCTAGCACACCATTAGTACTAATTCAACACCCACATTTAGCAATAAGTAACAGATGACCATTCTAGGTTTGCAAAGGACCTTCCACCACGCTGTAACACTTGCCGCTGCATTTTTGGTAACGTTTGAGCCGTTTGAGCTAGAAACAAGGCTTTTTAGTTCAAATCTGCAAATTTGGCAGCAGATGATGGATTATGTGGCTAATGTGGACAATGTATAATTGTACGAAAGTCGTTGCAGCCAAACAGTCGCATAATTCCAGTGGCCCTGCTCATACCTCTGACTAGGTCCAGAGGTGCTCCTCAGTGATTGCTTCTTTTTTGTCTCATTGAGTTCATAGTTTAGCTTCTATGGAAACGAGGAAGACTAAACCTGAGGTTACCACTCCACAACACAGACTACCATACCACATATTTACTCTCCATAACACATAATCCCACTCCACATAACTCCTATACACTAAATACCACATACTTCCTATCCACATAATTTCACTGCACAACATACCACATAATTCCACTACACACAACGTACATCCACTCCACTCCAAAAACATTAGTAAAAAACTTTTACATTTACAACGCCAATAGCTCTAACTCTTGCAAATGCAAGACCTATTACATTACTAATGCTTCTTTAACCGGTAGTCGCATTTGCAGAGTGGTGGAGAAAGGTGGCTGGGCCTCCAACCAGCGTTCAGGAATTCCGCTGCGTAGGACTTACAGGAGGTACCAGGAGGGCTTCTTGGTCCCCAAAGTGCCTCAGGAGTAAAGCGGACTTCATCCCCCAACCCGTAGTGTGCCAGGAGGAGCGCTTGCAGAGTGGTGGAGAAAGGGTGCGTGGCCTCCGAAGACCTCTTAGCAATACCACTGTGTGGGACATACTGGAGGTAACAGGAGGGGTAGCTGGCCCCCAAGGACGTCCTTGGGGCCAACTACCCCTCCTATTACCTCCAGTAAGTCCCACACAGCAGCATTGGTAAGTACTCATAGCAGGCCATGCCCCTTTGCCCACCATTCTGCAAACACGCTCCCTGGCGCGCTCTGGGAAGGGGATTAAAGTCTCCTTCACTGCTGGGGGTCCTTAGGGGCCAACTAGCCTATCTGATGCCTCCAGTAAGCCCCAGATAGTGGGATTGCTGAGAGGTGGACACAGGCCGCGCCCCTTTCTCCACCACTCTGCAAACGCGCCTCCTGGTGCACTCTTGGTTGGGGGATGAAGTCCCCTTGCCTCCTGAGGGTCCCTGGGGGCCAACTAGCCCTCCTGTTATCTCTAGTAAGCCCTACACAGCTGGATTGCTGAGAGTGGTCTGAGGCCACGCCCCTTTTACACCACTCTGCAAACACGCCTCCTGGTGCACTACTGCTTGGGGGATGAAGTCCACTGCAGGCCTGAGGTCCTCCGGACACAAGAGGACCTCACCGCCCCACCAGCAGTGCGCCGAGAGGTGCGTTTGCAGAGTGGTGTAAAGGGGCGTGGCTCGGACCACTTCTCAGCAATCCCACTGTGTGGGGCTTACTGGAGGTACCAGGGACCCTCAAGATTCAAGGGGCCTTAATCCCCCAACCCAGAACGCACCAGGAGGCATGTTTGGATAGGTGTGCAGCGAGGGGGCGGGGCCTCCGGCTAGTTACCGGGTTTCTTTTGTTTTATTTTAGGAAGGGGGCTGTGTGGCCCCCTTCCATTAACCCTTTTGGGCCCCGGGGACCCCATCCCCAGGGCTGGGCCTTGTTTTTGTTTTGGATTTATACAGGAGGGGGCCGTGCGGACCCCCTCCTCAGGCCAGTTTTGGCCCCGGGGACCCCATCCCCCAGGGCCCGGCAAAACCTTTTTAAAGAAGGGGGCCGTGTGGCCCCCTTCCCTGGGCCACTTTTAGCCCCGGGGACCCCATCCCCCGGGCCTGTCCAGCCTTTATTATTATGATTTTGGAGGGGGGGCATGTGGCCCCCTCCTGAGGCCAATTTGGGCCCCAGGGATCCCATCCCCGGGGCCCGGCCTTATCTGTTTTTTTAAAAATCAAAACAGAAGGGGGCCGCATGGCCCCCTTCCTGGGCAACTATTGGCCCCGGGGACCCCGGGCTGGCCCTCACGTTGGGGACCGTGGGGGAGCCCCAATGACCCTGCGGTCCCAGCCGGCTCCCCACCTCCTGCGGGAGCCGGCATTGCTTTTGGGCAAGGGAGCTGCTGACATGCAGCTCCCTTTGCCCAAAAGCAATTCTGTTTTGCTTCTTGGAAGCGAGAGCAGGTTTTCTGCTCTCGCTTCCAAGAAGCAAAGCAGTGTTAGCTATGGCAGGGCGGGAGCCGTGCTCCCGCCGTGCCATAGCAAACGGCAATGTCCCAGGGGTGGGCACCCCGGGACATTGCAGGAGCCAGCCATGGGGGTGGCAGTCCCCAGGGCCATCTAGAGCTCCAGGAGGGGGCCGCACGGCCCCCAACTGATTAAAGCCCCAGGGAGGTGGTGGTCTCAGGGCCAGGGGTCCGCAACGGACCCCTGCATTTTAATCAACAGTGCCCTGGGGAGGTGGTGGTCCCCGGGCAGTGTGGGGGCTCCACCTCCCACACTTTGTTTTTGAATGTAGTCCCGGGAGGTGGCGGTCCCCGGGCTGTGGGGGCCATGTGGCCCCCGGCATTTAAATCATGTAGCCCCCAGGAAGTGGTGGTCCCCGGGGCTTGGGGGCCCACGAGGCCCCCCACCCTAAAATAATTAAAAGCCCTGGGGAGGTGGCGGTCCCTGGGTCTGCGGGGGGCCACGTGGCCCCCACTTATGATAGTCTAAGCCCCGGGAGGTGGCGATCCCTGGCTGCAGTGGGCCCCGCGGGCCCCCGCATATAATTACCTCATTGCCCCTGGGACCTGGCCCACCCAGGGGCTCAAAGAAATGAAGCATGGGAGGAATGCTTTTCTTGGCTCCTGGGGTCCCTGTGGGACCCCCTGAGCAGGCCTAGGGGTCAGGGTGTTTCTTCCCTGCCCCCTTTCTTGTTTTTTATCCTTTTACTGTTTTCCTGTGACTCCGCTACCGAGTCACAAAATGGCTGCCAACACATTCTGGCTTGGAGTGTTGGCAGCCAATCAGAATGAAGCTCGTGCTCGGGAGGGTGCGTAAATCCCCTCGGCCCTCAGATATATACATTTTTATTTTTAAAATTTCTCAAGAACTACTGAACGGATTTACACCATTTAAAAAAAGGTCGCTTTCTGAACCAAGAGCTACCTTTTTGCGAGATTTAGTGTAATTCTGTTCAGCAGTTCGGGCAGTAGCTGTGTCTAAAGTTCCTATGGAAATGAACATGGGGAAAACGCGTTTTGGGACCCCCCTTTATTCTCAGCCCCCACTTGATGAATCACCTCGAAACTTTCAAGAAAGGAGCTGACCTGAGTGAACCATTAGTGTGGAAAATTTCACGAACATTCGTCAAATGGCGCCAAAGATATTGGCAAAAGAAAAACGCTTTTGAATAGAAACAAGGTACTAACTATAACTACCTACTGGCGACCGCCAGTAGGTTATATTTATACAAATACATATATATATATATTACCTACTGGCAGTTGCCAGTAGGTAGTTATAGTTAGGACCTAGTTTCCATAGGAAGAGAGTTTTTTCATTTGCCAATAACTTTGGTGCTGTTTGACAAACCTTCGCAAAATTTCTAAACTAATACACCACCCACTTCAGCTGCTGTGTTGAAAGTTTCGGGGTGATCCATCAAGCGGGGCCGAGAAAAGGGAGGGTCCCAAAACGCTTTTTCTCCATGTTAATTTCCATAGGAAACTTTAGACACGGCTACAACCTGAACTGCTGAACAGAATTACACCAAATTTGGTAAAGGTAGTTCTTGGTCCAGAAAGCACTCTTTTGTTAAACGATGTAAATCTGTTCAGTAGATGCTGGGAAATTTAAAGATTTCTCAGAACTACAACTGTGACCACGGTGGATCCGTCGAACCCTCCCGATCTCGTGCCTGAGATCTGATTAGCTGCCAACACTTCAAACCAGGAAGTGTTGGCAGCCATCTTTAACTCGGATGAACCGAGTCACAAAAAAAATTTAAAAAGAAAAGGGGGCAGGGTAGAAACATGCTGACCACCCAGCCTTTTTATTTTTGGCGGGATTCGTGGTGGATCCATGAGTGTGTAGATGAATGAATCAGTGAATGGGTGTGTAAGTACTTGTATGGCACTGTGAATGGGTTTGTGAATGGTTGTGTGGGAGTGGCAGTGGGTGTATAAAAGATTCTATGGGGTGTGAGTGGGTTCATCAGCGATGCTGTGGATGATGTCATCAGTGATGTCATTGGAGAAGTCATCAGTGATGTCACTGACCATGTCATGAGTGATGTAATATGTGAGGTCATAAGCAGTGCATTGTGGGGCGCAAGTTATAGTTAACTCAGGTAACTATAACAGCTGAATTTCTCTGGTTTTGTATGAGTAAAATTTGACCCTAACTATAACGTCCCTGTAACCTTTGTTTTTTTAGTGAATTTCTAAGGTTTTTTAAAATTCTATTTGCTAACTATAATGTCCTTGTAACCTTTGGTTAAAGGGGTGTTATAGTTAGGAAAAATGTCAGTTAAAACATACTGTTTTATGTTTAGATTTCTTTTATTGGTTTCAATGAAACAATAGACATATATCACGATTATGTTGTACATTCGAGGGATAGTCCGTCCACGGGACTGCTTTCCATATAGAGGAGCAATGAACAAACAAAAACCCCTCCCCCACCCTCCCTTCCTCCTCCCCCACCCTCCCCTCCCCTCCCTTTCTCATGAAGCCAGTGTCCGAGATAAAGTCCTGCAGGGCACCACCCGGAGCTAGCCCTTTGAACGGGTTGGATTTACTGTTGTGCATGCTCCTCAGACTCGGTCTTTAGAGGCGGGTCAGCTAAGCGCAGCGTTCTCAAATATTTGGGACATGTGAGTTCCGTAAACTCCGAGGTCAGCAGTGTTAAGAAAGGCTCCCACAGGTCGTGGAATGATGCAGATGGATTTGTGAGGGATAAGGACATCTTCTCCATCCCAAGTATGCTCCACAAGCTATGGAGCCAACCCAGTGGGGACCGTTGTGGAGCCCCAATGGGACAGGATGTTCTGGAGGGCCGCCCCCAGAGCTAAGGCGATCTGTTTGCCTCTCCGTGCCCTGAGCAGGAAAGTGATTGGGTTCGGGAGGCCTAAAAGAGTGTAAGCTGGGAAGCGGGGATTTGGGTGTCAAAATGGGGAGTCAATTTTGTCTAGCTTCTGTTTCCAGTAGTTTTCTAAGTAGGGACATTCCCATAGCACGTGCGTCAGAGTGCCCAATGAACCACAGCCTCTCCAGCACTGGGGGCTCCACGTTGGGTTGCCTCAGTGGAGCCGGGGAGGGGTGAGGTACCAATAAGTGACAATTTTCATAGCTGTTTCGATACCTGCTGTGTTTCGCGCCATGTGTCGGGCTCTATAGTAGATGTCAGTCCACTCTTTCTGTGACAGTGATCTACCCAGTTCAGCCTCCCACCTCAGTTGACCAGGAGACTTCCCGCCAACCAAGTTACGATTGATGAATTTGTATAAGTCGATGTCAGGTGAGTGTCTGAGTGCCTCGTCAGCAGCCATTTCTCAAAAGATGTAAGGTGTCTCTCGGCCCCTCCCACACCCCAGAGTGCATTACCCAGTGTTGGATCTGTGTGTATCGGTAGCGTTCCGTCTCCGGGAGATCATGTTCGCTGCGCAAGTCAGAGAAGGCTATAGGGCCCATAACATCGAAGAGGTGCCAATGGAACGCTGGCCTTCCTTGGTCCATTGCGTGAACTCCATTGCATCTAAGCCTGGTGCAAAATCTGGGTTGTTCACTATGGGTGTGATGGGGACGGGGAAGTAGAGAGACCCCTGGTATCAGCAACCCTGTCCCATGCTAAGAGGGTGGGATGGGTCACTTTAGAAAGATATAGGTTCCGCGGCCTTGCAGTTTTGGTAAGGAAAGGGACCGCCCATAGGGGCTATCTGGCAAGAGATCTGTCCATAAACTGCTTTTCAGACTCTGAACGAGACCATTCAACCAGCGGTGTCATCTGTACAGCCCACCAGTAGTGTTGCAGGTTGGGGACACCCAGACCTCCCTCCATAGGGTCCCTGTAGATTAGCTCCCTTCGTAGCCGCGGTCTCTGGTCTCGCCATATAAAGCGATCTAGGTCCCTTTGTAGTGTGCGTATAGTGCCCGGGGAGGAACGAGTGGGAGCGTCTGGAACAAGTATATAATCTTGGGGAGTATGGTCATTTTTATGGCCGCTATCGTACCTAACCACGACAGCGAATGCGGCCTCCACCTACGCAGGCATTCCCTAACATGTTGAGTCAAGGTCGTGTAATTCAGCGAGGAGATATCCTGAATGTTGGCCTGGAGCCGGAGGCCCAGGTACGGGACTGCATCCGTGGCCCAATGGATGCCATATGACCGCTGGAGTAAGTCCAGGGTGTCAGGGCTAAGAGATAAGTTGAGGGCCTGTGACTTATGCACGTTAATCTTGAAACCCGACACTTGAGCGAAAAGGTCCAGGTCCACCAAAAATGCAGGGAGGGACTCCCTATGGTTCTCTAGTGTGGCCACAACGTCGTCTGCGTACAGACTAAGTTTATGCCTCTCCCCGAACTGCACTCCTGTGATTAAGGGATCATCCCTGATCCGCTGTGCCATCGGTTCCATATACAGCGCAAATAAAAGCGGTGACAGTGGGCACCCTTGCCGCGTTCCCTGCTGGATCTGAAAAGAGTTCGAGATGAGGCTGTTCACCCTCACTGAGGCAATGGGGCAGGAATAACTACTGAGGATCCAGTCTATAAAGCGCTGCGGGAGGCCAAAGTGAGCCAAGGTCTCCCTGAGGTACGGCCAGTGCACCCTGTCAAACGCTTTCTCCGCGTCGACAGAGAAGATCAGGCGCTGAGTCGGAAAGCGTTCGGATCTGTCAATCAACTGTAGGAATTGTTTCGTGTTATCGGAGCATTGGCGTCTGGGGATAAAGCCCGACTGGTCGGGGTCTATCAGCCCGGTAGGTGCTGGGAGAGCCTTTGCGCCAGGATACCGGTGAAGATTTATAAATCTACATTAAGGAGGGAGATCGGGCGGTAACAAGCGCAGAGTCGTGCATCCTTACCTGCCTTAGGAATCACCGTGACCAATTCTTCTAGCATTGATGGCGGGAAGGGGTTGTTTGCCCCGATCGAGTTGAAAACCCTTGTCAGTAACGGAGCTATCGTTGTGCAAAAGGTTTTATAAAAGGTGGAGGAGAAGCCATCGGGGTCCGGGGACTTATGCAATTTTAGTTTAGATATAGCCGAGATGACCTCCTCCAGCTTGATCGGAGACTCGAAGACCTCCGCTTGGCTCGAGGCCAATCTAGCGGTGTTCGCCCCTGCAAATATTGAGCCGGGCCGTATGTCGGCAATGTCAGGGCCCCATATAAGGACGCATAAAACTGCCGGAATGTTTCAGCAATGCCCTGGTCGGTAGTCTGTTCCTGCCCTTGCTGGTCCAGTACTACAGGGATGTGAGATGACTGTCTTTGTGCCCGCAGTCTGTGGGCAAGGAGCCTTCCGGTTCTGTCTCTCCCCACATAGACGGCGTGCCGAAGGCGAAGGGCAGCGTACTCGGCCCTGTCCAAGTCTAGAGCCGCCAGCTGCTCCCGCGCCGCCTTGAGTTGCCTCCAGACTCTAGGGGCGCCTGTCCTATGATGGATACACTCTAACTCAGTCACCTCACTCGAAAGCTGCACCCTTTTCTCCTTCCTGATCTTATTGTCCACTGCAGAGATCGCCAGAAGCTCGCCCCTGACCACCGCCTTCAGAGCCTCCCACACAGTCGTTGTCGACATCTCCGGGGTATCATTGACAGCCAGGTAATCGGTTATAGTCTTGATGACCTGCTTTACTACAGAGGGACATTGCAGCATTGTCTCCCGAAGCCACCAAAGACGGCGGGGGAACCCAGGGTACCGCAGGGACAGGGAAACGCTCACAGCCGAATGGTCTGACAGCGGGCATGGAGAGATCTCAGTCCTTTGAGTCTGCTGTGTCAACGTGTCTGACGTTAGTATATAGTCTATGCGTGGGGGTGTGAGTAGAATGTGTAGCCTCTCGAAGTCGGTATGTGTAAGCGCCATACATCTGTTACCCGGCCTCAGTCAAGAGGCGTCTCCCAGACCCCGAAAGGGCCCCAGTCTGCCCTGTGCGCTGGCAGGAGCGGTCCAGCACATTGTCGAAGGACAGGTTAAAGTCCCCCTAATAGTAGTGCTCTATCCGGGGAACCGGACAGCTCCTGAATTGCCTCTCGGAGAAACCCCTCCTGGCCCTCGTTTGGAACGTAAATTGAGGCTATTGTAAATGTGTGTTGTCCCAGTGCGCAGGTATATGCCAAAAGTCTGCCTTTAATCTCAGCCTGCTTGACTACTATTTTACCTTGGAATCTAGCAGAGACGAGTATAGCAACCCCTGCCGTTTTAGTGGAGTGAGATGAGAACAGCTGGTGGGGGAAGGCCCTAGACCACAATCTATGGGTATCCTTCGCCAGGAGGTGAGTCTCCTGGAGAAGGCAGATATGGGCTCCGGAGTTTTCTAAGTAAGAGAGGATTGAACGCCTCTTAATTGGTTGTTAAGGCCCTTTACATTCAGCGCCAAAATGTTAAGTTCCGACATCATGACAGAAAATGTCAAGAGTTGTGTAAGCGACCTGTATACCTGGGTCCACCCCCTCTCCCGGGTCCATCATCACAGTGCCCATCCAGATTGCCCGGTGGGCGACCCTGCGCATGCCCTTGTGGGTCTTGCTGTGCGTAGAAAGTGGAGGTGAGAGCCCCGAATTCCGACTGGGCTACCTACACGGGAGGGAGGAGAAAACCCGTAACACCCCAAAAGTGAACATACGCAAACAAAAAACATGAAACCTTGAACTTCATTAATGTCCTGGGTGTTCAGACCCTTGGAAAGGCGTGAGATGTCCGCAGGATCCGATCCGCCCCCACCCCGCCCAGGCCCCAGGCAATGACAGTGACAATGGCAACCCGGGAACAATCGGAGGAAAGCTTCTGCCTGGCACCCCCATCGACACAGCATTACCCTTCGGGGTCTAGTCTGCGCTGGCTGATTCTTCTTCCAGGAAGCAATGACCGCCTGCCTCTCCTTCGCAATAGTCTCTGGGTCCGGTCTGAGGCGAAGCGGGTAGCGGCCGACTCTCTTCCAGCCGTCGAGCCCAGATGTGCATCCCTTAGACCGTTTTTCCGGTGGCTCGGTCAGTTCTTCCTCTGTGAGTCCAAGCACCTTCTTGGCTTCTTGCAGGGATCGGATCTGAATCAATGAGCCTTCCCATTTGAAGATCAGGCGGAAAGGATGGCCCCAGGAGTAGGATATGTCCTTGGATGCAGGTGAGAGGTTATCGGCCTGAATACCCTTCGTTTTTGGAGGGTGGATGCAGCTAAATCCTGGAAGAGAAGGGGCTTGACTGATCGGAATTCAAGCGGATGCCTGGCCCGGGCTTCACGAAGGATCTTTTCTTTGAGCTGAAAGTGATGTACACATGTGAGTATGTCCGGGGGGTCCTTAGCAGCTCTCCTCAGGCCGATGCGGTGAGTTCTGTCCAGTTTGATCCGCAGCTCCGGTAGGGCCCCCAGGATGATCCTCAACGAAGGCTTCAATGTCTTGCCCTTCAGACCTCTGCGGGACAGCTTGGATCCGAATGTTATTCCACTGGGAGCGGTTTTCGAGGTCCTCTGCGTTTGCCTGCAGGTCCAACTGCTGGTCCTGCAGACGGAGGACCTCTTGCTGGAGCTGGTCGCCTGCGTTTTGAGCGCATCCACTCTGTCCCCCACTGAGTCCAGGTCCCGTCGTACCTCCCGCATCTCCTGGGTGATCTCCTTTTTCATGGAGTGCAGGTCGTCCTTCAAGGAGGCGAAGAGGGATTCCAAAAGGCACGTGTAACTGGGCTCTCCCCATCTACTGGCTCCATATCTGCTGAACTGCTTGTCTGAGGTGGGAGAGGCCAGGTGCCCCCGGCACCAGTCTTAAGAAGGAGATCCTTGACTGTCCTTTCTTTCTTCAGCTTGTTGGACACCATGTCAGTGGCGTTGCAGCGACCTCCGAGCGAACCACCCAAGGGCCAGCCGTCTCAGGTCCCCCGCCCGCAGCCGCCGCTGGCCCGCTGCACTGCGCGGCGAGGGTAGGCCTGCTAATGTCCCCCGGGAGCGGTCCGCTATCTTGCCCAGGTCTGGTGCTCTCACCGAGAGGTGCTCTTTTCTGCCACTCCTCGCCGTTCTATCGCTCTCCGCAATCCGGTGCACGGCCCTGCTACACAGGCGGGCGGGTGGCGCAGGGAGGCACACGCACCGCCCGGCTCCGCCTCGGTTCCCCAGCCAGCAGCCAGCACACTATCAGGGTCCAGACCTGCCCTTCTCGGAGCAGCCTCCTCGCTCTCTGCCCCTAGGCCGCTGGCAGACACGGTGCCCCACTCCTTGGTCCGCACGGCCCAAGGACTCAGTTTCTCACCCAGCAGGTCCGGTCGCTCACTCCAGGCCCAGGGGACGCCCTGTATCTTCAAGGGGCGAGAGGGGATGCTCGGGAGCCACCCGCCACTCTCTGGCATCACCAGCTGGGCCCCGCGATACAGGCCCTGCCGCCCTTCAGTCTCCCTGGGCCGCCCCCGCCAGCCGGCCGCTCCCAGGTGCTCCGCTCGCTGCCCTCATTCCGGCTGGCTCACCACAATCGCCGGGGCCGCGGGAGGGTTGCTGGTCCCCCGTCGGAGCTCGGGGACTGCCCTGCCGTCACACTCTCACCGGCGTCTCCACTGCCGGGGCCGCGGGAGGGTCGCTGGTCCCCCGTCAGAGCTCGGGGACTGCCCTGCCGTCACACTCTCACCGGCGTCTCCACTGCTGAGCGCCACTGCTCCAACCACGCGGCGCTCCAGTCGGCAGCTGGGCCCCTTCGGCAGACCGGAGCAGCGCTCCGATGTAGTTTGCGGCCCCGGCAGCACTTCTGAACCGGGAGTCAGGGGGCACCAAATCTGTGCCGCTTCCTGGTGGCTGAAGGCAAGAAATTCGGCGGGTCCTAGGCGGTTTAGCGGAGAAGCGAGCAGGCACGTCCTACTCATCCGCCATCTTAGCCACGCCACAAAAAAACATACTGTTTAAAAAAACCTCTGAAATTCACCAGTTATAGTTATCTCAAGTAACTATAACTCATGCCCTAAAGTAACTATAACTCGCAACCCCACCATGCGCAGTCTCATCATCAGTGATGTCATTTCAGATGTTCCAGTAATGTGATTATAATGTCATAGACCATGTCATGAGTGATGTAATCTGTGGGGTAATTAGCAGTGCATGGCAAGGGCGCAAGTTATAGTTACTTTAGGGAATGAGTTATAGTTACTTGAGATAACTCTAACTTGTGAATTTCAGCTGTTTTCTTAATTTAAAACTGCATGTCTTAGCTGATATTTTCACCTCACTATAAGATCCTTTAACCTTTGTTTTATTTGCTGAATTTCTCAGATTTTTTTAATGGATAGTAAGATATTATTACCATACCTAACTATAACATCACTTTAACCTTTGTTTTTTCAGTGAATTTCTAGTTTTTTAAATTGTAAAATAACATTTCATAACCATACATAACACCACCCTCACTCTGTGCACGGGTGTGGCCAGGCCCTACAACCAACCTCTCGGAAGCAGCCACCACTATACTGCACATGGCCAAAGTGCATGGTGGGTGGTTGGCAGCAGGGCCTGGCCTGCAGCGAGGCCCTGCATCCTACTCCATCAGGCAGCCAACCTCAAGCTACGCACAGCCTTTGGTTATATGTGACATGGGGTTGACAGAGGGCCAGGCCCTGCACCCAAACCCCATTCGTGCTCAAACCCCCTCTGCACACAAGCCGTGCACAGTGGGGTGTTGGGCACAGGGCCTGGTGCCCAAATCCCCACGGGTGCACATTGATGAATATAGGGGTATCATTTTAAGTAAGTCAGAGCTACTGACTTTGTCAAAGGGTCAGAACACCAAAATATAAAATGTGGGATCGTTGGTTTTATGAAGGGGTCAGAAGGCACATGTATTGTCTTTGTCAGAAGATGACCAATAGTTATAAAGAAATTTGCATGTCATTAATTCACACAGTTCAGTGTTTAATAAAAGTGATTCTCATTAAGAAAAAATTATAAAGCTTTATTAAAACAACATCAAAATGTCTTTGAGTCTTCCTTAACATTGTGCAAGCTACAAAGTGCAGCCACAGAACTGGACAAAAGGGGGCTCTGCTCTTCAGCTAGGAGTGCTTTAAAAAATATGGTAAGTTCTCCTGGGGTCATAGATTTAATGACCCAGGAAACTTACTGTTTTTTTATGTTGCTGAGAAGCTGCTGCACTCCCTTAAGCCCACCCTAAAACATTGCTATGGACACTACCAGACTCTAAACAATTTGTTTAAAAGCCCTTGCAGGGCTTTATGGGGAGCTCCTTGCAATGAACAGTGAATAATAAATGAGCATCTCCTGTCCTATATTTGTTATTCATTTAAAAAAAAATCTTTTTATGTTTTGGGTTTCCTGGTGCTCACCTGGGACACCCAGATGTTTTTTTGTTGGGGACTGCGGAGGAGCCCCAGGGCCCCAGCGGCCCAACCAGCTTCCCTGCCAGTACTCATCTTGGATGCTGGTGAGAGCCAGCAACTCTTTAAAAAAAATATTGGGGACAGTGGGCATACACCCCCTCTCTGAGGATTTACAGACCCCGGAACCTATCCCCTGGGCAATATTCATTTTCCTTGGGTGGGATTGCACACAGCCCCCATCCCTGAGCTTTTACAGACCCCGGAGACTCGATCCCCGAGGGCAGTATTTATTTTCTAATAGGAGGGGGCATGGAGCCCCCTCCCTGAGCTTTTACAGGCCCCAGGTACCCCATCCCCGGGGCCTAATGTGTGTGTGCCATGCCCACCCGGTGCACCTACAACACACACTGTTTGGGCTGCAGGGGCACCCCAGGGCACCTGCGGCCCATGGGATACCTCTGCATATACCCAGCAAGAGCAGGTTTTTCTCTGCTTCCGCCGGGTGAGGAGCCCACTCATGGGGCACAGATTCCCTGCCCATAAGAGCGCAGGCAAGCAAAAAATGTGTGCTCCCATTTTTGCAGCTTCCTATGTGTGGGAGAGAATATTATTTTCCCAACTCGTGAACAGGCTCCCCGGGTGCATCATTAGAGCTGGCCCTGTGGGATGGGGTCACGGTGGCCGTTTCAGGCTCAGGGAGGGGGCTGTACACCTCCCTTCACTATGAAAAAAATAGCGGTACCTGGGGGCCAAAGTCAGATCGGGTAGGAGGGCCCATGCATGGCCTGTACCCAAACCCTGAATAAAAAGATATGGATTAACCCCCGGGCTGGCCCACCCTGAGGGTCCATTCGATAAAAACAGCAATGGCACAGCTCTTTTTACTAAAATCCCACAGAAGAAACACAGGATTGTGGCAATTTTTATTTATTTTTTATTTTAATTTTGGTGCCTTTGGGATTGCCACCAAGGGCTAGGAGGGAAAAGTATCTGTTAGAAATCTGTTAGAAATTGAGGTTTCTGGTTTGCAGAGGATAGACCCTGTACAAGTAGGAGCTACAATTCTAGTCAGAGTAAGTCAGATACACACCCTAAATTAACCCATGCTCAACCTCTGGTAGGTTGGCACAGAGCAGTCAGGCTTAAGAGGCAGCGTGTAAAGTATTTGTGCGCATTTTATTATAGTAGCACAGTGAAAACACGACAAAAAGACTCCACACCAGTTTAGACAAAGAAACCTGAACTTGAGATATGAATTTTTAAAGATTAAATGCAATAACAGTGATTAGAAGTCACTAACGGTCAAAAGACTACTTAAGGTTGTGCGGGACCAGTGCAAATCAAAAGTTCAGGCTCACCACGATGGAGGGCAGGCCGTCTACAGAAGCCAGGTAGGGTTCGTTAAAAGTACCTTGGGGGCGTGGTCTCGCCGCGAATGGCGTGAGACGTGCGCTGAGTGAGCTCCCGCAAGCCGCCACCTTCAGCTGCTTACAAAGCGGAGCTGGGACACCATCGGTGCCGCAAATCGGGGCGCGGGCGGTGGAACGGTTGGGGCACCCTCTGGAGAGCGGACGCCGGCTTGGGCTGATCCGGTGCAGGGGTGCGGATCTCCTGCCCTTAACGGCTGCACTCGGCGGCCGCCACCGCCATTTTGTCTCCTGCGGCCCCGGATCTCTTACAGCTCTGCACGCTGCCATTTACCCTCCCTGGCCCTGCTGAAGATATCGCTGCCCTGCGGTGAGCGCCAGACCCCGTGTGGGGCTCCCTCGAACCCGGGACAAAGCTACGCTAGGGGTCACTCCTGTGACGGCCGCCATCTTGGGCCTAATCCTACCCCCGGAGCGGACACGGCGTGCTGAACAGCTGCCACGACCTCTCATCACTGCGGCCCTTCCTTGCACCGGCTGGCGGGACTGGGGGTCCGGCGGTGTTCTCGAGGGATACCTGGCGACTACTGGCCCTTGGAGGGGCTGAAAGCGACCCTGCGGGGTCCCGGCCTGTGAGCGGCAACCCCCCAGCCTGGCGGGCCCGCGGCTGGGCGCGAAGCTGCACTCCTCCCTGCCCCACCCACGCCGCCTTCTTGCTGGACTCCAGTGAGGCCGACCTACTGTGCAGGTGAGGTGTGGGGGTGGGGGCGTCCCTGCGCACTGTGGCCCACCTGGACTGACTCGCTTGGATTGGGCCCTGCATACCTCTCCTTGGACCTTGCTCCTCGCTAGCTGCACGTGTCGCCGACGTGTTGGCACTGACTGAGGCCTGCCCCAGCGACATCCTAGGCCCCACTGTGGAGCATTCTCTGTGCGTCTGAGTGCTCGGCGGACTCCAAGGGCGAGGGGCCTACAGTGACTGTGCCTTCTGTTGTTGGTGGGCCCTTCGCGTGTCCCGACTCCCTGGGGCCAGACTCTCTGGGGCTGGAGCGCAGTCACCCTGTTGCTGGGTTGCTTGTTCATTGGATCCTCGGCTCACGTGGGGAGGCCTGGACTGAGGGGTCTTCCCGTTTTCACCCATCACACAGGAGACGATACTCTCTGCAACTTCTCTTCCCTAGAGGCCAGCGCTGACCAGCTGTGGGTAATTCTTTCGCCTCTCATCGTCTAGTGGCCCCGGCACTGCTGCCTGTCTGCCATCTTGCACACTGTGGCGCGACATTGGTTCTTGACTCCCGAACGCTTTCTCTACGGCCTGCTTGCGGCGTGGCTCACGGCGGCTCCGGCCCCTACGCTCTGGTTGTATAGCGGTTGGCTCCCATGGTGACAAGGCCTCTGTGGTATTATTGACTTCTGCAACATTGACAGTCCACCCTCCTCCCCCATAGCCTGCAGATCACTGCCTGCAGTGCCCTCTGTGACGGATTGCACCTTACCGCCTGGGGGCTTCAGAAACCCTTGGTTGACCCCCAACGCCCCCGCCCACTTCTGCCACCTTGTCGGGGACCGGCCTTGAGAGGAGATGACGCGCACTAAACCGGGAAAGGAGTCTGTGGCGCCCCAGAAGGACAACCCAGTTGCTGCGCTCTGGAACAAGCCGGGCTTCACTGCCCCTGGTGCAATGGCGTCGTCGGCCGGAGACGATTCGGCGCCAGTCACGCAGTATTTCATGGCTAACTTCATGGCGGAGCTCAAGTCCGAAATAGGCTCTTTGCGCTTAGAGGTTCATTCCTGTGTCCGGGAACTCAGAAAGGAGGTCACTGACCTTGGAGAGAGAGAGTGGATGGCCTCGAGAAGACCGTGGACGCCCGAACGGAGGACCAAGAACATCTCTGGCAGCGACTGGCCACCCTAGAAGAGTAGCATATCGATCTGCAATTAAAACAGGAAGATTTGGAAAACCGGAGCCGCCGCAACAATCTCCGTATCAGGGGATTCCGGTTGGAGCAGAGGGGTCAGACATCATGACATTTGTGGCAAAGCTACTACATGAAATCTGGGGCGATGACGATGCCTCCCCACCGGCCCTAGACCGGGCACACCGAGTCTCGGGCCCTTTCAACCGAGCGGGCCTCATTCCCAACATCCTGACCCAGGTCCACTTTTTTTACTGAGAAGGAGGCAATTCTCAAGGCGGCGCGTTCCAAACCGGGAGCTCACTTATAAAGGTGCCACCATACAGATTTTCCAAGACCTTGCTCCCACCACGCTGCGCAGACGCCGAGACTTTAAACCAGTAACGGACAAGCTGCGGAGCCTGAACATCCAATATCAATGGGGCCACCCCTTCGCGCTCTTTTTCAGTGGGAGTCTAAACGCCGGATGGTGAGATCCTTCCAAGAAGCGGCACAACTTCTGCACCTCTCCTCACGCCGCCATCAAGCCCAACACACCTGCCCTCTCACGCCCGGGAGCCTGCTAAGCCGTCTTGGTCCAGGTACGCCGCCTCAGGAGAGCATCACACCCAGGGGAGCAGTCGACCTCCCAAGCTAAACAGGAAATCATCCAACACATCCGCTCCATGGAGGAGAGCCGTTCTCCAGCTGGCTCTCAACCTTCTAAACCATGAAAGAACGGATGTGCATCTGTACCTGTTTCGCTATGATGCACCGTCCACACCCGATACTTAGAACTGATGAGTCGTTGCTCCGCCTCCGAGACTGGCGATCTCCCGGCTCCATACTTTAAGGGCTGGTGGCGCGGGGTCACTTTCCTCGCCCTCACGCTCTGAGCTTGGAGGATACGCACCCCCTGCTCCTGGGAGAGTGACTTCTCCGGGATGACCTGTTCCCTTGGGCCCTGATTATCCCTGGACTGGAACAGGACACTGTGGCCCTGTTGGCCAATGTTGTATTTTTCATATGTTGATCTCTTATTCTTCTCCTTCTTCCCTTCCCCCTCTTTCTTCTCTACCTCTCTCTATGGCGGGTGGGGGTACCCCCACGACAGTCCCCTCCTTCTCAATGGAAGCAACATCCCTCTGCATTCCCATCCTATTGCAACTCCCTGCTCCCTACAATGGCGTAACAGACTGCCTCAGGCCCTGACGCACCCATGGCTACTGTTCCTTACCTGAAGATCCTGTCCCTCAATGTTAAGGGACTTAACTCCCTAACAAACGACACCAGATATGGCGCTACCTCTTGCAGCAAAATCTGGAAGTCATTCTCCTGCAGGAGACTCACCGGCTGAAGGTTGACACCCCTCGAATGGCCCACACTCGCTATCCTCTTCAATTCTGGGCTACAGCTCCCTCTAAAACGGCTGGAGTGGCAATACTTTGCAGACCTGGCATCAGGCAGGGGAATCCAAAGTAATTCGTAGTCAAGACGGTCGCTTTCTCAGGGTGGGGGTCAAGATCGGACACCGCTCCTTTACATTGTGCAATGTTTATGCACCTAATCAGGCGCAAGACTCCTACCTTTGGGCGCTCCTGCGGAGCACATACCACAGGCAGATCCTTCACTAATCCTGGGGGAGACTTTAACATGGTATGGGACGCCGCAATGGATCGCAGTGATGCCTCATTTCACGGGACAGGGACTATGTCCTCGGCCTTCAAGAGGCAAATATCGGACCTTGGCCTGCTAGACTCCTGGAGCTATCACTTTCCTGACGTACGCGACTACTCCTATTACTCACATGTACACCGCCCATATTCGCGTATCAACCACATTTTTATCTCTCATGCCCTGATCAGCGAGTCGCTTCGGCCTCCATGTCCGATGTCTCTGTCTCAGATCATGCCCATCTCGAACTCCTCCAGAGGGATCCGGCTGCATGTGCCCCTCGGGCCCCTCGTTGGCGCCTACCTCCGCATATCCTCCGGGACCCAGTGGATGTGGCGAGCCTGCGAACTGCCATTGAGTCTTATTTTGCAACTAACGATATCCCTGAAACCCCCTTCCCGATAGTGTGGGACGCATTCAAGGCCACGATCCGCGGCCACATCACATCTCTTGCAATTGCATGGGCACGAGAAGCGCGCTCCTGGAAAACAACCTCTCTAAGGACATCAAGGCCCTGGAGAGACAGGATCAGGAGCGCCCTCACTTGCACATAAAAGACGCCTGGCGAATCTACGCGGCCAATTGCGCTCCTTCGAACTAATAAAGCTGAACGGGCTCTTCTAGCGCTGAAGCAACGTTATTTCGAGGGGGAGACAAAGTGGGTACGGTCCTGGCTAGGCGCCTGCGGGCACGCGCTGCCAAAGCGCACATAGCCAACGTACTGACTGGCGATGGCACGCGGGCTACTACTGAGGCAGCTAAGCGAGACGCCTTCTATACATATTATTCGGCACTATATGCCGAGGACACGCCACCTCCGGGCAGGGTGCAAGCCATTCTAGACAACTGCACCTGGACGCCGATCAGTCAATATCACGCTCAGCAGCTGGAGGAACCCCTTACCCAGGAGGAGCTTGCGAGCGCTCTGAAGGATTTACCCCTTGGGAAATCACCGGCCCGGACGGTCTCCCCTGTCCTTCTATCGACTCTTCTTACCGCAGCTCCAGCCCCACCTATTGCGTCTTTTTAACTCATTTACCGACACTGCTGGACCGTCCCCCTCTATGGGGCTGGCGGAGATTGCCCTCATTCCCAAACCAGGCAAAGACCCCACTCTCTGCTCTTCATTTCGTCCCATAGCTCTCTTGAATACGGACCTTAAAATATACACTAAACTATTGGCTAAGCGACTTGACCCTCTTCTACCCGGCCTTATAGAACCTGATCAGGTGGGTTTCATCCGGCATCGCCAAGGAGCGGATAATGTGCGCCGTATTGCACATCTTGTAGGGAAGGCCCACCACTGGAACATACCTGCATGTTTACTATCGCTCGACGCGGAAAAAGCATTCGACCGAGTGGACTGGACCTTCCTTCGCGCTGTGCTACACAAAATCGGGCTGGGCCCGTCCATGATAGCCCGGATCATGGCCCCCTACCTCGCCCCCAGGCTCAAGTGCGAGTTAATGGTCAACTCACAAATCCCATCTCCATACGCAGAGGCACGTGGCAGGGGTGCCCCTTTCTCCCCTGTTGTTTGCCCTTGTGGTGGAACCTTTAGCTGTGATGATCTGACAGGCTCCCAACGTTCATGGCATCCCCTCGGCGGCCAACAACACAAAGTGGCTCTCTTTGCGGACAACTTGATTCTCACGCTCTCCCGCCCGCACACCTCCTCCCGCCCGCACACCTCCTCCCGCCCGCACACCTCGCTCCCGGCACTTCTCTCTTTGTTGCGGTCCTTTGAACTGGCATCTGGTCTCAAAATCAACCACGAGAAGTCTTGGGCCCTGAATCTCACGATCCCAAGGGAGGAGATTCCCACACTCCAATCCCTCATCCCTTACCAGTGGGCTACTAGCTCCATTCGCTACCTGGGACTTCACCTGACTCCCTCACTAGCCACATGGTCCCAAGTTAATTGGCGGGACTGCAGGAGGGCGGTTTTAGAGGACCTCCGAGCTTGGAGACCTCTTGCCCTCTCCTGGCTGGGCCGCCTAAATGCCATTAAAATGTTGGTGCTTCCAAAAGTTTTATATCTATTCCAATGTCTCCCCACCCCCATCCCGCAGCACCAGATCCAAAGTCTTCAGCGCGACATCACTAACTTCATCTGGGGCGGACGTAGGCCGCGATTCTCCAACAAAATCCTTATGCTCCCACGGGACAGGGGTGGGCTTGCTTGTCCCAACCTACTAGAGTACTATTGGGCCTCCCACCTTCGCTTCATCTCTGAGTGGATGGCGTGGGAGAGTGAAAAGGTCTGGTTCCATATGGACAGGGCAGTAACTGGATGTCTGAACTGGGGTGGCGTGGTGAAGCAAAATAACGATGGATTAAACCCAGATCTGTGACTGGGGGTGAATGTTTGCCAATGTGCAGCATTCCGTCCATCATCTTGTGTGTTTTGCATTTCACCCTAAGTGGGAAGGGTATGCCCAGACGTGGGTCCCGTGCTCACTACGCCACTGGAGTCAAGCTATCCTGGCTGATGAAGGCTGATAGCCTGAAACCGGTCCTAGGATGCTTGATTCCGGTCCAGGGAAGACATGGCTTGGCAGTTCGGTCTGGACTGTTCCCATGAGGCACAGGGTCAAGACTGATTTGCATATGGCTGTCTGAACTGGGGTGGCGTGGTGAAGCAAAATAACGATGGATTAAACCCAGATCTGTGACTGGGGGTGAATGTTTGCCAATGTGCAGCATTCCGTCCATCATCTTGTGTGTTTTGCATTTCACCCTAAGTGGGAAGGGTATGCCCAGACGTGGGTCCCGTGCTCACTACGCCACTGGAGTCAAGCTATCCTGGCTGATGAAGGCTGATAGCCTGAAACCGGTCCTAGGATGCTTGATTCCGGTCCAGGGAAGACATGGCTTGGCAGTTCGGTCTGGACTGTTCCCATGAGGCACAGGGTCAAGACTGATTTGCATATGGCTGTCTGAACTGGGGTGGCGTGGTGAAGCAAAATAACGATGGATTAAACCCAGATCTGTGACTGGGGGTGAATGTTTGCCAATGTGCAGCATTCCGTCCATCATCCTGTGTGTTTTGCATTTCACCCTAAGTGGGAAGGGTATGCCCAGACGTGGGTCCCGTGCTCTCCATGCCACTGGAATCAAGCTATCCTGGCTGAAGATGGGTGAAACCCCGAAACCGGTCCTAGGATGCTTGTTTCCAGTCCAGGGAGGACCTGGCTTGGCAGTTCGGTCTGGACTGTTCCCATGAGGCACAGGGTCAAGACTGATTTGCATATGGCTGTCTGAACTGGGGTGGCGTGGTGAAGCAAAATAACGATGGATTAAACCCAGATCTGTGACTGGGGGTGAATGTTTGCCAATGTGCAGCATTCCGTCCATCATCTTGTGTGTTTTGCATTTCACCCTAAGTGGGAAGGGTATGCCCAGACGTGGGTCCCGTGCTCACTACGCCACTGGAGTCAAGCTATCCTGGCTGATGAAGGCTGATAGCCTGAAACCGGTCCTAGGATGCTTGATTCCGGTCCAGGGAAGACATGGCTTGGCAGTTCGGTCTGGACTGTTCCCATGAGGCACAGGGTCAAGACTGATTTGCATATGGCTGTCTGAACTGGGGTGGCGTGGTGAAGCAAAATAACGATGGATTAAACCCAGATCTGTGACTGGGGGTGAATGTTTGCCAATGTGCAGCATTCCGTCCATCATCTTGTGTGTTTTGCAGTAACTGGATGAACCATTGGGGACCTTCCCTGGCTCCCGCAGATCTCGCGCTCCCGTAGTGCCTACATTGCTCTCCCTACCAGGATGGTGCTGGACGTCTGGGACAAAGTTGCCGTCTCTAGGGGACTCACTACCTTTCCATCCCCCACACCCTCATTGCTTGAAATTCGTTTTTCCCGCCGGCTGTTAACCCGCAAGTATTCTCTGACTGGTTGGAGGGTGGATGCAGAACGATCCGGGATTTGTTCCTAGGCGACACACTCAAAACCTTTGCTCACTGCAGGGAAGAGTTCGGACTCTTGGAAGGAGCCAGGCTCCAATATCTACAGCTCCGCCATTGGGTATCCACATCTCCCTTAACACAGGCCGCCACCCGAGCGTTCACCCCTTTTGAACGCTTAGTGCGCTCATTTGACGACTCTAAGGGACTTATCTCTCGGACCTACCAGGTTTTACAACATCCCCCGCTTGTGACTCTCCATCCATATCAACGTCAATGGCAATTGACAGCATCCACTGACATCGCTCCCGCCCAATGGAACTGCCTGTGGCGGGATATCCCGAAGGTATATCGCAGCATCTCTCAACGGGAAACTGCATATAAGATTATGACGCACTGGTACTACACCCCCTTCGACTGCACAGGATGTTCCCTCCTTCCTCTCCTCTGTGCTGGAGATGTTCGAGCTCCCGGGCGATTTTATTCATATTTGGTGGGCCTGTCCGCTCTTGACTCTATTTTGGAAAGAGGTTCTTAGTCATATCAAAATGGTGCTTGGCTTTCACCTGCCTGAAACTCCAGTTACAATTCTCCTAGGCCTTAAACCTGACAATTGCGCGCACTTACCCGTAGCGATTGGCATATCGCCCTCCATATGCTCAGCGCCGCTAAACAACTCATTGCCTTGTACTGGAAAAAAGCAGAGACCCCTCCCATTAACATCTGGTTCACACGTTTGTGGCACACAATGACCATGGAATTACTCGCCGCGTGCTTGCAGTCTCGCGACACCCACTTCTCCAAAATATGGCAGCCACTGGTCACCTACCTTTGTAAAATGGAACATGCACGTCTTCTGCCCCGAAGCTCCGGATTCTACTCCTCTTCGAAGATGCTGTGTATCCACCCGACCCTGACAGATTATCTATATAATCAGACTGGCCCTATCCTTCGCTCACCACGATGCACCTCGAAAGACGATCTGACCACTGTAAGCCCTTGCCCACCCCCTCCCCTCCCCACCCCACCACCCTGCTCCTCTTCGATATTGCCTTCGTTTGCTACTATGGGATCTCACAAGCCGCTATGGCTCCTTCCCCTGTCTCTTTCTATTTGCCTTTAACTCCCTGTACTAGTCCTCTTTCTTTTCCTATTTTTTTTCTTCTTTCGTCCCCTTCATCCTTCCTGTCAGCCAGCCCGCCTCTATCTCTCTCTCTAAGTTTCTCTCTTGTTTTTTTTTCTGTCCATGTTGAATTTGGGTCTTCTTGTTCTCCATGCCTGGAGGCTCCTTCACATTGCACTCCTACACAGTGCCTCTTGTACTACGCAGCCGGCCCACCATGGGTTGTAGGCGACTTGCTGTGTTATATATGCTTCGATAACCATTACCTGCGCTTTCCATGCCTATACTAAACTATGCGGACGGCCCTACAAAGGGTTGTAGTCGATACGCTGTGTACCTGTAGACCCTCCCTTGGTTCCCCTTTTGAAAATAAAACAGATTTAACACAAAAAAAGTACCTTGTATGGAGCAAGGTGTCGGCACTGAGGGCACGATGCATCAATCTTTTCCACGCAGTCAGGTCACTCCATTGTTCTCTGTTGAAAAGCAGGCAATGAATCGTTGTCGAGCCATGCAGAGCGTCACCGTCGTCATCATCGTCGTGCTGTGCAGGATGTGAACCGCTGGTGTCAAACAGTCTCTGTGTCAGCATCGAAGGGCAATGCGTCTGTTCTGACCGGCACAAAGGCGACGATGCATTGGTTTTTGCAGAAAACAGCTGCAGAACCCACTTCTGAGGCCCAGGACTGGAAGGGGCAACTCAAGCAAGGGTAGGACTCATAGATGGCAGAGTCCAGCAGCACCAGGAGATTTGCAAGATGTCTTTTGTGTCACTGAGACTTCAGAAAACAGGAAGCAAGCCAGCAAGCCATTGGAGAAACTTGGGTTCAAGGATGGAGGTAGCAGGTCCAGTCCCCTCATTCTCAGGCAAGATACAGCAGGCAGCAGGCCAACAGAGCAGAGCAGGTAGCAAAGGGACAGTCCCTCCTACAGCACAGCAATCAGCAGGCAGCAGGCCAGCACTGCAATGCAGTTAGCAAAGCGGCAGTCCCTCCTATAGCACAGAAGCTCTCCTTCCAGGCAGAATGTCGTTGGTTTCAGTAGAGTTCTCATTTGGTAATATCAGGGGTCCAGTACTTATACTCAATTGTGCCTTTGAAGTAGTGGAGATATCAAGGAGGCCTTTGAAGATCACAAGGTCCTTGCCTTTCCTACCCTCGCTCCTGACACACTACAGGGGGCTCTTTGTGTGAGGACAGGCACAGTCATAATCAGGTGCAAGTGTCAGTTCTTCCCTCCTAATCTACTTCAGGAAGGGCCATCAGCCTGGTGATGGGCCGGTGCAGAGTCTAAATATCGCCGCAAAAATATCGCGGGACAGAAATATCGCTGCAAAAATATCGTGGAGAAGAAATATCGAGAACAAAAATATAGTTGACAAGAATATCGACTGACAGGTAAGTAATATCGATTACATAAATATCTTTGTAATAAATATCGTTTACAAAAATATAGTTTACAAAAATATCGATTTATTAATAATTTTATGTATTTTAGTGTTTTTAATGAGAATTGTTTGTTATTTTATTATATGTTTTAGAGTTTTACTAGTTATTAATTTATTTTAAGTTTAATTCTGCGTTTTTAGTTCCGTAGTGGGTTGTGGGTTTATAGGGGATTAGGGTGGGAAGTAATTTAATTTTATAAGATTTATTGAATAATTAATGTGTTAATTGATTAATTAATAATAGTTTAATAATTAGTTGTTAATTAATTTCAATTAGTCAATTAATACATAATTAGGTTAATTGCTTAATTAATTTTAGGTGTGTGTTGTGGTGTTTATATGTGTAAATTGTGTGAAGGGTGGTAAGTAATTAATTTTTTTTATTGATTAATTATTAAATACTTTTAAGTTAATTACCATCAATTAATTAGTAATTATTAATTGTAATTGTGTAATTAATTTTAGGTGTGTGTTTTGGTGTTAATATGTGTAAATGGTGTGAAAGGTGGTAAGTAATTAATTTTTTATTGATTAATTAATAAATAATAAATTAATTTTCATTAATTAATTAGTAATTATTAAATTTAATTGTGTAATTAATTGTAGGTGTGTGTTGTGGATTTAATAGTGTTAAATAATGGGTAATTAATTTTTTTTATTATCTTTGTTAATAATAATATATTTACATTTATATATTAATTATGTTAATATTGGAAATTAAATTTAATAAAAATGTTGATGGTTTTATTTTTTATTGTTTTGGGATCCAGCGCTTTCCCTACTGTTGCACTCACTGGAGTGGGAATAGTAAATTTTACCCCTCCACTATCCAGCGCTTTCCCTACTGTTGCACTCACTGGAGTGGGAATAGTAATTTTTACCCCTACGCTATCCTGCGCTTTCCCTACTGTTGCACTCACTGGAGTGGGAATAGTAATTTTTACCCCTACGCTATCCAGAGCTTTCCCTACTGTTGCACTCACTGGAGTGGGAAAAGTAAATTTTACCCCTCCGCTATCCAGCGCTTTCCCTACTGTTGCACTCATTGGAGTGGGAATAGTAATTTTACCCCTACGCTATCCAGCGCTTTTTCTACTGTTGCATTCACTGGAGTGGGAATAGTAATTTTTACCCCTTCACTATCCAACGTTTTAACTACTAATGTTTTTATTTTGTTATTAAATGTATGTATTATTTTTTTAAATAGTTTAATATGTTAATTAAATATAGAATATTTTATTTTAAATTATGTATGTGTTTATTTTATTTTTATATAATTAAAAAGTTTATAAATTAAATAAAGATAATAGTTAATAAAATGCATTTAAGTAAATATATGTATATGTAAATATTTTTTGTGTTTATATTTAATAAATTAAGTTTATTTGTTATAATTAGTTTAAATATATATTAAATTTAATTTATTTTGTTAATAATTTTAATATTTTTTAATTAATTTATTTTAATTTATGTTATTTTTTTAATCGATATTTTTACATCTATATTTTTTACATCTATATTTTTGAGTCGATATTATTGTACTTACCTGTTTAAGTATAGCAATTCGATATTTTTGTAATCGATATTTCTACATCTATATTTTTTTCAACTATATTTTTGTAATCTATATTTTAACATGGAACCGATGGGCCATCAGGATGCAAATGTCACACCCCAGCTCCCTTTGTGTGACTCTCAGAGACAGGTAGAGGCACAGAATGAGTTAAAGTAAGAAAATGCTAACTTTCTTAAAGTGGCATTTTCAGACTTACACATTAAATTCCGACTTCACTATAAGTTGTGATTTTAGAAAAGAAATTACACTTAAAAAGTGTCTATGGCAATCCCAATGTTAATCTATGGGGCAGATAGGACTTGCAGTAGTGAAAAATGAATCTAAGAACATTTCACTACCAGGACATGTTAGACGTAGAGGTATATTTCCTAACTTTTATATACACTGCACCCTGCCCATGGGGCTACCTAGGGCCTACCTTAGGGAGACTAACATGTAATAAAAAAGAAGGTTTGGGCCTTGCAAGAAGGTAAGCTTGCCAGGTCGAAATGGCAGTTCAAGCCTGTACACACAGGCTCTGCTCAACGTATAGAGCATATGAACTTTAGCACTAGTTAGCAGTGGGAAAGACAGCAAAACAGAAGGTCAGAAGGCAAAACGTCAGAGGAAACCACACCAAGGATGCTGGGTCTAACACGTGTACCTCCCCCAGCTGAAGATGGGAAGAGCTACCCAAGTCCTTGGCAGGTCACAGGCCTGAGCCATGTTTAAAGGGCTACTGAAGTGGTTGGGACAAACAGTGCTGCAGGCCCACTCGCTGCATTTAATTTACCGGCCCTGGGCACACATAGTGCATTTTACTAGGGATATATAAGTAAATTAAATATGCCAAATGTGGATAAATCAATGTACAGAGCATATGCACTTTAGCACTAGTTAGGAGTGGTAAAGACAGAAAAACAGGAGGTCAGAAGGCAAAACGTCCGAGGAAACCACACCAAGGATGCCGGGTCTAACACGTGTCCCTCCCCCAGCTGAAGATGGTAAGAGCTACCCAACTCCTTGGCAGGTCACAGGCCTGAGCCATGTTTAAAGGGCGACTGAAGTGGGTGGGACAATCAGTGCTGCAGGCCCACTAGTAGCGTTTCATTTACAGGTCCTGGGTACATATAATGCACTTCACTAGCGATTTATAAGTAAATTAAATATGCCAATTGTGGACAAGCCAATGTACAGAGCATATGCACTTTAACACTAGGTAGCAGTGGTAAAGTGCCCAGAATCCTAAAGTCTGCAAAAATGAAGTCAGGGGCTCCGCCATGACTCTCTCGTCGCTGCACAGTCTCCTTCTTCGTGATGTGCAGCAAAATGTAGCCTAGGAATAGCAAATATTCATGAAAGTAGCAGAGGAGCACAATCATTTGAAGTTATAACTAATTTGTATGACAGGTCATACTTTTTAGGGTGGAGGTTAAAAAAACTAATTCAGGGTTGGTTTACTTAAGCTATACATTTGTTTCCCTTTAAAATATTACATGGGGGCGCTAGAGGGCGCGCGACGGAATGGCTGCACTTTAGTGACGCTCCGCTGGTCGGGGAAAATATCCTTCAATAATAGCGGACCTGTTGAATCTTATAGCGCGAAACATACAGAAAACGGCAGCGGAATTACAGCACTACACAGCGGCGACATCGGTGTGTTGTAAAATCAAGATTTCGCCTGGGAAAATCGACCGGAGATAGCAAGCTGCTGGACTGTTGGGGAGGCACAAGCTGGCGGCGCGCTCGAACTGATAGCGGCCCGCAGTGAGTGCAGCGGACCGGCAGGGGTGCCTGTCTTCATACGCTCGCGCCCTGCCCTTCACTGCTGGCGTCTATCCCCATGATGCCCGTGACGCTGTGAATACTGCTGCCGGCTGATCCCCAGACGACAACATTGCCGCGGTGCGGGGAGCCGGAGAGGCTGAAGATCCGAGGCCGGTGACCGTGGTGGAGAGGACCCGCTGAGGGATCGCGCTGTGTGCGGAGAACACCGTCGTCACTGTAGGTGGGTGCGCCAGTCCTGTGCGGCATGATAATTGTCGACAATTAGCCAGAACTCCCTCCCCGGCACAGAAGCGCTAAAAGCACAGCGTGGCCCATTAAGAGCCGCCTCGCAGGAAGCCGGTAACTACCGAGGGAAAGTTGGGCCCTCTCAGGATCGCTCCCCTGGGGAAAACATGGATCGCCTCACCGGAGTCCACATGGTGCCCCTCCTTCCGATCCCGGCCTCCACCAGAACGCTTCGGCATACACACTCTGGGGCGCTTTATGGCTGTATCGTGGTAATAGGTTTGCGCCGGGAAACCCTTTTGGGTAGCTGTTGCGCATTATAAGTTTAATCAATAAATAAATAAATAAATAACCAACACCCAATAATCTATGTGGCAGTGGATATATATTCGTCAAGTGTGTATATGGGGGCACCCATGAGCGGACGCTCTGTGATCTAGGTTGCTACTCGAACTCTGGAACAACAACAGGGGTAACGGACGCGACAGTTTAAAACTTCTCCAACATAGTGTGGGCGGCTGGTGCGCTCGGTGTTGCGCATCGTCGAAGGCCTCATGGTGCACCGGCAATTGATCACTTGTATTAGCAACCATTATATGTCAGCCATGAACACTGTATTCGCCGCTGCATAAATCTGCCTAACTATACAAGCACAACACTTCTGACGCCATAGACTTTCACAACCAAAGTGACACTCGGTACTGTGCTAATTGCCAAATAACCAGAACAATATTTTGCAAACGGCTGGTCAGTGCTCTCTGCAGAGCATATTGTAGTACACACTTTCCACAATGGGCAAACCAGATAAACAGCAGCCTAAACTGTCCTTCGACACGCGCCGGACACGTAGAAACATGTCAGCTCACTCTGATACTGAATTAGACGCTGGCAGTGCCAAAAAGACAACAATGGAAGACACCCTACAAGCCATACAACACAGCCTACAGGCCATAGACAGCAAAATTGACACTCTTACTCGTAGAGTCGATCATATGGCGGCTAAACTTGATAAACAGGGTGAACGCCTGGATGATGCAGAGCCACGAATATCAGCGGTGGAAGATGGGTCTAACACTACAACACGTAAATGCCTGGAGATGGAAAAGGTGCTAGAAGTCATAAAAACAAAAACGAATATTTGGAAGCACGCTCACGGTGTAATAACGTCCGTATTACGGGTATTCCAGAGAGCGCCAACACAGGAAAAATGGAATCCTTCGTAGAAGACATGGTGCGTGACATTTTTGGCGCTGAGGCATTCTCACCCGTGTTTATAGTTGAACGTGCACATAGGTCACTTGCGCCAAAGGCGATCCCAGGAGCCCCGCCGCGACCCATCATGGCCCGAATACTTAACTACAAAGATAGGGATACAATACTATAACTGGCGAGGGAAAAGGAACAAATTAATCACCGCGGCAACAACATCTCATTCTACCCTGATTTCACGATGGCAGTACAAACGGCTCGTAAAGATTTTGCGCCTATGAAAAAGAAACTGCGAGAGATGGGCATTGAATATGCTATGCTCTACCCAGCGAGAGTGCGAGTGTCACATGATGGACGTACTAAAATACTGACTACGCCTAAAGCAGCACATGACTTTGTCAAGCTGATTGCTACGAAAAATAAGAAACCAGACCGCTCTTCTGCTGATCCGGACTCAGACTGATGCAATGGGACAACATGGTAAAAAGTGTGCTATATAATGTGTCTGATAAGCAGGACATATGGTGCTCTTGTGTATAAGCTAAGTATACGTTTCTGAAGTGACATGTTGATATAGTATGCCATAGATATTCAGTTATATTGGTCTACACTGCAGTTATTATAAAGTTGACAGTGTCTTTGGATGTTATAAGATGTTGAAAACAGTTTATTGCACAAACAGCAAACTGGTATATATAGGATATTTCATTCTAACTTACGTTTGGGTAATTGCCGAAATGCCTCTGGATCAATGTTTATTGATATCTGATCGCATAATTCCACAGCTTTTGTAACAGAGGTCCTTTCTGTATATAAATTACCCGACCACATCCGCCCCGCGGATGAGATAGCGTGCCCTTAGCGGCCCCCTGTGGGTGTACCCCGCAACAGTTGGTATAATGGTTTTCCTGTACTATGGGTTCTGTCTTTGGCATAATTAGGATGCCAATGTGGGAGGGGGATTTGGGAAATGTTTTATGTAGTTTACTTCAGGCACCTGCATATATGGCACAATGCAGACGAGAGTAGAATTAACAGATGTGTATATGTACAACAGACTATAAACTACCACAGACGGTATATACAAAACTGCACGGTGTACAAATTGCTGTATATAGTAATTCATGACCCAGAGCAGGCAGTAATGTAAAGACATCTCTAGTCAATTTGTTAACCTGGAACGTTCGAGGGTTAAATAACCCCCAAAAATACGTCAGGTGTTTACATTCCTTGATAGATATCAAATCGACATAGCCCTATTACAGGAAACACATCTGGCAAAAACGGCCAGGTGTGGATTGGGTCATAGATGGGCCGAACATACCATTGCGTCATCATACTCAACCTACTCGAGAGGTATTATAATCCTAATAAAGAAGGGAGTACAATTTATTGTGAACCAAACATTTGCGGACGACTGCGGTCGTTATGCTATAGTCACAGGGATACTTCGGGGCCAACATATTAGGCTAATAAATATCTATGGACTGAACATAGATGACCCTGAATTTTTTAATGATATCAGATCAAAATTGAGAGAATTGCCTGAGGTGGAATCACTGTGGGGAGGGGATTTCAATCTAGCCCTTAATGATACGCTTGACCGTTCGGGTATGACTAAGGAGCCTCATAGCAGGGCAGTCCAAGTAGTATGAGATGGTATGAGAGAATTCAACATGACGGACGTGTGGAGGCTACGAAATCCGCACACTCTGGCAGCTACTCACAGCTCCTCTATACATAATAGCTGGTCACGCATAGACTATTGGTTGACGACCACAGTAGCTAGTACGTGGATAAGCAAAATACAGCACTTACCAAAACACTGTCGGACCATAACCCGATCCTGCTTTCTTTAGACATCCCTAGGTATGCACCGCCGCCGTTCATCTGGCGCTTTAATGCCAAAGCCCTACTAGATACACTCTATAATGACGCTATACGAAATGCCATCACAGAATATTTCCAATTAAACCAGAATTCGGTAGATGATGCTGGCTTACTGTGGGAAGCCTTCAAGGCCACAATACGGGGAGTGTGCATTGGCACGAGATGCGGGCATATTAAAAGATATACGTACCCAAGTTACCAAATGTGAAGACACACTAAAAATTCTAGAGCAGGAATATGTACATACCCATAACACTGATATACTGGGCAAAATTCGAGAAACAATGTCAGAATATCAAGAACTTGCAGATAGTGAACTTAAATACATCTCGAAATGACAAGTAGCAAGAACCTATGGGGAGGGTGGCAGACCTGGTCGGGTGCTAGCATGTAAAATCTCCCAAGACCATACCCCACATACAGTCATTAAAATTCGCGACACGCAGGGCACTGCGCAGTATGACATACAGAGTATTCTCTCGGCTTTCACGACAACCTATGAGGAGATGTATACCACGCGAAACACGGCTGACCCGCTTGAAGTACTCGAGTATTTGGAAGATGTTACAATAGCATGGTTATCAGATGCCCAACGGGACTACCTAGCTCAACCCATCACCATTGAAGAAATCACAGAGGTAATTAAAACCCTACCCAATGGGAAAGCGCCGGGCCCTGATGGGTTTACAGGTGAATTTTATAAAGAATACGTCGACCTTTTAGCACCTAATCTTGTAAACATGTATGGGGACGCTTATGAAAAACAGATCCTCCCACCCACACTTCGGGAAGCCATGATTATAGCCCTCTTAAAACCAGATAAAGACCCTGAAATCTGTGAGTCCTACCGCCCGCTGTCTCTAATAAACACGGATACCAAAATATTGGCCAAGCTTATTGCCAAACGCCTCCAGCCCCTTATGGTTAATATTATACTGCCGGACCAATCAGGATTTATTCCCCATCGCTCCACAGCCCACAATTTATGCACCCTCTTTGCATTATCCCACCAACTTAATCCGGAGCTCAAAGCAGCTGCGGTCTTATTAGATGCCGCCAAGGCATTTGATTCAGTCGAATGGCCATATCTTTTTACGGTACTGCAGAAAATGGGCATGCCTCCGATACTACTGCAATGGATCAAAATATTATATACGAAACCTGTGGCACGTATCAAGGTAAATCAATATGTTTCTAACACGGTACACATCACACGGGCACTAGACAGGGGTGTCCTCTCTCCCTTTATTATTCGCTATCGCGCTAGAACCATTAGCTTGTAAGATCAGGCAACACCACAAAACCGCAGCCCTGCAGTTCCTTCAGCGCCCCATAAATATCTCTTTATATGCAGACGACATGGTCCTCTATGTTCGCGAACCTCATATAAATTTATCACCCATTCTACGGGAATACATAAAATTTGGTAGACATTCGGGCCTACAAATCAATTGGAGTAAATCCACCATTATCCCCTTAACGGACGTTACGGTGCCACACCCGGTAGAGTTTCCATTGGAATGGCAACGAGACCCCGTTAAATATTTGGGAATTTGGTATCACAAAGACCCTGCAGTGGTTATAAGGGCCAATTATGGCACTGCCATTAGTAAAATAGAAGAAACAATAGAACAGTGGATACATTTGCCCTTATCCCTGGCGGATAGAATGGCTTTGGTAAAAATGGTCATACTCCCCAAGTTCCTCTACCTTTTCAATAACATCCTCATTACCCCACCAAAGGCTGTGTTTCAAAGTTTGAAAGCGTGTGTGACCCGCCTTATTTGGGCTGGTAAGCAAGCACGCGTTGAACTGCGTGCATTAACATTGCCTTACTCTAAAGGAGGGTTTAAGGTTCCGGATTTCCTGCTATATTACCTCTGTGCGCAAGCGCAATATGCACACTACTGGTATCACCCAGTGCGATACCTACCTCATATGGCAGTAGAAGATGGAGATGCCCACCCAATATCGCTTCAATATATTTTACCACATTCCCGCCCACATGTACTGAAGCAAGAAATAAACACTATTCGCACAACAAATCTGGCTTGGCAGAGAATGGGGAAATTAGCACATAAACTACCTCTCTATGCTCCAGCACTGCCCCTGTCACATCATCCAGCCCTATCAGTCACTCAGGAAAAAGTGAGTATGACACTGCTACAACAAGTTGGGCTAGATGTGATGGGAGACTTATATGACAACAGGGTTTTTGTAGAATTGGATGACATAGATTACATTAGTAATCAAACTCTCCTCTTTAAATTTGCTTATCATAGATTGAGTAGAGCAATTAAAGATTTTTATCCAACCTTTCCTGCGGAGCCGGAAACACTCCAAGCACTACAAATGATTATAACTACTCCGCACAATAGAAATATGGTGACCAAACTATATGTGCTGTTACAGATTGATATAGCGGGTAATACACAAAAAGCGCAGGAGAGATGGTCGGCTGTTCTGGAGACACCCCTGGTAGACGAGGAATGGGCCACTTGCTGTGCACTAACAGACATGCTTACCCCGAACGGTAACTTGAGAACTATACATTACAAATATCTTCATCAAACATACCATACACCGATGAAACTAAAGAAATGTGGGCTCCCCTCTGATGCATGTTGTAAAAGATGTAAAGCTGATGATGCCGATTTCATACATTTAGCGTGGCATTGCCCACGGATTAGAGAATAGTGGGAAAAGATAATTGGAACTTTGAGTGCTATTCTGGAAGTCAAAATAGATTGTACAATTTGTGTATGTTTACTGAGTCTTGTAACAAATTTAAGATCGGTAAAACGTAAATTCTGTGTAATAGCTCTTCTATTGGCGAAGAGACGAATATCTATGTACTGGAATGGCAAGAAATGCCCCTCATGCGAACAATGGCTGCAGGACATGATCTATTGTAGGGACACACTACAGACTTATGAGGAAGAACTTCCTACAGGATCTAAACCCAGAGACTACTGGGTGCCACTAACGACGTATTTACAAACTCATCCTAAGGACGCACTGAATACCAGTGTGTAGAGTGTGACATCTTGATTGTATAAAAAATGTATCTGTACACGGTGTTGAACTATGCACATTTGACGTGGATGTAACTGTGAAGATAGTGAGTGCCTTTGCAAGCCTGTATGTTTTCTTTTTCTGTATGTTTTTTTGGTCAAATAAAAATCATCAAAAAAAAATTAAAAAAATTACATGTACTATTATACAACTGTAGATACTACTACTAATAATCACTGTCTTCTTTCCCTTTGCTCCTTGCAGGATAACCAAAGAAGAGAAGACCCAGGAATAAGGAATCCTCGGCCAACGGCATGCAGGAAGGCATTCTCACTGGTGCCAGTAGCCATGCATAGTTATTTATTTACTCTTATTTGATTTTAGTTAGCAATCTCACCTATAATACTGTGGTGCATGGCTTTTTGTCAAGCTTTATTTTCCTTTCTTTGCATTTTTCCTAACTTCTTCCTTAATTTCCCCTTCATCTCCTTTAGTGTCTGTTCCCCTAACAGACCCCCTTGTACTGCCTTTTATTTCCCTGTCTGCTTCTGCAGTCTTCTTCATCCTGCCTTCTTTTATTTTCCCTTCTTTCCCTCTTTTTTTCTTATTGTGGCTTTATTGCCTTAACACACATACATTTCTCCATTCCATTCTCCTTTCTTTGATCATTGTTTTCCTGATCTTGATTCCTTCCTAGCCTTTTCCCATTTTTAAAGCTTTTACGGTGTTCAATTTTCAACTCTGTGATTTTTTAAATGTAAAAGTACATCTTTCAATTTGACTAGCAATACGTTCAGAATTGTTAGGTATTTTTGTGCAAATGCTGCAGTTGGTAATCATATTACTAAATAAGTGCTTAGTTTTCTAGTTCCTGCCATGACAGATACTGAAATGAAAGACCAGGAGGAGGGGGAAGAGCAGATGGCTGCTGCAACAAGCAGTAAGTCAAGGTCCTTTATCAATGATAACTGTAACATTTGTTTTGTTAAGGTATTCATTTTCTTCCTGCTCCTTCCTAAGCCTGGTCCTCAATATTTTTTAAGTTATCCACTTTCCTATGTTTCTGTCCCTGCCTGCTAGCCATCCATACCTACTACTTCCCATTCCATCCCATCCCAATCCCAGGACATGCCACAAATTCTTCCTCAACTTATTCATACGTTTATACCTCATGTCTGATCTCTTACACTAGTCTATTTTCTACTTTCCATTCATCATCATAACTTTATTTCGCATTTAAAATGCATAAAAGTACATACGATTTCACTGCATACAGTTAATACAACACTAAAAGCAAATATTTTAAAAATACGTCCAGTTTGTATCTAATAAATCATCCTTTCAATAACATTTTTAAAATATTATACAAATGTTTATAAAATGTTATGCTCCTATGTTAAATAGCATCCATTGCCCTAGGTGATAGATAACACGTATACTGCAGGATTTAGGGCCAGATGTACGACCGTTTATGCATGCGCAAACGGGTTTGCGAACCCGTTTGCGCATGCAAAAACAGCATGGGCCATGTACAAAGTCTATTTAGCGAGTCGCAATTTACTTGCGACTCGCTAAATAGGTTTTGAGACTCGCTATTAGGAAGGGGCGTTCCCTTCCTAATAGCGAGCGCAAGCCCATGTATGAATGTTTTGCGACCGCAATTGTGGTCGCAAAACACTCACAAATTACCACCCTCTTCAAGAGGGTGGTAAGGCACTCGCAAAAGTGAAGGGGTCCCCAGGGGACCCCTTCCCCTTTGCAAATGCAGGGGAAATATTTTTAAGGGCAGGCAGTGGTCCCAGGGACCACTACCTGTCCTTAAAAATGAAACGAAAACGTTTCATTTTTTTCTTTTTTAAATGCATCTCGTTTTCCTTTAAGGAAAACAGGCTGCATTAAAAAAAAAAAACTGCTTTATTTAAAAGCAGTCCCAGAAATGGTGGTCTGCTGAGTCCAGCAGGCCACCATACCTGGGAGGGCCTGCCATTCCCAATGGGGTCGCAAATTGCGAGAGGCTCATTAATATTCATGAGCCTCTCAATTTGCGATCCCATTGGGAATCGCAAACAGTGTGATACACACTGTTGTACATCCAAAATAGCGCCTCGCAAATTGCGAATCACAAAAAACCCGCAATTTGCGAGGTGCTATTTTGCGCGTCATACATATGGCCCTTAATCACCAAAATATTACGTAGCAGCAGGGTGTAAATTAACTTATCTCTCCATTTAAGTCACACAAGATTAAATCCATCTATATCCAAAATTGTGAAATCAAGATAACATTATATCTACTTTCCATTAACCACCCAGCCCCATCAAATCATTTATGTAAACTTTTCTATTTGTGATTTTCTTCAATTTCTGTCCCAAAAATATTTTTAATTATGCAGATGCTTATGGTAAATTAATTAATGCAGAGTAGTGAAAATAGTATTAATGTGAATACCATGTATGTCACAGGCACAAAGACTCAGATACAAAATCCAGTGGCCATAGAGAACCAGAAATGCTCTATGGCTGATCGACTATACCAACATGCTTGCAATGAGTCCTTCAATTCATGCTCTTTTCTTGGCTATCCTTACCACAAGTTCCTGCTGTTCCTTTGGAGGCTCATCTCTGAGCTCCACCAGTTGGACGGGCACCCGTGAGGTAGCAGCTTGGCTGTGCCTTCAGAAAATGGAGGGGATTGCGGTGGCCTGTCACCCTCCAGTTATACTGGAGGTGGAGAATGAGGCGGCATCAAAAGCAGCTCGTTCTTCTAGTGCCCAGCAGGGGCAATGCTTTATTGCCTGAGCCAACGCAGGTGGCAGAGTGAATCATCATAGTCTCACGTAGCCACCATCAACACTCCCGCTTCAACCATAGAGGTCGTCCGTTGCAAGGTCGTCAAATGAGTACACAACTTAATGGAGGGCCAGAGAGATATTAAATAGAGACTGGGGGCATATTCTCAAGAACGTGTGTTAACTATCGCCAAATTACGCTTAACGCAACTTCTCACATCGCAGTCTATTGCGGGAAAATAACACCGTGTTAACGCAGTATTCTCAACACGGCGGCACCATGCGATAGTCACACGATAACGCGACAAATGCCCGCGTTAAAATTAACGCGACGGCGAAAAAATGCAAAACACGAACGCCAAAAAAGGTGCGATGTCCCAAATCGTGATACAAAAACCAGCGATAACCAGCGACAGGCCTGCGATTCCCACGCGACATGCGGGAAAATGCACTAGAAAAGCAGAGATATAAAAGATTAAAAATTTAACTGCGTAGCACCATGGACGCACCCGGACCGAGTGCAGAGGACAACGCGAACCCCACAAGCCCCACAGACGACCAGCCAGGAACCCCGGGGCCGGGGAAGGGCAAGGAGAAGAGGAAGAGGAAGACGGGGTTCAGTCCGCAGGAAAACAGGATCATCGTCACGGAGGTGACAGAACACTACCAACAACTGTACGTCACCTCCACTGTGTCATCAGCAACACAAACGGAAATATGGCCGTACATCGTGAACAACATGAATGCAGTCGGAGTGTCGAGGAGGACAATGAAAGAGGTCAAGAGGCGCTGGAATGATGTGAAGGGCAAAACCAAGAAGAAACTCGATGCCAACATGAAAGCAGCAACGCAGATTGGAGGTGGGGGACCAGCGGCACACCAGGAGCTGGATGACAAGGAGAAAATGGTGACCACAGTCATCAGTCGGGATATGGTGCCAGGAGTTGGGGATCGGGACACTGCTCAACATGACCTGACACAACATCACCAGGGTGAGTACCCACCAGGGACTGGGGGACGGGGGAGATGGGCACAATGGCACACATGCACAATTAAGTACAGCACACTGCACACCCACAATGACTCTGGATCATGTCCCTGATCCCCGTGCCACACTGCAGCACACATACAGAAACTCAGGGAATGTGTGTTGAAATTAATTTTTTGCAGATGCTGTGCCTGTGGTCATTTTGTACTGTCTCATGATTGATAAGGACTGTCACAATGTGACGTCCTCATGTGAAGAAATTGTTAATGATGTTGTTCCTACGGGCTATTCCTGCTGCAGTTGCAGTGGGGTGTGGTCCACCTGCCTCATCTTCCTCATCATCGTCCGGTGCATCTGGCACTTGTAACTATGGGGCATTGGTGTGCACACATATGTTGTGCAACACATAACATGCAATGATCATCTTGCACACGATGTCTGGGCTGTACAGGAGCCTCCCACCTGTGATGTCCAGGCACCTGAAACGTGACTTCAACACGCCAAATGTGCGTTCCACGATGTCCCTGGTGCGTTTGTGGCCCCAATTGTACTGCCTCTGGGCCTGTGTGTTCGGGGCTCGGAGGGGTGTCATCATCCAAGGGCAGAGTGCATATCCTTGATCACCTGTGACAGTGCAGAGAGACATGAGTCAATAGTTGGTTCTGCATGATGTGTTGGCAGGCTCACTAGTTGATTGGCGTGTGATATGTGTGTCATAGTGAGTCCTGTCTGACATGTACTGCTTGTAGCAAATGAGCGCCATCAATGTGTATTACGTAGCCTCACTGCTGCTCCTCCCTCCCCGAGCCTATTTACTTGTGTGCGCTGCGCGGTTGCATCACTTGCACTCCTACGGCACACCATTGTCATGCCTGTCTGCGCATGTCCACAAGCCTGACAACCACACTGTGATGTTGTGCGTTGAAGGTGGGCGGCCACGTGTGTGTAGGCCTATGGTAAGGATAGGGCGGACACAAATGTAGAGTTCATGGCTGGCTGAACTCGCGAGGCAGTCGAGGCAAGACCTTTGGCTTATGCTGCGATAATAGCGATACACACACAACCGTTGGCATGTATGATCCCGGACCCTGAGCGGGCTTGCGCTCATTCATTTATCCCTTCGGCCGAGCCCGCACTCCGGGGGCATGTTACATTGCAACTTTGTCCATTGCGGGACGGGTGGCGCTGACACTACAACAGAGACACACGCATTAGGTAACTCATTGGCAAGCCCAACACCTAACCACGCCCAGAGCCCCGGGTGATCATCCACACCCCTACGCTGGACTGCCGTATGCCAGCCCACTCCGGAAACGCCTACAGGGGGTACGACACAGTTACATGTCCCAGGTCTCCCCACTGCCTGAGGTGACATGGTTGCGTCCGCTGTACACAGCACAATGCAATGTGGTAGGGCCCGGGGCTCTTATGCATACACAATGACCACACGGACACACTTAGATAGTTTGTGGAACTGGCTACGGGCACGTGCGCCCAGCCCCTTCTATTGCCAGGGTTACATGTCCAGTGACGCCTGTGCTGGATGGGTGTGGGGTGAGTGTGAGCCAGCCCTCAAGGAGTGGTTGGTGCTGGCAACAACTACAACAGTGATCAGACAATCAGAAGTTCACAGTTCAAACACCAAGGGTCCATGACTTGAGCTGCACGGAGTTAGTGGCCCGGGATGCACAGCGGCCGGCACATGGAACACCTCCACGGGACGGTGACTACCGGTGCACTGAGGTAGGGCCACGAGAGCTGAGCGGGTCCACGTCGATGTCCAAGGTGAAAGTCGCGGAGGGTTTTGGGGGACAGTGGAAGGTGATCTTCCAGGGCATGATACAGAGGGAAGTACCAAGCAGACACAGGCAATATGGAGGAGATGAATGCTACAGCATCATTTTTGACACCAAGTCAGTATCAGCTACATGATGATGAAGACAACCCCCAGGCCATAGACTCAGACACCACCAAAGTTCAACCAGAGAGTGTCCATGGATTTCGGGGCACAGAGTTAGTGGCACCAGAGCTGAAAGGGGATGCAGTCTGCGATGAGGCCTGTACAATGGTATAAACTCAGCCATAAATAAATCAAGGCTCAGTTCCAAATGTGTGACCTACTTGACCGTAGTGTAGGCTGGAGGCAGCGGTCAGCAGGGGCCCCCAGCCACGTGTCCTTGTCTTGCGATGCACAGAGTTAGTGGCACCAGAGCAGTTGTTGGTAGTGTTCGGTCACCTCCGTAACGAGGTTCCTTTTTCCATCCGACTGAACCGCGTCTTCCTCTTACTCCTCTCCTTGCCATTGAAAAATCAAGACTCAGTTCCAAATGTGTGACCTACTTGACCGCAGTGTAGGCCGGAGGCAGCGGTCAGCGCGGGCCAACCGCTGTTCAGGCAGCTCCTCCTGGTACTCTCACACACGACGTTGGAATGCCATGTGGCGATGATTTGTGGTTGACGGAGGTGGAAGCACCAGAGCTGAGCGTGTGTGCAGCCTGCGACGATGCCGTGTCCTGCCTGGTCCGGACTGGATTGGATTGGTGTGAGGCCTGCTGGACCGCAGTGTAGGCCGAAGGCAGTAGCCAGCAAGGGCCCATAGACACGTGTCGTTGGAATGCTATGCACAGAGTTGGTGGCACCACATCGAAGGGAGTACGGTGATATGAAATCAGCCATAACCGTATGTGCCATTGTATAATCAAGACTCAGTTCCAAATGTGTGACCTACTTGACCGCAGTGTAGGCCGGAGGCAGCGGTGGAGTACGTCAATGAGAAAGGAGTAATGGGGGCCTGTGTCGCGGAGGCCGTGATGGTCTGAGGAGGCTGCCATGGTCACGGGCCTCAGGCTTGGAGCTTGCACCGGCACGTGGTGGTCCCTCTTTGACACACGCCAGTGTTGGCAGGTGAGCAGTGCAGCTACATTTCTGCGATCTTCCCCACTGGCTGGGGTAACATGGTTGCATCCACTGTCCAGACACCAGCAGTGTATGTCGACATGGAAATGTCTGTGGTCTGCATACTGAAGTCTGTCCAGCACATCCACGGCACACTTGGCATTGTGTACATTCACATTCATGGGTCACTTGCCTCCTTTGCACATGCCTGGTTCCCACCTCTCCCCACATTCTGCAATTGTGTGGCTGAGGTGCCATGCCGTTGATGGCTTGTATACATGGCTAGCCCAGGTTGCCACAGTAAGTTGTGTTGTCGTGTCTGGAATGTGGGAATGTTGGTTGTCATGTTGTATGTGCTTTTGTGACGTGTGCATTCCCAGAGTTGTGAGTTGTATGTTGGTGGAGTTGAGGTGTGTGGTGTGTTCAGATGTTACTCGCCGACGAGCAGTGCATTTCCATAGGTGCCATCCTGAAAGCGCTGGTTGATGATGGACTGTCGGAAGATGAAGGAATCATGCACACTGCCTGCGTAGTTGGCGACGACATTGGTGAAGGCTCCCCGGTGGTCCACTATTGCCTGCACATTGATGGAATGCGTGTGTTTCCTGTTGCGGTAATTGTGTGCAGTGGCGGCAGGGGGCACGGGGAGTACATGTGTGTAGTCGATTGCCCCCAAGACGTGCGGGAAGCCCGCTATGGTGTAGAAGCCTTGCTTGATCTCCAGCTGTTCCTGCGCAGTGTGGGGGAAGGTAAGGTACTGGGGTACCAAGCTGATGATGGCATCCAAGACAGGTGTGAGGAACTTTGATAGGGCTGGCTGTGAGACTCCTCCGACTCTGGCAGTTGTTGGTTGGAAGGTACCAGAGGCCAACAGGTGCAGCACAGCCAGCAGCTTTGTCTGCGGAGGGATGTTGGTTCTCCGCTGTGTTGGTACCGTCAGCCTGTGGGCAATGAGGGTCAGGATGCGGAGGATGGTTGTCCTTTTGAGCCTGTAGTGGGCAATGACATCCTCTGGCGTTAAGTCTCTGAGGCTGGTGCGTTTTGGAAGGTCCGCTGTCTTGTTCTGCGCTGCCTCGGTGGTAGTCTGGGGGTTGGTCCTGGGGTTGAGGGTGGTCCTGGGGGTGGCGGTGGGTGTTGTGGCCCTCTTGGGTCTCCAAGCTGCATGATTAAGCCTGTAGTGGGCAATGACTTCCTCTTGCGTTAAGTCTCCAAGGCTGGTGCGTTTTCAGAAGGTCCGGTGTCTTTGTCTCTGCTGCCTCTGTGGTGGTCCGGGGGGTGGTCCTGGGGGGTGGCGGGCCTGGGGGTGGTGGCGGTGGGTGTTGTGGCCCTCTTGGGGCTCCGAGCTGCATGATCAGTAGCTCCATGGCATCTGTTGTTCTTCTGGTGTGGCTGTGGGCTGGGCTCCCTTTTATGGTGCAGGTTGTCGTCTGGCTTAACACCAGGTAGGAGCAGGTGTTAAATCCCTGCTGCTAACGCGCCTTATCGCATGTTTTGTGGTCTTATCACCGATCTGGCTGGTCGTTGAGAATGTTGCGGAGTGGTGTTTCCGCGGCTTTTTGCACGGGAACGCCTACTCTGCATCTCATTAGCGTTAGTTGCCGGTGTCATCCGTGGCGATGTTTTTTGCGGCTGCTATCACGGGAAAACTGGTGATATCGGCTGTTAGCACCTGCTTGTGAATGGTGCGATAAATTTATCGCCACTTTGGCTGCGATAAAGTGCCACTAACTCGGCGATAAGTCCTTGAGAATATGCCCCCGGATGTTTCAGGAGCGCATTTTGAGTAGGGAGAGAGCGGGCCTGTTGTGCGCTGTAACGGTTAGGGAAGGGGTAAATCAGTTTCGATTTTTGTTTTCTTGAGTAGGGGTGGGGCTGTTGTAGATGGTGCATGCAGGTTTATTATTTGTAACAATAAATACTTTATTCTTTAGCTTTTTTGTTTTTGAGGGACTTGGGGAGAGAGATGGGCTTTGTATGCGTGGTGTAGGTGTGAACTGTTCTGGAAGGGGCAGAGTAGTTTAGTTTTGTGGGTGTTTGAGGGAGGTAAGGAGGGATGGATGGGCCTGTAGTTGGTGGTGTGGCTGGGTTTATTTTGTATAAAATAAAACACTTTATTTTTTACCAAATTGTGGATTTTTATTATTGTTGTTATTGTTATAGCTATTATTATTATTTTTATTATTATTATTATTATTATTATTATTATTAATAATAATATTATGCCTATTAGTTGTATCATTATTTGTACTTTTTACTGTCACATCTATAATCCAGGATACTCCACCTACCTACTGTCAGAGCAGATGCTGAGGCTCAAACCTGGCCCATCACAAAGAATTTGTCTGTTTGACACCCTCATCATCCTCTCTTTAGTCTGCTCTCCCTAACCCCAATGCAGTCCCTCCAGTCACCTTCCTGAAGTCTGAAGCGGAACTCTCACAATGCATTAAATTCTTCTGTCTACTTCATGACTTGATGTCATCTGAAAGCACCCACCCTCCCATCGGCCAGCATTATTAGTAAGATCTGTGTACTGCCCTACCCTCTGCACATAGTCATTGTCACTCACCACTAAGGAGGAATCCTACTTACAGCAACCCATGGAATACAGAAGGTGTTTTTATATTACACATAGTTCAAAAGACTGTTCAACCTCAAACTCGACCACTCCTTTTTCCAGTTCTTCCTAACTGATTAGAAAGGTATTGTCTGCCACCTCCCCAAGACTTGCTGTTGATGATGTTAATGGTGCAATGATTTTCACAAAGAGACTACCTGCTAGTGGACCTTATAGGCCCAAAGAGGAAAGACATCACAGGAAGAACACAAATCTACTTATTTGGAATGAAGCAGTTGCACCAGCAAAGGTTTCTCCTTCTGTAATATGAAACTAAAAGAAAAAACAGAGTGAGTGAGTGAAAAATCCAAGACAAAGTCCAGCATGCAGCAAGTCAAACACAGTATAAGAGAGATTTACTAAAGTAAGTGTGCAATCACATCTCTGGTGTAGGTTACTTTAGAACAGAATAACCCTCAGGTACAATGATTCTCTGTAGATGCTGAGAAAAAGATGCACAGTGGCTATACTAGGTCTACCATTGTTATAATGTATTCTCTACACATTGATGTCTCTTTCTGGCCTGGAGAAGGGAATGGTATGAGCAAATCTGCATTTTTGTAACCTCACAGTTCAACCATTTATCATTGCTTCCACCACATCAGCCTACGAAGTGTGAGATGTGTTGATAGTGGAAATAGATAACAGAACTATATATCTCACAACTTGTAGGAAAAGGATTAGAGTATTGATGACTGGATGAGTAGGGGAGGAGGGAAAACTTTAAAGAGTCAAACACAGCATTCAACCACTCCATGAACACAGCACATCTGTCATGGAAGGAAGACAATAGCTAAATTGACCTATTTAGTGTGTAGCAGCCAACAGACTCCCATATTAGTTGTTATAGTTATCTTGGCTGGAGAACAAAATGGTAATAATACACGCAGTTAAAAAAATAGTTACTATAATAAAAGTTAAGAAAAATGGTACTGCATACACATGGTGCAACTGTGTTCTTCTGGCATTGTCGGTCTTAGGAGCAGCAGTAAACCACACAGCAGGAGCACCGTGGAGTTTTCACTTCTTTGCCAAAGAGAAGGTCTGTAGAATGAGAACAGAAATAAACATTTTTAAGAGTCAAAGTAAACATGGTATGTGAGAAGTCAGAGTGCATTTCATAAGCTAGCATACAATTATCAAATGGCCAATCTAGAACCACGGATCCCAGACAACTACCTGCACACTGGTCTATTTAAGTCTAATTACAATAGCGGCACACCAAAAAATAAAAATAAAGTTTTATTTTGTTTTGTGTTTTACAGCAGACATTTCTGTTGTGTTCTGTTGTCAACCTCCATTGTCATGGCGTTGGCATTATCAACCCCTCTCCTTAGTAGTATGTAATAATTGACAGACTTGTACTGCTTGGACGGGCATTGGAGCATGTAGAATGTGGAGTTCCAATGAGTTTGGGATCCCATGTATGAGAGCTTTTACAGGGACTCATTTAGCACACTGAATGATCCTCAGCTGGTTCCAGCCTTTAAGGGAATGACTAAAGTCAATACAAATTCTGCGACAAGTAACCAGTATGATCTTGACTACATCTTCTTTTTTCCTAAAGTACTGCACAATCAGTTTGAAGCAATTAGCTAAACATAGACTTTGGTATTACATTTTTCCAGGATGATGGCAGCTGTATGTGATTTCTCCATGGAGAACACTGCAATGGTTGCATGCAGCTGAGTGCCTTGACAATGAGACTAGCAGCCGGCCTTTGCTCAACCCCCATGAAGGAGACCAAGTGTGAAGTTATGCGCAAATAGTCTGTGGCTTACCAACCTGTTGTGAGGTGGATGGGCTGAAAAGTAGGGGTGGGCGGAATGTTCTATTCCACCTGCAGAATTGGTTACTTTGTAACAGGGAGTTCTGGTCAAATTGCACCAATCGCCCTTTGGCAGAACTTTTCTCCTGCGAGGCTCCAGGATATGCGAGCATGAGTGAGATTTGGCATCCCCTAGAATGATTTTATAATGGCAGGACTCTGACCGTGACTGCTTGCGAGCGCTGGCTACCTCCCGCAGTCAGAGGGCTACCATTCGAGTAAATTTGCTGTTGCTTGAGTAGATTTTCTACTCGAGGAGCAGCAAAATAAACTCAAATGGCCGAATGCTCCTGCGCAATATATGGTGCTATTCATGCTGATTTTCAGCACTGCTCGGCACTAAATTGCAGCTCAAGCCGCACAAGATTCATATTTTACACCCATTGGTGGAATTCCCGGGAATCTTGCAGAATTTTTCTGTAACTTTGCAGAATTCTACAGAGAGAAACTCCACAAAATCTGCCCATCTCTACTGAAAAGTGCTCTTCTTCATGGCTTTCCTAACCAATTCCAGAACTTGATGGTGCACCACTGGCATAGGAACAGTTGAAAAAATAGGTCCATGTGGTACCTTCCATTTTGTATAGAGGGTTTCCATAAATCAACCTGCTCCGTGCATTGAAGAAAAAGGAGTAGGTAAAACATCTAACATATTGCCCAGCTTCCCATTGTATAAATGGGCCAATTTATGGGATCTGTCATACTGCAACTCTTTTTGAACATAGACTTGATAATGGTTCGCTGTCGCAATTGTTTTCTTTGTGAGGATACTATGTCAAGTGACCAACTGGGAGCAGGTATGCTACTTATTCACTTTGGGTTGACTATATCACTTTTTTAACATGTGTAATCCCAAGATTACTGCAGGCGATGGCTTCACTAAGAGCAATAGGGGTTTTTCACATTGTGGCAACTCCTTTTTCTTCTTCCTCACCTCCACCTCCTTCTATCTGTTCAATTACTTCTTCTCTCTCTGCAGCAGCTATTATTTGAAGGTGCTCTTGCCACACAATTGCATGTTGGTTGTTGAGTTGGCCACTTGCCCCAGTACTGTAATGCCCATCAGGCTTCTCGCAACACACTGCTTTGTGTCAAATTGTGCAATCCGCAATGTGGTCCTCATGTGACTAAAAAGGGAGGAGAACTTCTTTATAGAGCCATAGCCACAAGTGCTTATTGTGGTGGAGCTAGGGGGTTCTGTTTGGCTTTCCCTAGGTTGGGGTGTAGCTGTAGTAAGGATGGAAGTTTCTGCAGGTTTTGAGATTCTTGAAAAGATAGGAACAGGTGTGGTTGATGGTACTACATAACTCAGACACATTGAATAGAGGTGATCTGCACTTCTGTGCCACTCTCCACATAAACAGTCACTAGTTTCTCACGTCCAAGGCTTTCAGGACCCTTCCTTTCCCCTACTGTGGCATGTTTGTCTGGGGTCCAATCCATGTAATGATCATCAGACGGGGGCTTAGAGATGATGGAGAAATGCTATTAATTTCCCTTGGAAGAGATCATTGAGACAATGTGACTAATGGAAGAGCAGTCACAACATCTTGTTTTGCAGCAAGCTCAACTTCCTGCTCTGCTTCTACCTCAGATGTTCAGGTGTAGCAGGCTTTGAATAATGTTGAGTTGCCTGAGAAGAAGATTCAGTTTGTGCTCGAACAACTGAATTTTATATTCACTTCTCTCAGCCATAACTGCAGTCACTGCAGCAATAAGAGACATCTGCTTCATTTTTGGTGGTGGTGCTGTTGTTGATCTAGCGGTGATCCTCCTCCCAGCATCTTCCTGTTCAGAAGAGGATGCAGGTATGCTGTGTTGCCTGACAGAAGATGAAAGTATGATGCCAGGGGCATTAGCAGACTTCTTCCCCTCACTGGTCATTTTCTTGGCAGCAGCCTATCTATTTTGTCCATCATCTTTACTTCTTCCACTGTTGGTCAGCAGCTCAAGCAAGGCCCCTAGCAGATAGGTCTCTGGACTCCGGTGTCAGGTAATTCACAGACTTCTCTCCATCCAAGTCAGCATCCCGTTGTGCACCTGCAGGCAATAAATAATAAGAAGGAAGAGAGTGAGACTTTGCCATTGTGGTAAGGGTACTCCATGTCATTAACATCATCATTACCTCATCACCATACCAGTATTATAAAAAAACGAACTACCTTTGTAAAAAAACAATAATTGTTGTCCCTCCAGGGCTCATGGGCTCCTAAGAGAGGCCAGCATAAATCAAATAAATTAATAAAAAAATACCTGGTGTTTCTCTAGGACCCATGCAGCTCTTGTGGGTGGCAGGGAGAGGCAGGCAAAATTTGAATAAATGATTTAAAAACAAAAAGCGTGTTCTACAGACTTCTACAATCAGCCACAAGCACAAATAAATATATAGGAAAAATATATTCAGTAAAAACAAAAAGTGAACAAAATGACATGGGCCGGTAATATGAATACTCCTGGAGAATCAAAAGTTTGAATACAATGAATAATAATCAGAAACATACACAGAATTGTGGTTGCTAACCATATGGACAGCAAAGAAGGAGACATGGAGAAAAAAAGACAAAATGGCCAACAAACACACACACACACAGGGGCATATTCTCAAGGATCTATCGCCGAGTTATCGGCACTTTATCGCAGCCAAAGTCGCGATAAATTTATCGCCCCATTCACAAGCTGGTGCTAACAGCCCACATCACCAGTTTACGTGCGATAGCAGTCACAAAAACATCGCCACAGACGACCCCGGCAACTAACGCTAATGAGATGCAGAGTAGGCGTTCCCGTGAATAAAGCAGCGAAAACACCACACTGCAACATTCTCAATGACCAGCCAGATCGGCGATAAGATCCCAAAACATGCGATAAGGTGCGTTAGCAGCAGTGAATTAACACCTGCTCTGACCTGGTGTAAAGTCGGAAGACAACCTGCACCAGACAAGGGAGCCCATCCCATAGCCACACATGAAGAACAACAGATGCCCTAGAGCAACTGATCATGCAGCCCGGAGCCCCAATAGGGCAACAACACCCACCGCCACCACCCCAAGGACCCCACCACCCCCTGGGGCCCTACCCCGTGCCCCCCTTTGGACAAAGATATTGCACATCAACTCCACAAAATCATGAACCAAACAATTCGCCTGAAGTCGCACAATCACACCACCTAACATACATGTGTGGTCAGAAAAGGGAAATCATACAGTCATCTCATAATATCTAAATAATACGTTTATTACAGAATAAACCCAAAACAACAATTCTGAAGAGTCATGGGGGTCTTCTCAGGACATTCTGTAAGTCACAGCCTGCAAGACAGAAATCTAGATAAGGTGTGTCATGCGCTCATCAAAGTACAGAGAGAGAGAGCGTAAGAGAGAGAGAGATATAGAGATAAGGAGAGAAAGAGAGAGAGAGAGAGAGATGAGAGAGAAAGAGAGGGAGAGAGAGAAAGAGAGAAAGAGAGGGAGAGAGAGGGAGAGAGAAAGAGAGGGAGAGAGAAAAAGAGGGAGAGAGAGAAAGAGAGGGAGAGAGGGAGAGAGAGGGAGAGAGAAAGAGAGGGAGAGAGAGAAAGAGAGAGAAAGAGAGGGAGAGAGAGGAAGAGAGAAAGAGAGGGAGAGAGAGTGCCGACCCTGCGGACCCAGGCCTCACTGCTCACCTGCTGCCACCGGTGTGTCTCCAACCACTTGCCGGTATACACTGCAGTCCCCCAGGTCCCTTATCTGAAACAGTTTCCAGAGACATGAATGGCAGAGTCCATACAGTTGCACACGCCATCATCGCTTGCCCGCCCCTGCGCACACAGGCTGCTGCAACCCAGCCCCTCCCGCCGCCCAGCGGTGATTGCCCGCCCCTGCGCAACCAGGCCTCACTACTCACCTTCTGCCACCGGCGTGTCTCCAAGAGGGCCCACCACGTACCGGTGGGAGCTCCAAGCCCCGGGCCCGCAACCATGGCACCCTCCACATCATGCAGCCCCGCACCGCTGGCCACCAGGTCACACACTTGATTCTGGGTCTTGATTTTGCAATGGCAGAGACCATATCAGTGCACACGGCATCATCGCAGGCTGCACACCCGCTCAGCACTTTAGGTGCCCCTACCTCAGTGTACCGCAAGACACCGTCCCGTGGCAGGGTGCCTGTGCCTTCCGCAGTGTATCCGGTGCCACCAAGTCTGTGCACCACTAGCCATGGACCCTTTATGACTGAGTCCCATGTTGCGGACGCCATCATGTCACCCCCGGCACTGGGCATTGTGAGGTGGCAGGGCCCTAGGCCCTCATGCATAAATGATAACCACACAGAGACACCCAGTCAGAGAGTGGAAATGGCGTCCAGCACGTGCGCCAGGCCCTTTTTATTGGCAGGGTCACATGTCCTGTGATGCCTGTGCCGGATGGGTGTGGTGTGGGTGTAAACCAGCCGTGAGGGAGTGGCTGTGGCATGCTGACAACTAGACCTGTGAGCAGCAGATCCCTACAGGGAAGACCTGGGACATATAGTGTTGTCGTCCCCCACTGTGAGCGTAAGCGGAGTGGGCTGTCCTGGCGTATGCCAGTCCAGCGTGATGGTGTGTACAATGACCCGGGGCCCTGGGCGTGATTCCGCCCTGGGCTGGACAAGGAAGTAACTAATGGATGTGTCCCTGTTGTAGTGTCGGCGCCACCCGGACCGCAATTGGCAATGTGCCACCCTGTGACCCAAATCCCACAACATGAGCAACATGGACGTAAGGAGGAATCACTGACCCTACATTCATCCATACTTCCACACTTGAAAGATCATAGACATGACACATCTTTGTGAATATGAATGTTTATTGCACATTCAGTGGAGTGTTGCAGCTGGAGCAGTACAGGGCCATGCAAACCCACTTTACATTGTTGGCCCGTGGAGGGCCAGCCAGAGTCCTTCAGGGAATGACAAGTACATCAGCAGAGGAGAAGTTCAGTCCGCAGTCTGATAGCTGTGTCATTGGTGACCAAACAGAATATGGCAGTCCATGTCGAGGTCCAAGGTGAGTGTCGCAGAGTGCATCGGGGGACAGTGGAAGGTGATGATGCAGAGGGCAGAACCAGGCAGAAACAGGCCAAATGGCGGAGATGAATGCTACTGCGTCCTTCTGACCATGAAGGCAGATTCATCTGCATCTTCGTCCTCTGCTGTTGCATGTGCCTCACATGTGGGTGGTGGTGTTCTGTCTCCAGCACTGTGTGGCACTGACACATCAGGGACCGGAGATGTGGATGGGGTGGTAGCAGCAGCATGCATCAGCGCCAGGCCTTGTGGCAGCAATGCCATGAGGAGGGTCTTTAGGGCATTGAGGGACCCAGCTACCTCTCGCTGGTGTGCAGCCGTGGCAGCCGCTCTTTCTGCCTGCGTCCGCTGTATGTTCTCCATGATCCTCCGCATGTGTCCCAACTCCCGGGCGAGATCGCTGGAGGCACTCTGACTAGACAGTCGTTCTTGTCGCAGAGTCAGGACTCTAGCGATGTCAGCCATGGTTCGTTGGAGAGCATGGAGCGGACTGTGGGTGTCCGATAGGGACTGTGAGTGGTCCCTGATGGGACTTAGACACCCACGTATGGCGTCTAGTTTGGCTGCCATGCGGTCGAACCCCACCTGCACCTGTTCAGCCAGCTTCTCCTGGCACCCCAACACACGGCGTTGGAAGGCCATGTGTTGTTCGTGGGGGTCCTGGGAGGCAGCCGTGGTGGTGGGTGCTGCCTGCTGTGTGTTCTGTGCAGGGGTGGGTTCTCCTCGTAGCAGCTGGGCTGCCCTGCTCCTGGAAGTGGGCTGCGGAGGCTCTCCACGAGCTGTTGGAGGGCGTTGGAGTCGAAGGTGTGGTGGTCCTCTTCGTCATCAGAGGAGAGAGGTTCGGCCTGCTCTGCAGGAGGTGTTGGATTTCCCCCTGCAATGTGAAGGGGAGATGCAGTTTAACATTGTGTTCACATGTATGTTGACGCATTGTACGTGTTTACATTCAGACTGCATGACAGTGTACATTGTGACTGTTTGGGGGAGCTGCCTATTTGATGCGGGACAGTGGACATTCCGACAACATCACGGATGTGTGTTTGTACTTGTACATTGTCAACTCACATTTCCCAGCAATGCCAAATGTGATTGGCCAGTTTCTACGCACATGCGGCACCAGTTGTGTCCTCTGTTCTGTTGTGGACGTGTTGCGGTTTGTACCACATCGTTGTCAATGTAGATGTGCTCTGCATGTAATGTGTGTGTGCCGCATTTTGGGGAGTCGCCCCTGCAGCTCTGATTTTGCTGCCCCTTATCCCTTACATGCGGTGTGCCTCTGACTTCTGTGCTTATGCAGTGCTGAGGTGTTGCATACTTGGGTGCATTGGTCTCTTGGTGGGAGTTGTGGGTCTGGGGCATGGTTTGTCCGCAGATGTGCTATGCTTAATTGTGCATGTGTGCCATTGTGCCCATCTCCCCCGTCCCCCAGTTCCTGGTGGTTACTCACCCTGTTGCTGTTGTGTCCGGTCATGTTGAGCAGTGTCGGGTCCCCCAACTCCTGCCACCGTCTCCCCACTGATGACTGTAGACACCACTTCCTCCATCTCGTCCAGCTCCTCCTGTGGCGCTGGACTCCCACCTCCAGTCTGCATTGCTGCCTTCCGGTTGTTTGCGAGTTTCTGCTTGGTTTTGCGCTTCACATCATTCCAGCGCCTCTTGACCTCTTCCATTGACCTCTTCAGCACTCCGACTGCATTCACCTTGTCCACGATGGTCTGCCATATTCCATTTTTGGTTGCCAATGACACAGTGGAGGTGACGAACAGTAGTTGATGGTGTTCTATCACCTCCGTTATCAGGATCCTGTTTTCCTGCGGACTGAACCGCTTCTTCCTACTCTTCTTGTCCTTGCCCTTCCCTGACCCCGAGGTCCCAGGCTGGTCCTCCGTGGGGCTTGTGGGGTTCTGGTTGTCCTCTGTACTTGCACCGGATACCTCCATTGTGCTTCGTTGTTCTTTGGCTTTTGTTTGTATGTTTTTTTTCTACTTTTGTAGTGCATTTTCCCGCATGACGCGTGGGAATTGCAGGCATGTGGCTGGTTTTTGCTGCTTTTTGTATCGCAATTGGCGTCATCGCTACTATTTTCGCGTTTGTGTTTCGCATTTTTGCGGCATCGCGTTAATTTTAACGCGGTCATTTGACGTGTTATTGTGGGACTATCGCATGGTGCCGCCAGGTTGAGAATACTACATTAACACGGCGTTGTTTTCCCGTGATAGACTGCGATATGCAAAGTTGCGTTAAGCTAAATTTGCAATGGTTATCACACGTTCTTGAGAATATGCCCCACAGTCTCAATAAAATGGTGGTCACTCACCACATGGCCAGCACAGAAGGAGGTGTGGAAAACTAAGACAACATTGCTCCCTGTGACACACACACATTGGCTCTACAAAATGTTTGTTGCCACATGGCCAGCAAAGAAGGAGACATAGAGAACAAAGACAAAATAGCCAAAACACAAACACACATATAGGGGCATATTCTCAAGGACTCATCGCCGATTTAGCAGCACTTTTCCGCCACGAAAGTGGCAATAGATTTATCGCCCTATTCACAAGCCTGCGCTAACAGCCAACATCGTCAGTTTACCTGCGATAGCTGCCGCTAAAAACATCGCCAAGGCTGACAACGACAACTAACGCTAATCATATGCAGAGTAGGCGTTCCCGTGCAAAAACTCACGATAACACTACTTCGCGATATTCTCAACGATCAGCCAGATCGGCGATGCGGTCCAAAAACAGGCGATAAGGCACGTTAGCAGCAGGGACTTAAGACCTGCTTTTTTCTGGTCTTAAGTAGGACGAAAACCTTCAGTATAAAGGAGCCCAGCCCAGAGCCACATCTGAAGACCAACAGATGCCATGGAGCCACTAATCATGCAGCTTGGAGAACCAAGAGGGCCACAACACCCACCGCCACCCCCAGGACCACCCCCAACCCCAGACTACCACCGAGGCAGCGCAGAACAAGACAGCGGACCTTCCAAAAACGCACCAGCCTCAGAGACTTAACGCCAGACGATGTCATTGCCCACTACAGGCTCAAAAGGACAACCATCCTCCGCATCCTGACCCACATTGCCCACAGGCTGATGGTACCAACACAGCGGACAACCAACATCCCTCCGCAGACAAAGCTGCTGGCTGTGCTGCACTTGTTGGCCTCTGGTACCTTCCAACCAACAACTGCTAGAGTCGGAGGAGTCTCACAGCCAGCCCTATCAAAGTTCCTCACACCTGTCTTGGATGCCATCATCAGCTTGATACCCCAGCCGGCAACAGGCGATAGTTTCCTGATAACGCGTCAAATGTCCGCGTTAAAATTACCGGGACGCCGATAAAAAGGAAACCCGAACGTGAAAAAAGTTACGATGGACCCAACAGCGATAAAAACATCAGCGATAAGCAGCGCCAGGCTTGCTATTCCCACGTCAGGCGGGAAAAATCACCATAAAAGCTGCAAAAAAAACAACAACTGAGAAGCACCATGGAGGAAGCTGGAGGAACTACAGAGGCCAACCAGAATCCCACAAACCCTCGGAGGACCAGCCAGGGACCTCGGGGAAGGAGAAGGGCAAGGAGAAGAAGAAGAGGAACCCGCGATTCAGTCCGCAGGCACGTGGTGGGCCCTCTTGGAGACACGCCGGTGGCGGCAGGTGAGCAGTGAGGCCTGGGTGCGCAGGGGCGGGCAATCACCGCTGGGCGCTGAACGGGTCTGGGGACCAGTGGGCTGGGGTGCAGCAGGCGCACAGGATCGCACAGGCACCACTGGTCATGGCAGCGGCCTCGTGGCAGGGTGAGGGGCACCGCCCTGGCAGACACGCCCCTGCAGGCGATGACGAGATGTGCGTCGGGTTGCGTGTGACGTAGCCACCTCATCGCCGGTGTAGATTTGGCCGTTGCAGGTGGTCGGCCACGTGTGTAGGCCTATGGTCAGGATATGGCAGACACAGATACACACGCAGTAGTTACTTTGGTGGCCATCCCAGAAGTGAACCACGGCCAGAGCCCCGGGCTATTTATTCACACTCCTACGCTGCATTGGCGTACGCCGGCCCAGCCCACTATGCTTACGCTTACAGGGGGGCGACATAGCTACATGTCCAAGGTCCTCCCCACTGCCTGAGGTAACATGGTTGCGTCCACTGTCCACAACACTACAAACACCAGCAGTATATGTCCACATGGACATGTCTGTGCTCTGCATACTCAAGACTGTCCAGCACATCACCGTCACACTTGGCATTGTGTACATTCTTATTCATGGGTCCATTGCCTCCTTCGCACATTCTTAGTTCCCACCTCTCCCCACATTCTGCAATTGTGTGGCAGAGGGGCTATGCCTTGTGGATGGTTTGTCTACATGTCTGGCCCCTGTTACCACAGTTACTTGTGTTGTCGTGTCTGGTAGGTGGGCATGTTGGTTGGCATGTTGTATGTGATTTTGTTACGGGTGTATTACCACAGTTGTGAGTTGTATGATTGTGGAGTTGAGGTGTGTGGTGTGTTCTGTTGGTACTTACTAACGAGCAGTCCAGTTCCATAGGTGCCATCCTGGAAGCGCTGGTTGATGATGGACTGTCGGAAGATGTAGGAATCGTGCACACTGCCTGGGTAGTTTGCGACGACATTGGTGAACATTCCCCGGTGGTCCACTATTGCCTGCACATTGATGGAATGCGTGTGCTTTCTGTTGCGGTAGATGAGTGCAGTGTCCGCAGGGGCACAAGTGGGACATGTGTGCAGTCAATGGCCCCCAACACGTGTGGGAATCTAGCAATGGCGTAGAAGCCTTGCTTGGTCTCCAGCTGTTCCTGCGCAGTGTGGGGGCAGTGAAGGTACTGGGGTATGAAGCTGATGATGGCATCCAGGACAGGTGTGAGGAACTTTGATAGGGCTGGCTGTGAGACTCCTCCGACTCTGGCTGTTGTTGGTTGGAAGGTACTAGAGGCCAACGTGTGCAGCACAGCCAGCAGCTTTGTCTGCGGAGGGATGTTGGTTGTCCGCTGTGTTGGGACAGTCAGCCTGTGGCCGATGTGGGTCATGATGCGGAGGATGGTTGTCCTTTTGAGCCTGTAGTGGGCAATGAGGTCTGTGAGACTGGTGCGTTTTCTGTAGGTCCGCTGTCTTACTCTGCGCTGCCTCTGTGGTGGTCCGGGGGGTGCCGGTCCGGGTCCTGGTGGTGGTGGCGGTCCTGGGGCTGGTGGTGGTGGCGGTGGGTGTTGTGGCCCTGTTGGGGCTCCAAGCTGCATGATGAGTAGCTCCATGGAGTCTTTTGTTCTTCGGGTGTGGCTGTGTGCGGGGCTCCGTTGCCTACTGCAGGTAGTCGTCCTGCTTAACACCAGCAACAGGCAGGTGTTAAATACCTGCTGCTACCGCGGCTTATCGCGTGGTTTTGACTCGCATCGCAGATCTGGCAGTTCGTTGTGAAAGTGGTGTAGTGGTGTTTTCGTGAGTTTTTGCACGGGAACGCCTACTCTGCATCTCATTAGGGTTAGTTGGTGGTGTCACCCGTGGAGATAAATTGTGAGGCAGTTATCGCAGGAATACTGGCGATGTCTGCAGTTTGCACCCGCTTGTGTATGGGGCGTTAAATCTATCTCCACTTTTGATGCGTTAAGGTGGCGATAACTCAGAGATAAGTCCTTGTGAATATGCCCCATAGTGTTAAAGCTGCTCTAGAAAATCATGCAGGCAGTACCCTCCAAGACCCAGGCTCCAAGCAAGGACATCAGTATTTTTCACAAAATATATTTCTCTAACTTTCCATATACTCTATCCAGCTTAAAATGTACAGTGTTGAAGTAGAATGGCAGTGCTAATCTGTCTGCCAAAAGTAAAATCTCTGTTGTCCAAAAGACAAAAGCTCCTCATTTAATGATTTACAGCCAGCTCGCAGAGCCGCTGCGGTGGTGAAGGAAATATCTTGTCCACACTGGTGGCAGGCACTCCACCACATTTAGGGATTGCCACAGTGTTGTCAACTTTTATGCTGACATCAGATCATCTGGATAGCAAGGTCAACAGCAATTGAAAGTCCTAGCCTCCATGACAAGATCCCCCATTGTGGCCTCCTTCCTGACTTAGTCCCTCTCGTCCCATCCCAATAGTGCACTGCTCTTGTTTCAACCCCTGTTATTCTTGTCTACGTGACTCCTGGACCCTATGCGTGTCTCTGTCCCACCAACACAGCTGTCCCTAGGTCTGAACTCCTGTGACTCCTGTCCCCTTTAGGCCATGCATGATTTCATCCCCTTGTCTCCAGGTCACCTTGGGCTTAATGAATGTTCTTCTAAATTAGAGCCAAATTTAAAATATTGTTGACACGCCTGGATAATTCTCGATGCATGTGTGTGCAAGACCATGATCATTTATTTGGAGAAATTGTGCACCAGTGAAACTGTAGGGAATAGTTGTGAGCTGGCCACCCTAAATTGTCCAGATGATCCATTAACATTTCTAGTGTGAACAATTTGTCACACTGGTGATCTCCACAGTTGAGGAACCAGTGGTTCTTCCACAGGGGTCAAGACACCACATGGGAGGACACACATGAAGGTAGACAGACCGCCACTGAGTTTTGGCAGAGGCTTCTTTGTCATCCTCCTTTAAATTAGGTCCAGAACAGTTGTTGTCTTTACACCAAAGACAAAGGGGCAGATTTACAAGAAAGTGACGCATCTGTAGAGATGCGTCACTTTCCCTGCACCACCCTGAGAAACCCTTGCGCCACCATGGATGCGCCATATTTACAATACGAGGCACCACGGCGCAAGGATTGACAGATGCGTCAAAAATTCGGACGGATCTGTTAACCCAAAAGTCACGCACTGCTAGAGCCGTGTCGCAAGCACAACGCAAATCCAGCAATGCATGGGGCGGCCTATTCTCACTACACTGCGTCACTCCTTAGGCCTGCTTGAAGCAGGCGTAAAGTTTTGACGCAGTGGCGTCTAGAAGTGGCGCAGTGAAATCTTGTAGATTTTACTGCATCACTTCCACAAGGCTTTTCAAGTGGGAACGCCCACCCTGCATACATTATACCTGACGCAGGTATAATGTGATGCAGGGCTGTACAACGTGACGCATCTCCCTAGATGCGTCACGTTGTGAATGGGCCGCATTTTTACGCCGCAGCTGTGTCACAAAAAGAAACGCAACAGTGGTGCAAAAATGATGCAAAGGGCTTGTAAATATGCCACTTAATGTGCCAACATGGACTTCTCTCCATTTCCAGGTCAGTGCTTTAATCTGGTTGCTAGGCATTGCTTCACCTGTGTTGCTGAATTGCCTTTGATTTATTTTTACCAATTGCCCGTGGCTTCTTTACCGATTCCTTCGTATAGATTGCTTTTCATACATCTAATTCGTTAGACAATCTATCCAATGTGTCAGCACAATGTAAGAAACACACTAATTCATTTTTTTGTTTAATTTTATTTAATTGATTTTTCATTCGTTTTCTTGTAGAGCCTGTAAACTAGATTACAACACATGCATTTTGAATTCTGAGGTAAGTCCACTGAAATGCAACAAATTAATCTTTTAAATGTATTTTAAAAGTTATAAAATAGCTGCCAAAAATATTCATCTCTGTAAATAGTGCTTAATAGTAGCTGCCTATGTAACTCTAATAATATATATATAAAACATCTATAAAATAAAAGTGCTTGCAAACATTAAAGTGCATTGAGAATGTTCATGGTAAAATAGTATATAAATATCATTTTTATTGAAACTTTTTGCAATTGCTATATCAGTCGCCCCAAAGTCTAATAACTTTGTGGCATTGATGGTCATACAAATAAAATAGTTCTTCGATCTCGGCCGATGGCATTTTATTAGGTCATTCTTCTAGAGTAGGGGCTTTTCGGAATTCTATTGCATCTTAATTACTGATCAGAATGCCAATAAATTCACGCTGAATTTCCCTGTGAACACTTATTATGAATACCCGATAAACTCATGCTGTCATTTTGGCATAAAAGATCGTTCATACACAAAGCTCTGTCAAGGTCGGAAAGAAACACTGACTAGTTAAAATTAGACGCTAAAATATTGGGGCATATTAGCAAGACCCACGTTAAAATTATCGCCGCTTTAGCGGCAGGAAACTGCCGCTAAAGCGGCGATAATGGGCTTGCTAACATGCGTTATAGAATTCAATAGAAGCCCAGGTTAGATGTGCAGGACATCTAACCTGGGCTTCTATTGGAATTTCTATAACGCATATTAGCAAGCTCATTATCGCCGTTTAGCGGCAGTTTCCTGCCGCTAAAACGGCGATAATTTTAACGTGGTCTTGCTAATATGCCCCATTATGCTTCGAATTTCTAACTTTATTCTTGCTTCGGGATGTCTTTGTTTGTTTCCATAATAATGACGTCACTGGCATGCGGTCTTGAGAGGAGGGTGCTTTAAGTAAGTATGTTTGAGCATGAGCGGTCTCATTATCCTGTTTGTGACATTGCAGTCCCATTTCAAACGTGGTCGAAGGTAAACTTATGATTGTGGTGGGGTCCTATTCACAAAACTGCATTTTGTAGTTCGTTTAGTAGTACTACAATAGTAGTACTAAAATACTACAAAATATTATTCACAAACTTACTAGTGTAAATCTCCGCCTACAGCTCTTCTATCTATTCCATGGGGTTGCTCACAAATGTATTTTTAATGTATTATAGTGCAATTATGTGAGGTGTTGATGCACATGCCTACATGGGTAGCGCACTACACATGTGGAGCGTGTGGTTGGCAGAGTCTTGCTTTGTTTTGATTTTGTGTGCGAAGTGTTTTCATGCCATGTGTGAGAACCACTGAGGTGTGTTTTTTGTATTCTGAAATGCAGCTCTTAGCAGTGTGATGGATGAAGAAGTGTTAGAGCCAGATGTGAAGAATATTGGCCTAATTATCACTTTGGCAGTGTGGGAGTAGGCTGCCACCGCCCTGCTCCCACACTACCAAGAGTCGACCACCGCCTGCCCGCCAGATTTCGAGTTTCTTTGTGGTCTGGTGGGTGGTGCTTAGGCTGGTCCTGTGGTGGTGCAGTTCTCAAGCCCATATGTGAGCCTTAGAACTGCAGCACCGAGTGAGAGCCAAGGAGTGCCAAAGCCTGTTTCTGTACTGCATGCACTGTGCAGTCCATGCTGTGCAGGAACAGGGGTGCATGCACACAGGGACCACAACATGTTCCCCTGCATGCACTCCCATGCACAGGGCACCAGGGAGCCCTGTAGGGCTCCCTTACTTTCCTGATCGCCGCACTATTCATGGCGGACTCACCGCCATGAAAAGTGTGGAGGTCTGGAAAGTCGTAACATGCTTGGTGGTGCCGCTGCAACACCACCAGCATATTGCTGCTGCAGATCGCTGCACCACTCCGAGGGATCCGGATTCCCAGCAGTTGCGGGGTCCCATGGCGGTCGGACCGCCAAAGTTGTAATATGGTGGTGGGACCACTACTGCCGCACAGCCACTGATGCGCCACTGTGAGTTTGGCTTTATACAGACCTATGGTTTTCAGTAAGCTAGAAGCTTTAAGCAGGTCTGCAGGTACCTTCATGAGTATATGCTATGTTATGCCGATTTGTAGAGCACACTATCACCCGAGAGTGTTTCCTGGTGTTGAACAGGTGAGTCTCCAGCCAAACCTATGGCCTTAGGGAACTACTCAAAAGCCAGGTCTTCAACTTCATGCAGAACTCAATAAGTGAGGAAGAGGAGGGTCAAATGTGTAGTGGCAGGCTGTTCCATGCTTTAGGAGAGATGTAGGAGAGGGCTCCACTGCCAGACCTGGTGTTTCATATTCATGGAGTCCAGCCAAGTGGAATTGTCTGGAATGGTGGTGAAATGAGATGCAATTGTTGAGGTATGCTGGGCCTGTGTTAAATAGTGCTTTGAAAGTGTGGGTAAAGAACTTGAACTGTGCTTGTTTGTGTATGGGGAAACAGTGGAGCATCTCCAGGGTGTAGTGTGATCTGAGTGTTGTGCGGAGTGATTCTGGCTGCAGAGTTCTGAATGCATTGCAGCCTTCTGGTGAGTTTTTGTTGATCCCAGCATGGAGGGTGTTCCCGAAGTCCAGCTTGCTTGTGACCAGGGTGTGAATGATGATTTCACTTCTGTTGATTTTGAGCCATCTGAAAATCTTCCTCAGCATTTTCAGGGTATGGAAGCATGTGGAGGTGAGAGCGTTGACTTGGGTGGTCATATCAAGTTTGCTGTCAAAGACGATCCCAAGGTTCTTCTCCTGGGTGTTGAGGGTGTGATTTGGTCCTATCTTTATTGGCCACCAGGTAGAGTTCCATGGTGAAGTGCTCTTTCTGAAGATCACAATTTTGGTCTTGTTGGTGTTCACCTTTAGACAGTTGGCCCTCATCCAGTGGGCAATTTCAGTCATGCAGGTATTGAACTTGATCCAGGGCTTGGGTATCTTGTCCATACAGAAAGGAATGAGTTGCTTGCCATCAGCATCGGAGAGGACGCTGCTGTTGTGAGAGCAGATGATTCTGGCTGGAGGGATCATGTATGCATTGAAGAGGGTCAAGCTCAGGGAGGATCTCTTGAAACTCCTTCTAGTAAGAAAGGAGCAAATCCATTAGTGTGTTTGTTCTTGGATTTCAATGTTGTGTAGGTGTTGAATGGGGATGGGAATGGGGTGGGAAACTGTGTCATATGCTGCAGAGAGGTCCAGGAGGATGAGGGCCCTATTGCCTCCTTTGTCCAAAGTCATGTGGATGTCATTCACGCTGGCTAAGAGAGCAGTTTCTGTGCTGTGGATGGGTCTGAAACCAGACTGTGTGGTGTTGAGGAGTTGGTGGTCATTGAGGTATTCGGTGAAGAGTCTGCTGATGATTTTCTCTGAGACCTTGGCTGTGAGTGGAGCAGGAAATCGGTCTGCAGTTGGCAAGTGTTGAAGGGTCCACAGAGGGTTTTTTCAGCAATGGGGGACAAGCTGCATGTTTCCAAGCACCTGGGAAGGTCACAGATGAGGTGGAGGCATTCAAAATGGGTGCAAGCATGGTGCTGATGGGTTGCAGTCCTCTGGAGCAGGCGTAGTGGGGTAGTGATCTGATAGGGATCTTGAGCAGATGGACTTCATCATGGCAGTGGTTTCTTCTGGAGCGATGATGGGACATGTAGCTAGCACCAGTTCTATGGATAAGATTGATAGGCCTTTGATGAGGTGTGTCAAGTCTAATTGTGGATTGAAGTTGCTGTAAATGTAGGTGATTTTGTTGGTGAAGAACAAAGAGAGATTGTTGCAAAGGTCCTGCCAGGGGGAGATCAAGTTGAAGGCAACAACTGGTGAGGTGAAATCCTTCACAATGGTGACCATTCCTTTGCTTCTGTTGGTGCTGGTATTAATGCGGTCTACCAGAGCGGCACGTTTTGTGGTCCAGATCATCTTGTGGTAGCGACTCAGTGAGGATTTGAACATGCTCCTGTCTGTATTGTCCTAGCTCATTCCCCATTTGCGCTCAGTTCTTTGCAGTGGCTTTTCATCTCTCTGAGTTCTTCTGTGTATCACGTAGCCTGGGGTCTAGATCTTGTTGTATTGCTGTGTTTTAGGGGGCCGGGAAGTTGGTGCAGGATATGATTCAGTTGTTCAAATTCTTGATGGCTTTGGGAAGACTGTTGCTATGTTTGGTTGGCAAGTGTTGAGAGCGTTGTTCTAATCCTTGTCAGTGTTTTGGTTCCAGTTTTGGTGGGCTGGTCTGGTAGTGGTGCATGTGTGTTAGACCAAGGCGGGAATGCTGAACTGTCCAGGAGGCTGTTGTAGGCTCGTCAACTCTGATGTTGCTGAAGGCGGTGAAAATAGGATCCAGGAGTTTGGTTGAGGACTGGGCTGGAGTCGAAGGAGAGTGGTGCGACGAAGTCCGTAATGAAGTCAGTGATGTTAGTGTGCGATCCTGGTGGTCTGTTGATGAGAGTGCCATTTATCGTAGAGTTGGGTGTGACGTGGAGCTTGAACGACAAGTAATTCATGTTGGAGGATGACATGTTCATGGTGCAGCTGATGGCGTTCTTGTGGATGATGGTGATGGGACCATATTCCATATCCTAAATTTACTTAGGAATACCTGGCCGATGGTCTTTATTGCCTGCTAAGAAGTGGGGAGGGAAGAAAACAAATTATCAATTATACATTTCCCCTCCCGTCCAACTAAACAACTACGCAGTCAGAATTTAGTTTTGTTGATTTATTACAAAGCCAGAAACAACAGAATATAGACACACCTTAAAATCAAGGCGTAAAGGTACAGGAATACTAATACAGAGCCCAATCTACGAATGTAGTTCATACGGCACAATAGGCACAGAACAATACATTCCAAAATCAGAACACAGCTGAGTATAGACACTGCGTCCAAATCCTTTTTCATTTGTATTTCCGAATTAAAGAATAATCTGTCTCTACTCTACTTTTAGAGTGGCATCCCTTCCTAATTTCCCAGTAGAATTTCCCTAAAAGGTGTCAGCACGTGTTGACTTCTAAGAAGTGCACGCACGTTAAATGGGTCAAGTAGCGTAAAGCCACAGAGCTCGTTCTAAAATGCTCTCCTTTCTCAGTCAAAAGCAGAAGTCCTACAAATCTGTCCCTGTGCCTAATACAAAAAGATAAAGTTACACCCCTAACAGGTCACATGGTACGATATTCCGTGAACACCTTCTTTGAGTAACTTTCCACAAACTCCAATTAAATTTACAGTTCTGTTTGCTGACCTTGGTTCCCAGGTTTCACCAGGCACGGAAGGTGTCCTCCCTTCTCTCTGTTCAAGTTCTTCAAAGACATTCCTCTCCTCCCATGTATCTTCTTAAATCTAAAATAACAAGGTCAAATTCCTGCATCTGCAGTAGGGGCGAAAGGAAAACTTTCTACACACATAAATTTTAATTAACTCCCAATTTAAGAGCAAACGAGGAGAAACGAAACTTAAGAAAACAAAAGTTAGGCCTACAATTTGGCTAATCTAAGAATGTTCTTTTAATGTGCACTCGTAACACAGGCCTCTATATGAATCTTATAACAATGAATACATTTATTTTACCTAATAATCATTATATACGTGCATAGTTACATGATTTCTCGAAATACGTGCGAAATGATGATCAATCCTGTGAATAGCATTACAATTTCATTCCACTGATTTTATTATGATGATATATAAATTTCATTCTGATATGCGCAAAGTTCAACCAAACATTAGAATATATGCGAGTGCAGTTCGTACATGAATATAATGCACCCCTACAAATTTGAGAGCGTTGAGCGCTCTATCAATGGCGATTCTGCCTCTAGGCTCGTGAAGTCTGTCTTGACTGGCGATCTTGTAGCGAGGAACGTGGCTGTGACAATGTCAAGGGGTCGATGCAGGGTTCACCCAGGTTTCCATGAGAAAAAGTAGACCCTGGCGTTATTGTGCAGTAAGCCCCAGACATCTGTGGTGTGTGTGGTACATGAGTGGGTGTTGAGGAGCATGCTTCTGAGTGCGCAGTGTTGTGTGGGTGGTCACAGGACTGTGTGAGTGTGAGAGAGTGGGGTGTGTGGTGCTGTTGGTGTAGATGCAGTGATTGTTGTGTATGGACTAAGTGAATGAAATCTTTCAGGAATCGTAGCAGCGTGTGGAGCGTGGCTGGGATTAAGGGTACAAAGTATCACAGCAGGGTAGCGGCAGGGGTAGGCAGGACCAGGTTTCCTGGAATGGGGTGTGCTCCAGGCCCAAACATTTCATTTGGTCATAGTCCACTTCGCTGATTACTGCACTGAGTTGGCCATTCTGAGATATCAGGTTTACTTTTAAAGTTTATGGTCCTGACCAGGCGTGGGCTGGAGGATGACATGGATCAGAGATCTGCTGGGGTGAACTTTGTTACTATCATCCCATGTCTGGTTGCCATTGTGAGATGTCAAAAGGCGGTTATAGTATGTATCTAACTGGGTCACGCACTGGTGGACTAAATTAAAATCCTCCATTGGTAAGCAGCAAGTGGTCGATCTCCTCAGGTATTCCAAGACTGTCCAGTGACTGAGTAGTTTATTGGTGTGGAGTCGTATAGAACTGGGAGATGGCCATACCCATAGTGTATTGCATATATATTGCATTTACTACCCATAAAAAGGTATTGTAGCACCTTAGTTTGGGCAGTTCACTGCTCTGAAACCAGGGTTAGTAATGTCTTTTCTTTTGCAGGGGATGGGGATTTATTGCACTCTTAAGGAAACCATGCCATGCATCTACTCTAATTTCTATGTGGTGTATTAAATTAGTAGGAGCTAGGTGTGATCTTTAGTGGGACAGGGTGTATTTATTTTCTTGCATTGGTTCGCAGTATTGATAGATAAGCTACATGAGATTAGGTATTGTTAGGTTGCAAGGGTATGAGGTTTAAGTGAGAGATGTTCTTTGAAATGAGGTGCGGGAAATTTGAACAGATACAACAATAGGTATTAAGGTAAACATTCTTGTTACTTAGAGTGCTCTATGTTCAGAGAGAGGAGCAATGAAGAGCATGGACGGAGGAGAGAGTCATTTGAAAGAAAGGTGAGTTGACAATCCAAAGTTTTAAGTCAAAGTCAGTTTTCTTGCAGAGTTTTTAGGAATATTGTGATGTTTCTTGAGATTGCATGAATAACTGTGGAAAGAAACAGCATTATATGTCTTCAAATGTCACTTAACCATAATGGCACAAATAAATTAATATTAAACTGAAAATTCAAAAATGATTACTAAAAATATGAATAAAATATATATGTATATACGAATATGAAGTCCAAACATAAATGTAACATATAAACAAGTTTATAAACAACACATTTTTATTTAAATAACCAAAACAGAAATAAAAGAGAAAAATGAAAAATTTACTGGGAAAAATAAATAATTCAGACAATAAACAGAACCAAACCAAAAAAGAAGAGAAACATTGTAATTATACAAAGCAAAATATAAAATATGTATAGGTTAATATGACTAACTCTAAACATCGAATATTAAATTAACATAATATATGTAATCCACAGACACCAGAAACAACTACATATATAGCATTTCTAAAATGAAAACCCCTTTTAAGCTACATGGGTTACACATATAGGGCCTAATTACGACTTTTGGCGGTGCGGGCGGGCGGCACGCTATTGCCGTGCCGCAGCACCACCAAGAGTTGCTGCTCCCCGCCAGCCAGATTACAACTTAAAAGTGGTCTGGCGGGCGGGCGGTGTGGCGGTCCCGCGGCTGTGCTTCTTTAAAAGGGGGCGATGCCTTTGAAAAAGGCACCGCAATGGGAACGACACAAAAGGTTCCTGCACGGCATGGACTGCTTAGTCCATGCCGTGCAGGAACTGGTGTGCATGCACACTGGGGGCATATATTGAAAACCCTGGCAGAGAGGAAACTGGTAATATGCTGGCGGGACCATGGCGGTCCCGCCAAGCATATTGCAGCCTCAGGACCATAGAGCCTCCTCCAGGGAACGGCGGTTCCCTGGCAGTGGTGGTGGTCCTATGACGGTTTGTCTGCCCAAGTCGTAATGGAGCAGTCGGACTGCCTGTGCGGAGGTGGCTGGACCGTCCCGCACCATGGTTCTGGCAGTCCTCGGACCGCCAGACTTGTGTTTGGGCCCATAGTAAGCACAGTAGCACAAATGAAAGAATCCATTGGAAATGCACAAAATGTTACTCCAGCAGATGCTGTGAAGGAGCAACCACAGTAAACCATAGCTATCCTTCATATATAGCAGAATTGATGTCAGAAATGTAGTGCAAGATTTAGCCAGTGCGAGTATTCCGCAAAGTGACACAAACTGTGCAAAGCAGCGCATGATATTTATTCAATAGGCAATAGAAATTATATTTCACAGCACACTAAAATATTCCTGTCAATTTGCATCGAGGGGGCGTTTCGGGTGCTAATGCACGCAAACCCCCATAGGTTTTGATGCAAAGCCCTATCTACTAAGGAAATCAGAGTAAGTTTTCCGTCAAAAACAAACTCCTTAAAGCAGGGGCTGACATGGGATATTGTTCGTTTCTTCCAAAAACACTGCACCGCAAAGCACGCACCCAATGCGTGGAAACATTCTGAGTTTGTCTATACATAGAGATTTAGGGCCAGATGTACGAAGGAACATTGCATGCGCAAACGGGTCTCTTGGCCATGTACTAACACTATTTTGCGAGTCACAAACAATTTGCGACTCGCAAAATAGTGTTTTGCGACTCGCTATTAGGAAGGGGCGTTCCCTTCCTAATAGCGACTCACAAGCCATGTACGAATGTTTTGCAACCGCAATTGCGGTCGCAAAACACTCGCAATCTACCGCCCTCTTCAAGAGGGTGGTAATGCAGTCGCAAATGGGAAGGGGTCCCCAGGGGACCCCTTCCCCTTTACAAATGCAGGGGGAAATATTTTTTAGGGGCAGGCAGTGGTCCCAGGGACCACTACCTGCCCTTAAAAAATGAAAAGAAAACATTTCATTTCTTTTTTTTTAAATGCATCCCTTTTTCCTTTAAGGAAAACGGGCTTTATTTGAAAAAAAAACCTGCTTTATTGAAAAGCAGTCCCAGACATGGAGGTCTGCTGAGCCCAGCAGGCCACCATCCCTGGGAGGGCCAGCCATTCCCAATGGGGTCGCAAATTGCGAGTGCCTCATTAATATTCATGAGGCTCGCATTTTGCGACCCCATTGGGAATCGCAATCAGTATCTCTGACACTGTTGTACATTGTAAATTGCGACTCGCAATTTGTGACTTGCAATCAAGCGCAAATTGCGAGTCGCAATTTACGCTGGTCGTACATCTGGCCCTAAAACTGGAAGACTATGCCTCCAGTACAAATCTTATGATTGCCAGTTCACACTAACCTGTGCACCACAATGCGAGACTGCATCACCCAAGACAGCCTTTTTTGTTTGCTGACACCAGCAACGGGTAACTTTTAGTAAATATGGCTGTGCTTACTGCTGTGCTGCGTGAAAATTTAGTAAAACTTGACCAACATGTATTTAAGTGATCCTCCAACCAATTTCATAGCTCACAATTTTAAATTAGAAACATCTAAAAGCCGTGCCAGGCATGCTTGGCATGAACTAATATCAGGATGTAGCTCTGTTTTAATTGGTAAACTTCAAGAGGCGTGGTGGCCCTGTCATTAAATGCCAAATAGTCTGTCCAGTTTCAAGCTTTGGACTATAGAGAGAATGAAAAACATAACTTACATATGAAGACTCATAGACACACTCGGCAAGTCAGTATATAACGCAGGTGTATGTTTATAGAAGCTCTCTTAGGTCACAGTTCTCCAACAAAGTTCACGTTTCCTTCTGTATATCTACAATTATGTTTAAAGTAGATATTTGCACTTTAGAAATACACAGATGATTTTACAAATATTCTGAGAAGCTGCAAGGAGTAGGTATGGTATTCTTTTGTTAAATTCTGGGTTACTCACACACGAGGGCACATTTGCATGTGTAAATATACATGGTGAATACTTGCACATACATAAGAAGCTTGCAAGTGTGAAAATGCACTTATTTACCAATAGAAACCACTTCATCTAGATCCTCCACCAATTGTGGAGTCTTCCTATTATCCAACACCCAGAAGTATCCTTCCATACGTAGAACAGGGTTTTGCAGGCCCATCAATGGCTCACTGGCTCCTACAGGTTTGAAACCTCTGAAAGATGCCAGTAACAGTTACTGCAGGCGTATTTGGACAAAAGAGCAAGTTGTAAATATCAGGAGACTGAAATATCAGAAAAAATATTGTGATCCAAAAATATCATGATATAGAAGCATCATTGTCAAGAATATTGTTTTTTCAGGTAAGTAATATCGTTTTCAATAATGTAGTCTTAAAAATATAATTGTTTCATTATTTTAATGGGTTTTAGTTCATATACTAAGTGTATGTGCTATTATTGTTTGTATAATTGTTATTAATTTTTTTAAATATAGTTTGTAATTTTAAGTGCCTTAGAATTTTTAATTTAATTGCTAATCTTAATTTATAGTGTCCTAGTGGATTGTTGGGTTTTGTAGGGGGATTGTATGTGAATTTGATTAAGTAATAATTATTTATTAATTAATTAATAATTTATAGGCAAGTATGAGATTAATATTAGTTCTATATATTATTTAATACTGATTTATTTTACTTCTATTTTAGGTGTGGGTTGCTGTGTTTGTAGGTGTATACGGTGGTAAGGTAATTAGGTAATAATTAACAATTGATTTTTAATTTATTATCAGTTATTTAGTGATTATTAAATATGTAAATTGTGTAGTTAATCATATATTTTAATTATATTTTAGGTAAGGACTCCTGGCTTTGTAGGGGTACAGGGCGGGAAGGTAATTAAGTAATTATTTAACAATTAATTATTAATATATTACTAATTAATTTATTCATTGCTTATTAATCATGTACATTATGTAATACTGATTTGCTTTAGCTATATTCTACTCGCGGGTTGCTAGGTTTGTAGGGTTGTAGGGTGGGAAGTTAACTAAGTAATAATTAACAATGAATTAATAATTGCTAAATATTTATGAAATTGATTATCAATTATGTAAATTGTGTTATACCAATTTATATTAGTTATATTTTAGAAGTGTGTTGCTAGGTTTGTAGGGGTATAGGGTGGCCCGTTAATTAAATAACTAGGTTTGTAGGGGTATAGGGTGACCAGTTAATTAAGTAATTATTAAATAACAATTATTTTTATTGGAAATTAATTATTACATTGTTTATGAATTTTGTAATTAGGTTAGTTGTATATATATATATATATATTCACTGAAAAAACCATAGGTTTTAGGGACAGTTATAGTTAGTTGGACATTGCACTCGTACAAAACCCGTGAAATTCCCCTGTTATAGTTAGTTCAGCTAACTATAACTCGCGCCCCGCAATGCACTGCTGATGACGTCACATATTACATCACTCATGACATGGTCAGTGACATCACTGATGACATCACTGATGACATCTCAAATGACATCACTGATGACATCACTGATGACATCATCCAGTGACTGTGTGTTTCTGTAAAGTTTAAATATGTTTAATATATATAGGGAAAGGCGTATTGAAGAATGAGTGGGTGTATAAGTGTCTGAATGGATGATTTAGTACGTGAGTGACTGACTCTACAAGTGAGTGATTAAACGTATCTTACTGAATGCATGGGTTAGTGACTAAACTGTGTGAATGTCTGTATCCGTCTGTTTGTTGGTGTGTAAGTGGATGCATGGATTTGCGAATAGCTACATGAGTGTCTATATGGGTTATTGATTGGTTCTCTGAGTATCTGTATGGCTGCCTGAGTGTTTGTGTGGGTGGGGTGTGTGTGACTCTATACATAGATGTGTGAGTGGGTGATTCACTGGGTGCATGATTTCAAGAGTGCATCTGTGATGGACTGCTTGGGTGGGTGAGTGTGTGTATGGGTGTGTTAGTGAGTGAATGTATATCTCAGTGGTACATGTGCGAGTAACTACATATGTAAAAAGCAGTATATATGTGTGTTAGAGTATTTAAATGGCTATAAGTGAGAGTGTGTTATTGTGAGAGTGGCTGTATGGATGCGTGTGTGCTTGTATCAGTTATTGTATAAGAGCGTAAGAATGTGCTAGTATTTGTATGAGTAAGTGAGCTGGTGTGTGTATAACTGTATAGGTGAGTAAATGGGTGTGTGATTAATTTTTTGCATGACTGACTAGGTGTGTGAGTACCTCTATGGATGAGTGGCGGTGTGTGAGTATTTATATAGGTGTATGAGTGCATATGATAGTCCTGTACTGAGTGACTGTAAGTATGAGTGACTGTACAGGTGAGTGAGTGGATGTGTGTGTAGACCTAAGAATCAGTGAGTGGGTATGTAGTTTTTGGTGTTGGAGTGTCTATGGTTTTGAGAATGGCAGTCTGTAATTTAGAGTGGGTGTATCAAAAGTTATATTAGGGTGTGAGAAGATGCATGAAATTATCACATGGATGATGTCATCAGTGATGTCATTTGAGATGTCATCAGTGATGTCATCAGTGATGTCACTGACCATGTCATGAGTGATGTAATATGTGACGTCATCAGCAGTGCATTGCGGGGCGCGAGTTATAGTTAGCTGAACTAACTATAACAGGGGAATTTCACGGGTTTTGTACGAGTGCAATGTCCAACTAACTATAACTGTCCCTAAAACCTATGGTTTTTTCAGTGAATTTCAAAGGTTTTTTAAATGCTAATTTCTAACTATAACTTGTCTGAAACCTATGGTTTTTTCAGTGAATTTCAAAGGTTTTTTAAATGCTAATTTCTAACTATAACGTGCCTGAAACCTATGGTTTTTTCAGTGAATTTCAAAGGTTTTTTAAATGCTAATTTCTAACTATAACGTGCCTGAAACCTATGGTTTTTTCAGTGAATTTCAAAGGTTTTTTAAATGCTAATTTCTAACTATAACGTGCCTGAAACCTATGATTTTTAAGTGAATTTCAAAGGTTTTTTAAATGCTAGTTTCTAACTATGCCAACAGAGGTAGGACATGTGAAGAAAGAAGAAAAAACGCACAGAAAGAAGCAAAAGATGTGCAGAAAGAACCAACAGAGGAGCAGAAAGAGGCCTTGTTGCAAAATCATCCTGTGCCCACAACTTTTTCAGACGGGTACTGGTGGTAACTGACTCTGACTAACCAGAGCCAGTGCGCGTTTGCACAGTGGTGAAGGGAGGGGGGCCTGAGGTGACATGTGTGCAAACGCGCCCCGTGGCGCGTTTTAAGTTGCGGGATTAAGTCCCCTTGAATCCTGAGGGTCCCTGGGGCCCAACTAGCCCCCAGGTACCTACAGTTAGGACCACAGAGCTGAGTTGCAGAGAGGCGTTCCGAGGCCACGCACCTTTTTCACCTCTCTGCAACGCAACTCTGTTGTGCTTACTGAAGGTACCTGGTGGGCTAGTTGGCCCCCAGGATTCAAAGGGAATTAACTCCCCAACTTAAAACGCACCACAGGGCGTGTTTGCGCACATGTCACCTGAGGCCCTGCCCCCTCCTTTCACCACTGTGCAAACGCACCCCGTGGCGCGTTTTAAGTTGGGGATTAGGTCACCTTGAATCCTGAGAGTCCCTGGGGCCCAACTAGCCCACCAGGTACTTCCAGTAAGCACCACAGGCCTGCGTTGCAACGCCTGTAACAAATTGTGCAGTTGTGTTTAGGTAGTGAAGAGGGTCGTGCTGGGGGTAGTGTTTTAGGGTTTAGGGTAGTGCAGTGGTGTTTGTGTAGTGTAGGGGGTCATGCTGGGGGTAGATTTAGGGTTTAGGGTAGTGCAGTGGTGTTTGGGTAGTGTAGGGAGTCGTGCTGGGGGGTGTTTTAGGGTTTAGGGTAGTACAGTGGTGTTTGGGTAGTGTAGGGGGTCGTGCTGGGGTTAGTGTTTTAGGGTTTTAGGGTTTAGGGTAGTGCAGTGGTGTTTGGGTAGTGTAGGGGATACTGCTGGGGGTAGTGTTTTAGGGTTTAGGGTAGTGCAATGGTGTTTGGGTAGTGTAGGGGGTACTGCTGGGGGTAGTGTTTTAGGGTTTAGGGTAGTGCAGTGGTGTTTGGGTAGCGTAGGGGGTACTGCTGGGGGTAGTGTTTTATGGTTTAGGGTAGTGCAGTGGTGTTTGGGTAGTGTAGGGGTTCGTGCTGGGGGTAGTTTTTTAGGGTTTAGGGTAGTGCAGTGGTGTTTGTGTAGTGTAGGAGGTGGTGTTTTAGGGTTTAGGGTAGTGCAGTGGTCTTTGGGTAGTGTAGGGGGTTGTGCGGGGGTAGTGTTTTAGGGATTAGGGTAGTGCATTGGTATTTGGGTAGTGTAGGGGGTCATGCAGGGGTAGTGTTTTAGGGTTTAGGGCAGTGCAGTGGTGTTTAGGTAGTGTAGGGGGTCGTGCTGGGGGAGTGTTTTAGGGTTTAGGGCAGTGCAGTGGTGTTCGGGTAGTGTAGGGGGTCGTGCTGGGGGAGTGTTTTAGGGTTTAGGGCAGTGCAGTCGTGTTCGGGTAGTGTAGGGGGTCGTGCTGGGGGAGTATTTTAGGGTTTAGGGTAGTGCAGTGGTGTTCGGGTAGTGTAGGGGGTCATGCTGGGGGTAGTGTTCTAGGGTTTAGGGCAGTGCAGTGGTGTTCGGGCAGTGTAGGGGGTCGTGCTGGGGGTGGTGTTTTAGGGTTTAGGGCAGTGCAGTGGTGTTCGGGCAGTGTAGGGGGTCGTGCTGGGGGTGGTGTTTCAGGGTTTAGGGCAGTGCAGTGATGTTCGGGCAGTGTAGGGGGTCGTGCAGGGGTGGTGTTTCAGGGTTTAGGGCAGTGGTGTTCGGGCAGTGTAGGGGGTCATGCTGGGGGTGGTGTTTCAGGGTTTGGGGCAGTGCAGTGGTGTTCGAGCAGTAAAGGGGGTCATGCTGGGGGTGGTGTTTCAGGGTTTAGGGCAGTGCAGTGGTGTTCGGGCAGTGTAGGGGGCGGTGCAGGGGTGGTGTTTCAGGGTTTAGGGCAGTGCAGTGGTGTTCGGGCAGTGTAGGGGGTGGTGCAGGGGGTGGTGTTTCAGGGTTTAGGGCAGTGCAGTGGTGTTCGGGCAGTGTAGGGGGTCGTGCAGGGGGTGGTGTTTCAGGGTTTAGGGCAGTGCAGTGGTGTTCGGGCAGTGTAGGGGGCGGTGCAGGGGGTGGTGTTTCAGGGTTTAGGGCAGTACAGTGGTGTTCGGGCATTGTAGGGGGTGGTGCTGGGGCTGGTGTTTCAGGGTTTAGGGCAGTGCAGTGGTGTTCAGGCAGTGTAGGGGGTCGTGCTGGGGCTGGTGTTTCAGGGTTTAGGGTAGTGCAGTGGTGGTTCGGGCAGTGTAGGGGTCGTGCTGGGGCTGGTGTTTCAGGGTTTAGGGCAGTGCAGTGGTGTTCGGGCAGTGTAGGGGGTCATGCTGGGGCTGGTGTTTCAGGGTTTAGGGCAGTGCAGTGGTGTTCGGGCAGTGTAGGGGGTCTTGCTGGGGCTGGTGTTTCAGAGTCTAGGGCAATGCAGTGGTGTTCGGGCAGTGTAGGGGGTCTTGCTGGGGCTGGTGTTTCAGGGTTTAGGGCAGTGCAGTCGTGTTCGGGCAGTGTAGGGGGTCGTGCTGGGGCTAGTGTTTCAGGGTTTAGGGCAGAGCAATGGTGCTCAGGCAGTGTAGGGGGTTGTGCTGGGGGTGATGTTTCAGGGTTTAGGCCAGTACAGTGGTGTTAGGGCAGTGTAGGGGGTCGTGCTGGGGGTGGTGTTTCAGGGTTTAGGGCAGTGCAGTGGTGTTCCGGCAGTGTAGGGGGTCGTGCAGGGGTGGTGTTTCAGGGTTTAGTGCAGTGGTGTTCGGGCAGTGTAGGGGGTCGTGCTGGGGTGGTGTTTCAGGGTTTAGGGCAGTGCAGTGGTGTTCGGGCAGTGTAGGGTGTCGTGCTGAGGGGTGGTGTTTCAGGGTTTAGGGCAGTGCAGTAGTGTTTGGGCAGTGTAGGGGGTCGTGCAGGGGGTGGTGTTTCAGGGTTTAGGGCAGTGCAGTGGTGTTCGGCCAGTGTAGGTAGTCTTGCTGGGGGTGGTGTTTCAGGGTTTAGGGCAGTGCAGTAGTTTTCGAGCAGTGTAGGCGGTCGTGCTGGGGCTGGTGTTTCAGGGTTTAGGGCAGTGCAGTGGTGTTCGGGCAGTGTACGGGGTTGTGCTGGGGCTGGTGTTTCAGGGTTTAGGGCAGTGCAGTGGTGTGCGGGCAGTGTACGGGGTTGTGCTGGGGCTGGTGTTTCAGGGTTTAGGGCAGTGCAGTGGTGTTCGGGCAGTGTAGGGGGTCGTGCTGGGGGTGGTGTTTCAGGGTTTAGGGCAGTGCAGTGGTGTTCGGGCAGTGTAGGGGGTCGTGCTGGGGCTGGTGTTTCAGGGTTTAGGGAAGTGCAGTGGTGTTCGGGCAGTGTAGGGGGTCGTGCTGGGGCTGGTGTTTCAGGGTTTTGGGCAGAGCAGTGGTGTTCGGGCAGTGTAGGGGGTCGTGCTGGGGGTGGTGTTTCAGGGTTTAGGGCAGTGCAGTGGTGTTCGGACAGTGTAGGGGGTCTTGCTGGGGGTGGTGTTTCAGGGTTTAGGGCAGTGCAGTGGTGTTTGGGCAGTGTAGGGGGTCTTGCTGGGGGTGGTGTTTCAGGGTTTAGGGCAGTGGTGTTCGGGCAGTGTAGGGGGTCTTGCTGGGGGTAGAGTTTCAGGGTTTAGGGCGGTGCAGTGGTGTTCGTGCAGTGTAGGGGGTCGTGCTGGGGGTGGTGTTTCAGGGTTTAGGGCAGTGCAGTAGTGTTCGGGCAGTGTAGGGGGTCGTGCAGGGGGGGTGTTTCAGGGTTTAGGGCAGTGCAGTGGTGTTCTGGCAGTGTAGGGGGTCATGCTGGGGCTGGTGTTTCAGGGTTTAGGGCAGTGCAGTGGTGTTCGGGCAGTGTAGGGGGTCTTGCTGGGGGTGATGTTTCAGGGTTTAGGGCAGTGCAGTGGTGTTCGAGCAGTGTAGGGGGTCTTGCTGGGGATAGTGTTTCAGGGTTTAGGGCAGTGCAGTGGTGTTCGTGCAGTATAGGGGTCGTGCTGGGGATGGTGTTTCTGGGTTTAGGGCAGTGCAGTAGTGTTCGAGCAGTGTAGGGGGTTGTGCAGGGGGTGGTGTTTCAGGGTTTAGGGCAGTGCATTGGTGTTCGGGCAGTGTAGGGGGTCGCGCTGGGGGTGGTGTTTCAGGGTTTAGGGCAGTGCAGTGGTGTTCGGCCAGTGTATGGGGTCATGCACGGGGTGGTGTTTCAGGGTTTGGGGCAGTGCAGTGGTGTTCGGGCAGTGTAGGGTGTTGTGCTGGGGCTGGTGTTTCGGGGTTCAGGGCGGTGCAGTGGTGTTCAGGCAGTGTAGGGGGTCGTGCTGAGGCTGGTGTTTCACGGTTTAGGGCAGTGCAGTGGTGTTCGGGCAGTGTAGGGGGTCGTGCTGGGGCTGGTGTTTCAGGGTTTAGGGCAGTGCATTGGTGCTCGGGCAGTGTAGGGGGTCGTGCTGGGGGTGATGTTTCAGGGTTTAGGGTAGTGCAGTGGTGTTCGGGCAGTGTAGGGGGTCGTGCAGGGGCTGGTGTTTCAAGGTTTAGGGCAGTGCAGTGGTGTTCGGGCAGTGTAGGGGGTCATGCTGGGGCTGGTGTTTCAGGGTTTTGGGCAGAGCAGTGGTGTTCGGGCAGTGTAGGGGGTCATGCTGGGGGTAGTGTTTCAGGGTTTAGGGCAGTGCAGTGGTGTTCGGGCAGTGTAGGGGGTCGTGCTGGGGGTGGTGTTTCAGGGTTTAGGTCAGTGGTGTTCGGGCAGTGTAGGGGGTCTTGCTGGGGGTGATGTTTCAGGGTTTAGGGCAGTGCAGTGGTGTTCGGGCAGTGTAGGGGGTCTTGCTGGGGGTAGTATTTCAGGGTTTAGGGCAGTGCAGTGGTGTTCGGGCAGTGTAGGGGGTCATGCTGGGGGTGGTGTTTCAGGGTTTAGGGGCAGTGCAGTGGTGTTTGGGCAGTGTAGGGGGTCGTGAAGGGGTGGTGTTTCAGGGTTTAGGGCAGTGCAGTGGTGTTCGGGCAGTGTAGGGGGTCATGCTAGGGGTGGTGTTTCAGGGTTTAGGGCAGTGCAGTGGTGTTCGGGCAGTGTAGGGGTCATGCAGGGGCTGGTGTTTCAGGGTTTAGGGCAGTGCAGTGGTGTTCGGGCAGTGTAGGGGGTCGTGCTGGGGGTAGTGTTTTAGGGTTTAGGGTAGTGCAGTGGTGCTTGTGTAGTGTAGGGGGTCGTGCTGGGGGTAGTGTTTTAGGGTTTAGGGTAGTGCAGTGGTGTTTGTGTAGTGTAGGGGGTCCTGTTTTAGGGTAGTGCAGTGGTGTTTGGGTAGTGTAGGGGATCGTGCTGGGGTAGTGTTTTAGGATTTAGGTTAGTGCAGTGGTGTTTGGGTAGTGTAGGGGGTCTTGCTGGGGGTAGTGTTTTAGGGTTTAGGGTAGTGCAGTGGTGTTTGTGTAGTGTAGGGGGTCGTGCTGGGAGTAGTGTTTTAGGGTTTAGGGTAGTGCAGTGGTGCTTGTGTAGTGTAGGGGTCGTGCTGGGGGTAGTGTTTTAGGGTTTAAGGTAGTGCAGTGGTGTTTTTGTAGTGTAGGGGAGTCATGTTTTAAGATGCAATGCTCCAATACCTGACCAGTCTGCACTACATAAAACTGCAAAAAAACTAAAAATAAAAAGTGTTTTGCACACTTTTGTCATTGGGCTATATGTGGGCTACATCTGGGTAATATTTGTGCTACATTTGGGCTCTTTTTTCACTGGTGGCCATCTTGGAAGACTTCTTTGTTATGAAGTTTCCTAATTTCTTCATTTACTGCAGTCTCCTCAGTAGGAAATGCTTTCAGTTTTTACTTTGATTCCATCAAGAAGGCATTCAGATGTGTCTCACATCTGCCATAAATTCAGAATGTTAGCACTCTAGTTGCTCATTAGATCACTGGAGTAAAGCTACTGCTCACCAGGGAGTTAACTGGTAGTCTGCTGCTGGTATTGAAAGTTATTGTTTCAGTCTGCATGTCAGAATTTTCTAATGAAATAGAAGAGGATTTGAGATCTCACTTAAAACATGCCCTAATTTTTCTTTCTGCAGCACTAACCATAATTTCTATTTTCAAAAAGAACCCCTCATTTTGTTCCTTTTTAAATTAAATGTTTTAAGTGTTACCGGTTTATTCCAATCAAGATGGCTTCAGGTGTGCCATACTTTTGTCATAAGTAAGGCTGTTAGCGCTCTAGTTGTTCTTTAGAACACTCTGGGAAGCTGCAGTAGAACACAAAGGCATCAACTGGCAGGCTGCTCCTGTTGAAATATAACAGGAAGATATTTGAGATCACACTTGAAATATGTCTTAATTTTTCTTTCTACAGCACTAACCATAATTTCTATGACAAAATGAACCCCATCATTTTGTTCCTTTTTAAATTAAATGTTTTAAGTGTTACCAGTTTATTCCAATCAAGATGGCTTCAGGTGTGCCATACTTTTGTCATAAGTAAGGCTGTTAGCACTCTAGTTGTTCTTTAGAACACTCTGGGAAGCTGCAGTAGAACACAAAGGCATCAACTGGCAGGCTGCTCCTGTTGAAATATAACAGGAAGATATTTGAGATCACACTTGAAACATGTCCTAATTTTTCTTTCTACAGCACTAACCATAATTTCTATGACAAAATGAACCCCATCATTTTGTTCCTTTTTAAATTAAATTGTTTAAGTGTTACCAGTTTATTCCAATCAAGATGGCTTCAGGTGTGCCATACTTTTGTCATAAGTAAGGCTGTTAGCACTCTAGTTGTTCTTTAGAACACTCTGGGAAGCTGCAGTAGAACACAAAGGAATCAACTGACAGTCTCTGCCCTTGTTGGATGTACATGTTTTACTGAGAATGTCAGACTTCATTCTCACATGAGTGAGAAAGATAATGTGAATTTACAGAAAATATGCTCTCATTTTAGCTTCTGGAGCACCTTCCAAACCTACATGGGACAAGCATGAGAAAATAGTGTTCTCTCAAACATGATTCATGATATCCCAGCAGAAGGTTTTTCACATGGTAAAATCACCTTAGAATACACCACAATTCCTAAAATTAGTATGGTACCATCAACAAATAAATTCTAATGTAACTAAAGCCTGTTATCACCCTTTATAGTTCTCCTTTTGGTGACCCTCAAAATCTTCTATTCACTACAATGCATTTCAATGAGGTACTATCATTTATATTGGTCCCAAGATGGCTGCCAGCAATTCCAGGATGAAGTGCTGACAGCCAATCAGATCTCACGATGACATGTGTGGTTAGGCTCCGCCCAGATATATATGTGACTTTACTTTTGATTTTCTCAGGAACTACTGAACGGATTTACACCATTTAAGCAAAAGGCACGACACTGAACCAAGGGCTACCTCTTTGCCAAATTTGGTGTAATTCCGTTCAGCAGTTCGGGCTGTAGCTGCGACTAAAGGTTCCTATGGAAAAATGAATGGGGAAAATGCGTTTTGGGACCCCCCTTTTTCTCGGCCCCCGCTTGACGTATCACCCGAGACTTTCAGGATAGGAGCGGACCGGAGCGCCCCAACAAGTTGGAAACTTTCGCGAAGATTCGTCAACCGGCGCCAACGTTATTTCAAATAGAATGTCGCGGATTTCCTATGGATAATAGGTTTTAACTATAACTATCTACTGGCGACCGCCAGTAGATAATATATATTTAATGTAATAATGTTTATATTAAGAGTTTCATATTTTTTCTAAATGAATAGACTTGTTCAAATATGAAATGTGTTTGAAGTGAAGTAAAGTAGGTTACCTACTGTTGCTTAGACTGGAGTGGGGAAAACAAAATGTAACCCCTCCAAAGTCCAGCACTTTTCCTACTGTTGCACAGACTAGAGTGGGAATAGTAACTTTAACCCCTCCAAAGTTCAACGCTTTCCCTGCTGCTTCACAGACTGGAGTGGGTATAGTAAATTTAACCTCCCCAAAGTCCAACGCTTTCCCTACTGTTGCATAGACTGGAGAGGAAATAGTAAATCTTACCCTTCTGAAGTCTAACGCTTTCCCTACTGTTGCACAGACTGGAGTGGTAATAGTAAATTTAACCCCTCCGAAGTCCAACGCTTTCACTACTGTTGCACAGCCTGTAGTGGGAATAGTAAAGTTAACACCTCCAAAGTCCAATGCTTTCCCCACTGTTGCGTTGTTTGGAGTGGGAATAATATATTTAACTCCTCCGAAGTTCTAAACTTTCTCAACTGTTACATAAACAGAACAGGAGTGGGAATAATAGTATATCTATTATTCCCAGACTCAAATACATTTCCTAATATCAGTTAAGCATATTTATTATTAATATTTGTTTAGAATTTACATTTTATAGTATTAGTTTATATATTGTTTTGCTTTTACATTTTTATATTATTTTTTGTAAATGTCTCTTTGTTTTGCTATTTTTTTTATTATATTTGTTTGGTAATTTATTTAATGTTTTGAAATTGAATTGTTAATATGTTTATGTGTCATGTAAAAAAAACAACAACATATATTATATATAATATATATTTAAGATGTTATCAGTAATTTCATCAGTGATGTCACCAAGCATGTCATGAGTGATGTAATATGTGAAGTCGTAATCAGTGCATTGCGGGGGCGTAACTTATAGTTAGCTCAGATAACTACAGGTACAGCCCGTGCAAGTAAGAGTGGTGGGGGCGGGGCGGGGTTGTTTGGGGCTCCAACAGATGATGATGAGGTAAACTTTAGTGCAAGGTTAGTGGTTTTTGTTTTTTTAATTTAAATTTTCCTCGTCGTCGTCTGTCGACCCCCCATACCGCCACTCAACCCACCGCTTTTACCTGCATGGACTGCGCCTGGGTAACTATAACTGCTGAATTTCTATGGTTTTGTATGTGTGAAATCTGAGCCTAACAATAACGTCTCTGTAGCCATTGTTTATTTAATTTTATATAACAGTATTGGGCCCTACGTGTCCAAAAGTCCCCTCAATCAGTTTCAGGAGGGCGAAGTCTATGCGCCAGGAATTGGTGCGTAATGCGCCAACTATAACTAGAACTCAAAATTGGCTACTTTCACCAAAGGGGTTCACTAAATGTAGTAGGTGTAAAGCATGTAAACATGGCACTAACAAGAAATCAATAATCATGCCCTTCAGACAGACACCGTATATTATACGTGGTAGCTATAACTGCAAGACGGACTTCGCTGTGTATATCCTTCAATGCACATGCAATAAACTCTATGTAGGAAGTACTATCCACCCTGTTCATGTCCGCATCCTGCAGCACCTGAGGGCCATTACAAATGATGACCAATCATATCCAGTTGCCAGGCATATTAATTCTTGCCATGCAGGAAATGCACAAGACCTCTCCTATTTTGTCATTGATAATGTCCCTAAGAACCCAAGGGGAGGCAATAGACAATTGGCATTGAGGAGATTGGAATCGAGATACATCATTCTTCTCAATTCCAAAATCCCACAAGGGATGAATGCTGATGAAGCGTTAAGTGTCCACCTGTAATAAGACTGTGCGCTCATATATATCATAGAGATCCATTCCTCCTAGCGTAAAGTTCTTCCTTCTAATAATTTTTTTTGGGGTATTTTCTTTTGTAAATTCCCGACACACCATTATATTTTGACCTATGTTTATTGTTGTAATTTCATATGGATATTTTTGTTAGAAACGCAGGCCCACTGGGGCAGTACTTATCTGACACATCTCCTTTTCTCCATCTGCCGACTCACATTATAGCCACATGAGTAATAAAACATATTTTTTTCTCCCGCTACCACCTTCCCACCACTTGGGAAGTCATTTGGGCATCAGCACAGGCTGTGCCTGAGACATAGTTCAGAGTGTATTAGTAAGTTCAGGGAGACATAGCTATATATATTTTGTGTACTGGGAATGTTTATTTCCACCCCCAGTTGGCAATAGTAGTGATGGATGTAATTTCCTTTACTTCAGTGTTATTTCTATGGGAGTTTTTAACTTTTTACTGAAAGTATAGATTAAACTGAGTGCATTATAACTTAATTTGGTATTTCCATGTTTATGGCACTTGACTCCAAGTACAACTTTAAAGTAAGATCCAATTATGTATGCAGGTCGGGAATTAGTGACAGAACACACTTTTCACTCTCACACTATGAGATACTTTAGAGTGCTATATTTAAACTCAAATTAGAATGTGTGTGTTTACATTTATTTGTATTTTCGTTATTTGTAAAAACATGTGTATATTATTTAATTTTTTTCTGTGTCATTCTGCATTGTCATGGTACACAGCCGTAGATTAACCTTTATGTCTATGGTTGGTTCCGGTTGCTACGGCAACCATGGGAAAATGCTCAACATGTATATAGTTTGTAAAATGGCAGAAGCTCTTTATGCAGTGAACAAGGCGGTCCTGCCGCCGAAACGCGTCTGACCTTTGTTTGGAATAAATCGCCATCTGTGCCAAAATTATCACGGAGTCGGTGCCTGTTTGCTTGACGCTGTCAGGATGGAATAATATTGAAAAGATCCGCCGGGATCTTGACACCGACCCTCCTCGCTTAGGAGCACTGAGTATACGGACACAGGATGGTACCAGTTTCTTGCGAAAGGAAAACTCAGTGCCCCCCGGCAGCAGACAAACTAAAAATTCTTTTCTTCGCAACAAAGACACTCGATGCCCCGCAGAAGAGGAGAGTGACTGATCGTTGTGGTAGCTGGAGGGCGATCACGCTGTCAGGTAAGCTCCTCTGAGCGCTGTATCTGTGTGTGGGCGAGAAATAAGTGGTGGCTGCTGGGAGAGGTAGTCCCGTAGAGCTAACAAACGGGCAGTGAGTGACACAGAAGGCATATAGTTTTTTCCAACTATGGCCGAGGAATGGATCAAAGAGCGCGAGGAAGCAGCTCTTGACATCTTTAATAATGTGGACAATGACACAGAACCAGCACAGACTACGAACAGAGCTACAGAGTCAGCAGCGAACAGCAGTGCTAAAATGCTCCACGAATTAGAGAAACTCCGGAAGAATGAAATAGCCAAGTGGTGGGAATGTAAATCATTACAGAGATACATGGACGTGGGCAGAATTCCTAGAGGCCTCCGGATCCTCGTAGCCCCCACGTATGAAAACCCAAACCCCGAAATGCTAAAAGATTGGGCAGACAACAGTGCAGAATCGTCCAAAAGAATGTTACAGATTCTCATTAAATATGCCGACAGTGACCGTAAAACAATGCTGATTAAAATTGAATCGCTACTGAGAGACTTAGAGAAATGCGACAATCAAGACGAAATTAAAAAGAAATTGGGTGAAATGAAGACAAGACTAACAAAGCATGAAGAATCAATCAAAGAAAGAAAAGCTACGAAATTCCAACGTGATAGGAATGATTATATACAAGGCAGGATCTATACGTTTTCGAAAAAGTTTGAAAATATACTGAAGGCAACAATTGTCAGCAACCGCTGAGATGCAACTGAAATCTGCTGACCCAAGCGCCTCAGAACTAAGTTCAGAAATCGAATCGGAAGCAGAAACAGCTGGAAACACAGCGCAGAAACGTAAGCCACCAACAGTTGTCCAAGAATTCGGTTTTTACGATTAGAAAGACTAATGAGCTTACGCCCTCGGCTGCCGCGCCAAGAAAACATAAGTACAAACAAGGCGCAACAAAAAGAAGAAGGAGAAAGGACAGACGCTGGGGCAAACACAGCGCAAAAAACAAACAGACAACCATACAGGAGAAACAGACGCAGATAATAGAAAACAAAGACATTGAAAATACAGTAGTTAACCTCACAAATATGGAATTAACAGAAACTGAACGAAAAACACTTGCCCTAGGCCTATCTTTCTGCGGAAAACGAACTTTGACTATTCGCAAGCACGTATTGATTTCTTCCAATTTGTTAGGAAATTGAAACTGAAAAAGCATTTTTTTAACACGAATAATAAAGACGAAAATGAGACTGCTAGTGAAGAAACTAACAATGGGCTAACTGCAGCAGATATGGCATTATTACATGATTTAATACAACTGGAACATGAAGATCAAGATGCAACTGCGGAAGAATTAACTGGCATTGAGCAAGATATTCGTGTTAATATACGTACACCATTCAGACCAAAGTCAGTCTTTACCCCAATGATGCCCAAAGATGGTTTGGACATTTTCGCCGAAAATGTAATCAAAGATCTTAAACACCTTGCCCTTACCAGTAACAAAGAATTCCCTAAGACACATAACACCAACAGGACTATCTACAACAATGTCATGAGTAAAATTAAAGAGCGCCAAGACATTGTAGTCAGATGGTCGGACAAGGGGAGTAATGTGGTTCTTTGGCCACTAGAGAACTACAATTCGGAGGCATTGAAACAACTTGGGGACAGACAATGCTATAGCCGCATAGCCCCGACAAGCATCATGGGCATAAAAGAAAAATATCATAAAGCGCTCTATGAATGGAGAAGCACTAGTCTGATTACAAAACCTGAGTTTGAATATCTGAAAACGGATTATCCTATGACCCCGCAACTGTACCTAATACCGAAAATCCATAAGAATGCCACGAATCCACCAGGGAGGCCGATCATAGCAGCTATTGGAGGACTTTTTGAAAATACTTCTCGCTTCATTGATTTTTTCCTGCAACCACTAGTCTGTGAACTACCAGCTCACATAAAAGATACGGGTGACTTTTTGACTAAGATATATGATGTCAATTGGCATGAAAATTGTGTATTAATGACACTAGACGTCAATTCATTATATACTAGCATCAGACACAATGATGGTTTAAATGCCTTAAAATACTATCTGGATAAAAGACCGATTCATCAACATGGACACTCTTTGATGTTATTACAAATGGCGGAGTGGTGCCTTGAGAACAATATTTTTATCTTTGATAAATTGTATTATAAACAATTACAGGGCACAGCCATGGGTACTTGCTTCGCCCCCAGCTATGCTAATCTGCATATGGGCTGGTGGGAGGAGCAGGTACTCATGAAGACACAAAAAAGAGCTATGATTGAAAATGTGGCACTTTATGTACGTTATATTGATGACATATTTATTTTATGGCATGGGACAGTTGAGAGTGCAGAAATGTTTGCTAATGAAATTAATAACAACCAATTAAATTTGTCCTTTACGAGTCACACTAGAAAAACATGTATACAATTCCTGGACATAGAAATGTATATAGATAACAATTGTCTGCAGTCCAGAACATACAGAAAGATCACAGCAGGGAATGCAATACTGCACGCAAACAGCTTTCATCACAATAGTGTCAAGGAAGGTATCCCCTATGCTGAATGTCTGAGAATGAGACGCAATTGCAGCACAGAGGAAGGTTTACAAAAATCAACTAATGAGCTCTTCAACAGATTAGAGAGACGAGGGTACAAATCAGAAACTCTGGCCAAAGCCAAATCTAGAAGCGAGAAAATAACGAGAGAGAACTTACTGTTCAATGACAAAACCAGAAGTCAGAAAAAGAAAGATGCAACAGATACTCCCAGATTAATCACGGGGTTTAATACATACCACACCACATTGAGGAAGATACTTCACAGACACTGGAACACCGTACGGAGTGATCCAGTATTGGGCCCTACGTGTCCAAAAGTCCCCTCAATCAGTTTCAGGAGGGCGAAGTCTATGCGCCAGGAATTGGTGCGTAATGCGCCAACTATAACTAGAACTCAAAATTGGCTACTTTCACCAAAGGGGTTCACTAAATGTAGTAGGTGTAAAGCATGTAAACATGGCACTAACAAGAAATCAATAATCATGCCCTTCAGACAGACACCGTATATTATACGTGGTAGCTATAACTGCAAGACGGACTTCGCTGTGTATATCCTTCAATGCACATGCAATAAACTCTATGTAGGAAGTACTATCCACCCTGTACATGTCCGCATCCTGCAGCACCTGAGGGCCATTACAAATGATGACCAATCATATCCAGTTGCCAGGCATATTAATTCTTGCCATGCAGGAAATGCACAAGACCTCTCCTATTTTGTCATTGATAATGTCCCTAAGAACCCAAGGGGAGGCAATAGACAATTGGCATTGAGGAGATTGGAATCGAGATACATCATTCTCCTCAATTCCAAAATCCCACAAGGGATGAATGCTGATGAAGCGTTAAGTGTCCACCTGTAATAAGACTGTGCGCTCATATATATCATAGAGATCCATTCCTCCTAGCGTAAAGTTCTTCCTTCTAATAATTTTTTTGGGGTATTTTCTTTTGTAAATTCCCGACACACCATTATATTTTGACCTATGTTTATTGTTGTAATTTCATATGGATATTTTTGTTAGAAACGCAGGCCCACTGGGGCAGTACTTATCTGACACATCTCCTTTTCTCCATCTGCCGACTCACATTATAGCCACATGAGTAATAAAACATATTTTTTTTCTCCCGCTACCACCTTCCCACCACTTGGGAAGTCATTTGGGCATCATCACAGGCTGTGCCTGAGACATAATTCAGAGTGTATTAGTAAGTTCAGGGAGACATAGCTATATATATTTTGTGTACTGGGAATGTTTATTTCCACCCCCAGTTGGCAATAGTAGTGATGGATGTAATTTCCTTTACTTCAGTGTTATTTCTATGGGAGTTTTTAACTTTTTACTGAAAGTATAGATTAAACTGAGTGCATTATAACTTAATTTGGTATTTCCATGTTTATGGCACTTGACTCCAAGTACAACTTTAAAGTAAGATCCAATTATGTATGCAGGTCGGGAATTAGTGACAGAACACACTTTTCACTCTCACACTATGAGATACTTTAGAGTGCTATATTTAAACTCAAATTAGAATGTGTGTGTTACATTTATTTGTATTTTCGCTATTTGTAAAAACATGTGTATATTATTTAATTTTTTTCTGTGTCATTCTGCATTGTCATGGTACACAGCCGTAGATTAACCTTTATGTCTATGGTTGGTTCCGGTTGCTACGGCAACCATGGGAAAATGCTCAACATGTATATAGTTTGTAAAATGGCAGAAGCTCTTTATGCAGTGAACAAGGCGGTCCTGCCGCCGAAACGCGTCTGACCTTTGTTTGGAATAAATCGCCATCTGTGCCAAAATTATCACGAGTCGGTGCCTGTTTGCTTGACGCTGTCAGGATGGAATAATATATATATATATATATATATATATATATATATATATATATACGTTAAATCCAGGCCTGGGTGTAGTTCGCAGAGTTTTGCTACGCGGAACTCCGCGAAGTTGCAAAAAAACTCTGCGAAGTTTTTAACTTTCATCCAGGACCCTTGTGGGATTTTTGGAGCCGGACAAAAGACATTTACCCAGCTGTCTGTGAGAGGAGCATTCTGGGTACTGTAGTTTGCCAACGCAACTACAGTGGTGCAGTGCCTTTGACCCGGCCCACCTGGCTGTGTCATTTATGACGAAACGAGGGGGAGTACTTCAAGCGTTTCTGGTAGGCAAGCGCTGTGGCAGCAGGCATCTGAGGAAGACATTATGTTGAAACGCGTCATGCCATTGCTGTTCTGAAATTAAAGCTACTTACCTGGTATCCCCGCTGTGTCCCTCCAGTTCTTCGTATAGTAGGAGCTTCTTTGGTGTATATATATATATATATATATACGTTAAATCCAGGCCTGGGTGTAGTTCGCAGAGCTTTGCTACGCGGAACTCCGCGAAGTTGCAAAAAAACTCTGCGAAGTTCCGCAAGTGGCGGAGTGCAGTGCGAACTGCCGTTCGCGCTGGTCTTCCTGCCGCTTGGGTAGAAATTCTACCCGAGTGGCAGCTCGAGCTCGTGAACTTACAGTTCGCGAGCGCGAGCGGGGGAAAAACTCCGCTGCGCTACGCAAAGCAGAGCTTTCTGCACTCCGCGAGCTCCGCGGAGCGCGGAGTGCAGAAAACTCCGCAAACTCTGCAAACGGAGCGGAGTTCACCACCCAGGCCTAGTTAAATCTAGCTTCACCAGTAAGGAGGATTTACCATTCCAAACATATCAAATATGTAAAAGCTTCTCCTCTCTGATCAGGAATTACAGTTTAAAAGTATATTAAGGAATTCCCAATGTTGGCCTATGAAAGGAGTGGGCCTCACAGTAGTGAAAAATTAAATAAGCTGTTTGTTACTGCCAGGGCATGCAAAACATAATGGTAACTGTCCTATCTTTTACTTAAATAGCACCCTGTCATTAAGGTTACCTAGGGCCTGGGGGGGCGTGGCTTGGCCGGCTGCAAGATGGCCGCACTTTAGTGGCCTCTGCCGGCCAAGCAAACAAATCCGTCAAAATCCTACAGACAACGACGCGAACGCTGCATAATACCTGCTTTTCCGGCAGCGGCTTCACCTGCGGCGTCGATCTGTGCTGCTCCCGTCCCTCGGCGGCCTGTGAGGGCCGCGATCCGCCGCCCGACTGCTGCGTTGGGCCCAGATCCCGCGACCAACGGGGCCCGGCCTCCTTGCCTTGCCGCTGGGCCGGCTGCCTGGAGCTGCGGATCGCCTGAGGGGCTGCGTGGGGTCCGGACCTGCTTCGCCTGGTGAGTGCTGTTGCCGCTGGGGTTTGTTCGCGGCGGGGTTGGGGACCCGCGGGCTGCACCACCCGGCCCGGGCCTCTCTGAGACAGTGACGTTGCCTCCCTTTCCTTTTGGCACCGGCAGAGGTGGCTCTGAGTGCCCGGGGCCTGGTGACGGGGGCGGCGGGCCCCCCGCATCTCCCCGCTGTGACTGTCCCGGCTTGGCCTGCCCTCCCGGCTTCCTCTCGACGAGCGGTGCGGGGTGGCTGATAGCCGCCTGCTTTCCTGCGGCCCGCTCCTGCGACCCACTGGTGGCTGCATTACATCCCGCTCCTTGGGAATGTCTGGCTTTGGGCCCTAGCTGGTGCTGCACCGAACCCTGGGACAGATCTCCTTCGGCGCATACTGTGCCTGCGCCGGCCCTTACGTCTGCACAGTGCCTGCTGGTGACTACTCCTGCAACCAACCACTACTGAAGTCCTGTGGCCTGACGCAGGATTCTCTTTCCATCAGCTTGCGGTGGTGTTTTCCTCCTGCGCCTCCGCAGTGTCCATAGGGACCGCTTCCGCCCAATTGCTGGGCCGCTGGACTGGCACATCCGCCTCTTTTGACGCCCTGCTGCCGCCTCACTGTGCCCGGCCTTCGCGGCAGCCGGCCGGTGCTGCTCCCCTGGTCTGGCGGGCTTGACATTTCGCCTGGGTCATTGACTACTGTTGTGTTTCTGCGAGCTGCCTGCCGTGCGCTCAGTCGCTGTTCCTGATCCCTCGGTGGTACTAATCGCCAACTTCTGCCCGCCATGGGGAAGACTGATCCTAAACAGCCAAAGATTGCCTTTGATCTGCATAGATCGACGCGGCAGGACGGTGCGGGATCGGATGGTGGCGACCCGGCGACAACTATGGAGACGGCCCCTGCGCGTGAGGATGACCTGAAGTCGATTATGCTTGATGTTAAATCCACGGTCACGGGCATCGCGGCGCAACTCGATCAACTATCCGCTCGTTTGGACTCCGTGAAGACCCGGGTAGATTCACATGACGCTCGTCTACTTCATGTGGAGTCCAGGGTTTCCGACGCCGAGGACGCCGCCACTCAAGATCGGCAAAAATTATTGCAAATGGACAAAATCCTTGACATCATCCGGAACAAAAATGAAGATTTGGAGGCGCGCTCCCGGAGGAGCAACCTCCGCATCACGGGAATACCCGAATCTACCAACATCTCCCGTATGGAGGATTACGTGGAGCAGCTCGTCCGAGACCTTTTGGTGAAGTCCTCTCCTCCGTCTTCATTGTGGAGCGGGCGCACCGCTCCCTTGGCCCTCGTCCTGCCCCCGGTCTACCAGCTCACCCCATCCTTGCAAAAATCCTAAATTTCAGGGACCGCGACGCCATTCTCCGCGCAGCACGAGAAAGGGGCAAAATAATTCATCAGGGTAACACACTTTCCTTTTACCCTGACTATACTCCCCACTGTTCAGGCCGCCCGCCGTGAATTCCTTCCAGCAAAGCGAATCCTCCAAAAGCACGAAGTCTCGTACTCATTGGCCTACCCGGCGAGACTGAGGGTCCGGCAAGGCGCAAAAACGCTTATTTTCCCAGATCCTAAAGACGCTCTCGCCTTTGCAAAGAAACTGGACAAATCACCTCGCTCCTCACCTACCGGCTCTCAGGCCGCTGCAACTGGCCATTTAAGTGACAATGATTGACTGGCTGAGTTTTAACTGTTAAATATTCTGTTTGTGTCACTCTGGCTTCCCCTGTTGCTGCAACCTCCTAGCCCAGTTGCTTCCAACTAGTATATTGTGACTCCTGTTGGTATTTCAACTGAATCCATCTGATCGTTGTCTGTCCTGGCTGTAGCTTGGCCACCCTGCTTCACTGCAGGGGTGTATGCTGAGCTCTGCCATGCCCCCACGGGATAATTCCCTTATCTGTCACGATTTTCCCCTTCCAAGTTGTGGGCTCCTGGGGTGGGAATGGGTGGTATCTCAGCCTGATTGGGGGGTTGGAGTGGGTGTGGGGGGACGGGTCTTTCGGTACTGTTTTTGGGGATGGGGGGTGGGGTGGTTTGGGTTGGGGGGTTCTGGGGCTGGAAGCCTCCCACAGGGGCTCTGTTGTTTGTTTTGGCAATGTTTCTTGCTTCTGGCTTTTGCCTGCAATGTAGCTATCACTGTGTTCTTTTACTGTCCGCACAAGATGGCCCTATTTCAGTGTTGCTCCCTGCAATGTTAGTGTTCCCTGCCAGGCCTGGCGTTGTATTGCTCCTTAGCGGGCTTTGGTCCGCCGCTCAACATTCAATATGTAATGCCATATCGCGTTGTATCACACATGTTCCTACACTCTTACTCCTGCGCACAGCGCCCAAGGTCAACCTCATCCCCACGTTTGGAGCTAGTTGTTTTAATTCGGCTCCACGTCTTGGCAGGCCAATGTTTGTCCTTATGCACCACTGTTGGCATAGTCTTTTGCACCTGTTCCTCATAAGGTTAGCACCATCATATGCACCTACACGGGGCCATGGGTCACTCTTACCATATCCCGTAATGAGACAGCATGACGGACATTCATTTCTGGACGTGGAACGTTCGCGGCCTAAACGACTTTCGTAAGGCTCGACTGGTACACGCACACCTTATCCGACACAAAGTGGACATCTGTCTGCTGCAGGAAACCCACCTACTCCCAGCATCTGCTGCCAGATTCTGTTCCAGACACTGGGGAGAATCACATTCCTCTTTCTACTCCAATTATTCCTGGGGGGTGTCTATCCTAATTCGCAGGGGACTCACATGGCACACATCCCAGGTAATCACGGACCCCGCTGGGCGTTTCGTTATCCTACACGGCTCACTTCAAGGCCATACTCTGACGGTAGCTGCATTATATGGTCCTAATGCGGACGACCCAGAATTCTTTACTCAGATATGGCATCACATCTCCTCCCTCGGTCCTGCTGCGCTCCTTTGGGGTGGGGACTTCAATGTCACATTGTCCGCGGTGTTGGATCACTCCGGCCCCCACGCTTCTCACCCACGTGCCAAGGCGCTCCTTAACTCTATTCTTACCGAGAACTCGTTGTATGACGCCTGGCGCCACATGCATCCGGCGGCCCGGGAGGGCACATGTGTCACTGGCACACGTGGTTGTTGGTCTCGTCTGGATCTCTGGGTCACCTCTCCTGACATTCTCGCCTGGCTCAACTCTGTTGCCCATATGGCGCGTACCCTCTCAGACCACGCGCCAGTCCGGATGAGCCTAAGGCTACCCCACTCTCATCGACGCGCTTTCTCATGGCGGCTTCCATCTAATGCACTACGAGACACTGTATTCTGTGATGAGATCCAGACCGCGATCACTAATTATTTCGAGCTCAATGAGGGCTCTGTTGACTCCCCCTCCACTCTTTGGGAGGGGTTCAAAGTCGTTATCCGCGGTGAGTGTATCTCTAAGCAAGCGGGGGTCTTGCGCTCCATTCGTGGCGCCCTTGGCAAATTGGAAGCAGAACTTAAATCCCTGGACTCCTCCCACGTGCTTGATCCAAACCCGGACACACTCGCTCGCCTTCGCGAGAAACATACCGAATTCGCCGCGGAGGCCGATAGAGAGCTCTCCTTTCTGGGTAGGGAGGCACGGGCGTGCCGCTTTGGCGAAGGGGACCGACCCGGTAAAACTTTGGCCGCCCTCCTTCGTCCGCCTCGAGCAGCATCCTACATAACAGTGCTTCAGGACGGAGGCCCCGTCAGGACTACCTCCGCTGAAGAGATCAAGACAAGATTTACTGATTTTTACATGCAACTTTATTCCTCCGGGTCTACTCCCCCGCGCGAGGTCATAGACCAATATTTCGATACCCTCGAGCTGCTATGGCTCGAGCACCATCACCGGGAATACCTGGACGAGCCCTTCTCTAAAGAAGAGATACTCGCTGCCATAAATAGTATGCCGGGTGACAAGGCCCCTGGTCTGGACGGCCTGCCCGCCTCCTTCTACAAGGCTTTCGCCCCACTACTTGTGCCACATCTGGCAGCCATGTATAATGACTCTTTCGAGAGCGGTCGGCTCCCGCCTTCACTTCGCGAGGCTATGCTAACTCTGCTGCTCAAGCCGGATAAGCCCCCCGATCTCCGAGATTCTTATCTCCCTCTGTCCCTTATAAATAACTTTGGTCGCGCGGTGGACTGGCTGGAGACGAAGATTCCTATATGGAGCCGACTGCCCTTGTCATTGGCCGGTCGGGTGGCTGTCGTCAAGGTGGTAGTTCTTCCGAAATTTTTATATTTATTCCTAAACGTGCCTCTTCCTCTCACTGCCCACTTTTTTCGCAGGGTCCGCTCTTTGATCATCTCCCTCATCTGGGCTGGCAAACAGCCTAGGATCGCTTATGACACTCTCACGCTTCCAATGGAGTGTGGCGGCCTCGGTGCCCCTAACATTAAGCTCTATGCACTATGTGCTCAGGCCAGCTTCTTGCATTTTTGGCTTCACCCCACTCCTTTTCAACCGCACGTGGCGGTTGAGGCCGATCTCGCTGCCCCATGGCCACTTTCGACGGCCCTATTCGCCCCGGCCAGACTCCGGCGCTCTGAGATAAACACGGTCGAAACTTTGCGCTGGGCTTGGGAGGGCCTTCGCCGCCTCTCCAATGCCCCCATGCTCTCAGCAACAACTATGCCAATTGTTCGGCATCCGTCTTTCCCTCCTCTACAGCCGTCTGGAATGGCCAAACGCGCCGCCTGTTTGGGGTTGACCACAGTTGCGGATCTCTACCCGGGGAACACTTTTTACTCTCTCGCGGCCGATTCCGGTCCTATGGATACATTATTGTTCTATCAGCTACGCGCAATCTGTCGAGAACTGCATTCCACGTTTTCCCAGCCTCCCCCCTCGATGGGCACGCTGGATTTTATTTACTCGTCTTCCTCCCCTCAGAAATTGGTGACCAAACTCTACGCTCTCACGCTGACGGCCTCATCCATATCCACAGACCGCGCCCGTGCGGCGTGGAGTGCGGACCTTGGTATCGACATCCCACAGGCTGACTGGCTCTACTGTTGCAACCAGACAAAGCGCTTGTCCCCAAACTACCGCCTGCGCCTTATTCATTTTAAATATTTACATAGGCTATATCGTACTCCAGTCCAGCTGCACAAGCTGGGACTCATTTCTAGTGATAGTTGTATGCGCTGCTCTGCATCCGCGGCGGACTTCTCTCACCTTGCCTGGCTATGCCCTAGGGCAGAGGTGTTCAAACTTTTTTGCTCTGAGCCCCCCTAAGGAAAATGTTTTGAAGTCGGGCCCCCTCCAAAACTGTATGGCAAGACTTGGGGGAGCGGGAGTGTTATGGCTGAGCGGAGGGGGCTAGGAGTATGAGATAATTTCAAGTGTACTTTTCTGTAGCTCAAATTCTGCACTAAATATGAGCAGTATAAAAGAGAAAATATGTCACAAAACAAAAATTGACCAAAAAACTCTGCCTCACATAATTAGGGTGTTGTGAGCCCCTCATCCTCCTTGACCCCAATGCAGATGTACCTGCGGAACTAATGATAGCTGCAGCCCGGAGTAGCAGGCTGCCTCTGCCTTTCCCTACCATGCCTGCCAATCCTTGCAGCCCTGACACAGACTCTCTGATCCTTTCAGACAAAAGCCCCCACATGTTTCCCACACTTTGCATTGACAGTTACCTCAGCTCTAATGCTAGCAAGGCCCCATGCCTCTTTTGCAGAGTAAGACAGTCATGATTCTGATGCAGTGGGCCCCTCAACCCCCTGGCATCCAGTGCCACTTTACCTGCTTCACTAATGATAGCTATGGCCTTGCGAAACAGACAGTCTCATCAGCTCTTTGTTAAAAATATGGGCCCCGATATTGTGTCATACCCCTTATGTCATCTCTCTGAGGCCCAAGCTAAGGTGCCTCCTCTGCTTCAACATTCACCTCCCTTGGGCCATTGGCATGAGGCCAAAAATACTGGCACAGCCAGGGTGCACTGGGACCTAATGCAAACAAGGAATGATAGTAAAACAGATATAATTGGAGTTTAGGTAGCCTCTCACACCAGTGCCATTGCACCGGCAGCACCAATGATACTTACAGCCCTAGGAAACAGGCTTCGTCCTCAGCCCACTACGCAGAGCTATTACTCCTAGGCCTGAGGCTCAGAGTAGACTGTCTGCCCCTTTGTGTAATAAAAAAAAAGGGAACAAATCCCAAATCTCCCCTCCCAGTGCTAGGGCCCTATCCCCTATGCAACAAGGGTGGACTGGGCCCTAATACTAGCAAGGAAAATGGGTCTCCACTCCACTTTTGCTACAGTCATAATTGCAGTGCAGTGGCCCCCTCACACTCTTGGTCCCAGTGCCACTGGGATTATGCGATTTTGTGGCTTTTTTCACATAATTATGGATCTCCCACCTTTGCCACATAATCCATCATCTGGTGCATAAGCTGCAGATTTTAGAAAAAAATGTTTCTAGCTCAAATGGATAAAAATTACTAAAATATGGCGACAAGTGGTCCCACGCAATTGAAGGCCCTTGACAGAGGTTAAATTGTCACCTTTCATTTGCTTATTTCTGTATTTGGTTGTTAAACTGATACTAATGAGGTAAAAATATTTTCCCAAACAGTATTACCATGTGAAAAAAGTACAAAATAATGTAGTAATACTGTAAAAAATATGCCACATTATTCGTCACAATTTGCCTTTTCTTCTTGCATAATTTTGTCAACCCTAATTCTAGTGGCTCTGACTAAACCATTCTGCAGCAGCCTATATTATATTGTGTGGAATGCAGTTTTAAAATAATGATTTACATATTGACATTCACAGTACTTTCTGTTACTGGCTTGGACCTTGTAGATCTATATAGACACAAGCCCCTTTTCCCCACTGTGCCTACCAAAATTCATTTCTGTAACTCTTTGGCCTCATACACAAATATCTGCAGTGATTGCATTAACCATTTGTGGATTCATTTATCTTTAAACTATTCTTCATTTACGTTACCTGCAAAATAGCACATAATATTTCCAGAATATTGTGCACCTTTTAATCATGTCTTTGTTCCTGTCATGTACTTCAGCTGCTGTTTGTAAATGAAGACAGCCTGGAAGCGTGCTTTATAAACAAATTCACGCGTCCAAGCCGTTTTAATTTACAAGTTGTAACTGAGGCATTTGCGCCCCCCTGGGAACACTGCCACGGCCCCCCAGGGGGGCGCGCCCCACAGTTTGAAGACCTCTGCCCTAGGGTCTCTGCTTATTGGCGTGAGGTCTGTGCAGCCATCTCAGAGATGGTCTCCTCGCCAGTTCAGCCCACCCCCTCACTTTGTCTACTGGGATTCGTCAAATTCTGCCCGGATGCGTCGTGTCGTCTTATTGCTATGCTGCTTGTCCTCGCGCGGCGTAGGGTCTCCATGTGCTGGGGTCGTAGACCTGCACCCAAGTTCGCCCAATGGCTCGAGGATGCATCGCGCTGCCAGACCATATTGTCAGAATTCTGGGACCGCATGCCGACTGGATCTCGCCCACTCGATATCTGGGGCCCCCTAGTGTCCTATCTCCTAACCCGCACTCCCCCGAGTCCGGTTGCCTCCCCAGCGCTCCCTGCCGGCTCTCTGCCTATGGCGGCCGCTGAGGTGGGCCAATAATCGGCCTTCCCCCGCCCCTTCTTCCTCTCTCTGCTGGGCCTGCCCTTTCATTTAGAGATTGCGTGCCATCTGTGAATTGCTGTCACTAGTTAGTCGAGGTAACAACGTCTACCATGCTGCTGCTCTCTGGTGCACTGTGCTATTAATGTTTACGGCTGCCATCAATGTTTTCGTTGTATGTGGTGCTCTGATACAACTCGAGAATGTAACCTGTTTATTTGATTTGCTCAATAAAGGTTTTTGAAAAAAAAAAAGAAAAAAAAAGGTTACCTAGGGCCTACCTTAGGGTGACTTATATGTAATAAAAGGGGAGTTTAAGACTTCACAGGTAGTTTTAAATGCCAAGTCGAAGTGGTAGTAAACCGCACACACAGGCACTGCAGTGGCAGGCCTGGGACAGGTTAGGTTTGAAAGGCTATTTCTGTGGGTGGCACAATCAGTGATGCAGCCCACTAGTAGCATTTGATGTACAGGGCCTGGGTATATGTCATACCACTTTACAAGGGACTTACTAGTACAAAAATATGCCAATCAGGTATACACCAATGTCACCAAGTTTTGGGGAGAAGCGCATGCACTTTAGCACTGGTTAGCAATGGTAAAGTGCTCAGAGTCCTAAAGCAAACAAAAAGAATCAGCAAAAATGGGAGGAAAAACGCAAAACGCTGGGGGAAAGACCTCCCTAAGGATGACAGGTCTAACAATATATATAAACATACACACACATATATGTATGTGTGTTAATATAAGTATATATTTATAAAGAGTATTAAATATTAGTGAGCTTATTTAATTAACATTATATCATTAACATTATATCAATGGATTTACTACTTTAAACTATATATATTAAGAAGCAATATTTTTGTATGTTTTTTAATGATATTAGTGTGAAACAATAGTTTTTCCAATATTTTTTAATTATCATTTTAAAGATAGAAGGGCCGATTCACAGAACTAATCTGAGATAAAATCCTAAACTTACTACTTTTGGTATTCACAGAAGGCATTTAGTAGTAGTAAAGTTAGGACTCCTAACTTTACTACTACTAAATGCCTTTTGTGAATACCGAAAGTCGTCAAGTTAGGATTTTGTCTCAGTTTAGTAGTAGTAAAGTTAGGAGTCCTAACTTTACTACTACTAAATGCCTTCTGTGAATAACAAAAGTAGTAAGTTTAGGATTTTATCTCAGATTAGTTCTGTGAATCGGCCCCAGAGACACAATATTTTTGTAAATACTATTTTTGATACGATATTTGTGTTGCACGATATTGGTGGTTTCAAAATTCTGTCAGTGATCTGCTTCAGGTCCAGGGTATGGGTTTGGACCTGGGCTCCATGCAACAACTGTTGCTGTTTCAATCTACTCAGAATTTACTTCAGCACGTCTGGGGAGACTTCCCCTCTTTGCATGAGTTGGAAATCTGTGATCAGGTCCCATTCAGTGCCCTGTTCTGACCTGGGGTGTAGTCCCTAGGGCCTAGGTTCATTTGCCAATACATGGTGTTACAAAGACGAGGTTTCACAGGCTTGGTGAGGGCTCTTTAGCTCCTGCAGGTTTTAAATCTCTGTCAGATCCCAAAGAGACCTGAAGAATGGGCCTTTACCTTAAGGCACTGACTCAAGATACACCTTTGCAGGATTTACATCTGCAGTTCTGGGAAGGCTCAATTTCTTAATGGGGTGAAAAGCTATGACCAGCTGAAATTCATAAGATTCATATTCCAATCTTCCTGGAAAACAGGACTTCATAAAAATTGGGCATGGAAAATCACCAGGTTTACATGAGAGACCATTTGGCCTGAATAGGGCATCCTTTCGCTTGTGTCCATTCTTATTGGGACTGATAAGGAGATATTTAAAACCACTATTCCAATCAAGTGGAGTCCATACTATCAATGAAATGACCAAACTCTGTTTCGGTAGCGCAGATACTACCGTATGTGCAATAGAAAATACATTTTTAATATTAGCTTAAATCCTGTCTGTATTTGGACTAAACAAATTCTATGGACATTCAACCTCTGCTTTATATTGCTGATTAATCAACTGTGCTGAATAACAGAGGGAATTCTAGACATCAATGGGTTGCATCTTTAAAATGCAGTCACCTCAATATGATTACCAATCTATTTTTTTTACTATATGTTTATAATTTTGATATACAATTTTATCAAAAATAATCTGCTTTTAAAATTCAATCAATAGGGACTTTTTTATTGAACTAATGATGGAATGGATTATATTTGCGATCATATTCCTAGGCATGAGGAAATTGACAGGAAACGCACTGGTGGGGCCGTTTAGTAAGCTCTCCATCGTCCTGGGAAATTGGCGGGAAGACATACCACTAATGTATATGGGGCGGGGCAAAATGGGTGTGGCATCTAGGCAATTTGCAAACTTCTAGCTTTTAAAAATTTAGAACATGATCTGTGGTCTGAGCAGCAGATGACAAGAAAGAACCTCCTCTTCACAGACAGTGTATGAGATTTTCCAACACCACCATCAAGGATTACGGATAACTTTGTGCAGTGGAAATGCAGAGAAAACACACTTGCTTTGCCTTGGCCATGCCCACGAAGTTAGTATGATTAGCACTTTACAGAAGTGGAGCTTCAACTCAGGCACCTGCTTTGTTTATATCTCTAACTGCTTCCAGTTGAGGTTTTATTTCTGTGAAATGAGCATCATGCCAGAATGAATCCTGCCATGTGTATTTATCCATGAAGAGGCCAGCATTTTGTGCAACACTCTACCCAACTTGAGTACTTTCTACTAGCTAATTAGTAAGTGCTACCTTGTTGGGTAAATGAAACTGCATCTCCTACACTACAACGGTGTCTAGGACACAGAGAAAATATCTCCAGCGACCTTGTGTGTCTGTTACTTTGCCAATGTGATTGTTCCTCGAGCGTCTTCACAAGATAACGTTACAAAGTGGAACTGCAGAGAAAACACACTTGGATGATTAGCAGAAGTAACTGCTTCTTTGCTTGGTGTCCCCTACCCGGGCCGATTTCGGCCCGGGGTCCCCATCCCCTGACCATTTACAAAAGGGGAGAGCGGCTGCGTGGCCCCCCTCCCCGGGCTAATTTCAGCCCTGGGGACTCCATCACCCGGTGCCTGATCCCTAGTCCTGGGTGCCCCCAGGACACCCAGTTTGCACTGGGACCATGGGGTGAGACTTAAGGCCCCAGTGGTCCCTCTGCTCCCTGCCTCGTGCAGGAGCCGGCATTGCTTTCAGACACAGGGAGCTGCTAAACATGCAGCTCCCTGTGTCTGAAAACAATTTGTCTGTTTCCCTGCTTGCTTCACAGCGAGCAGAAAAACAAATGAATGCTCCACTTCCAGCGAGCGAGAGCATTTCATCGCTCTTGCTTGCTGAAAGTGAAGTGTTTGCTGTGGCTTGGCAGGAGCGGTAAGCCTATGTCCCAGTGGTGGGAACCCCGGTACATAGCAGGAGCCGCCCCTCGGGGGGTATCGGTCTCCAGGGCCATCAATGGCTCCAGGATGGGAGCCGCGGGCCCCCCTCCAAAGTTTATTAAAGCCCAGAGGAGGTGGTGGTCCCCAGGGCTTCAGGGGAGGTGGTCCCCCCCACCTTTATTTTACATTGCTTGGATCTGGTCCACCCGAGGGCTATATTCTAAACAAGCCCAGGAGCTTGCGCTTGATTTCTTTTGCCGCGAATTCACAAATATTGCAGCAAATGTTTATTTATTAAATGCTTTTAAACCAAGTATTCCTACCCTGCCCCCTTTTCTTATTTTTTACATTTAGTTAGGGGACTGAGCTGAAGCTGAGTTGAACTGTTTGCAGCCAATTAGTGCTTTGCATTGTATTGTAAGTAAACAAGGATACCGGGAGGAGGCTTAAACATCCATTTATTAGCACCCACCGGAGGAGACGCCAACAGCCATCAAGCCTCTCTGTATAACCCCGCAGAACCCCTCCACCACAGAGTTCTGGTGATGAACTCACATTCTATATGTGCATCATCATTTAAAGGAGAAATTACAACACATCTCCCCCTTCAACACATTAATGAAGAAAAAGAAACAAGATACAATTAAATTATGAAACAGATAAGAATTTGAAAAAAAACAAGGAAGAAAACCCAACACATTGAAGTGTAATAAGGAAGAATAATGCAATAACAAGAAAAACATAACTGTAAATGTCAAGGACTGGCCTTAACGCAACACGTAATCATTGAGATATAAAGGAGAATGTCTCACTCTTTTGTCACGACTAGAAAACTCAGACTGGCATGCAGGTTGACTGCGAAATAAATGTCTCGACTAAGTCTCCACCTTAGTGCCCACCTCCATGTTACATAAAGAAAGTCGAGACATACTCCAAGTATTGCCATCATCCAACATTACGACATTCTTCATGACCTTGATAATACATTTTGGTCCGTAGCACTTGGTTTCACCTTTGGGAGACCACACAGCTTTCTTAACATACACTAAATCACCAACCTTCCACGTCCAGTTGCAAACATTCAACTTGGCATCATATCTTTGTTTGTATTTTTCTTGAGAATTCCTCACTTTAGGATCAGTTATAATAACGTTCCGATCCCTCACACTTAACCACAGTGGGTTAAGTTTGGAACCAATCACTCTGCCCTTGAGTTTCATAAAAGGTTAGCAGCCAGTGACACAATTTGGGGTGATTCTGTGAGCCCACAATTTTTCATGTAAAACGTTCTTAAGAGTTGACCCAGACTCAACAGCAGTTTGAGCACTTACCCTCACAAGCCTATTCATGCTTTCAACCAAACCATTGGCTTGTGGTGCATAAAGAGCAGTGCGGTGATGAGTAATAGAAAGCTCATTAAGAAAAATGTTCATCTCTTGAGAGGTGAATTGTACACCATTATCACTTACCAAAACTTCAGGTATGCTCTCACATGCAAACGCATCCTTAAGAAATTCAATAATGTTCTTGGTTACAACAGAAGCCATACAACAAGCCAAAACCCATTTAAAGGTATAATCCACCAGGACCACTACAAACCTTTCAACGGGGAAAAGAACTTCAAAGGGTCCCACAATGTCTATAGCCAGCTTTGACCAAGGTCGCTAAGGCAAAGCAACAGGTGAAAGTGGTGCTGAATTAACTTTCCTTGACTTATCGTTGCTGGCACAGGAAGTACATTCCCTAACCACTACTTCTACCTGGCGATCAACTTCAGGCCACTAATAAGTTCCTCTGACCCTGGGTTTGGTTAGGCTGCATCCAAGATGACCTTCATGAGCCAGGTTAATTATTTGTTCACGCATGCCTGAAGGGGGAACTAATCTCTTACCATGACAAAGTTCACCATCAATGATGTTCAACTCATCATGTACATTCCAAAAACCTCTGGCACACTGAGGAACATCATCGAGAACAGGCCAACCATTTACTACATATTCCATAACGATCTTCCTAGAAGTGTCCGTAACAAGACTGGCTTCCCATTCAGTTTTGTTAAGAGCAGGTTCTTTGACCCACGCAACAATCCTCTCATTACTTACAATGACCAGTTTGTCAAGTGGCATCCTGGAAAGACAATCAGCAGGAATATTTTTCAAACCAGGCAAATATTCCACCGTGAAATTGTACTCCCAAAGTCCCTCCAACCATCTCTTAATCCTAGGAGTGGTGCTCTCAGCATTTCTACAGGCAAACATGTGGACCAATGGTTTATGGTCAGATCTGACAAGAAAAGGTAAACCCCAGAGATAAAACCTGAAATGATTGATCGCCCATGTACAAGCTAGTGCCTCTCGTTCTATCACCGAGTAGCGTTCCTCTGCCCCTTTGAGAGAACGCGAGGCAAAACCAGTAACTCTCTCATTACCATCATTGATCTGGGACAAAACCGCACCCAACCCACGTAAACTTGCGCCAGTAGTCAGGACAGTTTTCTTTGTGACGTCAAAATGACCCAAAGTTGGCATGCAAACAATATCACTTTTGGCTCTATTGAAAGCAAGCATGCAGTCTTCCGACCATACGAACTCTGCACCCTTTTTGAGCAAAAGTCTCAAATGTTGTACCACACTAGCAAAATTGTTGATAAATTTAGAGTAGTACTCTGATAAACCGAGAAAAGATCTGACTTGGTCTTTGTTGGTAGGGGCTGGAGCTTGAGCTATCGCTTCAACCAAATCAAACTTGGGACTGATTCCCTCGATAGAAATAGAATGGCCTAAATAGGACACAGACTCAACTCTAAATTTTCATTTTTCGCTCCTTAACTTGAGCCCGCGTTCTTGCAACCTGGATAGTACTTTGAACAATGTAACATCATGGCTGGCTCTGTCTTTACCATGGACAAGTATATCGTCCTGAAGAAAATAAAACGGAATTAATACCAGCCAGAACTTCCTTCATCAACCCCTGGAAGCATGCAGCGGCAGATGCCAAACCAAAAGGCATCCTGATGAATCTGTAAGCACCCAGAGGTGTGGCGAAAGAGGTTAAGGCTCTGGATTCCTCATGCAGCATGACTTGATGGTATGCAGACGATAAGTCCATTACACTGAAAATACGTGCACCACCCAGTTTAGACAGAGCTTCATTTATGCTGGGTAACGGCTGTCTGTCAACCCAGATGCAATTGTTCAAACTTCTTAAGTCAACACACATCCTAATCTTAGTGCCTTTGTCTTTGGGTGCCAAAACGATCGGAGCCAACCATTCGGAGGACTCGATTTCTTTAATGATCCCCATTGCAAGTAATCTGTTAAGCTCTTCTTGAAGGGGTCCCACCATAAGATTTGGCACCTTCCTAACCTTGTGGACTACAGGTTGTACTTTCGCCTTCAAAATTATTTTGTGTTTAAAACCACTAAGAAGTCCCAATTTATCACTGAACACAACAGGATATTTATCAATGATGTCTTTGTCATCCCCCAAATGCGTGACTAGCATTACTTGCTCTTGTACATTGAGATTTAAAATAATGCCCAAATCTCTTTGGTGGCGCTTTCCTAACAAATTATCACCTCTTTTGGCAACATATACTTTTCCAACAGTTTCTCTCCCTTTAAATATAATAGTTTGTACAGAGTAACCCACCAAATCTATGCTTTTCCCACTATAAGCAACAGGGTTAATATCAGGTGGTAGCAGTTCAATATTATCCTTACCAAAAGTACTGTCCCAAAAGGTATCACTTATAAGGGTATAAGGCGTACCTGAGTCAGCTAAAACAGGAACAGCTCTGTTACCAATATAAACATCACATTAAGGCATTAACACATCATCATTATCAACATTTTGTACATCATGTACAGGTCGGCTTCCACTTGCAGTAATATGGTGAATGGCTTGTTGAGGATACAATGTTTCATCTTCCAACAGATTTACTTTTGCGTTTCTGCACATACGTGCGTAGTGTCCCTTCTTTCCACAATTTCTACAGAACATACTTCTCGCAAAACAATTGGGAAAGTTAGGTCCATGGTTTTGACTACCACATCTGGGGCATTTTAGTTTAGTATCCTTACTAAAACTGTTATAATTATTCCCTTTCTCTTTGTCATTCTTCCCTACAGCTTTATCATATTTCCCAGACATTTTACAAATAGTAGATGATAAATCACCCAGAACAGTACCATCTGAATTACAACCCTTCACAATTGCAACATTCTCATGTGGTAAGACCGTGCTGCGCATTTCTTTCACCCAATCAGTGGTATGTTCAATGCTCTCCATAATGCTGATTGCCTCCTTCAAATTCAGGTTTTTAGTCAATAACTTCTCTTGGATTCTAGTGTCATTCGTGCAACGTACAAGTTGATCACGAATGAGCGAGTCTGTCAATTGTTCAAATTCACATGTTTGAGCTAGTGACTTGAGGGCTGCCACATAATTGCCAACTTTTTCACCTTTTGCCTGTGCCCTCATGAAGAACTTATGCCTCTCCATGACTACATTGAGACGTGGCCAAAATGGGTTTGAAGAAGTAGGAAACTCATTTAAAAAACGTCACTAGGTCCCCATCGCCTCTCCCAATAGGTATAGGATCTAGACTGTCATAAATGTTTCTGCCTTCAATTCCGAGATTGTGAAGTAAGACAGCTTGCTTCCTTGCGGCAGAAAATGTTTCACCCCCTATGGCTATAAGATATGAGTCAAACAAAGGTTTCCATTTTTTCCAAAGGAGAACTGGTTCACCACGTTCAGATAAAAATTGTGGTGGTTGACTCATTCCGCTGGCCGTTGACATGCTGAAAAGCAATAATAAACTAACAAACTAAAATAAATATTCAATAAAATAATCTAAAGTAATAATCTAACTTAGCAAGTTAAAATAATGAGTTAACACAAAAATATCGTGCAATTGGATTATTACTTGTTAACTTGACAAACTAGTGTCAGCTCCTTCATGTAGACTTGAGTCAGTTCCAACTTGAACATAGGAATCACAGGATGATGAAAAGAAGTCTCTCATGAAAAAGGGCTTGCGAAAAATTAAAAAACTGTGGGATCGTCACTTTTCTCTATTTCCTTTTTATCCTTTGATAAAACAAACAACTGTGCTTTGAAAAGGCACAAAAAACACATAAATTGTACCTGAAATGAGTAATGAGTCTTGACGATACTTGAGAAATGGAACAAAAACACTGGTGCGGTCTTCTGGCTAGTTCACGCACTAGTTGTTGTCCGAAAGGTGAACTTGACACGACGTGACGTGAGTCAGGTGATGTGCCACATCACGCCGTAATCCGTCAGAAGAGATACAGGGCGTTTAGGAAAACTCTTTGCGCTCCTCGCGCTCATGATACGCTGCACTTCCGAGCGATGGCGGTTCCACGCGACCTTGCGCAGCTCACGCGTCACCCTTTCAAATAATGCCGGTTCCCGTAACGGCAGAAACAAAAAGGTACAATTTTATGTTTATCAAACGGCTGTCGGCAACTTTTTAAGTCAAGCTTTAGGCTCTCCAGGCTCAATCTTGATGAAACGTTAAACACAAATCCTTAAGCACATTCAAAAATACACGAAAAACTGTGGTAACACTGACCTTGATGCGTGATGAAAAATTTGTTGCTTAGCACGCAGGGTACATGGATGGGTGGGTGCTTTCTTCAGTCCTCGCCAGTATTGTAAGTAAACAAGGATACCGGGAGGAGGCTTAAACATCCATTTATTAGCACTCACCGGAGGAGACGCCAACAGCCATCAAGCCTCTCTGCTTAACCCCGCAGAACCCCCCCACCACAGAGTTCTGGTGATGCACTCACATTCTATATGTGCATCACCAGTTAAAGGAGAAATTACAACACATTTCCCTTCATGAGCTCGTTATTTTTTGCGAGGTCATCACGGCCACGGATATCACTAACTATATTTTCTTAAATTTCCCAACAACTACTGAACGGATTCACACCAAATAACTGAAAACGCCATCTGCGCAACTAAATGTTCCTTTCTGCCAAATTTGGTGTAATTCCATCCAGTGCGTGCTTCGGGCTGCAGCTTCGACTAAAGGTCCCATGGGAATTGACATGGGAAACACACCTTTTTTTGCCCCCCCCTTTTTCTTGGCCCCTGCTTGACCCTGAAACGTGACACTTTTTTGGGAACATTTTGTGAAGATTCATCAAACGGCGTCAAAGATATAGGCAAGTCAAAAATGCTTATGGAAACATGATCCTAACTATAACTAGTGTATATGTGGGTAACAGACAGCTCCAATTAAGGAGATTGGAATCGAGATACATATTACTGTTGAACACCAAAATACCACAGGGGATGAACTCAGATGAGGAGCTAATAGTACATCTTTTGCAGTTGTCTCACTCTTCCGTAGACAGGGTGCAAGGTACAATTATGTTAATTTTCTTTTGTTTTCCCACTCTATTTCTATTTTGATTGTTTACTTTTTAATGTACAGATCAAAGGTTGAGTCAAGTACAGACATGTAGGGTGTTTGTTATATCTGTAATAGGGACTAAGGGCTGAGATTTAAGACAGGGGTCTGTTAACTTCACTTGGAGACGGGGGATGAAATATTTCCAAGTGAAGGGGATACTTAGCCCACTGGGGCTTGACTTTTGTACACATTGTTTAAAATGGGACACGGAAGATTTGTTGCTTCTGAGCTCACTTGAGAGCCATTTTGTATCGTCCCGTATTCACAATATAGAGGGTACCTAGAAAAAGGTTATTCATGCTTTATTCTATATCCCTTGTATTTGTTGATCCAATATGACATCAACCACTGTTCTCTGTGATTTTCCCATTTACACCAGGGCATTCCCTAATTTACAGATATCTGACACCATTATGTTTTCTTGTATAGACTGATATTAAGTCTTTATTTTCTTCTTCATTTCACAGCTACACCGTCTATGTTTATTATTACCAATTGAGAGTCTTTTATGTCTATGATGTTACAGTGTTGCCATGACAACCTTCCCGTGTAGGAATGCATATGCAGTCCTGAGACATTGGCGCCCATTGTGTGAGCAAGGCGGCTTGACCGTCGAAATGCGTCAGGGTCTCTCAGTAAATAAACTCGGTGTTGAATATCCACGGTGTCGGCGCCTGTTTGTATGGTGCTAACGGGACTGGTGAAAATATGTGTGTATATATATATATATTCACAAACCAGCATTCCACCTAGGGCCGCCGAACTCACGGCGGGTGCAACCAGAGAGCGGGGGTGGAACCCGTTTATTTCACAGACTTCAAAAAAGATTTGGTGCACTCGCGGGGTATAAAGGCTTCAATCATCCGCAGACGCATTTCAGGCTTCTGCCTTCCTCAGTGTGGAAAGCCATGAGTAGCGCAGCACAGTGACAGCCATTTAAACAGTCCTGCAGTCTAATTGGTGGATCTTCAGCCAATGAGAGGACTGCAACATTTCAGAGGTCGGCAGTGGGGCGTCACCATTTCCAATACTGTTTGATGTTACGTGAGCCTCAATGCTCCACTCCATGGTTTGATCCGATGTTAAAGGTGAGTTGCTGTATCACTCCCACCACCTTGAAAAATACAGTCACTGTGCCTCGACATATCCCTCGCCTGCCGCTGTGTGTTGTTTCGAGTTTCTGTGGGTATCCTACATATTGTGAGGTACCCTGGCTTTGAATAAGCCATGACCTGCATGGGTCAACAGAGTCCGTCAGCGGCGGTTCTGGCAGTTCTTGAATGAATTCACAAACCAGCGTTCCACCTAGGGCCGCCGAACTCATGGCGGGCTCAACCAGAGACCGGGGGTGGAACCCGTTTATTTCACAGCCTTCAAAAAAGATTTGGTGCACTCGCGGGGTATAAAGGCTTCAATCATCCGCAGACGCCTTTCAGGCATCTGCATTCCTCAGTGCGGAAAGCCATGAGTAGCGAAGCACAGTGACATCCATTTAAACAGTCCTGCAGTCTAATTGGTGGATCTTCAGCCAATGAGAGGACTGCAACTTTTCAGAGGTTGGCAGTGGGGCGTCACCATTTCCAATACTGTTTGATGTTACGTGAGCCTCAATGCTCCACTCCATGGTTTGATCCGATGTTAAAGGTAAGTTGCTGATCACTCCCACCACCTTGAAAAATACAGTCACTGTGCCTCGACATATCCCTCGCCTGCCGCTGCGTGTTGTTTTGAGTTTCTGTGGGTATCCTACATATGGTGAGGTACCCTGGCTTTGAGATAAGCCATGACCTGCATGGGTCAACAGAGTACGTCAGCGGCGGTTCTGGCAGCCCCTGAATGAATTCACAAACCAGCGTTCCACCTAGGGCCGCCTAACTCACGGCTGGTGCAACCAGAGAGTGGGGGTGGAACCCGTTTATTTCACAGATTTCAAAAAAGATTTGATGCACTCGTGGGGTATAAAGGCTTCAATCATCCGCAGGCGCGTTTCAGACTTCTGCCTTCCTCAGTGCGGAAAGCCATGAGTAGCGAAGCACAGGGACATCCATTTAAACAGTCCTGCAGTCTAATTGGTGGATCTTCAGCCAATGAGAGGACTGCAACATTTCAGAGGTCTGCAGTGGGGCGTCACCATTTCCAATACTGTTTGATGTTACGTGAGCCTCAATGCTCCACTCCATGGTTTGATCCGATGTTAAAGGTGAGTTGCTGTATCACTCCCACCACCTTGAAAAATACAGTCACTGTGCCTCGACATATCCCTCGTCTGCCGCTGCGTGTTGTTTCGAGTTTCTGTGGGTATCCTACATATGGTGAGGTACCCTGGCTTTGAATAAGCCATGACCTGCATGGGTCAACAGAGTCCGTCAGCGGCGGTTCTGGCAGCCCCTGAATGAATTCACAAACCAGCGCTCCACCTAGGGCCGCCGAAATCACGGCGGGTGCAACCAGAGAGCGGGGGTGGAACCCGTTTATTTCACAGACTTCAAAAAAGATTTGGTGCACTCGCGGGGTATTAAGGCTTCAATCATCCGCAGACGCGTTTCAGGCTTCTGCCTTCCTCAGTGCGGAAAGCCATGAGTAGCGAAGCACAGTGACATCCATTTAAACAGTCCTGCAACCTAATTGGTGGATCTTCAGCCAATGAGAGGACTGCAACTTTTCAGAGGTCGGCAGTGGGGCGTCACCATTTCCAATACTGTTTGATGTTATAGACTGATATTAAGTCTTTATTTTCTTCTTCATTTCACAGCTACACCGTCTATGTTTATTATTACCAATTGAGAGTCTTTTATGTCTATGATGTTACAGTGTTGCCATGACAACCTTCCCGTGTAGGAATGCATATGTAGTCCTGAGACATTGGCGCCCATTGTGTGAGCAAGGCGGCTTGACAGTCGAAACGCACCAGGGTCTCTCAGTAAATAAACTCGGTGTTGAATATCCACGGTGTCGTCGCCTGTTTGTATGGTGCTAACGGGACTGGTGAAAATATGTGTATATATGGCCCACAAGTAAAAGGCACGTGGCTGAGCCAGAGATTAGGGTTCCACAAGTGCAAAACTTGCAAAGCCTGCCAACATGGAGTAACTACAACAGCTTACAGGACTCCATTTGGTGGGAAAGAGAAAAATATTGAGAAAGCGCTGAATTGCAAAACTGATCATGTAGTCTATGTGCTGGAGTGCCCTTGCAACCTAAAATATGTAGGAAGTACCATCTTGCAGGGACATAAAAGGGTGCTCCAGCACATAAGGGCTATCAAGAATAACGATCAGTCATACCCAGTGGCACGACATTTTAATGAAACCCATGGGGGTAATTCTAAGGATTTAAAATACTTCCTCATAGATTCAGTCCCACCGAACAAAAGGGGCGGTGATCGAGAAAAAGCACTTCGTAAACTTGAAATGCTATATATTCTAAATCTCGACATCAAGCATCCGAGAGGTCTAAATGCCACAGAGGAATTACATGCGAGCTTGCTCGACTGAATAAATAATGAAAAAACAATGATCAATCAAAAATTAATTTGGGCACTTTGTGAGAACCAGTTGAAACAATGACTCATTCATCCTTGAACAATTTTATTAAAAAACATGCAGTTTCTAGACAACCGCCAACCCCATCCCGATTTTAACACACCGAGCAAGATAGGTTTTCACACATAGTTTTAAATAAATTTGCACAAGACACTTTTTTCACGTTATTTGCACATAAGAGCACTTTATTACTAACAGGGAGGTCCATCATATACTATTATACTCCACAGAATTGTCTAGAGCAACGCAAAAGGTATTTGCACCAAGACTGAGTATAATAAGTAGGATTCCCAATCTGCAAGTATCTATTAGTATCTTCAAGTTGGGCGTCAAGGTTTCCAAACCAAAATACCTAGTAAACCCAATGAATAACGGTATGCAGTAATGCTTTTTTTGGTGTTTCATGGTTTTAAAGGGAGGAGAGAAAAAAAATAGATTTTTTAGTGATTTTAGGTATTGGTACTGTTATTTTACAACAATCTGATTACTGTGCGAATATCTGTATTTATTTATATATATTTATGTATTTAACAACAAAGTTATTTATGTATTTATTTATTTATACATTCATACGCACGGCACATTTGAAACTTTCATAATCCTTTGCTTAAAATGAAACCATTTAACAAGAAACCACTTCGACATTACTATTTCTATGTCTATGGTCAACCCTGTTTTCATAATGCACTTGTCACTTTAAGAAAATCACGAGGTAAAAGTAAAAAAAAAACGGTATTTAAATAACTCATCCTGCTGAAAGCGCGTCATGTGATCAAGTCCCCTGTGAGGGATGAAACGCGTCATGGCTACTGCGATCTGTTGAGAGCAACAATAAAATAGCAGCAGAACGAACTATTGTGGTCCGTGCTCTTTCTTTCGCATGGAGTAGAAAGCGAGACGAGAAGGAGTGTTCCCGGATATGTATATATATATATATATATATATATATACCGCGTTGAAAGGGGGCATGTGTGACTGTACTGCATACATAGTGAAAAAATGATGTTACCACCCAGTGCGGGTGGCAAATACAGAGCCTGTGGAAAACATAGTTGTATATTCTTATCTATATGTACCTATGCCCCAAGGCAAAGGTGTAATCAATCCTGGTGGGTTGAATGTGGAAAATCAGGGCAGTGCCTCAAGTACCAACTGCCCTGCAGAACCGGGCAAGGTTAAGAGAGTGCCGTCGAAAGATCGACACAAAAGTTCGGCTGCCATGTTGAAATGGTGGAGTGTCAGTCTCACGTGAAGGCAACAGGTACTGTCCTGTGCCCACTTAAATAGCAAACAATACCATGGAAAATACAAAAGGTTGGGAGAACAGAGAGCACACATAATCAATGCAAGATATCAAAAACATGTGTAGAAACATGATGTGTCCCACGGTGGGTAGACAAAGGTGGTAGGCAGGGGCCCACAGTACTCTATGGTTTGAAAAGTGTATAAGAGCAGGGAGAGTGGTTCCCTGAGAGACAACAGAAGTGTGTCTCACACCGCTGCTGATAGCTCTGTGGGGGGCCTGGTGGAGGGCTTAAGAACATGCGTAACGACATGCTGACCACAAAGTGCTGCCTGTGTGGGTTGGAAACGCGATGGCTTCGTGGTGGTCAAAACATCATGCGTGTCATAACACAGTGCCCTGGTGGGCTGGAAAAATTGAGGTAATTAAACATAATGTAAACAAATCATATCTTGCTCGAGTGGTCAAATCAAATCGCTTAGCCACAGATGACCTGCAAATGAGCAGGATAGTCCAATGCATGTCATGACATGGGGCCCTGGTGGGCTAAAAGCATGGGGAAAAACAAACATAATCTTGGCAGATCATATCATGCCCCAGTGGGAAAATCAAATCACTAGCCGCAAATAGCCCGCACACGAGCAGGACAGTCCATTGTAATGTCCAACAAAGAAGCTTGATGAAAAAAACAGCTGAGAACACGTGCACAAAATCCATAAAATAAATCAATGAAAAGTGCTCAAATCCTTGTCTGTGAGGGGTGTATCACCCAACCAGTGTCGGCAAAGAAAAGGGTAGGGCAACCCATCCAGGTGCCACCGATTGTCACGTGTAAGAACCCCTTCCTTTCCTCCTGTAACAGAACACAAAAGCACCAAAGATTAAAAACCGCTAAAATGGGCAGATACCAAATGCCCATGTTAGAATTCTGGTAGAGATCTGAAAAGGTGGTAAGGGAAAAGCTGGTTGCTTTCTCTTAAGTATCTTTGGACATCTGTCCTGAAGATGACCCATATCAAATAAACCATTGGGGTCGAAACTTCGACTTCTTCTATTTATGGAATAGGAACTGAAATATACCCTATAATTAAGACTTCAGAAGTTTTTTTGTGTCTAAATCAATGACCACATGAGATGTTATTTGTAGACTATTGTTTAGTTTTTAATTAATATTCTTTGTATAGAGCTTTTTTGCACCTTGTTTCACTTATTTACCTTGCATCGTCACATTGGACGTACACATTGTGTGGTGCTATAATATGCAAATATACAATTTGTTTTTATGTTTTATTTTTTTATAAACAAGTTCTTTTTGCATTCTTCCTTGATGTGATATTTTGTTTGGCTTAGACCATTATTGTTTGTGGTTACCTATATTTTGTGTTGACCTTTCATGTGTCTTTTCCTCTTCCCCCCGAATGAACCATTTAGTGGTTGCATCACTCTCATAGGTGTCAACACTCCGACCTCCTTGTTTTCTGCCTGTTTTTATTTTACCAATAGTGAATAACAGGCTATAGTTTACTATTGGTATAATAATAAAAAACTGCAGACTCTCAAAGGCGGAGCAACCGCCAGAGACAATGAATATGTCTGATGGCTGGCACAGGTAGACAGAGTCAACTGTGCCAGCCAATAAACAGTTTGTGAAAAGCTGGTGAAGTCTCAGCTCTGGACTCAGGGTCTGACATATGTAGGTGCCATTTTACTTTGTGATATACTGCAGCATCACATGGCACTTTAGGTGGAAGCCCTGCAGTGCCCAGTTCTAACCATCAACCCAGCTGGCACATCAGCCTCACCCATTTTGTCATATAGAGGGGTTGGATCGGGAACTCCCCTGACCGACCCCCAACCTGTGATGAGATAGGAGAGGATAAGGTGAAGAAACATCTGAAAGTTGAAGGTTACCTGCACCTGCTTCATTACCTGAGCAGAGTGGGAGCTTTCTGGCTGCCCCAGGGTCCATGTACTAGCAGCAGAGGAGTTGAAGCTCACCAGACCATGAAGCTGAAGATAAGTAAAAAAATCTGACAAATGTTGTGTACATTTGTGTGAGTGACATAGAGTGTATGTGCATGAAAGCAGGTGTATATGTGAGTGCGTGAGCTTGTATGTGTAGGTGTGTGAATGTGTGTGAGTGAGTGAAAATAAGTTAATATGTGTGAGCAACAGGCAAGTGACTATGAAGGAGTGAAAGTTACTGAAACTGTGAGTGAGAATGAGTGAGTGAGAATAAGTGAGTATAAGTGAATCTGATTGAGAGTGAGACTGACACTGAAAGTGAGTGAAAGTAAGAGGGAGTGGAGGTTTGGTGAGTATGAGTGAGAGTGAGAGCGACAGGAGTTCACACACTGGTCGCCATTAACCGACCCACTTGTTAGCAGACCCTTGTTATTTTGGCCAAACCCTTACATTGTAGTCCAGTGGTATTCAATTAAGCCACTCTATGATTTGTTTAATATTGGTTTATTCTGTGATATAGACCTAAATTGGATGCATTTTATTTTGCCAAACAGAGGTTTAGGCATCCATCATCCCACATTGTAGGAATTGTATGGCATTATATACCTGGGCTGCATATATCGGTTTCAGGTCTATTAACAACCAGTATGGCCCTCAGCCTGCGACGACTGGCTTGACTTCTAAGTGAACATATAATTCATGCACCAAACATTTTAATCAAATATATTAACAGATGGTATTTTCATTCTTCAATAATTTTCGAAATGAATTACAAACCAGTTAAATGTCTGAAATCAGTGAGTGGAATAGTAAGACCTGGAGTGTTAATTCACAATGGTCTCTATTCAAAGTTCACACAACTGAAATAGCTTTCTGTACTAGAACTCAACTCATTTCTCTGAAAATATAAATAGACAAAATCCATCTTCGGTATGGATTTACAATCTCCAATCATGCGATTCAATTATTTCAAACCTCTTTTGGAGAGCTCTTCTTCCTTATTAAAAATGTAACACTCTCCGCATGCCTGTTCAGTTTATATTATGCCTAGACTTCACTTAAATGTACTTAGCCCAGCTCAGCTGCACAGTGTCAGCTCTCTAAATTAAGCATAGATTAAACCAACTTCTCTAAAGTGACCCTTAGCTGCTCCACTTCTTTTTTCTGATTCTTTAGATTCCTTTTAACATCTAATGCTAGCAGTTTGTTTAAAATGAAAATAAAATCAGTGAAAACTCATCTTTCAGGATGATGGTCGTGCTGCATTTAAGCATCGTTTGGAATCCACTGACAACTATTCCGCCATATTTTGTTCATTTCATCACTTCTGGTGAATGATAGATGGAAGGTTTGTCGCTACTTAGTCTAAAGTGCTCTTTCCAGTGTTTGCATTTGACTGGACATTTTTTAAAAGGTACAGATCGCTTTGTTGTAAGTTATTTTAATTCACATTCAATAGGGACATGCAGGCACATGCATCAAAAGAAAACCGGTCGCAAACGGGCAGATTCTCAGAATCTGCCTCTTTGCGACCGGTATTTTTGCATTTGGGATGCATCATCCCAAATGCAAAAATCGCAATTTAAGTAATCTCTAAATTGCGATTACTTAAATTGCGATTGCATTTAAGGAATCGCAAATTGAGATTCCTTAAATGCAATGCAACAAAGTAAAAAAAAATGCGATTTCGCTACTAGGGGCGCAATTTACCATGAAGTTGAACTTCATGGTAATTTGCAAAACTTTGAGAAATGCACTAAAGTGCATTTTTCAAAGTTGAAGGTTACACACACACATGTCCTTGGGACATGTGTGTGCGCAACATATGTGCACGGATTAATTTCAGGGTGCAACAGGGTGTCCTTTGACACCCCTGCACCCTTGAAATTGCATGCGCAATTTGCGAGTACCTATTGGTACTCGCAAATAGCGCTCGCAATTTCCCATTCATTCCTATGGGCCTGTAGGCCCATAGGAATGAATGGGAAGCCATTCCTTATTTGCGACTCGCAATTTGCGAGTCGCAAATAAGGAATGTGAAGGAATCGCTATTATTATAGCGATTCCTACATGCATAGGATTTTGCGAATCCTTAATTGCGAATCCTTAATATTCGCTATTAAGGACTCGCAAAATCCTAGCTTGATGCATGTGCCAGTTGATTCATTGCACTAGCGCAAGGACAGCTAGCGACTTTTCATGAGACTTTTCTTGCTCAGTGTTTACAAGTTATTGTCCTGTGTGGCAGGGATTTCCCAAGTAAAAGATAAATGTTACCTACAAATCAGGCCTGATTGTTTGGCAACAAAAGAGCACTAAAACTTTAGAGGGTCTATGTGTGTGTGTGTTTCAAGCTTAGGGCCTAGAAAACTAGACATGGAAAACTAATATTTTGAATGACAATGTTAACATTGTGTGCAAGGTATTCATATTATTTTCAGACATAGTGTTCTGTGATGTAAGTTGACACTAGTCGTGCAAACAAAATAGAAAAGTGAAATTTGACATTCTCCAAAAAGCATTGATCAGAGCCACAAGGCCATCCAGCCTCTCAAAAATATGGCTTGAAAGGGAATGAAAATGAAAGGTCTGCCTACCAATTCATGTGCTTTAGTTGCAGAAGCATTCCTTGTATTACACTACAATGATTTGAAAAGCTGCATTCTTTGTTGCTAACAACTGGAGTACAAAGCATAAAGCTTACTGAAGGTTTGGGGGGGGGGCAGGCATGAGCGCTGATTGTTAGAGGGACACCCAACTGCAAACTAGTGACTCTCTGAGGTATGCAGGCATACTTACATTGCTTGGCATATAAATAGTTAGGAAATTCTAATAAGTTTTCAGTCAATATAATAACCATGAGGCTGATAACATATATCTATATATTAGGTAGAGAATAGACTAATCTAATGGAGAGAGTATGAATGTGTGATGTGAAAAGTTTGACGTATTTCTGATATTCACCTCTTTCTAGTGAGATAATCCTAACAATTACTGTCATTTTGAAATAAAAGTATTATGTATGATTAGTGCAATATAAACAGAGGGGCGTGGCTAGGCTTGCCATGATTGCGGATGCGACTTTTTAGCACTCCGCTCCACATCCTCCATTATCTGGAATTTATCTGTCTAACGGAGGGCTCTGGTGTCGATCTGCTGTGCCCTTCACCCTACACGTCCCCGTCCTCTCCCCAGACTCGTGGCTTACCTACGCCTCCTTTGTTCAGAGTCAAGAAGTGTGTTGCTATGGATCCTAAACCTTCGAACATCATCACTCCCAACCTGGAGCCGGCTGGCCATAATGCTTTCCGAATCATATATCCTCCTAACCTATCTAAAAATGCTGCAAAAAACTTCAAACACAGACTACTTAAATCCCATCTGGAAACCCTTATCTCAGACCCCTTCTTCTCCATCAGAAAGGGTGTTACCATTAATGATCTCATCTTCTACACTAAACGCCACGCTCAATGGCGGAAGGCCATGTACTCTCTGCTCAAGATCTCCACTTCCCTGAAAACTCCACATGGTCTTAGATTGAGGGTTGCTCCCTCCTCGGCTTACAGAGCTGAAGCCACCATCTCCCTTTACAAAAACGGAACCATCCTTATACAAGATTCAGATCGCAATCTAGTGGTATTTGACAACTTTTTCCCCACCATCATGAATAACATAACATAACATAACAGGTGTATTTGTAAAGCGCACAATTACCCGTAGGTGTCCTGGCGCTGAATAACAGATGTTTATTGTTACCCAACTCAATGGTACTCATTTTATCGACCTCAGATGGATGAAAGGCTGAGTGGACCCGCCGGGATTTGAACCTGTGACCATGAGGTCGAACACAGGCCCCTGCAGTGGCTGCTTTAGTCCACTGAGCCACCAGACCCAGCTAACTTCAATTCTGCCCCCCTCGGAGGGGCTGGCCCCCCAGCGGTCCTCCAGTCTTCGCAAAGTCTTTCTCCTACCTCTCCACCACCAGCCTTGGACCCTACATCTGCTCCGAAGGGCCCCCTTCTAGCTACCTTAACTCAGAATAACAATTCCCCCTCAATGCCCGTTGTGAACGAGCCGCGACAGCACAGTCATCACGCTAGGCTACCTGCTCCCCCCTCACTATTAGCTAGCTCTAACTCCCCTAGCTCCACTGCTCACAGCACTGCCCTGATTCTCCCCAGGATCCCCTCCCCCAGCCCAACCCGCAACCCCGACCTGCTCCCACAGGCCTCCAAGGGTCTTTATCCGTCTGACCCCTCCTCCCCTATCCTCCCCATCCCTCCGAGCACGCAGCTCCATTTCCCAGAACCCTTTCCTGCGGGGCACATTAATTCGCCTCCTGCCCTACTTTCCCCCACCCCCTCTAGCTCTCTACCGCTGAAGGGTCCTCTGAACCTATCCTCCCAATCCCATTCACACACTTCATTGGAAGGCCGACTTAACGAGATAGCACCCTGCCTACAACAACTTAAGGCAGAGGTACGTAGCCTATTACATATCACTGAGGAACTGTCAGCTAACTCCAGACTAATCTGCTCCAGTATGAACAATCTCCATCTCCGCTCGCTCACAGCCAACGGGTGTATCTGGCTCCCTCCCCCCTATATGCGGCGATCTCCATCCCACAACTCCTACACACCCCATAGTTGGGCCTCTGCTCCCTAACGACCCTTCTCGCCCTTCCAGATGTAAAGCCTCCCTGTCTGATAGGGATATTCATTCTCTCCTACTCTCATATGTTCCGGCTCATCCCTCCACCATATCAAACGTGCAACAAATTGAATCCATCCTCACTGACCCCTTCAGGGAACCTAGGCCAAACACCAGAACTTTAAATGAGAACAACCTCACGAGAGTCACCACCACTCTACCTGCACCAACGGACACCAACATAAGACTCAAATGCGTGCTCCTAAACTGTAGATCGGCTGTTAAACATGCTGCGGACATTGCCGACCTCATCCTTGCCCAGGATTTTGACCTTGTAATGTTGACAGAAACCTGGCTAAATGACTCAGCTGCTCCCATCCTGGACTTTTTAATGCCTCCCAATTATGATATCATTAGGTTGGACAGAACTAGTGGTCAAGGGGGAGGCATCGCATGTTTACATCATAGCAATCTAACAGTGAAAGTACTACATGCCGACCTCCTGCCGACTTGTGAATACCTATGCATTGAAGTGACTGGTTGCAACAATCACTCATGCAAACTGCACACGTTTTACCACCCCCCTCGCGACAACCTTTCCTTCACAGAACAGATCATGGACATTATCTCGGCCAATGCTGATTTCCATGGCACTCAGATCTTCTTAGGAGATTTAAACCTCCACTGGAACGATGTAAATGATGTGGTGGTCAATAGCCTTAAATCCTTCCTACTTGACCTCAACCTAATCCAAATCTGTGACAGCCCTACTCATACCAAAGGAGCTACCTTAGATCTTGGTAAGCCCAACTCCATCCTCCTGGATTCGATCCTCCCATGTGATTGGACAGACCACTATTGCATCACCTTCCTCATCTTGGAATCGGTAAGAGCAAGTAGAGCCCAGCCTAAGAACCCAAAACAGTTGAAAATATGTCTACGGAACATCAACTCGCAAGATCTGACTGCTCTCTGCGATAACATCCTGCCCCCTCCCTTGAACATGTCGGATGTCCACGGCCTTACGGGCCACTATAACCACTCAATGCTTAATGTACTGGACTCGGTTGCACCACTACAGCTTAAAAGAATGTCCTCTAAACTCTCCAAACCATGTTTTAATGATAGTCTTAATTACGAAAGAAGAAATTTAAGACTTGTAGAAAGGTTGTGGCGATCCTATCCCTCCCTTGAACATCTCTACCATTTGAGATCCCTGAGAAGCATATACAATAAACGCATCAGATGCTCGAAGGCCACCTTTTTCAGAACTCAACTAGACCAAGCAAAAAACCGTCCAAAAAAACTGTTCGAACTCATCAAGTCCCAAGCTAACAGTCATCCTAATCTCTCGACACTGGGTCAAGGGACAGTGCCGAACTGTGAAGAATTAGCTGATTTCTTCACGGATAAGACTATTAAGATTGAACCTGAATTACGCTCTGCCCTTGATCACCAGTCGATCAGTCCACTGAACACCCTCCGTCCCCCAGGTTTGGATATCACTGACCCTGCGCAGCCCTACCCCCCCAAAAACAATGCATCCTGGAGCCTGTTCCAAACCTTGGATGAATGCACTATACGCAAAATGCTGTTGACTTTGAAATCTTCCAATCACTCCAATGACCCATCGAACCTTTTGCCGGAACTTAGATCCTCCTTACTAACACTTAGCACTACGATCGTCAATGCATCACTTCGGCAAGGTGCTATTCCAGATTGCCTAAAATCGGGTCAAGTTACCCCGATTCTAAAGAAACCATCTGCTGATCCCACGGACCTTCATAACTTTCGCCCAATCTCTAACATCCCCACCTTGGCAAAGCTCCTGGAGAAATGTGTGCTCTCCCAACTCTGTAACCACATCGACCATTTTCAACTACTGGACCAATGCCAATCTGGTTTCTGTCCGGGCCATAGTGCAGAGTCTGCGCTAATGCACATCGATGATGCGCTAAGAATGTTGGACCATAATGAGTCGTGCCTATTGATCCTTCTTGACCTTTCGTCAGCATTCGATACTGTCAAACATGATAACCTAATTGACCTCCTGGAACACAGGATGGGGCTATCTGGGCCTGTACTTAACTGGTTCTCTTCGTTCCTTCAGAACAGATCCCAAAGCTTCAAGGTGAACCAATCCCTGTCCCATCCTGCACCGGTCACTCTGCGGGTTTCCCAAGGTTCAGCACTTTCTCCCACGCTCTTTAACCTGTTCATGGAGCCTCTGACAGAAATTCTGAAATCATCCAGCATTCACTATCACATGTATGCGGACGATACCCAACTATACCTGAAGATCGCCTCCCCGAGGACATTCAGTCCCTCAACTCAGTCCTGCTGGAACACAAAGCTGGCTGACACGTAACCACCTGAAGCTGAATGCTCTAAAAACAGAATTCCTCCTAATCTCACCCCACAAACAATCTCTGGTCATGGAACAATGGTTGAATCAGCTTACTGCTCTTAACTGTAGACCTCACCTTGTGGATTCAGCATCCTCTCTGGGTATTATATTAGACAAAAGTCTGAACATGCAGAAGCACATCAGTTCCCTCACAAAAGGAGCGAACTTCCAACTCAGCATCCTAAGGAAACTCAAACCCTATCTCTCTGCTCATGACCTAAAGGTTGCAGTGCAAGCATTAGTGATCTCAAAGCTGGACTATGGTAGCGCAACGCTTTGCGGCTTGCCCAGAGTGAAGACGGCGCCTCTTAGGGTTGCCCTCAATTCTGCTGCTAGGCTTATAACTGGCACTAAAAAATACAACCATATTTCTCCGGACTTGCTGGCCCTGAATTGGCTTCCATATGAAGCTCGGGTACAGTTACAAATTGCATGTATGGCACACAAAGCCATCCACTTCAAGACCCCGCTGTACCTCGCTCAGAAACTGGAGCTCTGATGTGGTTCGAGAGCCTCCAGAAGCGCCAGCACCCTATTGCTCAAACCTCAAAAATTCAAGAAAAAAAAGACCTACTATCGAGCTTTCTCAGGTATGGCTCCGAGGATCTGGAACTCCCTTCCACCTGAAGTCAGGGTGAACCCTTCCACAGTCCTCTTCACAAAAGAAGTCAAAGGGCTCCTGATGAAGAAATGTTTGCCCCAGTCTGGCTTCTCCATTTGATTCTGGGCCCTTAGCTGCTGATTGGTGGCCCAGCTGCCTGGCTCACGAGAATGTTGGACATTATAAGACTGTGAATGTTTCGCTTTGTTGATTCTGTTTTGTTTGCTTGTACCCTTCTTGATGCATAAACTGTAAAGCGCTCTGATACCCTCGGTGGTCATGTTTGCGCTATATAAAACTTTATAAATAAATAAATACAGTGCCCGGGGGTGCCCCGATCGCCGCTGCACTGAGGATTTCCGGCAGGCTGCAGTGAATGCCGAGGACAGCCTGCAGCTGTGTGGCGCACCCGGAGGCACTGGTGCTTAAGGAGTATGGAGGCAGGGTGGAATCTTCCCAGCACCAGGACCGGGCCTCCGGGAGTAGGGGACACACACCGGGGGCCGGATTTGCCTATCCCTGCCCCCCTCATCCGAAGTGTGAGCTCACCGCGGCACGGGCGTGGGTGCGCGGTGCACAGGCCAAGAACCACATGGCCTGCGGCACTCGCCGGGACACAGGTGCTGCTGTCGGCGCATGAATACCTGAGGTTCCGGCACGGTGGGCGAGGGGGAGCCTAGCCTTCACCTCTCCGAGTTGTATCATGGCAGGGGTCTGCCTCTGATTGGCGTGACCACCCTGCAGTGTTGAGTGACGGCGGGTGGACTTCCCACAAGCCACCCTGAATATGGCCGATAGCTCTGCTGGTGGCCGTGACCTGATGGCCGGGGTCCTGTGCTGCCCCAGAGGTGAGGGGCTGTGGGCCTGAAGACTGTACTGCCTGACAGTGAAGTGCACACTAGATCCATGGGCGTTATGGCAGGGGAGAGGAGAGCTGGAGACTTCCTTGTTGAATGCAGAGAATAGGTGGACCTGCATGGGGTGAAGCGAGGCTGAGCTGTCCTGCGGCCCCATGCGGCGAGAAAACCACTGGATGACCCATTCACCCTAAAAGGAACCCCACAGGAGGAGAAACTCTAATTCCACTGCCACGCTAAATTGAACCGTGACCGCACTAGGGATCCTGCATGCTACTTGGGCCCACCGGCCCCATATTCTGCCCTCTGAGATACCTGTCCGGACCCGCGCTATGCTTGCAACGGAAGTGAGCTAACCCAGCCCTTGTCTTGTCTCCGGGAGGCCCTGCAGGATGAACCCTGTGTGGTGACATCTTGGTATCCTGAGAGCGCCCTCGTGAGTAGCTGGATCCTAGGTGACTGGGGACCCTCAGGTCGGTTTCCTGCATATACTGAGGGGCTGGGTCTGCCTAGGCCCTGATTTCAAAGCCAGAAGCGACTCCTTGGGGTACGGTGGCCCAATCTGGGAACATACTGTCACTGCCCATGTCCGAGATGGGGCTCGGGCCTAGTGGACAGGGCACCAGATACCTTGCCTAATGAAGCCATGTCCCAGAAGCTAGACGCTGTCCTTGCTGCGGTTGAGAAGATGGGGACCTCCTTGGAACAGACACTCTCTACCTTAGAGAGCAAGATAGACTCAGTGGTTACAGATCTTAACCTTTTACACGCCGATCACCGCAAACTTACTGACAAAACCAGAGCGCTGGAAGACACCATAGACGAAATGGCCCGAGGCCCCAGGAGACTGGTGCCCAATTGAAAGTCCTACTGGCCTGTGTGCATACTCTGTAGCGCAGAGCAGTGGGCTCAGAGGGCCGCTCCAGGCGTAACAATGTCGTTGGCCTGCCGGAGGGCGAGGAAGGAGCAGATCCCCCCCAGTTTCTTTGAGGACTGGATCCGAGAACTGTTGCCCTCTGGGAAGTTGACTCAACACTTTGCCGTGGAGCATGCGCACAGGGTTCTGATGAAGCCTCCCCCTCCAGGGGCTGGCCCCGACCATTTTTATTCCGAGTGTTGCACTACAGGGACAGAGACACAATCCTGCAGGAGGCCTGCAAACTGCAGTCTATTCAGGTTAAAAACAGCCAAGTCATGCTATTCCCGGACTACACGGCCTCGGAGCAGAAACGCTGGCACTCCTTTTTGGAGGTGAAGCGCTGGATGCACCACTTGGACCTAAAATACTCCCTGCTATTTAAGTCGCGGGTTCGTGTAGTCGCCAAAGGTAAAACACACTTTTTCAATACTCCTATGGCTGCCTGTGACTGGCTGGACCGTATGCTTCCTGGACGCTCTAACACTCCCACCGAGACACCGAAGGAAACTCAGTGAGAAGGAGATGTGGGGAGGCGACGGAGGAGAGGACGCAGGGCCCGGGAGGGCAACAAGGGACTCGGACCCAACATCGAACAAATGATACAGGATCAGTGCAGTGGGCTGCAGGTGACAGCTGAAATCGGCGAGATCCGGAAGGAGTCGATATCCGGGGATAGCCCCCAAGAGTGGGGTAGTGATGAGGAATCAATGGACATTGTCTCTTCCTCCATGGACTCCGTTACTTTGCCTGAGGTCACTCCACAAACAGCAGATTATATTGTATGAAATTATGTGAAAGGTCGGGAGGCATGGCGCACCAGCCTGACTTTTGTGGACACGCAAGTACCATTTCTCTGCCCTCTGTACTATCGAGCAATTAATAATGTATATTTATGTGCATGAATAGCCATGTCATTTGGGGTATGCTTTGTTTTTACTTGCTTTTGTGGGGGGGTGGCTCTCCTACTCACTCGCAATTTTGCTGGGCTTTGCGAGGACTACACAGACAGGGGGCTTAGGACAACTAGATCACCATATGGATGGAGGAGGATGTCTGTTATTTCTTGCTCGGCTCTATACGTAATTGCCACCTCACCCCATTAGCCATAAGTGGATTTGCAGACTGGTTTTTGGTTTGGACGGCTGCCTGTTGCAGACCCGCCCTTATGGTATTCTTAGACTTACTTTTAGCAAGATATTGGTTATCATGTTTAAGCTGCCGGGATACACCCCCATTGCTATCTCTTGAGATCACCCCTCCCCCGCTCCACGCCCCACTCTTCATTCGCAGTCCAAGAAGACCCACGCGCCCAAACCACCACATGTCAGTATATAACTAGTACTATGACACCCATAACAGTTTACACCTGGAATGTCCGGGGCATACAGACCCCTGCCCGTAGATTCTCAATCTATTCTTATCTGAAACGACACCAGACCCAAATAGCCTTTTTACAAGAGACACATCTCACCTCTGCTGAAGTCACCTGCTTACAGAGGCGATGGCATGGACAACTATATGCTACAGGTTATTCAGTATTCGCCCTAGGGGTGCTAATCTGGATTGAGCCGGGAACCCCTTTTGCAGTGGAGGACAAGATCATAGACCCTGAAAGCTGGTACGTGTTAATTAAGGGCAGACTGGACGACAGGCACATAGTCCTGGGATCCCTATACATGCCGAACACTGACCAGCCGACTTTCCTTGACTCCCTCTCCAGTTAGCTCTCTGGTTGGCATGGATTGCCCTTGCTGCTGGGGGGTGATTTTAATTCTGTACTAGATACAGGACTCGACCGTTCCTTCCCTCCACTCCCCGACGCCCCAACAGCACTGATAGCAAGAGTGCTGAACACATGGATGGTGCATTGGAACTTAGTGGATGCCTGGCGACAGCGTTATCCAATAGGTAAAGTATATTCCTATAATTCGGGCTCCCGCTGCCTCCACGTGAGACTAATCAGCCAACAAACAATTGTTCACAAGGAACTCATTTGAACAACAAATGTAAGAATAAAGCAAGGAGTGTTAGTTCCTTGCATACAAGTCAGAGTTTGTGGTTAGAATGGTGAATTGTATCCTTCTAACACTGTTATTATATTGGTTCAATAATGAACTAATCAACATTTTTAAAAAAAATTAAAGCCCACATACAACAAAAAGATTTTATCAAGCCCACTTCAGCCGAACATGGTCGAAATTTTTATTTTGCACAGGACAATCATATGAAAGAAGAGTAAAACAGTTGCTGTGTATTCACACTATTTACAAGATAAAGGGTGTTTGAGGTGACTTATGTGCCCCAGAGTAGTGACCATAACCAACAGTGACATATTATACAGTGACTAATGAAAAGAAACAATTGGTTATTGGAGTAGTGGGGGAGGTCCCTTATGGAACAAAGTTTCAATCCACTTATTAGAAGTTTTTCTAATGTCCTAGGTCTCTCCCTCCTTTTGTAGTCGACGACATTTCGACCATCTCGAGTTACGGGGTCTCTTCAGGACAAGGGGTTCTGGGGACCCAGGCATTTACATTTGGCCGGAGGTTTAGGAAAAGTCTTCTTGAAGTTGATGGTCAATGTATAGTGACCCTATCGTGGGTCATGCAGCCTCCCACAGGGAATCCGTCAATAATGGCTTTCAATTAGTTGTCTGAACTGAAAGGGGTACAAAGAGTCAGAAAATCTGGTGAGTAAGTATAGGGCATTGGTCACCCTGTCAACTAAATTACAGACTCGTACTAGAGTCAGTCAGGAGGAAGGGGCACTGGTCACCCAGGCAAAATATAATAAATTTCCCTTGTGCTGCAATCAGCATGGAGGAGTCTCAGTACTCTATTAACGTCTCTCTCAGTGCGAAGTGAGACTAGACAGAATGGTTTGCACAATAGACATATCCCTGGGAATGTCCGATACGGGATATATGGGTAGAACTCACTGTGATCATAACCCGCAGTATCTGCGATTGTCCTGGGATAAGGCATTGTCTGCCATTCCCAGATGGTGTCTTCAACCGGAGACTCTGGAGGACCCACCATTTAGGGAGGCCTTGAGCTCTACCATTGCCACTTACTTTAGCGAGAATGCCCACACTGCTTCCTCGCACCTCCTGGTGTGGGACGCCTTCAAGGTGGTTGTTAGAGGCCATAGCCTCGTTGTTCAAGCGGGCATGCGAAAATCCTTGGAAGCTGATCTTAAAAAGATAGAACATGGGCTACTTCGCCTGGAAACCCGTGCAGCGGAGGCCCCAGGCACTCAAACGCGGCTCTCGGCCAAAAGAGCAGAACTCACCTCCCTGTTGGAGATGCCTAAATTACAAGGCACACTCTGCCTGCACGCACACCGCAGCGGACTGCGGGGGCCGCATATTGGCCTGGCTTGTCCCTCAGGATGACGCCGATCACCCATTGCAGCAATCCGCCCTCCAGGTGCCAACCTAGTGTATACTCCAGCTGAGATACTCTGTGAATATACACATCATTATTAGGGGCTATACAAATCCGTAGCTGTGTCCTCCCCGGCAGAAATACAGCAGCACCTAGCATTGGTTGGTCTCCTTCGTCTTACCCTGGAGCAAAGGATGGAATTGGATGAACTGATATTCCCAGAAGAAATACAGGCCGGTATTTTCGCCCTGGCAATGGGAAAGACCCCTGGTCCGGAAGGTCTCCCTATGGAGTTTTACAAAGCCTATGCCACCCTATTAGTGCCTCAGCTACAAATGGCGTACGACAATGCGCGCTCTGATTCCTTCTCCTCAGCCTCGCAACGGGAGGCACTCTTGGTCTACCTCCCTAAACCGGACAGGGACATAACTGAGCTAGGGTCATATAGACCACTGGCAATACTTAACACCGACTACAAAATCTTAGCCAGTATTATCGCAGCCAGGCTAGCCCCCTTGGTCCCTTCACTTGTGCACCCTGACTAAAACGGTTTTGTACCATCCCACAACATCTCTCTAAACATACAGCGGTGCTTTCGACTTCAAGAGTACGTGCCCCAGGTATGGCCTGGATCGGGCTGCCTTGTCCTCAACCTTGAAAAATCCTATGACTCACTTGAGTGGTGCTATTTATTCTCGGTCCTCTGCCAATATGGGTTCGGGAATGGTTTATGCAGCTAACGCGGCAGCTATACACAGATCCCCTTATTAGGGTCCGCATCGGACAACAGATATCTGAGCCCGTTCCCATTGGCAGGGGCACCAGGCACGTCTGCCCGCTCTCGCCTCTGTTGTTTTCATTGGCAATGGACCCACTAGCATCGGAGCTGAGAAACAGTGGTGGGGAATGGGGAATCCCCTTAGAAGATGGCCTACACGTTGTGTCTCTATATGCAGAAGACCTGCTCCTATACCTGAGGGACATCCATAACATCCTGGATGCGGTTTCAGAAATCCTACTGCGGTTTGCCCAGCTGTCGGGACTTGGGGTTAATTGGAGGAAGTCTTGCCCATATATACTTTCAATCCTTGTACGCAGGACCTGGGACTTACAGTCAACAGGGAAAACATACAATGACAACTGATGACCTTCCGGTATTTAGGGATCCGCATCTATCACACCGCCGAGGACATCATAGATGGCAACCTCACCAGGGCAATAACGTCTATCAGATCTCAGATGAGGTTCTGGCAGACTCTTCTGCTGCCTGTTATGGGTCGCATCGCGCTTCTAAAAATGATTGTGTTGCCCAGGTTGCTATACTATTTCGCCAATCCGCCAGTATACAGCCGAGCAAAAACTTTTTGCGAGCTAGAGCAACGGATAAGGGAGTTCATTTATAATGGAGGGAGACACAGGGTGGCGTTATTGAAATGTATGCACCGGTGGAGCAAGGTGGACTATGCATCCCAAATCTGGAGCTCTACTACCTAGCTGCCCAATTCCAGTGGGTATCGAAGTGGCTGGCGGGCCTGTGGCTGCAGGACATGGCAATGCTATTCCCGGCATGGACACTGACTAACATATATCATCTATTCCACCCCGCGACTAGGGTACCCGCGCCGAGTCCTTGGCTATTAGCTATGGCCCACCGCTGTTACAGGCGCAGTCTGTACCTTACTTGAGGGATGGACCCATACGTGCCAGTGCTCCCACTGCAGGGCGCTCCAAGGGGCAGGGTGGTCACCACGGGGACAAAACTGGTGTCATGGCTCGCGGCAGGGATACAAACGATGGGTGAATTATTCGAAGGTGGTAAATTGCTGACATATGAGGGCCTATCACAGGGATCAGACGTTCCACCAGGTCAGTTCCTACTATACAACTCCCTAGTAGCCTCACTGACGCGGGTTTGGGGAAACCTAGATACTGTACTGCGACAACATCTGGTAATACAATATTTACATGTGATGTGGTCGAGCAGACATATTATACACTGGTTGACTGAGGCATTGTTGGTACACTCGAGGGATCAGCTTGCCTCCCTGCGGGAGATGGATAGAGGGAGTCCCTGGACAGACACAGAATGGGACAGGGTTCTGGCCAGTGCTACACATATACCACGGAATACTAGGTTCTGCCTTTTTCAATGCTGTATAATCCACAGGGCATACCTCTCCCCCAATAATTTAAGTAGGTACTTTCAAATGAGCTCTGCGTCCTGTCTCCGATGGGGCCTGGTCGGTGCCGGTATCCTACACATGCTGTGGTCATGTAAAGCTCTGTCTCAATATTGGCGGGAGGTAACTTCCTGCCTAGCCACATGTACAGAACGAACAAAATTACACACCTGGGAATAATGTATATTTGGTTTGTTCCCTAGATCCAAGTGCCACAAAGTAACGTCCAGGTTCCTGGACTTGGGTCTGGTCACAGCTATGCGATTAATTACACGAAGGTTGAAACACCGACTTCCCTCCCGTCATACGGCATGGAAACAGACTCTCCTAGTGTGTGCACAAGCGGAAAGCACAGCACTGAACTGGTAAGATGCCCTGGGGCTCAGAAAATATCCCATTGCATAACACTGGGACTCCATATTAAGGGACATACAATGTATCACTCATCCGGAGTTTGGGGACACCACAGAAGGGGACACGGGATTGGAATAGAGATGGGGATACCAGGACCTCTTGCGGGTATTTCTCCTACGAGTGGTTAGGCAGAGGGCACTTCACGAGGGACTGACGATTAAAAACGAACAGGCGATACATTGGGTGGTTTGGGAAAAGACTCGGCAACGTTGCAAAGTTTAGTTTATATTTGTTCAATAACACAATATCTCTGGCAAGTAATTCCATAGGGGGTTTGACACTGGCCAGGTTGCTTCAGCCTGAGAGTCACAGATCACTCTTTATTCATCACAAGTTTGACATTCAGCCTCTATTCCTGAAATGCATGAAAGATATCCCTCAATGGACTAATGCATTGCTGGACATTAGCCTGCTTCACATACATGCTAAATGTTTATATTTTGACCCTTGTTATCTACTACTAATATCAATATTCACTTCATCATCTTCATCTAATTTACCAATATATGTAAAATAATACACAAAATGCCAATAAAGAGATTAAAAAACAAATGTGCATTATAAGCTACCATTTATTGTAAAATATCAACAATTGTTTGTGTCTGCTGTTTCTAGGGGCTAGTTTAGGGATCTATATCTTCATACAATACTCCTCCTGTGTATGAGAGCTAGTGTAACAGGGTTATCTGACTCCTAACACTCCTTATCTATATATGAGCATAGATTCCTATGGTGAGGAGTGAGATACACTTGCTTGTTCACCTTTTCTCAGACAGGTTCAATGTAGCATACCAATGGAGAGCTATGCCTTTCTCCGTGAGCATCAGATCCGTATCACTGACAAACAATATCATTGACAAAAATGTTGTGTCAAAAATATTATTTACCACAATATCATGCTTCTTATAATGGTAAGTACAAAAATTTCGGGGACAAAATATTGTTAACACTAATGTCATACAGAAATATTCAAACATATTGATTTTTTTAAATATAAATAGAGTTTAAAGTGGTAAATGTTAAATATTTTAATATATAAATTATAATATATACATTTAATATAATGTAAATTAAATACACTCCACTAATATTAAATGCTATAAAGATATATATATATCATGTGATCAAGGCCGCTTGTACGGCCGAAACGCGTAATGGCAGAGGACTGGTAACAATAAATGAAATATTTGCACTGAATGAGGTCTGCACTCGTTTTTCCGGAGGATTGTGGCGAGGAGAGGAATATATATATATATATATATATTTTTTTTTTTCACTGAAAAAACCACAGGCTTCTGGGACGTTATAGTTAGTTGGACATTTCACTCGTACAAAACCAGAGAAATTCGGCCGTTATAGTTAGTTAAGCTAACTATAGCTTGCGCCCCCGCAATGCACTGCTGATGACGTCACATATTACATCATTCATGACATGGTCAGTGATATCACTGATGCCATCACTGATGACATCTCAAATGACATCACTGATGACATCATCCAGTGACTGCGTGTTTCTGTAAAGTTTAAATATGTTTTATATATATATATATATATATATATATATATATATATATATATATATATATATATATATATATATATATATATATGGTGTATTGAAGAATGAGTGGGTGTATAAGTGTTTGAATGGATAATTTAGCAGGTGCGTGACTGACTGTATAAGAGATTGATTAATCATGTCTTACTGAATGCATTGGTTAGTGACTAAACTGTGTGAATGTATGTATTAGTCTGTCAGTTGGTGTGTAAGCGGCTGCATGGGTTGGTGAGTAGCTACACGAGTGTCTATATGGGTTATTGATTGGTTGTCTGAGTATCTGTATGGGTGCCTGAGTGTCTGTGTGGGTGGGTGGGGGGTGTGTGACTCTGTGCATAGATGTATGAGTAGGTGATTCACTAGGTGTATGGGTTCAAGAGTGCATCTGTGAAGGGCTGTATGGGTAGGTGAATGTGTGTATGGGTGTGTTGGTGAGTGAATGGATGTCTCAGTGGTACATGTGTGAGTAACTCCATATGTGAAAGGCAGTATATGTGAGTGTTGGAGTATATAAATGACTATATGTGAGAGTGAGTGATTGTGAGACTGCCTGTATGGATGAGTTTGTGCTTGTATCAGTGATTGTATAAGAAAGTAAGTATGTGTTACTATCTGTATGAATAAGTGAGGTGGTGTGTGTATAACTGTATAGGTGAGTAAATGGGAGTGTGATTGATTATTTGCATGACTGACTAGGTGTGTGAGTAACTCTGTCGGAGAGTGGCAGTGTGTGAGTGTCTGTATAGGTGTATGAGTGCATATGATAGTGCTGTATTGATGAGTGCCTGAATGTATGAGTGACTGTATGGGTGAATGAGTGGATGTGTGTGTAGACCTAGGAATCAGTGAGTGGGTATGTAGTAACTGGTATTAGTGTGTCTATGGTTTTGAAAATGGTAGTCTGTATTTTAGCGTGGATGTATCAAAGGTTATATTAGGGTATGAGGAGGTGCTTGGGGATGAAGTCCACTTGTGTCCTGAGGTCCTCAGGACACAAGAGGACCTCATCACCCCACCAGCAGTGCGCCAAGAGGCGCGTTTGCAGAGTGGTGTAAAAAGGGGCATGGCCTCGGACCACCTCTCTGCAAACCAGCTATGTGGCGCTTACTGGAGGTACCTGGTGGGCTAGTTGGCCCCCAGGGACCCTCAGTATTCATGGGGACTTAATTTCCCATCTTACAACGTGCCAGGGGGCGCGTTTGCAGAGTGGTGCAGGGAGGTGGCGGGGCCTCCGGCGTGATGCTGGCTTTTTTATTTTATTTTTTTTAGAAGGGGGGCTGTGTGGCCCCCCTTCTTTTACTATTTTTGGTGCCCTGGGGACCCCATCCCCCAGGGCCTGACCCTTTTTTTTTTTTTTTTTTTAAAGTAAAAAAACGGGAAGGGGGCCGCGTGGCCCCCCTCCCGAGGCCAATTTTGGCCCGGAGACGCCATCCCCGGGGCGTGGCCACGTATACATTTTGTTTTTTACTTTTAATGGAGAGGGGACGCGTGGCCCCCCTCCTAAGGCAATTATCTGCCCCGTGGACCCCATCCCCCGGGGCATTGCCTCTTTTTTGATTTTTTGTATTCGGGAGGGGGGCCGCGTGGCTCCCCTCCAAGGCCACTTCTGGCCCCGGGGACCCCATCCCCCGGGGCTTGGCCATTATATATTTATTATTTTTAACAGGAAGGGGGCCATGCGGCCCCCCTCCACAGGCCGATTTCGGCCCTGGGGACCCCATCCCTCGGGTCCCGCCATTTGTTTTTTAAAGTTAAGGGAGGTGGGCCGTGTGTCCCCCTCCCGGGCCACTTCTGGCCCCGGGGACCCCATCACCCGGGGACGGCCCTTTGCATTGGGGACCATGGGGGGAGCCCCAATGCCCCCATGGTCCCGCTGGCTCCCCACCTCCTGCGGGAGCCGGCATTGCTTTTGAGCAAGGGGAGCTGCTGACATGCAGCTCCCCTTGCTCAAAAGCAATCCTGCTTTGCTTCGTTGAAGCGAGAGCAGGTTTTCCTGCTCTTGCTTCAACGAAGCAAAGCAGGGTTTGCTATGGCAGGGAGGGAGGCGTGCTCCCGCCCTGTCATAGCAAACGGCAATGTGCCTGGGGTGGGCACCCCGGGACATTGCAGGAGCCAGCCCTGGGGGGTGGCGGTCCCCAGGGCCATGGAGGGCTCCAGGAGGGGGGCCGCGCGGTCCCCCTCCCTCCATTTCTAAAGCCCCGGGGAGGTGGTGGTCCCCGGGGCCGGGGCTCCGTAACGGACCCCCTATTTTTAATAATTAGTGCCCCGGGGAGGTGGTGGTCCCCGGGGCAGTGCTGGGGGAGCAGGAGCTCCCCACACACCTATTTTCTAATATTTTAAGCCCCGGGGAGGTGGCGGTCCCCGGGGCTGTGGGGGGGCCACGTGTCCCCCGCGCATAATCAAATAAAGCCCCGGGGAGGTGGAGGTCCCCGGGGCTTGGGGGGGGCTGGGAGCCCGCCCCATATCCAAATAAAGAAGCCCCGGGGAGGTGGTGGTCCCTGGGGCTGCGGGGGCCCCCACGGGCTCCCGCTATTCAATTTTGGCATTGCCCCTGGGACCTGGCCCACCCGGGGGCTCATTAAAATGAAGCGCGGGAGGCCGCGCTTCATTTTTTTTACATTTTCTCTGCAGGATTCGCGCACCCAGCGCAAATTCTGCCGATTATTTTTTAAAAAAATGCTTTTTTTGGCCCTGGGGCAGGCCTAGGGGGTCAGGGTATTTCTACCCTGCCCCCTTTTCTTGTTTTTCAACCTTTTTTCCACTCTTTTCTTGTGACTCGGTTACCGAGTCACAAGATGGCTGCCAACACTTCCTGGTTTTGAGTGTTGGCAGCCAATCAGAAGTCAGCTCTTGCTCGGGAGGAGTCGCGACTCCTCCTCGGTGCTCAGATATCGATATTTTTCTTTTTTTAATTTCTCAGGAACTACCAAATGGATTTATACGATTTAAAAAAAAGGTCGCTTTCTGAACCGAGAGCTACCATTTTGCCAAATTTGGTGTAATTCCGTCCAGCAGTTCGGGCTGTAGCCTGTTCCAATTTTTCCTATGGAAATTAACATGGGAAAAACGCGTTTTGGGACCCCCCTTTTTTCTCGGCCCCCGCTTGACTAATCACCCCGAAATTTTCAAGACAGGAGTTGACCGTAGCGGGCCATTAGTTTTGAAAATTTCGCGAAAATTCATCAAACAGCGCCAAAGATATTGGCAAATCAAAAAACGCTTTTCCTATGGAAAATAGGTTCTAACTATAACTACCTACTGGCAACCGCCAGTAGGTAATATATATAGCAGCACAATTATAAAAAATATTTATTTTGCATTATATTGTTTAATATGTTAAATGCATTACTTTGAATATGTATGTATATATATATATATATATATATGTATATATATGTATATATACACATACACACACATATATATACATATATATATATATTTGAGCAACTCTGCGTGCTGGGATGCCCGCGATGCCTCAGCCAATCGGAGAAGGGCATCGACGTTTCAAAAAGGAGGGCGGGAGAACCAATTGCGAGCAGTGGCATCTGAGGAAGTTTATTGAAACGAAACGCGTCATGCCAATGGTTGAATTAAAGCAGCTCTAACCTGACAACCCGTGTGTGCTCGACTTCTTGTTACAAGCAAGGGAGTTTGGTTTTTGATGTTTGGAGTGTGGCCATCAGCACTCGAGGAGCACCCACCTTCCAAGAGGTCCGGCGTATCTGGTGGCAAACTGTGGTGTAACTAAAAACTCTTTGGTAACGCCGGAACCCCGCTTACCTGTAATATGTGCCTGATCATCCTTGATGGACTGCGACTTCGCGGGATGTTGCCGCTTACTTAAGCGCACCGACAGGCTTAATTCCAGGATTGCAGCGGTGAGGTGAAGGATCAAGGGAGCTGCTCACCGCCCACCATGAGATCAGAATGGCAAGCATGGAGAAGGAGCAGACACCGCCCACTGGGGCTAGTACTGACGATTGGGTGTCTGCTCCGCACGGACTTGCATTTGCGAGTTTGAGCAACTCTGCGTGCTGGGATGCCCGCGATGCCTCAGCCAATCGGAGAAGGGCATCGACGTTTCAAAAAGGAGGGCGGGAGAACCAATTGCGAGCAGTGGCATCTGAGGAAGTTTATTGAAACGAAACGCGTCATGCCAATGGTTGAATTAAAGCAGCTCTAACCTGACAACCCGTGTGTGCTCGACTTCTTGTTACAAGCAAGGGAGTTTGGTTTTTGATGTTTGGAGTGTGGCCATCAGCACTCGAGAGCACCCACCTTCCAAGAGGTCCGGCGTATCTGGTGGCAAACTGTGGTGTAACTAAAAACTCTTTGGTAACGCCGGAACCCCGCTTACCTGTAATATGTGCCTGATCATCCTTGATGGACTGCGACTTCGCGGGATGTTGCCGCTTACTTAAGCGCACCGACAGGCTTAATTCCAGGATTGCAGCGGTGAGGTGAAGGATCAAGGGAGCTGCTCACCGCCCACCATGAGATCAGAATGGCAAGCATGGAGAAGGAGCAGACACCGCCCACTGGGGCTAGTACTGACGATTGGGTGTCTGCTCCGCACGGACTTGCATTTGCGAGTTTGAGCAACTCTGCGTGCTGGGATGCCCGCGATGCCTCAGCCAATCAGAGAAGGGCATCGACGTTTCAAAAAGGAGGGCGGGAGAACCAATTGCGAGCAGTGGCATCTGAGGAAGTTTATTGAAACGAAACGCGTCATGCCAATGGTTGAATTAAAGCAGCTCTAACCTGACAACCCGTGTGTGCTCGACTTCTTGTTACAAGCAAGGGAGTTTGGTTTTTGATGTTTGGAGTGTGGCCATCAGCACTCGAGGAGCACCCACCTTCCAAGAGGTCCGGCGTATCTGGTGGCAAACTGTGGTGTAACTAAAAACTCTTTGGTAACGCCGGAACCCCGCTTACCTGTAATATGTGCCTGATCATCCTTGATGGACTGCGACTTCGCGGGATGTTGCCGCTACTTAAGCGCACCGACAGGCTTAATTCCAGGATTGCAGCGGTGAGGTGAAGGATCAAGGGAGCTGCTCACCGCCCACCATGAGATCAGAATGGCAAGCATGGAGAAGGAGCAGACACCGCCCACTGGGGCTAGTACTGACGATTGGGTGTCTGCTCCGCACGGACTTGCATTTGCGAGTTTGAGCAACTCTGCGTGCTGGGATGCCCGCGATGCCTCAGCCAATCGGAGAAGGGCATCGACGTTTCAAAAAGGAGGGCGGGAGAACCAATTGCGAGCAGTGGCATCTGAGGAAATTTATTGAAACAAAACGCGTCATGCCAATGGTTGAATTAAAGCAGCTCTAACCTGACAACCCGTGTGTGCTCGACTTCTTGTTCCAAGCAAGGGAGTTTGGTTTTTGATGTTTGGAGTGTGGCCATCAGCACTCGAGGAGCACCCACCTTCCAAGAGGTCCGGCGTATCTGGTGGCAAACTGTGGTGTAACTAAAAACTCTTTGGTAACGCCGGAACCCCGCTTACCTGTAATATGTGCCTGATCATCCTTGATGGACTGCGACTTCGCGGGATGTTGCCGCTTACTTAAGCGCACCGACAGGCTTAATTCCAGGATTGCAGCGGTGAGGTGAAGGATCAAGGGGAGCTGCTCACCGCCCACCATGAGATCAGAATGGCAAGCATGGAGAAGGAGCAGACACCGCCCACTGGGGCTAGTACTGACGATTGGGTGTCTGCTCCGCACGGACTTGCATTTGCGAGTTTGAGCAACTCTGCGTGCTGGGATGCCCGCGATGCCTCAGCCAATCGGAGAAGGGCATCGACGTTTCAAAAAGGAGGGCGGGAGAACCAATTGCGAGCAGTGGCATCTGAGGAAGTTTATTGAAACGAAACGCGTCATGCCAATGGTTGAATTAAAGCAGCTCTAACCTGACAACCCGTGTGTGCTCGACTTCTTGTTACAAGCAAGGGAGTTTGGTTTTTGATATATATATATATATATATATATATATATATATATATATATATATATATATATATATATATATGCCGAACACTTCGCCGCATGGATCCCAGAAATCCCAAATCTCTCGGAAACCGGAACAGACCCAGCTGTAAGTGCAAGTGAGTAATTTATTTAAAGCTCAGCATGCCTGCCATGACGCGTTTCAGTCCACCAGAGGCCTTGTTCACATAGCGCCTTGTGAGTAGTATGCCAACATTTAAAGTGCAAAGTGCAGAGTAACACCCAACGTGATTGGTTGCCTACACCAACAATGGACATAGAAAAAATATTTGTACCATAACAAAATAAATGGTCATTCAACACAGGGCACCACAATAAATAACTTAAAAATACTATTTGTTTAAAAGCACTTGGTATGTGCAGTTAATCTGTATTTAAAAGTACAAGCAGTAAAAAAGATTTTATAAAAAAACATTTTGTGATATAAATCTCATTTAAACACATTGCAAACAATGTTGTGCAAAATACGCATATATATATATATATATATATATATATATATATATATATATATATATATAAATACATACACAATTGTATCATGTATCATAGTATCATAAAAATATAAACAATCCAATAACAAAAATACATGAATTAATTTAGCCAATAAATAAAATACTAAAAATTTAAAAACCCCAAAAACACATTTATCAAAAGCACTATAAACATTAAAAAAAATGTAAAAATAAACACAAATAGATTAAAATATAAAAACAAAAAGTTAATGCTATAAAATCTATTTAACAAATATTATGAAAACTATTGGAGTTTACGAATAATAAATATACTATTCCCACTCCAGTCTAAACAACAGCAGGGAAAGTGTTGTACTTTACTTTAAATTTACTATTCCAACTGCAAACAGTGCAACAATAGGGAAAACTTTGGACTTTGGTTGGGTAAAATCTATTATTCTCTCTTCAGTTTGTTCAACATCTGCGAAAGAATTGGATTTTAAAGTGGTTACATTTACTATTCCCACTCCAAACAGCGCAACAGTAGGGAAAGCGTTGGACTTCGAATTGGTAAAATTTAGAGTTGGTAAAATGTTGAACTGCAAAGAGGTTAATTTTCTATTCCTACTGCAGTTAAACCAAGAGTAGGGTAAGGACTCCACTTCAAAAACATTACGTATATGAGTAACCCCAAGAATGTAGAAAAACTAATAAACTGACCAGGAGGCATGTGAACAGTTAATTAAAACAGCCAGGTTTTGAATTTTTTTTTTAAATCAGAAAAGCTGGAGCATGCACGGATGGACAGTGGGAGGCTATTCTAGTAGTGTGGGGTGAGATAGGAGAAAGCCATGCCACCATATTTTAATGTGCTAATGCAACGAATACAAAGAAGAAGTTGGTCTTTAGACCTAAGGTTCCTATTAGGGTGATAAGGAGTAAGTCTGTCTTGTAGATATTTAGAACCTGTGCCTGACAAGGAATTATAAGTCATGCAGAGCAGTTTAAACAGCGCTCTCTTCTTAACAGGGAGCCAATGAAGTGCCCTGAGTTTGGAGACAGATGTTATCCGTGGAGGCAGATTGGTCACCAAGCCGGCAGCGGTATTTTGGACCACCTGCACTTTGGATATAAGGGTTTCATTTGAAGTGAGGAGTAGGGAATTCCCATAATCCAGGTGACTGATGATTAATGCCTGGGTGTGTGTCTTCCGGGAGCCTAGAGGGAGTTACTGAAAGGTTTCCTCAAAAGGTGCAGTGGGCCAAAGCAAGTGCCGCAGTTAGAAATAATTGGGTCTTTCATTGATAGTGTATCATCTAAAGTATACCCAGGTTCCTTGCTATTCTGCTGGGTATAGGGGCAGGGCTAAGTTCAGCTGGCCATCAGTCATCCGTCAAGAAGAGCTGAGCCTTGCCGAACAGAAGGTTCTCTGTTTTGGCCCCATTCAGTTGGAGACAGTTGAGGGACATCCAAATAGTGATTTTCCTCATGCAGATGACAAATCGCTGCTTGACGTTCTCAATGTACTTCCCAAATTAAATGACCAGTTGGGTGTCGTCTGCATAGGAAAGAATTTCAAACCCGCAGGACGGTACCAACTGGGCTAGAGGGGCTACCAGATGTTAAAAAGCGTAGGGCTCATAGAAGAGCCCTGAGGACCATCCTTGTCCAACGGAACGGTTTTGGCATGATAAGTGCCTATGGAAACTGTTTGGACTCTGTCTTAAGGAAGTGTTTGATCCAGTCAAGGGTGGAACCCTGGGTGCCTATCTGGTAGAGACGTTGCATCAGGATGGAATGTGAGATGGTATCAAACGCTGCTGACAGATCAAACAAGACCAGCATGGAGGGGTTTCCGGCATCAACAGATAACCTGATAGTATCTGTTACCGCTATTAGGGCAGTTTCAGTACTGTGGGAAAGTCTGAAGCCCAATTGAGAGACATGCAACAGGCTATGGTTCAGAAAAGAGGCGAGCTCTCTGCGGTGTGGGTCTCCAGGACCTCACCCAACAGAGGGAGAAGGGATATGGGACGGCAGTTAGCTGGTTCGTTAGGATCTACATTAGGCTTTTTCAAGATAGGAGTGACGTATGCTACCTTCCATAATCGTGGGATTGTGGCAGAGGACAGAGACTGATTAAACAGGGGTGTAATAACCGGCTTAAGAAGTGGGGCTAGAGTAGAAATAATATGCGGAGGACAGAGATCCGAAGGGAAGTCGTACTTTGCTTAGGCTAGCAAGTCGAGCATCTGAGGTTGAGTGATAGGCGAGAACCTTTCAAGTACTATCAAAGCAGAATTTTGAGGCGAATCCATGATACAACTAAGAGTTGTGGGATTCGCCGCGGCATGAAAGCTGCGGTAGATGTTATCAATTTTGGTTTTGAAAATGGCAAGCTAAGGTATCACATAGTGTGTGTGAGGCAGGAACGACAGTTTAGCAAAGTCGTTTAAGGATTTCGAGAAATTGCCTCATGGGTCTATTTTGTTGACAATATACTGCCTATGTGCTGACCTTATTTTGTGATGTTAGGCACTTAATGCTGTTTGTTTATCTATATTGGTTTTTGAAGCCCTCCAATTATGTTCTAGGCTTTTACAGCTAGATTTGTCAATTTTCAATTCAGCAGTACACCATGGAACATTGGGTCTGCATAGTTTAGCAGGAATTTGCTTATAGGGAGCGACAATGTCAAGAGCATGGGAAAATGTGTCGTGGAACAGGGCTAAAGCAGAGTTCATGTCCTGAGAATTATCTACCGTAGGGGCGAGAACGTCAAATTGACATAATTACTATTAAATAAAATAAATAATTGTTAATTAACAAAAAAATGTTTACTCAATTATTAATCAATTAACTTCACACCCTAGGCCCTAGACCCCTACAAACCTAGCATCCCACAACTAAAATATAAGTAAAATAAATCAGTATTCCATATTTTACATTATTCAAAATTCATTCAATAATTAATTAACAATTAATAATGTATTGCTAATTAATTATTACATAACAGACTTCCCACCCTAGACCCCTACAAACCAAGCAGCCCACAGCTCAAATATAGGTAAAATAAATAGGTATGCCATAAATTACATAATCAATTAATAACTAATTAATTGTTAATTAATTAATACTTAATTAGCTTCCCAACCTATAGCCCTACAAACCTCACAGCCGTCAAATAACATATACCAAAAATAAATCAGTACTTCATAATTTACATAATAAATAGCAATCATATAATTAAATAAAATGTATTAAATATTTCATAATTAATTACTACATAATTAACTTTCCACCCTATCCCCTACAAGCCCAACAACCCACTGCTACACTATAAATTACATTTAATAATAAAATAAAAAATTCTAAATCACTTAAAATTACAAGCTATATTTAAAAAAATTATAACATAACAAAATATAACATTTATGTAAAAATAAGTAACACATACAATTAATTTACCAACTAAAACACACTAAAATAATTTGAAAACAACAGTTATAACAACAATTGTACTGAAAATAATATTAAAAACATTGATATTCTTTAGAAAGATATTACTGGGGCATGTCCAAGATGGCAGACAGGTGAGATGCGATTCTCGGTCTCTCTGTTCCTCCCCAACTACCGTTTCGCTTAGCAACCCTCCAGCCTTCAGTTGTGGGTCCGCATCGAGCTCCGTTGGCATAATAGGGAGCGGAGCGTGTGTCGGACCCGAAGTTGGGGCCCGCCTTCTGGATCCCCGTGCGCTCAGCCGGAAATGAAAGGCCGGTATGGGAGGCAGCTGGTGGTGAAGGAGAAGGCCCGCAGAAAGGATCTTGGCTGGCCTGTGGCTTCTCCTGGAGGGCGGTAGTGTTGTGACTGAGGCGCAGTGGTCTACAGAAGCAGGAAACACCGGGTGTGACGGTGCTCCCCCAGTCTCTGTACATAGTCTCCCCGTGCAGGAGTCAGAGCGCAGCAGGAGGCCCTGATCGAGCGCACTGGGCTGCTGGGCTCTGTCCTGGTGCTGGCGCCTTCGAACCACGAGCTGAGGAGCCTGGGTGCCTGAAGGAGGGAGGGGGTGGTTTGGAGTTTCCCTCCCCCCAATGCATTAGACATTACTGGCAGCCCCACGGAGAGGGGGGAAGCCCCGAGAAGCAAGAGGGCCCTGAAGAGGGGCAGGCAGGTAGCGCCCAAGAAGGCATGGGGCCTGCAAGTTCACCCCTCCCCTACCATTGAGCCTAGCAAGTCTTGGGCCCAAAGAAGATTTGGCTCTCCCTTGTTGTGTCAGATTAGGCCTTGCACCCAGCCGGGGGAGACAAGCACAGACTGAAGCGGGAGGGTGTGTGTGCCCCCAGGAGAAAGAAGGGTCCCTGAAATGAAGAGGAAGTGTGGCAATGAGGGCCCCTGGCCCCCCCTCTGTGCTTGATAAGGATCGCGGATGAGCGGCTGCTGCTGAGGGAGCACTGGAGAGGGGTGTCACTGAAGGATTGGCGTGGACCCCCCCCTAGGATTTTGGGCCTCGCCATACGCTACTTCGCTGCTTCCTGGGTTGGTTGCCTGTGTCCCTGTGGCCTCGTGGCCTTCCTTGATGGCCCTGAGGGGGGTCCTTAAACTCCTGTGCTCCTGCTTGGACTCCTGGAGGTGGGCGATACCGGCTCATTGAGGGTGACCGCCTTGATCCCCTACTGCTCTGGCCCTCCTGACTGCCCGTCTACACAGACCCACAACATGTTCGTTAACAGGGCTAAAAAGGATCGATCACTCAAGGACATGTTCGTGAAACAGGGGGAGTGATCCCCAGAAAATAAACCACCTGGGATCGCTCGGGAGCACCGGGTGGACCCTGACGATAGAGAAGGTCCTGTTACCAAGTCCCTCTTTACATCTCTCAGAGGAGATATACAGACCATGAAGGCGGAGATTTCTACAGCACTCCAGGAGGTTTGCCACGACCTAGATAGGTAGGGGACATGGTGGCTGCTATGGAAGATCAGGAATCCAGCCAAGAGGAAGAAATAGAGTGGCTACAAGAGGTCCTGTGCATCAAGGAACAATATGTGGACCTTCAGGCCCACAATGAAGACTTGGAAAATCGGTCCCACAGGTACAACGTTCATATACAGTGAGGACACTTAGACCTTATAATAGTGCTGGGCACCGACCCTGAACCTCAATGAATATCTTTCAGCTAGGCATGAGACATTGGGTGTAATGGTGAGGACGAGTTGGGTGCGGTGGGTGGGGGCGGTTGTCTGGGGTCTTTTCTCCCTTTTTTTTCTCTCTCTCTCTTTCTTTTCCCTTGATTCTTCTCTTTAAAAGTTCATTGAGTCCGTTTATCACTGCCGGCCTCCGGGTTGTAGGCTAAGAGCTGTGTACTATTCCTTACAACTTGATGTCGCTGCCGGCCATTGGTTGTAGACAGAAAGCTGTGTTAATAAGCGGCGGACCTCAATAAAAGAACTGTTCCATAAAAAGATGTTACTTACCTCTAAAAACAATATTCTTGTTAACGATATTTGTACATCATGATATTTGTGTGTCACAATATTTAATTTCCATTTTTTGTCTCCATATATTTTAAACTTGATATTTTGTCTAAACACCTCAGATCCAATTGATATAAGTACAGGCTGAAAAGAGAATGGCATAATATTGATGCCTGACGTAGTCCACCTTTTAGGCAGGAGACCTCCAAGTTCCGGACATAGAAATGGAGATCTGGAAGTGAAACAGAGAAGAAGCATTTTAAGGCTAACTCCATTAGTCCCATCCTAGTGATAAGACGCAGTGTCTCAGGGTCAATCAAATTGAATTCCACTAATAGATTAGAAAGCAGGTGTCAGCATTGTCTGGAACATTGAGCATGACATCCTACACCATGAGAGTTGCCATCTCAGAGCCGCTACTTGGGTGGAATGAGGAATTAAAAGACCTCAGGAGGATGTACTTGAATATACAGTTAGGGAATGGAATGAGAAAGCATTATGAATATTTTTTTCCCTTGAAGGGAAGCTTAACAAGTTAAATGCTGTGGAAGGCAAGGGCCTCTAGGTGTTTCAGTAGAGGTGTGTACCCACTTTCGGGGATGAGATCATTTTTGAGGAGCAAATGTTGGAAGATGATGGTTTTGTCAAGTTCACTGGATTGGCGTCATCAGTGCAAATGCAGGGTTTTGAAGAATATTTGGTTCGGAGTTAGTTTAATTCCATGACTGGAAGTGTAAGATGACCACCTAATTTGCTTTGGTAATGATCACTGGGGAAGAGTTCTAGAAATAGGCAATCTACCAGGATTGGGCGCTCTCTGTGTGCTACACAGAGCAGACAGTGTGATCTTACTGACTTCTCGAAAACTGTAGCATCAAATTAATATTCAACGATGCTGCTCCAGATGCTCAGGATGTCTGAGGTGTATCAAATTTCGAATCTTGCACCTGAGGTGTTAAGGGACCTGTCATCAGTATTGTTGTAGCTAGATGAATGTATACTGCCAATATGGCTGTTGGACCTGGGCCTCTATGCAGGGTCACCCCCAAATGTTTTGCATTTACCTCTCCTGCTTTGCTTAATTTGTTTATGTTGTTTGTAGGACTTTGTGCGATTTGCCACTGCTAACCAGTGCTAAGGTGCTTGTACTCTCTCCCTAAGACATGGTAAGATTGGCCTACACCTGATTGGCACAGTAAATTTACTTGTAAGTTCCTAGTATATGGTACTACATCTACCAAGGGCCTGTATTTTAAATGCTACTAGTGGGCCTGCAGCACTCATATTGACACTCACTAAAGTACCCTTTTAAAACAGGTCTCAGGCCGTCCCCTGCTGTAGTGCAGCTTTAAATGGCCCTTTTGCCCTTGCAAAATAAACCTTTTGCCAGGCATAAACCTTCCTTTTTAATACTTATTATCAGCCCTAAGGAAGGCCCTAATGGCTCATAGGGCAGGGTGCCTTGTATTTAAAAAGGCACCCTGTATTTAAAAAGTAGGACATGTGTTTTAAAGTTTTGTATGTACTGGTAGTAAAAAGCTTCTAACATTTTTTTCACTACTTTTAGGCCTATCTTTCCCATTGACTAACATTGGGATACCTTATTCTATTTAGGCTGTGATAACTGTTGACTGGGAGCAGGTGGAGATATACTGTTTAAATCAGATTTTAAGTCAAGTCACAATTCTAAAAATTGGCATTTTCTTGTACTAACAATGTATGCCTTCTGCCAGTATCCTAGGTCACATGACTGTGAATGGCTCTGGTGTTGGGGTTTGTGTATTCCTGCCAGACAGTGAGACAAAGGGAACTAGATGTAAGCAGGATGGGTCATCCTGACTGGATGGTTGGGGGTAGAGCTGTTCCCTGCTTCACTTACATTTCAAAGGGCTTTACCTGGAGGGTACACAAGGGGATCTGACATAAGTCAATTGTCACCCCAGACTTCTTGGAGCCTTGAAAGGGAAGACCTTTTCAGAGCCAGAGGTGGGGGTAGCAAGGGAATCCCCCCACTTCAAAGGCTGACACCAGGTATAAATATTACACCTCCTTAGCCACTCTTCAGTACATTCCTGGAACTGCCGACATTACAGTAGAAGGACTGCCTTGTTCCCCAAAGGACTGACCTGCTGCTTGAAGCCTGCCTTGTTCCCCAGAGGACTGCCCTGCTGCTACCAGAGGACTGTTATGTTGCTTGAGGCCTGCCTTTTTCCCAGAAGACTGACCTGCTGCTTGAGGCAAGTCCTGCTCCCTGAGAAGGAAGACTGGACCTGCACCTGAGTGACTCCAAAGCTCAGCTGGCTGACCTCCTGTTCTGTGCTACAGAGACAAAATAAGCTCCATAGGCCTGCCTGCAACTTCCCAGCTGACCTGCTGCAAATGGACCTGCCTGGACCTGCAACTGGACCTGCCAGAGCACTGCTGTTCTCTGCTAGAGTGAGCCCCTGTTCCCCAGGAGGTTCCTCCTCTGGTCCTGAACCCTTGGCTGGCAACAGAGGGCACTCCTCTGCAAGAAAAGGAGGAAATTCAAAAATTCTGGGCTCTTTGCAATTGCGAACGAACCTGTTTGCACAAAGATTATGTCGCCCGAGACAACCATCAACGCAAAGCTCCAGTGCACCTGACTCTTCGCGCTACAGCGACCAGCAGCGACGACCAGTAATGCGAGACCTGCACTTTGTGCTACAGCAATGACAGCCCATGCTCACTGCCAATGCAAAGCTCCAGCAACGGCCGTCCGCAACGCCTGTCCATATTTTTTGTGCTACAGTGACGTTCGCCAACTATGACAGGCCTTCTCTTTTCGCTACAGTGACGACCATCCACAGAGCTTTCCCTGCTCCTCACGGTCTACTCCACCTCAAAGGGAACTCTTAACTCTTTAATTTAAAAAGGTAACTTTTTCAGAGGGACTAACCTGATTACTGTATCTAGCCCATGCTCCATCGCGGTTGACCTGAACTTGTGCTTTCCCCCAGGTTAGCACGACCAGATGACATGTCGATTGGTGTTTTATGCTTTTAGGTGTTGAAATTTAATATCTTCGGTTCTACTGTTTGGATATTTGTCACTCTGGTTGGTATCATTTTATTTAACTTTACTCTATATTTCTAAATTGAGTGCTGCATACATACTTTAAACTTCGCCTCTAACTTAAGCCTGACTACTTTTGTGCCAAACTACCAGAGGGTTAAGCACAAATTAATTTAGTGACTTTTGTGGTTCCCCTGACAAGGATTATGGTTGTTGCCTGAGTGGAGCTTCCACCCTCCTCAACCAATAATCCAATTTCTTACAATGGTTGAATGTTATAGTGCACTGGAAGGCCATTTGGAGACTTCCTCAAGATAATCTGTCTTTTAGTGTGACTCCAGGCACGTATCGCCAGATTTTGAAAGGAAAGAAAACAATAGAATGTTTGCTAGCTTACTGACCTTGGTATCATGTTACAGAACCACACATTTTTAATTTGGATATTCATTCCAGCCTTTGCAGTTTGTGTTCAGGGAAGACAGAGTACATTTTTCTGGAAAGATTATGAAGCAGAGTGGGCAAGTATATTCATTTACACAGAGCAGCAATGGTCCTCTTGATTTCTCTCCAACGATAGAAGGTGCTTCCTATTGATTTTGTATTATTTTTTTTTTTTTTTTCAATTAATCGTTAACTATTTTACACAGATACAATATTCAAAATAAAGCATCACGCCCCAATGAAAATGTAATAATATTCGTTATACAAATACAACGCAAGTATACTACAGATGGTAAATATGATATATTTTCAACCCTTCAGGCTCCCATAGAACTTTAGACGTGCTTACCTGTTAGCAGATACTGCCGTGAGGGGAACAGCTTTCCTTCAGTCTTCCCTCAGCCCTCATTCTCCTCTTGCCAGCCGTGAGGGGAACGGCTCATCGGCGCTAAGGTCCTGCCGTGAGGGGAACGGCATTGGACACAAGGGACTACACTTCCCAGCAGGCGCAGGCAGACGCCTGCTGACATCGTCATTTCGGCGCCAGGAGGCGCGATAAGTTGCGTCCCGGCCTCCCGCCAGTCACAGAGGCCGGGCTGGGCCATTCCTTGCCCTTCGCTGGTGGCATTGAACCAGGTGAGCATTGCCCTTTGAACATTTGTATTCCAGCTGCTCAACAAACCTCTATCATGGGGAAGAGAACAGATATAATACCGCCCGCCCAGTCATTACAAGTATAGATAGTATGCTGGAAAGGGCGGTGAATATAGTCTCTAATGAAATTGATTTAATGGAGAGGAGACTGTCCCTTGGTATTGAGGCATTGCATGATGGTCCTATGTTAGGGACCGATTTGGTTGATAAAGCTGGCTCTCTTCTGCTTTATAGCGCTCGGAATGCTCATCGGACGAACTTATCGACTCCCAGCCCAGGTCCCATGCCTGGACATGAAGCTATTTTGACTCAGAGCCCGAAGGCCATTAGCACTGCAATTGACCAGGATCCCCCCACGGCTAGTGCTATAGTGTGTGCGGGTGCAAAGAGGAAAAGGAAAACAGTAAAGCCCGCCCCTTTGAAGAGAAAACAACCACCTCGTACTGGCTCTACTCGTTCTGTTATGAGTACTTGGTTACACACACCTTTACAGACTCAGGCCCAGAATCCTGAACTTGTTAACTCTTCACACCATGGAAAATTAAGGAACTCTGTTAGCACTCAGACGGGCACCATACTGCCCTCTCTTCCGTATAACAGCTTGGGTGAGACCTTTATTGACACCGTTGTCAATAGTATCTTTGGGCGTATTAAAGACCTGATTGACTCTAACTTTTGTGCTTTGTGGAAACGGCCTGATAGGCTGGACACTTTGTCAAATAAATTATGCTCCCAACTTAAGAATGTTAAACCTGCATCAGTAGAGGGGTGGAATCAAGTTTGACATTAGTTGACATTGCCCCCAACTACATGTTCCCGCCCCACCAGTCCCGCTGTTACCACCACTTGGGACGTGTTCTACCTGTGAGAAGGTAAAAGAATGCCTCATAGCAAAGGCTACTGCCACTTCAGGGAATATACCTAATATTGTAGGGTTAAACACTTTGCCAGTTACAACTTTATATACACGGTTAGATTCTAGCAGCACGACGCGTGCTAATACAGAGAGACCTAACCCAAGGGATCTCAATACATGTGGGGGGGCTCCAACCCAAGCAAACACTATAGATACCCAAACCAATAAAGATATACTGAACCTCCCACCTGCATCCTGCCCATTTGTCTGTGTACTTGCAGGCGTACCTGCTCTTAAGAAAAATCAAACTGAGACATGGTACCAACTCCGCAATAAATGCGTTGATTGGTTATCCAAACATAAGGGATACAAGGTGGCCGATGCAAATAATATTATTATGGTTCGAAGGATAAGCTGGGTCGGGTCCTCTGCTAAAAATATCGAGGGGGACTGTATTGTTGTTAACTTTCGAAACCCTGCAATGGTGAAATCCCTACTAAAGGTACAGGAAGATACATGTATGGGGCCCAGTAATATTTTTCTGCTGCCATTGGGATATTTTTACAAACCAATTTTTAGCTCACAAATGAATGATAGTGCATCTCTATTGAGGCATAACAGGTTCCTGCCCTTGTCCTCTTTAGACACTCAAGATTGACTTGCACCCGTCCAGTCACTGAAAGGAGTTAATAGTTTACCTGATGTATGCCCACTGCAAGGACGTCCAAATCCAACCAGGACCGGCATCAACCATAAACTGAGTATACTTAGTTGGAACGTTGGCGGCCTGGCATCTAAAATGAATTTACCAGACTGGATTGAAATAGTCGAAAATCAGGACATTATAATGATGCAGGAAACTTGGGCCACTCAGGATTTTTATTTAGAAGGGTTTCAATGTTTTAATATTGTTGTGCCGGTTCCCAAGGCAGGGCGACCATCTGGCGGACTTTCGATTTGGGTGAACATTTTAACGGGAGGTACTGTAAATGTTTTAGATACAAGAAATGATAATATACAGGCTCTGATCTATACAAGGGGAATTTCTATATGTTTAATTAACTTTTATAACAATGATTTTTATTCTGTGCCAAATATCAATTTTAATAATTTGTTCAATTTTATTTTAACTCTACAAAACCTCAAGGCTTTTACTAACGTCGTCGGCATTTGTGTGGGGGAGACTTTAATGCTAGGATTCCAACGAGTAATAATTTACCAATATTTCCGACTACTAGTTTGTCTCGGTGCACTAGAGGTATAGAATTATTAGACCATCTATGCAGCCATAACCTAATTAATACTATGGATATCGCTGCCATCCCCGATAAAGATAATCATATCGAACCGACATATAGAGGCAGGGGTTGTGCTTCCACTATTGATTACGTTTTTATTTCCTCCATTTTAGAAGATAGTTTGTTAAGTGCAGAGGTTATACCGGCCCACCATGGCGATCATAATCCTATTAAAATATTATTGAAAATCGCCCCTAAGCCTGCAAACAACAAGGAGTATGGCGCCAGGAATTTGTCATCCTCCACAGATAACCTGAGATTAGTCTGGCGAGGAATTGATAATAACAAGTTATTTGTCAATATGTTAACTGCTCTCTCGCCACTTGTCAATATCTGCTTGTCATTTAAAGATCATAATCCCGATGTAATTGGTGCTTTCACCCAATTGTGTGAGGGCACCAAACGGTTGTTGTCAAGGCCTATTACGAAACTTCGACCGGGACCGAGATGGTTTAATAGAGATTGCTCACTAGCCAATAGAAAGCTTCGCAAGGCACTGTCAACGACCCCCAGAGATCGGGCACTCGTTAAATCCCTGAGGCACCATTACAAGACAGTAACCACACAAAGGAAAGATGAAATCCTAAAAAATCATTGGGATAGTTTAGCGTGTAGTGCATCTTCAAAAAGGGAAACGGCTTCTGGGCGGCAGTTAAAAACATTAGGACATTAGGACATCCTCTGACTGCCATCAGCTGTAATATAACTAGCGACTTATGGGTGGCTCATTTTTCCAAAATCTATTCGGCCCCAATTGGAATAGAGGACTCATATGAATATCACGCACCTACCCCAATAGATATAACTTTGCTAGAAGTGGAGGATGCAATCCAACAAAGTTTGGGTAATAAAGCGCCGGGCCCTGATGGGTTGCCCATCGATCTTATTAAAAATAAACCAGATTTTTGGGCACCCCTCCTATTAAATGTTTTTAATAATTTAACCTATGATACAATTCCGAGTACGTGGTCCATGAGCATCATTGTACCGATTTTTAAAAAGGGCGATCGTTCTAACCCAAGTTGCTATAGACCTATCTCCCTCATCGACAACACCCTGAAAATCCTGCGAAGGATTCTCTATAACAAGATAAGGTCATGGGCTGAGGGTGATAATATTTTAAGGCCGTGCCAACTGGAGTTTAGAAGTAAAGTAGGCACAGTGGAACAGTGCCTGAATTTAAATCTGATTATTGGCAAGTACACTGTTGCAAAAAAATCTCCTATATATCTCGCCTTCATGGACCTTACCTCTGCGTTTGACCTTGTCAATAGGTCACGCTTATGGTCCATTCTTTTAAAACAAGGCCTGGATGAAGTTTTAGTTCACTTTTTAGCATATTTGCACAGAGATCTGCACGCCCGGGTGAGGATTAGCCAGGATGGGGATGTATCAAGTGACATTAAAATTGATAGAGGTGTCAGACAGGGGTGCGTTCTGGCACCTCTTCTTTTTATCCTATATGTTAATGATTTGCATGATTCACTAGTAAAGCTTACCCACGATGTCCCGAGAATAAATGGTAATACACTCCCCGCCCTATTGTATGCTGATGATGCGGTTTTAATGGCACGCACCCCAAATGCCCTACGCATTTTAGTACGAGGATTTGTAGATTTTATGGCTGTTTTAGATTTATGGACTAATTTTAAAAAATCGTTTTTAATGGCTTGTGGTTTGAAAAAGCGTCCTATTAATAAAATTATTGTTAACTCGGACAGTTTACAAAGCACTTGCACTTTTTCTTACCTTGGGTTAGTTCACGCCACAAATGGCTCTTGGTCTGATCACGTGGCACACAGCAGAAGTAAGCTGTCATGAAGTATTAATACACTTCTGGGATTACCCCAACCCAAAAGGTCTGAAGTAGTTTTAGCTCTTAAGAAAATTTTTTAATTACAGTGTGCTCCCACCGCAACCTATGGAGCAGAAATATGGGGCTTCACCAAATGCAGTAGTATTCAATGTGAAGAAAACAGACTATGTAGGAAACTTTTGGGAGCACCGATTTCTTCCTCTGTATATGTGTGCCACAAAGAACTGAAACTGCCCTATATTGAAGACTATATTAGGGCCCGCCCGGCATTGTTCTGGGTTGCAATTTGGAATAACACTGCGGCAACTCTCACCAGAGACATAATAACTGACTGCCTTAGATGTGAGAGGGGTGGGGATATACCATGGCTTGCCGCTGTAAAAGAGAGCCTAAAGAGCGTAAACCACCTGCGCATCTTTTTAAATCCAACTCAATCCGAGTTAACTAACAAAAAAGTGATACAAGAGGCATTGTATAAAAAGTATAGCGATAAAAGGTACTGGAGAGAGATCAAGAAAACCTCAGTTGTAAGGTATATGTCCATAGAGGACTGCTCTCATTTGCCTGCCAGATACCTTTTAAAACCTATAGGACACTGGGAAAGAGGGTTGCTATTTCGCTTACGGGCAGGTACTATGAAATATTTATTATGCTTCCCTTTGGGCTATAATTCCGATCTTGACGCATTGCCCTGCCCTTGCAACGCACACAGTAACCAAACAATGTTGCACTTTTTATTCTCTTGTAGTTTTTATTCCAAATTCACAAAAGGATTTTTGATACCTTTTTTAAAAAACGTGCTATTTTTGACTTCAGGATAGCCTACACGGTAGTGCTTAAACTGGCGGAAGATGAATTAATTCTCCGCGTTGGATCATTCCTGAAGTCAGCTGTACGGTCACGTAGAACCATGTGTGTCCAATGAAGGTCGTTAGAACTGTATATTATTGTAATGTTATTAAAATCACCCTATCGAATGTTAATATATGACATATCCCGCTAACTATGGTCTATTTTAGTCACTGTTATAAATGTACTGTACCTTTTGCTGTGAATACGTTGCTATGTATGAATTGTTTTTATTGTGCTTTTATGGATATTCCATATTCGAATAAAGATATTTTGATTTGATTTGAGAACTTTAGACACTTTATAATGATAGGGAATTGCAACTTGTAAAGGGGAAACAAAGAGGAGTGCACAAGCATATAACGCAAAATAATAGGCAGGTGAACATATAGGAGGGATTACCGGGCAGGGAGCAAATCCGAATACATACTAAGCTTTAACATAAACTGAGCTTCGCAACACCCACCAGGAAGAAAAATGGTCAGGATGCGGGAGAAGTCCCAGCACGTCAAGAGTGTCACCCATCCCCACGAGCAATGGTCCCTAGATAATACACTTGTCACCCATCTCTATAAATAACACCCACTTGGAAGATCAATGAGATGAAACAATGTAGTGTAAGAGGACCTTTACTATGTCAATGAGATGAATGAATGGTATTTAAGAGTGATTTTACCAGGGGAGCCCCTAGGAGGCAGCAGGTACCGGTGGCTGCACAGCTGTGAGTTCTTTGAATTGGACTAACATAGTGCTTCTATTGATTGAGGACAAGGGACAGCTCTCTGGTGTAAGAATGATGGGTCTCACTGCTGCATACAGGAAGAGTGAAGTCAATCTGGAGTGGTAGTCTTGCCACCTCATCGTAGCAAAGGGCCTGAATATTGTAGCCTAAATATCATCAAACATATAGTGTCCTGGAAATCATTTACGAAAATATTTCCCATTTAAGTTGATAGCAGAATATCTACACGTGATATTTTGAGAAGTGGCATTTAGGCTACAATATTTGTGTCCGATTATATTTTTATTATATGCCTCAATGTGCAACTGAGCACACATTTGCATACAGACAGGCATTTCTGAAGGCCAGCTGGGCTGTGGCCCTGGTGTTTGCATCCAGGATATTTGGGTTCTGCACAAGTTGAGCTCAGGCAGCACAAATGATTCCCCCTTTGTGTTTAATATCCCAGGCGACTTCAACAGCCAGGATGAGATAGTGGCAGCTTATCATGAGACATGGAGCTGGATAGCATTAAGTTCTCAAGAGGTGCTAATTTGCATGACTGTAGTACATAACAACACACAACATATTGCAAGCACAGATGTTTCACTACATTTTAATTTGAAGTTAGCAGTGTTGTTTTGCAGCAGAAAATGTCTATGCAGACAGAATGTGTGTGGCCTGATTCACAAACTGTGTTTCGTAGTATATATAGTAGTACTACAGTAGTACAAGCAGTAGTTAAAACAGAACTTAATTTGTTATAGTATAAAATAAAAAACGAAGAGTGACAAGGGCACGTCCTTCACTTACACCCCGTCATAAGTGAACAGAGTCTGATAATTCACCGCTGGGACCATACCTGGCAGACAAATCTTCGTGTAGCGTCACCAGTGCCACATCCAATCTCAGCTCGAGAAGGTTTAACCACAGCATAGTGCAGTTCACCACGTCAAAAGGGGACTACTAGTCCATGAATGCTAGGTAGAGTGGGCAGTACTTGGCTAGAGTGTATTTGCCTATATAAAGATTAAGATTTAAGAAGCACTGCTCCACTGTATCTAATCTCTCCCTAATACCAAATTGACATGGATTTAATATGTCATTGTTATTACCATTCCTGCATTCTATTGTATATTACTCTGCCTAGAATTTTGACAGAAGAGTCAATAAGAGAGATGGGACAGTCACATCCCAGCTTGGAATGATCACCCTTTTTAAACAGAGGAACAATGATAGAGTTGAACCAGCAGTTGAGAGGTGCTTAAAATCAAAATTATTATAAACATTAGTCAATAACAGAGTCCAAAATCAATGTTGCACTTCAGCAAATTGATTGCCTTTCCAGATGCTTTGCCTGCTGGGATTTGGCGAATTGCTTCGGATGCCTCATCAAACGTGAAACAGAATTTAGTAACAGAATGACGAAATTTCACTTTTGAGTAAATTCACACTTTTGAGTAAGTTTACTGCTTATCAGTTTTCACAAACTGTACTTTTGTAGTAACTGAGACTTTTTTTAGTAAGTCTAGCACTACACATGGCCAACTACTGGTACTGCAACACCCTCTTATAGAAAATAGAGGTAGGAACTTACTACAGGAAGTGTAAGGTAGTACAAAAGTGTAAGTTACTACAAAAGTGCAATTTGTGAATACCAAAAAGAAGTAAACCTACTCAAAAATGTAAGCTGCTACAAAATCAAAAAGACTTCACGAAAATTTCCTACAAGGCGTGGTGGTATGCCGTTTGCCATAATCACAGGTTGGATACCGCCTTTGTATACCCCATATATATGGCAACGAAACGTCTGGATTTATGGTCACCTATCACAATACACCTTGATGCAAGTGCCAGACGTTGTTCCCAGCTACAACCATCTCAACTAGAAGTTCTAAAACCCCCTTGAATCCCCTAAATGTTCCTAGAATATTTGATATTCCAATGCTCTTCACGCTCTATTTTTCTGTAGTTTCATTCTTTTTACTCTTATTCATTAGTCCGATTCATGTAATTTTTACTGTAGCAAATTCTGTTGTAATGACATGAGTTTAATATTGTGAACTGTGTACTGACACCCTCATTTTTATCAATACATTTTTTTTCTGAACTTAAAAAAAGTGCAGTTTGTGAGTAGCACTTTGTCGTACGTTTTGTAGTACTACTGTACCACTATAAAACGTTCTACACAGTTCAAGTTGTGTATCAATACCTAAGAGTGTGGTTTTATCGGAAATGACGCACCCCAAAAGGGATTTACGGGAGGAAGGGGAAAAGGGGGAGAAAACTTGGGGAACGGATTTGGGAACCCATCTCGAGGTGGAAATTGGGTAGTAAAGATGGTTGAAATATATGGTTTAGAAATGTATTGCTATGAAATGCTTTTTAGTTTTATATATTTTCTTTCTTTTTTCTCTCTTAAGTTGTTAAAAAATTGCAGTATGACTTTCTATGGTGGGCTATCCTCTGTCGGTATATTATTCTTTTTTCTTCCTCTTCTCTTCCTTTATTTTCTTATTTAACGGTTATGTTTATCTATAATTATAATTATTATGATTGTTGCTCTGCTGTGCTGTAACAATAAATTGGAAAAATCTTTTAAATTAAAAAAATTAAAAAAAATAAAAAGAAAGGAAATGACGCACCCCTCAAATTGAGATCCCATAGGAACAAAGTAAAAAGGCAAACATGGCAAAGCAATGAATTTCCTTACTGTTGAGAGTTTGATTAAAATAACATGCACCCTGCTCACCATTATGAATGTGTTTGCTACAATCTAAACATAGTGACAAGCATGTGCAATAGTTAACTCATCTAGAACGAAACCAGCTCTGTTAACCATCCAGAACACATGGACCTGAACACGAAATAAAGAATGCTCACGGACTAATCTAAATTCAAGTAAATGAATTCACATTTAGTTTAACAAATGTACATTTATCGAAACAAATGTGATTGTGCCCTCCTGACTGTGCATATGAGCAAAAATTATATTAATTCCTACCGAAAATGTATATTTGGAACCATATCTATGAAGTGACCAAAATATAATCCATATTCAATTAGAGAAAAATCTAAAATGATGCATGTCAGCACTAAGCAAATATGCAAATTCATGTTAGGACTGAATGGGATTATATTTTATACACACAACTCTATGTATTCAGTCGCTTTCATCCACCTTTTAATCAATTCTTTAAAAAGCATAAGGTTTTTAGATGAAGCTGAAGTCAGAATGTGTGCAGACGACTTCTTTACTTACCTGTTGACACTCACTCCAATTATCTCGAGTTAATGCATGTTTCTCTGACAGCAAGGTTCGGAAACACAAAGAGGCAGTTACTGTCTTGTGTTTCCGAGCTCTGCTTTCAGAAAAACATGGATCAACTCACAGATACTCCGAGTTAATGTATGCGCTGGACAAAAAGAAGCACACAGACTTCTGTTGTGATTGTGCAGCTCAGAAACAGGCCTCATGATTCAGACAGTTGATTGTGTACTATCACGAGCGACGGTTCATTCACTGGGGCACAGGAGTATTGGCCTCTTACTGCTGCGAGCCAGTGCCAGGCTCATTTGGCAATTTAAATTAGCCCGGTAGGTCATCCATTCATTTTATTTCCTTATGGGGCGGGGCTACGGACCTATAAGTGGGTGGGACGAGCAGCTGAGGCTGAAACTGTGCAGGTCAGATTGGCCGGTATTTGTCCTCTGGCCAGCCTGACATGCGCTGTTCTGACTTTCACATTGAAGGTTACCATGGAGCTGCATCAGCAAAGACACAGCCCCATTGGTCTTTAATGGAGCATTGTGCTTTCATGCCACACCCAATCCTTGCACTGCTCTTGTGCTGCTTGGTTATATATGCAGCATAAGAGCAGTGCTTAGATTGGCTGGGGAACTCGGGCTTATTTTTCTCATCCAGGAGGAGTCGGAAGTTTAGTATGCTGTGCATTAGAGACTAGGAGAGAGCGACTTAAGTCGAGTAAGGAAAATCTCTTTACCTCTCCATTTATCCCTTTCTTTGTTCTTGTTTTAATTACATTTTCCACCTTCAATTTCCCCTCACTCTTCCCCTTTCCATCTATTTCTTTTTATCTGTAAAATCCCACCACTTGATCTCTAATGCTCTCTCTTCTTTTTTTACCTCACGGCTCCACCCTTACCCTCGCTTCACCCTTATTCATAATAAAAGCATAATTAATTGGCCAGAGCTACGGTCCACATTAGTAACAGCAGCACACTCTTATGCCTACACATTGTTTTGTTGGTAATCTTCACAAATGTTTAGTTTCATATTTGCTTCATCAGCAGCGCTACTTATTTCTATTTATTACAGGTCCTTCCCCAGGCCACCGCTTCATCCGCCTCTAACAATTTGTTCTGCTTTTATGTCTATTGACTTGATCTCCGAAATCTTAGCATTGTCAAAACTCTCTAAGTTGTCGAACATTTATATAGCGTTTACTACCACTTTGTGAGGCTGTTAGGCACTTACAGATTTAGAAACTGGGGGGCGAGGTTCAAGTCTCTGCACTGGCTCCACTTCGTGTGTGATTCTGGTCAAATTCACATTGGTAAAATTGAATGCCGAGACGGAGTGTCAGCTTAGGTAGTGTGACTGCTTCGAAGCCTATACAATCCTGTCACCTTGCTTAACATAAGTGATATAAAGCCAGCAAGTGGGTTTATAAAATCTGTATCTCACACACAAAAAATTAATTACTTGCCCTCAGCCCATGGACATCATTTAGGGGTCGCTGCGACCGCTGGCATGCCCCTTTGACCCCTGGCACTGCCTTTTCGACCCCTAGGTCAGCGATATAAAAATCAGTGGCAGGAACAGAAGCAGCTCCTCCGTATGGACGTCAGTGGGGACTATTAACTATTATTTTAATTTTAAAGAAATGGAGCACAAATAGCTGGGATATGACAGACATGTAAAAAAATGCTTTTAAATGTATGGACGTTGTGTGCGTGCTTGCAGTTTTTATAGTGTTTATATAAGGGAATGTGGTGAGTGTATGTGTATGTATAAGCATATGTATGTGTAAGTGAAAGTGAAGGCCAAGGGGCATATGAAATAACTTCCACTAACCCTGGCATTTTGGTGAATTGCTCTCCATGCTTCAGCCCTACCACTTTTAAATTCCACCAGCTGCCACTGGGTATCACATTGGTCACCAATGAATCATGTCAAGATTTCAATTGACTTCCTCCTTAACTAGGTCAGTCTTCAACTTATATCTGAAGTAGAAGTACTTTGGCTATGCATAGGTCTAGATTAAGGGTAGCCAAAACCTTTGACTCATGTATTCTTAAAATGATGTGCACCATCTTTTAGGCCTCTAAGCTTATTTTGGCGAATGATCTGCAACTACAAAATTTCAAAATAAGGTGATTTCATTAATATGGAAATCAGTTAAGGTTTGTGTGTGTGTGTTTTTTTTAATGATGTCTTTGAACCATATCTTAACTCGACCTCAAACTGACTAACACACCAGCGCACAGCACACAACATAAAATAATGCATTACCACGGAAAGTTATTGCTTTTGTATTGAATAATGATATATTTCTATAAGCACATGAATTGATATATTTCTCTACTTTTGAGTATTCCACCCTCCTTGACATGTTAGGACAGCTCTACATAGATGCAAAATAGTGTGAGTGCCCTTTTTTCAACACTGATCCCATATAGAATGCTATGCATACAGGGCCAGTTTTATCAAGGTTTTGAGTCACCTTTGTGCCAAGCAAGGGGGCTCAAGGGCTACACGCAACCTAAGTGAGATTTATCAAGCCACACAAGGCCACCTTGCATGGGAGTTCCCACGCATCCACCCATGGATCTTGGCGCATTCCCAGATTTCCCAATAGTGTTAGACCTGGGAATGTGTGAAAATGCTACGCCTCCCGAGTTGAAAAGTACAAAAGTAATTAAAGCAGAATGCACTCCTTTCCTTATGTAAATATTAGATTTAACTCGTTGAGTTTGCGTGAGAACAGGTGCCGTGAGCCATCCCAGTCACGGATACTTAATAAGTAATCCTTAAGGTACGTACTTTACGTGCCAACCCATCGCACTGCAGATAAGGGATTTGATCCATACAATAAACACATACGTCGTTCTCCATATTAAACTGATGGTACATCACTATTGTTTCCAAAGTTCATCCAAGCTTTTAGTACAATCACTCAAAATCACTGCGAGGACAGCTAAGTTCCTCAATAGAATTTTATTATTTAATTTTCAGCTGCCTTCAGTGTGCCCATCCGGGCTTCAACTTGAGCATGTGGAGGTGAGCAATTCATACTCCATAACCGTACATAGTTCCACCCAATGCATTTCGGTCTCTCTCTAGACCTTCGTCAGGGGTAACTGAAAATGCAGAAACAAACATGTAAGCCAACTGTGCAGAACCTGACTTTCTGTGACATTCACCTACTTACGGCGTATAAATCATCACGTTTTCTATCGTTACCTCACCCACCCTTCAACTGTTGAGGCATAACAAAGAGAAATATCTTTATTTCTACTCATTTTTCCTCTTTCTACGTGTGTTGCATTCTACAGCACACATAGTAAAAGGAAAATGCCTCTGAGGATTGCTTTTGCAGACAAAGGGAGAGGGCCTATCTATTTGAGGAGGAGACTCTGCCCTTATCAACAAGACAGACCTTTAAGATCAAACCTCAAACGCTTTCTCTCCACACCACGCTTTGCGAAAGCAAGAATGGGTGGCAGAACGTTTGAGGTGCGTACCACCAAATGTTGGAACAACCTCCCTCCCTACGTACGCATGATGCAGTCCGAACAGGAATTCAGAAAGGCCTTAAAAATCTGGCTTTTTAGTCGGATTGACTAGTCTTGCGTTGTCCTCTGCCCTGCTTACTGTCTGCTATAGCGCCGGGACACCCTATGTGGGGTAGCTGCGCGCTCTACAAATGTCTTTTATTATTATTATTATTTTGTGCAGAAAGGTGACCCTTCCTGCAGAAAAACAATCCTGCCTACAACGGAGGCACCCTTGTATCATGACCGCGAGGGTGCCTGCGTTGGTGCTCAGTAAACAAAAGTGTGCCAGCGCTAGTAAAGGAAAGGAATTTTCTATATAATGTTAAATATGGCGCATTCCTGCTTTTTCCTTTTCATGCACTGTAGCATGATGGCTTTCTGCATTGCACTGTGTGCACAAATTATAAATATGGGCCACAGTATCCGCGTTTTGCGCTGTCCTTTTAATTGTCAATCAATGAGAAAATATGGTTGGGACATGATCAAGGGGACACCAAACCAATTTACATGCATTAGTGCTCACTTTTACACTAGTGTCAATATGGGAAGCCGTAAGGATTTCTCTTATTTGAAGCCACATTTTCTGTCCTCTAGTTTGAAATACAAAGTTAAATAGGGGCCTTTAATTATTTTAAGCATAGTCTGCATGTACGGTTGCCATAAATCTCGTTAAAAATCTGTTTTATTTCAATTAATCTAGAATGTCACTCCACCCAAGTATTCCGACTCTTTACAAAATCTAAATGCCAATGTTTTATGTTAAAATGCAATTTTCTTTCGTGATGATGTGTACGTGCCACCAGCTGTGATAAAGTAGAAGGACAATAAAACAAATTCTTCAGAACCGCCTTTTGCAGGCTAAATTTTGACCCCAGGTGTATATCTTGTCAGTCAATGAAATTAGAGATGAAGGAAATTTGCCATCATCAGCCTGTCTCAGACTAGCAATTATTGCATATTCAAACTGTTTACAAGCTTTACTACGAGAGCCCGCAGAAGATGGCGTCGTCCGAGTGACACTCCTCGGAGCGGAGCGGCTGCAGCTAAATGCCGTTTTACTAACATTTAAACAGACGGCTTTGGGCGTAAGTGTTCCGGAAACTTCAAAGGTGACTTTCTTAATACTTTGTGACTGCGGGCTTGCCCTGCATTCTATCTTGCACCTGAAGCAGAAATCTCCTCACCGCAATGGCGGCTGCCATTTTGCGAGCAGAACGGTTCCTGGCAGCGGTGAGACGCTTTCGAAGATGCGTCTTTGAATTAATGAGCACTGCATTGTTTCCCTCCTCCTACCTGCTTGAATGGATTGCTCTACTTGAAGAGCTAACTTTATGGGATTAGGCAGTTCCACTGGAATAATGGAGAACCCATGCAAGGTGATATGTTTTATCTGATGCCTTTCCCTGATATTGATACTACCTTAATACTGAATTTTCATTCTGTTTTTATGTATGGATGAGATAGCTATTTTATTCTGAAGTTTTGCTACTCAACTTTTTGGATATTCGTCTACAAAGTATATCTCAGCATTTCTATGGAAAGGCTGAAGAAGACATCCTTTCTTAACTCGCTCTACGCAATCCTTCATCAAAAATTCTACTATTTTCTCACAATTCTCCAAAATGGAGGATTCCTTGGTTTCTGTGTCTAAGGGTTCCTCTTCTTTAGTTCCTGTTCCACTTGTCTCAGAAATGGCATCCACGAAACGCTTGAAAAAAGATCCACCTTCTCATCCTAAATCATCCTCTCCTGTCTCCCTGGATTTGTTGCTGGAGAAGATACACTCACTACGACAATATATGGAGGAAACCAACACTAAGCTACAATTTCTTACTGAGAATTGGGCAAGGATGGATGAAAGAATAACTGTAGTGGAACAAAGTGTTTCATCACTTGGGCTCAATGAAGTCAAAGTCAGTGCTATTCAGTCTCAAGTCTCCTCGCTCCAGAAACAGGTAGAAGACCTTGAAAACAGAAATAGACAGAATAATTTTCGCATTTATGGACTACCTGAAGCCACGGAGGGTAATGAGCATCTCACTTTTTCAAATCCTTTATTCGAAAAGTTTTGAACATGCCAGTAGGAACTTCTCTTAACATTCAACGTGCCCATAGACTTGGGCATCTGCATACTAATACATCTACTTCACAACGACCTAGGGGTGTCATTTTATACTTCTTAGAGTACACTGACTTGCTTAACATCCTGGCAGTGGTCAAGTTAACCAAACGCATCTTATGATCAGGTCATTATCTATATTTTTCTCAAGACTATGCTAGAAGTACAGCTGACAGATGCAAAGAATTTCTCAACTTGAGACCTGATCTTCGATCTCTTGGAGCCCGGTATGGTCTTTTCCACCCCTGCCAATTTAAAGTTACCTACAAGAATAAAACTACAACGTATGAAGATCCGATCCAGCTGAAGAGTTTCATCCACTCCTGTAAGATAGAGACTATGGAAGTTTCTGGAGCGTCTTCGTCTCAGACTAATTAGAATTACAGATTGTCTTCTGATATGTTAGATTTGTTATGACCTTCTTTAAGACATCGATTAATTTCGAATGTTCTACTGTGTTATTTGTTAAGTTTAGCTTAGTTGTTCTCCTTGATTAACTACTTTTTTTTCCTCTCTTACAGGATCATCCTTGTTTGTGCCTGCTGTTTTTCTTTCTTGTCCTCTGAGCTGCGGTCCTCACTTTTTGTCGTGCGTGGAAGTGCCATCTATCCCATGTGGTCTTATCCCCCCTTCTTTATATGGATTTTTTAGGTACGCTTTGCTCCCTTGTTTTTGTTTTCCTGGTACTGTTTGTCTTATCTCTTTGTTTGTATATGTCCCTTTTTCTCTTATATCTATCTTTGTTTCTTTCTTCTTTTTACCCCCTTTTATTTGTTTCTTTGTATCTTCTTTTCGTATTCTTTGTGCATTGTGATATCATTATGTTGAACAATCGGGTTGGCCTCTGGTTTATATTTTGTTTGTTGCAGGATCTACTTAAAGCAATGCTTTTCTCTTTTTTTTTATAGTACTTCATGTCTTTGAAAATTGTTTCCTGGAATGTCAGGGGTTTAAACTCTCCTATTAGGAGACAACGTGTTCTATAACATCTGTCTAAGTTAAAAGTTGATATAGCTCTCTTACAGGAATCACATCTGACTGTAACTGAATCTTTAAAACTCAGGAGAGGGTGGCTGGGAGAAGACTTCTATTCACCAGGGGATGGTTAACGAACTGGGGTTGTGACTATATGTCACAAATCACTTTGTACTAAATTATTGTCTCAAGACTCAGATGATACTGGTAGATGGTTATATACCAAATTCATGATCAGGGGTGCTCCAATTTTTGTTTAATTTTTATGATCCTACTATTGGAGACTCCTCTTTTTGGTCTCATATGACTCAACAATGTACAAAATACATGGATGATAACTTTATTGTAGCTGGTGACTGCAATCAAGTTATTGACCCTTTTACAGACCTCAATTCATCTGTCTCTTTATACCACCTAAGGCTCACAAATCATTTGTTCAAATTATCCAACACTGTAAGTTAGTGGATGCTTGGAGAGTCTGTAACCGTACTTTGAGGGAATATACTTATTTTTCCCCGGTACACCAGACTCAATCACGGATTGATTATTTCTTCATCTCGCATAATATCTCCCAATCCCTAAAAGCTGCTGATATAGGCTCCATTTTAATATCTGACCACCCAACCATGCCCCTATTTCCATTCAATTAGATATTCTACAGAAACCCAACATTCCTAAATGTTGGCGTTTTAATAATTCACTCCTTTCAGATCCTATTTTAACTTCATCCTTTACCTCACTTTTTAATGAGTATTTCTCATTAAATCAAACAGATTGCCTACCCTTCTCCATTATCTGGGATGCGTTTAAAGCGACTGCTTGTGATTTTATTATTGGCTATGTTTCAAAAGAACGCAAGAACTCACGTAAGCATACCACAGAACTTTTAGCAAAGATAAAGAAATTGGAGCAATCCTTTACTCATCTAGATCAAAGAAATGCCTCTCTGAGCTGGTTGAAGCTAAATTTCAATTTAATAAGTGTTAGAAATGGGGGTCTCTAGTTGTCAAGGATTTGCACCTTTGTCCAAGTAGGGACCCTTCTTCATAATCAGGGTAAGGGGGATACACTTCTAAAATAACCCGTGGGTAGCTTGGCACGAGCAGACAGGCTTATCTCAGAGGCAGTGTGTAAAGCATTTGTGAACACATGCAGTAACACAGTGAAAACACTACAAAGGGACACCGCACCAGTTTAGACAAATAAGCAAAACTTTAACTAAACCAACAAGACCAAATACGACATAAATATCAACATACGATACTGTAAAAGTAGTTACTTTGCAAGATAATCTTTAAAAAACAAAAATAGCTACAAAACACGATTTTTTAGAGTCGGTAGCTCCGTCCGGGGCTACAGTGATGCTGAAAATGACAGAGTCTAACAGTTCCAGCCGACCACGTCGGTACAGGCCAGCTAAAGCGGCGACAGACTCGTAGACAGTACCCTTTTCTCGTTGCGGCTGACACGTTGGTACGGGCCGGTCGGGGAAATGTTGTGGTTGCTTTGCAAAGATGGAAGCGGTGCAGTGTGCAGTGCCCTCACGATGCAGTGCAGGCAGCTGCTCGGTGACGATTATCCAGATGGTGTCGGTGAGATCAAGGCTTATGGTGCGGGTGAGGCGGTGCTCGATGCGGTGCTGCCAGGCTGCGGAGCAGGCGACGGAGCCGGTCGATGTTCGTGTTGGGCAGCGACGGTGTCAGTGACATCCAGCAGAGTGAAGTGAGGCGGTGTGGAATGCGTTGCCCACAGGATGCGGTGCAAGCAACGGCTCAGTGATAGACCCCCAGCGGCATCGGGGAGACCAAAGATGCGGTACGAAGTGCGGCGGTGCCTTTCTGCAGGGCCTTCAGGACACAGAATCCTGCGACTGACTCAGTGACAGAGTCGGTTGCCCTTTTCTTCTGCGGCAACTGAAACCAACGGTTCCAGAGACGGTGCCCATAAGGATGGTGAGGTCTTTGCTGTTCCTGAGACCTCTTCAACAGGGGGCAAGCTCCACTTCCAAGCTCTTGGAGATACTTTCTCAAGCAGGATACACACACAGTTCCTCTGCTTGGCAGAAACAGCTACTATAGGCCAACCCCAGGCAGCACACAGCAAAGGGGCAGTACTCCTCCAGTTTCTTCTAGCTCTTCTCCTTCGCAGAGGTTCCTCTTGAAGTCCAAAAGTGATCTAAAAGTCTGGGGTCTGGACCCCTCTATTTATAATACAAATTCCTGTGTTCTCTGTGGCAGAGCAGCTCTTTGCCCAGCCAAAACCAATTCTGTCCTCTCTGGTGCAGCTTCCTGGCAGGAGGTGGACACAGTATTGTGTAAGGCAGACCAGGCCCATTCAGGTGTGAAAGAAATCTCCTCCCCCTAATCTGAATTCAGCCAAGGTTCATTCAGCCCAGCCCTGACTCACCCTGGAAAGGCAGGGCACACCTAACCCCCCCAAGTGGCTGTCTGAATAGAATGCACATCCCCAGCCCCTGTCATTCCAAAGCCAGACAGTCAATACACAACCTAGCAGAGGCACACTTGATGGTTAGGCAAGAAAATACCTACTTTCTAAAAATTGTATTTTCAAACCCAGAATGTAAAAATCATCCTTACTAAAAGATGCATCTCGACATTCTGAGTTCAGGCATATCAAACTTTATTTTCCCATCTTGTTCCCATGGGGAGTAATACTCACAAGATGTTATGAGCAATGTCCCCATTCTATCCTGTGGGACAGATAGCCTTACAATAGTGAAAAACGAATTTGGCAGTATTTCACTATCAGGCCATGCCGCACACACCAGGTCATGTCCTACCTTTCACAAACACTGCACCCTGCCCACAGGGGTACCTTGGGCCTACCTTAGGGGTGACTCACATGTTAAAAAAGGGACGGTTAGGGAGTACTAGACTGCACACAGGCACCGCGATGGCAGGCCTGAGACTCTGTTGCAAAGCAGCTTGTGTGGGTGGCACAATCAGTGCTGCGAGCCCACAAGTCGCGTTTGGTTTACTGGCCCTGGGCACACACAGTGCACTGTACTAAGGACTTAACAGTAAACCAAATAGACCAATCATGGAAACACCAATCCATAAAAACAACTTACAAAGGGAGCACTTGCACTTTGGTACTGAACAGCAGTGGCAAAGTGCCCAAAGCATCTAGACCAGCAAAACGTAATGCAACACACAGCAAAAACACAGGAGTCAAAGGGCAAAAAATGCAGGGGAAATCCACGCCAAGGCTGCCAGGTCTAACACAAAGGAATCGACAGACAGTGTTTCACTTTATTTGCTTAAGTCTAGTACTAAGTTTTATGGGGCCAAAATAAAGCAGGCGCATTATTGGCAAATTACCTTAAGGTCAAACAGAACAAACTTAATATCGAATCTATTATGGATGCAAAACAAACACTAAACTTTAAAGATTTTGATATCTTAAATGAATTCCTACGATTTTACAAATCGCTATGTACTCAAGAGTATTCTCCATCAGATAGTCACATTTCTCATTATCTTGCCACTATTCAAAAACATCCAGAAATTCAAATTGATCTTACATTATTAGATTCGGACATATCACAAACAGAACTTCACACGTAGTTACTCCTAAACTGAGAAAATCCTAACTTTAAGACTTTCGGTATTCACAGAAGGCATTTAGGAGTCCTAAAGTTAGGAGTCCTAACTTTACTACTCCTAAACTGAGAAAAATCCTAACTTTAAGATTTTCGGTATTCACAGAAGGCATTTAGGAGTCCTAAAGTTAGGACTACTAACTTCTGTGAATACCGAAATGAGTAAGTTCATTCTGTGAATACCAAAATGAGTAAGTGTATTCTGTGAATACTAAAAAGTACTAACTTTACATCTTTGACGTAAGTTAGTTCTGTGAATCAGGCCCATGATTTAGAAGTGAATTGGTCTACCCTACTCTGGAATAAGATATGGACCAAGATTAGGAAATCCTCTAGAGCGGCAAATACCATACAAACAGTATTTTTTATTTACAATAGACTTCTTCTCTCTCCCATGGCCTTACACAAAATGAATGTTGATCTTCCTGATACCTGTTGGGCCTGTCTCTCTGAACATGCACAAATAAAGCATTTACTTTGTACATGTCCTTATGCATATTATTCTTGGGAAAATGTATGGAATCAGAATAACTTGATTTTTTGTTCTACAGTTCCCTTTATTTTGTTAACATATTTCTAGGAAGTTTATCTAAGGCTTGGATTAATTGCTCTTCCAATATTAAAATCCTAGATTTATTATTGGCTGCTGCTTTTCAGCAGATCACCAAAAACTGGAAAGACTTGACTAAATTATCTTTTCAAGCATGGTGGTATGCGGTATGTCATAATCATAGATTAAATACAGTACATGTATACCCAGTCTCTCTCACCCTGAAGCATTTGAATTTATGGTTACTTGTTACTAATTTCCTTGTTGCTAAAGCTCAGTGTTCCTTTGCCCGCGCTCCTATTCAACAAGAAGTTTATAAACCTCCATGACTTTCTTTTTGTAGATATTACAAATGTTTACATGTAATTATCATTGCTATTTTATTTCCTTGCAATGTATTCTCATTCTGATCATGTATCTTTCCTAGTTTGCAACCCGTGTTTTAACCTAGATATTTTTTTTGAACTCCCCACTTAAATTTGTGTGATTGTTTATTATTTTACTGTATTTTTTATCCATATCTTTATTTGCCTTAATAAACTAACTTTTTTTGAACTTACAGTTTACACGCACAAGAATGTGGAATCAGGTGACATTTGTGTACAGTTCCGCACGGTGCAGAGAATTACACTTAGTGCCATTTGCTAATACAGGGTCATATTTACTAAAAAATGCCGGAGCACGGAGGCACCGCCACGCGCCAACATTTTCAAACTGCAGGGATGCTCCGTATTTACTACAACATGGCACACCCCTGTGTTTTTCCTAGCGCTGGCACTGAAATTAGCTGCCTAGCACCAACGAAAGCACCCTTTTACCATAGTGCAAGGGTGGCTGCGTTGCAGGGAATGATTGTTTATGTACAGGAAGGTGTCCCTTCCTGCACATTAACAATTCATAATGGCTATTTGTTACTTCTAAGTAGCAAATCGCCATTATTTAATGATTGTTTATGTGCAGGAAGGGACACCTTCCTGGACATAAAAAATCATTAATGGCGTTTTGCTCTTTCGATAGAAAAAGCAAAAATGAGGAGAAATAAAAGCATTTCTCCTCGAGCGCCATTTTAATGCATGCTCTTGCATGGCGTTAGTTTTTGGCGCTCCCACAGATTTACACCTCCTTGTAAATCTGGGGAAGCGTGAAAAAGCAATGGGTGTTGAGGTGGAACGACCACAGCAACACCCTTTGCACGCCCCTTTGCAGCAGAGGAATGTGGAGGAAAGGCGCATATTTACAAGGTTGCGTTAAGTCATGTTAAGTGGCTTAGTGCCACGTTGTAAATATTAGAAATGGCGCTACGCCACCGGAGCGTCAAAAAATGTGATGCTCAGGTGGCGATAGGGGATTGTAAATATGCCCCACAGTTTGTAAAAGGCTTTCCCTGCTGGTGCTGGTCCAGAGAAGGCGCCTAAAGGGCACCCTATTTGTAACACCGTTTTGGGCAAACACATAAAATTGCACCCATATTCTGACTTGCAGCCCCATCCAAATTAGGGCCTCTTGTCTTGTACTTAACTTGCTCCACAAAAGGCCAGAAATGGACTCAATGAGAAGCAATGATGCTCTGGCCCCATGAGTAGGTGGAGTGTGGCCGCCATTGTTCTACTTTCTGTCAATGAAAAAGGCTTTTTTCATCTCTGTGAAACTATGCTATGAAACGAGCAAGCACCAAATTAACAACATTTTTTAGGATTAACGGTCCTTGCTGACTCATTTGCCAACATGTTACATGCAATGATTTACTTTAGATGTTTACACATATTTGTACATCAAGCACTTCCCCTAGCCAGCCTCAATAAAAAAGGCCAGGTCTTCCTGTGTGATTCATCTCTCTTGTCGCATCCGTCCACCATCCTGGTATTCAATAATGCAAGCCTCATTTTTAAAACATTCCACGCCCTTCTGTGAGTCTTGTTAAAACGGTGTTCATGCCTCAGGTCTGTTGTAATCTGGGCCAGTCTTCTCAGGAAAACTCTCCCCGAGGGTATAGCCGTTTTTGTAAAGTTCAGCAGTATTACTAATGACTTGGACACACACTTCTAGACTCAGGATAGCTGAAACTTCAACATTACCTCTAGAAATGTCGCAGTCTCTTTGCAAGATGGGCAGAATGCACAGTATTTGGAGTTGTAATGTTTATCAAAATCTTTGAAGGATAAAATTAAAAGGCAATTTGTAAGAAGATTTAATATTTTGGGGCGAAATAGCTAGAGGTGATAAAATGTGCTGATTGTGAGGTGTGTAACTTTCTAGCGGTATTAAACTTTTGGAAACTTAAATGAAAAACGAAAAACAAAGATTTTTTTCTGTATTGGGCTTTAGGGTAAATGTTGGGCCCCCTTTGCTTTTATTATTACTTAAAGGTAAAAGAGTAAAAGCTATATCAGATGTAAATTCCAAATATCATGGAATATTATGTTACTAAGTGGAGGGTGAGTGGGGAAGCGTGACCTGTACTGTGCCAAAGTACGAATTGCCACAACCTTGTTTATTTACCAGGTGAGTGAAAACCAGAGGGGCTCAGTGGTTCTCTAAATAAAGAACAGAGGGTTGTAGAAGCAGTGCAAGGGCCAGCTGACACTGGAATGGCTTGGATTAGATGGCCTCACTATTGAATGAAGTTGGTTTGAATAAAGAATGTATCTTTGGCAAATATTTTGTGTGCCCTACATTGTAGTACTCGTGACTTACTACTAAATTTCTTGATGTCAAAAATTGAGTTATTAATTTGGGAATTGGTACCTCCCCCCCAAAAATCTGGGGGCATATTAGCAAGACCCACGTTAAAATTATCGCTGTTTTAGCGGCAGGAAACTGCCGCTAAAACGGCGATAATGGGCTTGCTAATATGCGTTATGGAATTCCAATAGAAGCCCAGGTTAGATGTCCTGCACATCTAACCTGGGCATCTATTGGAATTCTATAACGCATATTAGCAAGCTCATTATCGCCGCTTTAGCGGCAGTTTCCTGCCGCTAAAACGGCGATAATTTTAACGTGGGTCTTGCTAATATGCCCCTTGATGAGGTCAAAATACTGGGGCATATTAGCAAGACCCATGTTAAATTATCGCCGCTTTAGCGGCAGGAAACTGCCGCTAAACGGCGATAATGGGCTTGCTAATATGCGTTATAGAATTCCAATAGAAGCCCAGGTTAGATGTGCAGGACATCTAACCTGGGCTTCTATTGAATTCCATAACGCATATCAGCAAGCCCATTATCGCCGCTTTAGCTGCAGTTTCCTGCCGCTAAAACGGCGATAATTTTAACGTGGGTCTTGCTAATATGCCCCACTGTTCTTAAAGAATCTCTGCTTCACACTTGTAAGCAATGGCACAAGCAGAAAGCAATTCCCCAGAGAAATGTGTGTTAAAGTCAGGCAATACCAAACAATTTAAGAGTTATGAAAGCTGTTATGTCATGTTATCTCATGGAGATTTGTAGGGCGCAGTTTATCACCCCTGATGGTATCCAGGTACCAGAGCAGGAGCTTAGGTCTGGAGCTGCTCCTGGCTGAACATCCAGGTTGTCAGCTTCTTGTGGAAGCTGAGGAGTGGGGTGGTGGTTCGGATATGTAGAGAGTTCATTCCAGCTTTTGACCGCAATGAAGGAGAAACCTCCTGTCTTGCTGCTGGGGATCTGGGGGATTTGTGCGAGGCAGAGAGAAGTGTAGCATAGGTGTCTACGTAGGATGGTTGGTAGAGTTGAAGTCAGTCATTGGGGTGGGCTGGTCCTGTGTTGTGTAGGGCTTTGTAGGCATTGGTGAGGAGCTTGAATTTGCAGCATTTATGGATAGGTAGCCAGTGCAGTTCCGCAAAGTGTTGCATGGTGTGTTGCGTTATGGGGATGTCCAGGATGAGTCTGGTGTCGGTGTTCTGGATGGTTTGGAATCTTTGAGTGAGGTGGCTGGAGATGCCGACATATAGTGCATTGCCATAGTCAAGCAGTGGTTAATTTGTGATGGAATAAGTGCCGGGCTCTCATCAGGAGGCAGTTGCACCAGCCCAATGCTCCTATTAACGCCGCCTATAACAGAACCAACTAGTAACTATGAAAGCCTACAAGCGGGGAGACAATGTGGCGTACCAGCCAGAGCTGCCGACTTTGGAGCTGGGGAACCAGGTTCGAGTCTCAGCATAGGCTCAACATCCTGTGATTCTGGGCAAATCACTTAGTCTCCCCCTGCCTATCAAAAATGAATGTGTCCTTAACGGGTGCTCATGAAAAGTGCTCCAATATTTTTGATCGAGTTCGCGCTATAAGCACCGGTGTTGACGATTAAGTGCTGGTGCCGAGCACAGGAAACCACCGGCTCAAGTTAAGCACTGGTAAAGCCTCAACCGGTCAACCCGGAACTAAAGGTTCACTACTCAAGGGCAGCTTGTACTTGAGTTTGCACCTAGGATCTGCACAGTGTAAATTCCATCCCGCTGCAACACTAGATACCTACCAAAAGCTCACAAGCTACTCGTTAGTGAAGCTTGCACTGGTCTCTAGTCTTTGCCGCTCTGGCTATGTCTCTGTCTCGTTCCTTTCACAGCGGGTGAAGCAGCATGTGCAAATTAAAAAGTTTTGGTGCCTCAAACCATATGACTGGCCATGTGTTTCTGGCCAATCGCCTGATTCCTTGCTTCATGGAAAAGTCCCTAAGCTCTGAGGGTTTATTACTTGTCTTAAGTGGGCCCAATATGGCGACAGGTCTTTAAGGGTTTTGGACCCCTACCTCTGGCACTGGCTATTACTTGCCACGTCATGAACTTTGCGCAGTGCATGATTGCTGTTTAACTGCAATCAGTGCTCCTAGCGTCAAGACTGTCCGCGACTAGTGCTCTAGAAAAACCATAAATATTGTGCAGTAGCGTTCTGCCGCCAAAATTAGAGTAGAAAAAAAAGGATGTGGGTAACTGCCAGAGCTGACGACTTTGGAGCTGGGGGACCGGGGAGACAAGGTTCAAGTCTCGGCATCGACTCAACATCCTTGGATTCTGGGCAAATCTTAATCCACCCATGCTTCAACAACCAAAAATGAATTTGTTCGTGTAAAAGCGCTCCAGTACCTTCGGATTGGGTTTGCGCTATATAAAAAAAATATAAAAGCACATCCACTTTGACCTCTAATACCACCCAGGAACTGACCTGGCCAAAAGGTCTCTCTGCCACTTTTTTCAGAACAATCTTATAAACAGTGATTAATAATGGGATTTATGAAGATTTAGGGCACAGACATACATGTTCGCATGCATGCCCAGTTAAACATATAATGCGCTGGGATTTTAAGCAGTTAAACTAATTGTTACGTAAATCAAAAGAATGTGCAGTTCCTAACGAGGGTGGGAGTGAACAGGTCTCTTATGGATTGCCCTTACACACCCTGAAGAATGTCATGCTTCATCATTGGGCTGTGCTCCTCGTCGGGCCGGCAATGACGAACTACATTTAAACCCAAACACAGAAGGGCAAGCCACGGGAGCCTGAGCAAGGGTAGGAGCATTGCTAGTTGCGCGCCCCCCTCATGTGAGTACCTATCAAGGGCTTCATGACAGATTGGGAGTGTTGCCACAAGATATCGGTAAGAACTCAGCTTATACGTAAGGCTTGCGGCTCCCCGCCGGACTTTGTTGTTTGTGTTTCAGAGTGAGCAACGAAGTGCTCTCAGGGCTACCCCGTCCACCTGTGACCTCATCACCGGGGGTGAGTTGTTGTGCCAAACTCGTGCACTATTGGCATGAATTTCGCCGCGGGTATCAGCTCACGATATAAACAAAAAAACTAGCCACGCACAATATCCCTGCTGCATGCTCTGATTACCGCAATTACCGTGAGATCCTTCACGCCGCTGCACTCACGGGGACAAGCAACCCACACGTATACACGCTTCTGCATATATTACACGTACACACTTTGCTGCATGCTCATAGCAGACTACCGCATATATCTTTAGCGCTTGAATAACTGGCTAAATGCCCACGTGTAAAACGGCACAAATGATGTCCCCACTACAAGTCCTTGATACCAGCTCGTGCGGATATCTCCACATATACGCACTCGTTGGTATGGGTGTGTTCCTAATAATTACTACATGATGTGCACCGAGTCCTTTTTTGTTTGAATCTTTATTCACAAACAGTGGATCCACCTGGCAATAATAGCCCATGCATGTAAGTCACTGCACCATTGGTGGATAGTATCGCTCTCCAGACCAGTTCTGGAATTTTAACAGTTTGCATCTCTTTCAGGTCTCACCTATCCAGGTCTTCAACCCTGGATCTTCACTAACAACGCTGGTGACAAATACGGTACTCGGCACCGGCCTTGCGGTAGTGTTAGAGTTTAGGAGAATTTACTCCTGTAGACACTGGTCCTGAAGAATTGCCGATTGACCCGTTAGGGGCAGAAGGCAAGAAACATGTCGACCGCATACACATACTAGACCCTGTGGGATCATTGATATTCCAGACAGGGCTCACGCATTTAGGTTAGTACACCCCATGAATAAAATTAGTTCCCTCTAGGGCAGTACTAAACCTATTTTAATCCACTACTCACACTCACGCACTACCTAGTCCACTTACCCTCACTCACCAAATGGCTGTCTCTTAAAAGATCTCCGGCAAAGAGCCCCTTCGCGGGAGCCCGTCAGGCATTGCAGCGCCGGCCCGATGAGGAGCACAGCCCAATGATGAAGTATGACATCCTTCGGGGTGTGTGAGGGCAATTCATAAGAGACCTGTTTACTCCCACCCTCGTTAGGAACTGCACATTCTTTTGATTTATGTGTCTTCTAGGAGCGTTGTGCAGGACCTCATCAAAAGCTCCCGGTTCCTTTATTTTGATTAAAGTTAAACTAATTGTTGCCTCGTTAGGCACCCCAGACTCCGTAGATAGTTATATTGCCACACTCTGCTAACTCTGCACAGGCGGACCTCTGGGGCCTCCGGGACATCCAGCAAAACAAACACAGACAAAACGTGGCCGGCAATGAAAATCACTGAAGGCTTGAAGCTAGACGTGCACAATGAATGAAGTCAAGTTAAACATCACCCACAAACTAAGTGAAAGAGGCCACGCAGAAACAGATGGAATAGCCCGCCGCCCAACAGGTCTATGTGACATCAGGAACCAGTGACCACTGCTGCATGCACAAACAACCACGAGGCTTGATGATGATGGCAGGATAGAAATAAACTTTCAACTGCTGCATACCGCCATTTTGCAATGCACATCAAGGAGAAGTAAAGTCAAAAGATGATGAAACGTACGGAAAAACAGCATATTTGTATGAGTCAACAATAGGGGTTAAGTTAAAGGCCCTGCCCTTTCAGCCTCCCCCTGGCCCGGGGCATTGTACTTGAGCACGGTGCCCGGCACCGGAGGCATGATTGCTCAGGGCAGGCCTCCGACTCGGTTCACTTCACACTTCATACCAAGTAAGTCAGTTTATTAGCAAGCAGCATTGGTTTGGCTACTTACAGTTACTGGTGGTTGACAGTGCCTTTAATAATAGGCCTGCTGCTGCCTCCCCTCGATGTCGAGCTGAACTGCTGGTGACTCGTCGGGTGTGTGTGTGCCAGGGCATGACATTTTGGAACAAATCTGCGCATGCTGCGGAACAGCCCCTACCCCTGCAGAACCAAATCCAGCCCAATCCGTGTCCCGTCCAACGGCAACACTGAACTAAGGGCCTAAGGCAAATTCACATCATGGATATCTATGGTTGGAATCTTTCTATTATTGGCTCTCACAGCCACAACACTCTTCACCGAGGACTCGGGAGAGGAACAACACTGTCTGCGGTGAGTTAGTGAGGTAATTATATTTACTTTGCCTCAATGCCATATGATGTGCAGACACGTAGTGTTGACCTGGCCCTGATGAATAAGTGCTGGTGCTAAGCACAGGAAAGCACCAGCACAAATTAAGCACTGTAGTCAAGTCTGCTGGTGATGAGGGCTTGGGAGTTTGTGAAGCACTCTGAGCATGTGGGAGTAGGAAGATATCACTGCATTGACATTTTTGTTCTTTGAGCGCTTGTTGTCAAGGATGATGCCGAGGTTCTAACATGGTCTCTGTGGGTGGGTGTAGGACCCAGGTTGGATGGCCACCAGGAGGAGCCCCAGGGGTAGTTATTTTTTAAGAAGTTCAGGTCCTCTTTTTTTATCCGTGTTGAGTTCGAGGCAGTTCTCTCACATCCAGTTTATTATGTCAGACATGCAGAAAGTGAAGTTACCCCTGGTGGTGTTGTTCTTGTGGGGAAGGTAGATGATGATCTGAGTGTCATTGGCGTAGGAGACGATGTTGCTGTTGTGGGTTCTTATGACGTGGGCTAGAGGTGCCATTTAAATGTTGAACAGTTTCAGGATGAGGGAAGACTCCACAAATTAGTTTTTTGGGTTTGGAGTTGAAAGTGGAGAGTCTGACCAATTGTGTCCTGTTGGAAAGGACGTAGGAGGTCCAACTGAGGGTGAGTCCTTGGGCTCCTGATTCCTGAAGTCTGGCGATGAGGGTACCTTAGGAGATGGTGTTGAATGCTGCTGAGAGGTCGAGCAGCATGAGTGCAATGGGTTCTCCTCTGTCCATAAGTAAGCAGATGTCATCTATTGCTGCCAGGAAGGCAGTCTCCGTTCTGTGATTGCTGCAGAATCCTGATTGGGTGGAGTCCAGGAGGTGGTACTCTTCAAGATGTGTGGTGAGCAGCTTGTGGTTCTTTTTCTCCAGGACTTTGGCTGAGAAGGGTAGGAGCGATATGGGCCTGTAATTGCTAAGATCTTTGGGATTGGCCGAGGGTTTCTTCAGCAGAGCGGTTACCTCTGCATGTTTCCATCTGTCCGGGAGGTATCCACTGAGGATGGAGGAATTGATGATGGTGGTGTGGTTGGCACTGATCAGTGTGCTTCCCAAGTTGTACATGTGGAGAGGGCAGGGGTGAGCGTAATCCTGAGTGGGTGGTCTGCAAGATTCTGGTGGTGTTATCTGTGGTGAGTGGGCTCCAGCTTGATAGGAGGTGGATGCTCCAGGTGGCAGGGGTGTTGAGTGGTGATGCCCTCAATGGTTGGTTGGGATGCAAAGTTGGAATAGATCTTAAAGTATTTGTTGTGGAAGAAGTCTGAGAGGTTGTCGAAGCAACACAGTAAAATTCCGAAACTAATTAAAAAAAATCAGGAAAGTACACCCAAATGATCATAATTAAAAATGGGGTACCAGAGAGATACATTTTTAAGATTTTAAGGCAAAAAGCTCAAATAACCCCAAGAAATTGCAACAGAAAGACAGTTCGGGTTTAACCAGAACCTAGGCACGATTTCCTGCTGAACACAATGAAGCAGTAGTCCGGTAGGCAAGTGGGTCACATCAGTCAAAGTTCTTACTTTCTGGCTTAAAGTAATTTCTGGAGCTCCAAGTCCTCTAACGGGACGAGGCAGGAAGCTGAAGATGGCGAGGGTCCCTTGAAGTCAAATATATTGTTGTAGAGCTCCTCATCGCACCTTTAATTTTGACACAAAAAGCTCTGAGTGGGACAAAGCATGATTTCATAATTGCTGAGGTTGCTCTACTGCTAGGTTAGATTTACTGCCTCACCCCTGTCCAAAGTTTTAGGCTTAATACCTTCACCACAATGTCTAGCTCAATCTGTTTTCTTTGCAAGAATATTCTCCAAGCAGGTGCAACCTGCTAATCTTTCCCACAATGAGGGCTTCCTTGCTAATGAAGCATCAGCACCTTTTCCCAATCAGTTCTTGGTGCTGGGAAAAGCACTCCCGGTCACTCCTGTAGTATCCTCAGGGAAGGCTTCTAAGTACCAAGTCTCGATCCAGCCAGAATTCCAGCAATGTCCAGTCCTTAGAGGGGCAACTGGGCCTGCTTAGAGTCAGGAGTCCTTCCGCTTTTTGTGTTCCCATAGCAAATTAAAAGGAGGCCAGTTGACCTTGAAGCTCAGTAGATCACTTTAAGTGCCTTGGTGCAAGCAGGTGTCTAGAGACAGTGGGTCTTCTTTTTTCCACGAGCCAGGCAGAGTCTTCTTACTTCAAGATGTTTCTTCCTAGGTCCAGGAATGCTCAGGGGAGGCAACGGTGAGTCATCAGTTTTATCCTGATCACTAGTCAGTGATTACAGAATTCTCTACATCCAATCCTGGCTACTTTGTCTCAGATTTTCCTTCTCCTGTTCAATGATTCCTCTTTTAGTTTAATAGAAATCTTCCTGAAATAGCTCTACAAAGAAGCCACTAGCATTCTTTATGCTGCAAGAGCTTTTCCGTCCCTCCTTTTGGTCACTCTCCTATAGAGATGAGGTGTCCTCCCCTCTGTCAGTGCTATAACTGGCTGTTCATCCTAGTTGGGGCACAAACAGAAAGTCTAGTGTGGCTGTGGGAATGAATGGTTGCAGTTACTGAAAGCCCCATTTGAGGTGTCTACTTCAAAGGAAGAACTGTGAAAGCTGCTCTTTGTGTTGCAGCTAATCCTTGCTAAGTTGTCAATGTGATCACCACTCCTGCTTTCCGCCTGCCTGAGGCCAAGCCATTGTCTTATAAAAGGAGGGTCACTAACAGCCAGCTAGAAGGAGTGTAATCGGTCTCCAGAACAAGGGCTTCAAGGCAAGCCAGTTCTTAACCATGTTCCTCTAAGGCAACACAAATTGCACTTTTCCACAAACATTATGAAATATCTTCTATCATCATTGAATTAATTTTTCAGAACTAAGTGGAAAAAGGAGTTTTATTGATAATTCTAGTATTTTACCAAGCAGAGATACGATAAAGTAATGTATTTCTAACTTGGCCAGGTTATCAAAAAGGTAGCATTATCTACACAGTGACAAATAACTTTTTGCAAATACTCAGTGTAGGTGCATACTTTTCCACCAAGCCTTACATTTATATATTAAACACTCAGCCCATTGGTCATTCTAGGACACACTTTTTGAGTGACGTAGATGTAAAAGTCGTTTGTTTCTATGTAGAAGAGGTGCTTTATTTGACCTGTGATACAGCAGCACTTCAGCCTTGACAGATATGGATGCTATTTCTGTCATACATGTAAGAGGTGTAAACATTCAACACAGCCCACATAGGACATTACGCTTTCAAGACACTAGTGCATCTACTGCTTCAACTACTGTATATGTACTGGGCAGTTAAATAAGCAAATTTGCTGAAACCAATGCACAGTATGTTTTGGAGGACACACACATACAGTGTGATATTGTCAAGCAGAGCCATGGTGCACAGTGTGCTGAACCCAGCAAAAGCAAACTGAAAAAAACTGATATCATTTTCATTTTCTTTTTACAAAGAAGCAATTCAAAAGTAAGCCAGAGTTTTCCTGGCTTGCTCCTCTAATTCAGGAGTAAACCAGCAGTACTACATGAGTAAGCTATCCCCCTTCATCACATCTACTCATCACAAAAATATTTATGAATTGTGCCCTTTGTGTTTGATTATACTTGTGGTCTCACCTGTTTTTCAGAAGGTGTATAATTGTTCTTCACTCTTTGATCCGGGACCTGAGAGTACTACCCACTTAAAGGGTAGGTGCAGCATGCTCTGTCTAGCTTGTTATGAGCCACTGATTGCCTAGCTCGGCACCAAGAAAAAATATATCTCTATTTGCACCTCTGGGTGTACTATATCTCCTTTGCACCTAGTGCCTTCCCTCCCATATTACACTCCTGAGGGGAGTGGGGGGGTGGGGGTGACAAAATGGAAACAACTTAATAGGTTGTCTATATTTTCTAACTCTCATTGGGGGGCTGTGTGGAATTTCAGTTGTTACCATGCATTCATTTACCATGCACGGTGTTAACACTCATGTGATGCAACACATTGAACTTCACAGCACACTGTATTACAATGTGGGTCTTTATATCTATATCTAATATATATCTATCTATCTATCTATATATATATATATATATCACCAACAAAAGTCGCGGGTCTCTCTGCCACTTTGCGGCGGCGGGCTCGAGCGAGGTCGCGAACCTCACAATATTCCACTCGATTTTTACTCCATCCGTAAAAAATCAACTCAAGCCCAAATCCATGGAACGTGAAATTTATTCAAACATGAAACAAGCACAACGCCCGACGCGTTTTGGTGCAGCCGCACCTTGGTCACGGGTCAAGGAACTGTTTGTCAAATCTGAATACATATAGTGCACAAGTACTAAACATAAATGTAGGACTACTTATCCCAATGTTCAACATGGCATCCATTTTGTAATGGTCTTTCAAAATACAGCTGAAACATACACATTCACATATATATTAACAAACTGATAGATATATCAATACAATTGATAAAAACATGAATTGAAATAAATTTGAAATGACGAATTGCAAACTGCCATGTTATTAAATTATGCCCCAGTGGGCCAATGCCGAAAGTGTAAAATACACAGTATTTCACAAAAATATGGATAAATGACAAATTCCAGATCGCCGTATTATTCAATAATGCCCCAGTGGGCCAAAGGCAGGAGTGTCCAATATCTCATGCCATTCTGCCCTAGTGGGCCAAGTTAACAAATAGAACATCAATTATGTCCTTAACTATAACATTATAACCCCTGTCTTAATTCATGTAGTAATATTTATGTATTTTATCAGATATCATTACATTTCTCATAAAGTAGTCTCAACTGATTCTTCTGCCATATCTTCAACCTGAACAGCTGATAATTCTGTCTCCTACAAAAAATTAAAATAGTGCCATCAATATATAAAATGTGAATATAAAAATACAAACATGGCTACGATGTATCAAAACTATTAGTATACAATGGAACAGACCTGATACAATACTCTGATCAAAGCATATTAACCCAAATGAACCCACATCTCCTCATCCTTGTTCAATCCTTTCGGATGTTCTGTATCGTATTTAATAATTAATTTGGATTCCAGACATCTAAGTTCTCTCACTCTATTCCCTCCTCTTTGCGATTTTGGAATTCTGTCTAACGCACAGAAACGTAAGAGACTTATGTTCTTATTATGAACTTCTTTAAAATGCCTGGCGACAGGATATTGTCTGTCCTCATTAACAATTGCCCTTGTATGTTCTAGCACTCTTTTTTTGACTTGATGGATGGTACTCCCTATATATACTAGTGAACAAGGGCAACTGAGTGCATAAACACAATAATCGGATTTGCAGGTGAGGTGTTTCGTTATGGTAAATGGTTTGTGATCATTGGACAATACAATGAGTTTACACTTAACACTGTTCCTACAGGCTTTACACGATTTACATGGGAAGAAGCCTTGTACTGGATTCAAATCTTTATCATCAGCTAACACATTGCTACACAGTATATCTGTCAATGCATTGCATTTCCTGTATGTAATTTTCAGTTGGCCACCCACAAATTTTCTTAATGTTGTGTCAGTATTTAAAACATGCCAATACTTTTTAAGACAGTTTCTCATCTCCCATGATTGATTGTTATACGTGGTTATAAACCTTAAGGGTTGCTCCTCACTCGTGGCTGCGATTTTACTTTTTAATGTTGCTTCTCTATCAATGGTCATCACTTTTGTGCATGCCTGATTTACAATTTTCGACGAGTAGCCTCTTTCCAAAAATCTACTTTTCATGTTCTGCAACTCGCATTGGAATAACTGTTCAGAGCTACAATTTCTTTTTGCTCTTAAGAGCTCCCCATAGGGTATGCTACTGATCAGGTTTTTGGGATGGCAACTCTTTGCGTGAAGTAAACTGTTGCCAGCCGTTGATTTTCTAAACAAGCTGCTGGTAAGTTTATCATTATGTGCATTGATTTCTACATCCAGAAATTCAATTTTTTCATGATGTACAATATTAGTAAATTTTAAATTATATTGATTGTTATTTAACTCCATCACAAAATGTGCTGCATCTTCCTCCGTTCCCTTCCAAATGCAAAATACATCATCTATATACCTCACCCAGAGGACGACGTTCTGGGTAAAGGCCATGATGTTACTGGCCACCCGCCCCTCCCACCAACCAAGGTACAACCCCGCATAGCTGGGGGCGAAGCAGGTTCCCATCGCCGTTCCCTGGGTTTGGCAATAGATGACATGATTGAACAGAAAATAATTATTGGATAAGCATATATTCATCATAGTGAGCAGCATTTCTGTATGCTTCAAATAAGACAAATCACGCTGGTTTAGAAAATGACATGAAGCTTCAATTCCCAAACTATGTGGTATGCAAGTGTATAAACTGTTGACGTCAAGCGTCATGAGTAACATATCATCAGTCAAAACTACCTTTTCAATCACATTCAAAAAATCCCTGGTGTCTTGTATATAAGACGGGAGAGCCTGCACAAAGGGACGTAGAAAATAATCGATATATTTTGATGTATTTTCATATGTGCTTCCTATTGAAGAAACAATAGGGCGCCGCGGAGGAATCTTATTGTTTTTATGTATCTTAGGTAATAGATACATTGTTGGCAACTTAGGGTGTTCACAATAGAGAAATTTGTAGTCATCATCTGATAACAATTTCCCAATTTTCCATGTTAACAATTGAGATTTAAAAACATCATTACTTGTGTCGTAACTACTTCTGTTACTTGCCTGATAACTTTCAACATTCCCCAACTGTTGCCTGCCTTCATCTAGATACATTTGCCTGGGCCAAACCACCACATTACCACCTTTATCAGATTTCTTTATGATTATAGATCTATTTTCTTGCAGTTCTTTAACTGCTTTATGTTGGTTACTGGTGAGATTACCACCTAATGGTTTGGGACATTTGTCTAATTTCTTGAATTCCAAAATTACTCCTTTCTCAAATATCTCGATAGCCTCATTGTGTATTTGAGGTAAAAACCTTGATTTTGGCTTAAAATGACTATCACTGGCACAGCCAACATTCAGTGTTTCATCTAGTATAACCTCAGAAACAGATTCAATACTTTCATTACCACTTTCCAAAGCCCTCATTGTTTGCAAAAGATTCATATCAGCAATACTTAAATTAACGTGACTGCTGACATTCACAGGCATCTCAACTTTCTTTTAGTTTCAAACCATTTTTTCAATTTGAGTTTTCTAACAAAGTGAAAAGATCGATCCTCCCTTCTGTGTAATTAAACTTGCTGGTGGGGCAAAAAGTCAATCCAAGTGATAGAACATCAATTTGATCAACAGTTAACTGAATATTGGAAAGATTAACTACCGTAAGAGTGTCCTTCATTTTGTAGTTGCCTTGCCCCTCGTTGTCATTCCCACGTAGGTGTCTAGTACTCCTTGCCTCTGCCGCAAAGTGGCAGAGAGACCCGCGACTTTTGTTGGTGGTTTGTTTCTTTGAAAAATCTCTCTGCCCGCACACAATTCCACGACACCTGAACAGGGGGATGTAGAGAGCTCTCGGCGTTTCTTTCAGAATCAGCGGTTTACGGCAGTCGGAGGACGGGCTGTGCATCGGTAGACGACGAAAGAGGAGGAGAGCATCTCTCTGCCCGAGAAAAGGTATTTCGGGACTTGGGGAGCAGGCGGAACCAGCGCGGCCACATTGCGGGGTTGCAGCTGAGGATTGAACGTGTTTAGTTGGGATTGCCAACCGGGAAATTGGTTACAGCACTTTTCCTGATATTTTAATTAACATGATTTCAGCAAGCAGGGAGGCTTTGAGGAGGGAAGCGGCGGAATTGCTGTTTGTCCCAATAAACACAACAACAACGGATGTTAACAGATCGGGCAATACTCTGGTTAAGGATGCTTTGGGCAAAAAAGAACTGTGGGACAAACTTTGGAAATGCGCTAAAATGGAGCAGGCTAAGTGGTGGGAAGCCACTGCTCTTCAAAAATATGTAGACTGCGGGAGAGTGCCCCGAGGTTTACGTATCTTTATAACACCCACATTTAGTGAGCCGGACCCGGATTTAATCGAGGAATGGGTTTTAAATAACCATCAATGCTCGACTGTGATGTTGAAATTGTTAATCAAATATGCAACAAAAGACACGGTCAAGTTAACAGAAGAAATTGACAATTTGACACTCAACTCAAATTATTGTACTCTGATAGCGAATTCGAAGTGGAAATGGGGAAACTGACCCTCAGGCTTGCAAAAGCGGAGCAGGAGATTAAAACAAAAAACAAAAGCAAGTTCCATCGAGATCAACTCGATTACGAACTCGGTCAAATTTTTACTTTCGGCCGGAAATTCGACCATTTGAGGGAAATTAATCAGACTAACAGAGGAATTCATGAAAAAGTATCACATGTAATCGTAAGTAATCAGCCAGAACGAGTTGCATCAGAAGAAGTAAATCCTGATACCAACATCAGGCAAGAAGAAGATACAAGAATCACCCCTGAGCGGCAGGAAAGTGGAGTAGTAAAATCAAAAATTTTAAAGGAATTCTCCCTGATGGCCCAAGGCCGACAAGGTACAGCAAGCCCTGGACCACAAGATACTCCAAATCGAGGTCGAGGTCGAGGTGTAAGAGGAGGCAACAGAAAAAGCGTAAAGAGGCAAGGAGTACTAGACACCTACGTGGGAATGACAACGAGGGGCAAGGCAACTACAAAATGAAGGACACTCTTACGGTAGTTAATCTTTCCAATATTCAGTTAACTGTTGATCAAATTGATGTTCTATCACTTGGATTGACTTTTTGCCCCACCAGCAAGTTTAATTACACAGAAGGGAGGATCGATCTTTTTCACTTTGTTAGAAAACTCAAATTGAAAAAATGGTTTGAAACTAAAAAGAAAGTTGAGATGCCTGTGAATGTCAGCAGTCACGTTAATTTAAGTATTGCTGATATGAATCTTTTGCAAACAATGAGGGCTTTGGAAAGTGGTAATGAAAGTATTGAATCTGTTTCTGAGGTTATACTAGATGAAACACTGAGGGGCCGATTCCGATCTCGGTCGGAGGCGCACCCAATACCATTCGGTCGGGAAAAAAGCCATGCGAAAGCCTGTTTCCCGACCGATCCGTACAGCACACCGAACGAGCAAGTACGATGCGCACAACAGCAAAAATCCCGGCCGAGCCGTACTCACCCAAACCAGGTCCTGTTCTCCGACCGAGGCGAATCCGGAAACGCCGAATCGAGTCGCACGGAAGGGAAAATGCAGCCCCGTCCGGCCGGACAAGTACGATGCGCTTTCCGTACGCGCCGAACCCGTCGCTACGCACGGCACGTCAAAGCATCCGGGAGAGGCGCACATAAGCTCCGAATCGCGCCACAACACGATCCACGGCTACGAGACGAACACAGCACCGACGAGGACGACGCGAAGCGACGAGGACGAAGCCAAGCGACGAGGACGACGCGAAGCAACGAGAAGGACGAACGACACGAACCAACCATGAATCCCTTCGTCCCGATCATACCAATATTCTACATCTACTACCGGAACAGGCACGGACGCGTACGGCGCAGAAGGTAAGTCAGACACCAACCACAAAACACATACAACACGTACACGACACATCACACACATACACTGGGAATCTGAATATACTTACACCAGCAACAGCAGCACCATAGGGGCGGGATGCCCATCACCAATTCCACATATGCACACAGGGGCCTGAATGCGCGCCACCACCCCAACCCAGGGGGGCTGGATGCCAACCACCACAACCACCCCTAGCCAGGGGGTGCCAGATGCCCACCACCACTACCACCCTTAGCCAGGGGGCTGGATGCCTACCACTACTACCACCCTCACCCAGGGCGGGCTGGATGCCTACCACCACCCTTAGCCAGGGGGGCTGGATGCCTACCACTACTACCACCCTTAGCCAGGGGGCAGGATGCCTACCACTACTACCACCCTCACCCAGGGGGCAGGATGCCCACCACTACTACCACCCTTAGCCAGGGGGGCAGGATGCCCACCACTACTACCACCCCCACCCAGGGGGGCAGGATGCCTACCACTACTACCACCCTCACCCAGGGGGGCAGGATGCCTACCACTACTACCACCCTCACCCAGGCGGGCTGGATGCCTACCACCACCCTTAGCCAGGGGGGCTGGATGCCTACCACTACTACCACCCTTAGCCAGGGGGGCAGGATGCCCACCACTACTACCACCCTCACCCAGGGGGGCAGGATGCCCACCACTACTACCACCCTCACCCAGGGGGGCAGGATGCCCACCACTACTACCACCCTCACCCAGGGGGGCAGGATGCCCACCACTACTACCACCCTTAGCCAGGGGGCAGGATGCCCACCACTACTACCACCCCCACCCAGGGGGCAGGATGCCTACCACTACTACCACCCTCACCCAGGGGGGCAGGATGCCTACCACTACTACCACCCTCACCCAGGGCGGGCTGGATGCCCACCACCACCACCCTTAGCCAGGGGGGCTGGATGCCTACCACTACTACCACCCTTAGCCAGGGGGGCAGGATGCCCACCACTACTACCACCCTCACCCAGGGGGGGCAGGATGCCCACCACTACTACCACCCTTAGCCAGGGGGGCAGGATGCCCACCACTACTACCACCCTCACCCAGGGGGGCAGGATGCCCACCACTACTACCACCCTTAGCCAGGGGGGCTGGATGCCTACCACTACTACCACCCCCACTCATAGGATGGACAATGCATGACACAACAAGCACACCACAACCTAGGAAATGCAAGATTAAGACATCCCCCCACCACCATGACAAGCGTGTGAGCAGGCTGTGTCAAATGCCTACAACACCGAACATGACATTGAACATACAATGTGACCCCCTAGCACATGTGCCACACATATATGTGTGTGGCACCCACAATGCAAGCAGCCCATGACCATTGTGGCAATGGGGTCTAAACCCCCATCATCACAGTGACCAAAAGGCAAGTGTGGGGTCCATAGCTGAAGCACATTTTGACCATTGTGGCAATGGGGTCTAAACCCCCATCATCACAGTGACCAAAAGGTAAGTGTGGGGTCCATAGCTGAAGCACAGTTTGACCATTGTGGCAATGGGGTCTAAACCCCCATCATCACAGTGACCAAAAGGCAAGTGTGGGGTCCATAGCTGAAGCACATTTTGACCATTGTGGCAATGGGGTCTACACCCTCATCATCACAGTGACCAAAAGGTAATTGTTGACAAAGAAAGAGCTGCAACTGCCAAACTGCATGGATCATTCCTGGTCACAGAACCAAAAACTCATCTGTGGCAAAGTAGTGTATGTGTCCCATTGCAACATAAATTGGGGGAGCCAAATACTGCAGTGCAAATGAAACATTCCTTTGGCCATGTGCAGACAAACAACACCCATGGTGGCTGAGACCGTCAACAGTCATCAATGACACAATGACAGAAGTGACCATCAGAATGCAGAACCACATATTTGCACCAATGGGCACACAAATGCAGATACCCTGTGGAGACTGCAGATGTGAGGTGAACAGATACCATACCATGGCAGCAATGGGACACACAAACCATGATCACTGTGCTGACCGATGACCTAGGAGTCCCAGGGACAGCAGGGGAAACACACCAAACAACATACAGCCAATGGCACACCCAAGATATGCCAATGCAGTGGTGCAGATGCACAAACACAAACAGGCAGACCAACACTGTCATCATACACAGCAGGTGAGGGGTGGGGGTGCCATTGTCCCCAGGCAACAACACAACACATGAGGAGAGCTGAATACCAATCATACAGATGTGCATACACTGCCACACTAAGGTAACTCATGGATCCAAATCCCCTATGTGGGCAAGCAGGCATTGACAGGTGAGAGGGAGCACAAAACACACATGTCACACAGGCACGTAGGAACAACAACTGACACAGCAAGTCACAGACACACCACAGCACCACCCCCAGGGCCCCCACAATGTGGTGACCCTGGGCTGAAGAAAAATACCACTGTGATGACAAAGCTAAATGTCGTTCACACTGTGAACCACAGTCAGGTGTCCTGAGCAACTAACTACCATCACACCTACACAAGCACAAATCAATCAGCATGGCCAGTAAGCCAAGGCCAACATGGAGGCAGGGGACTAGCCGGGCAACAACTCTCATCTGCACACACTCAAGACCACACCCCTCGACCTCCAACAATGTGCAGCAGTGAAGTACACATGCACTGGTGACATTGCACATGCACCCATTACTATTCCAGGGTGGTGGGTGGGAACCAAGGTGTAGAAACACATCACACATGGACACTCAACAAGACTCCTGAATGTCTGACACACTGCACACTACGCTGTACATGGACATGACGGCAATACCACACCGACCAATGGGATCCCAGCCACAGTCACACACCAATGAAGAAGCCAAGGTCACCCACAAAGAACACACATAGACAACAACCAACATTGCAGCCCGGACCCTAAGGAGTGCCAGCAGTCACACACACAACGTGTCACAATCACTGAAAGATAACACAAACTGGAAATCACATGACAGGGGCAAACAACAAGTGCCAAAGGGAAACCTGACTGTGACCCATCTGCGTCAGCACACAAACTCTGCCCTGACAGCAAACACACCTATGGGTGACACCCTGATGACCAGTAATGTGCCATGCACCCACATCACAGAGAACACAGGGAGAAGACTTTGGGGGAACATAGCTCAAGTCAGCAAGCATCACAAACAGGTACAACACTAGGGATCACAGCATGCGCAGATGAATGGAAGTGAACACACAGACATGCACATACAACACACACCTTGGGCGCAGGCAATGTCACACGTGTACACACTGCCATGAGGGGACTCCACTCCTGTGTGAGGAAAGCTGTGCCATATGTTGCCTCAGTAGGGCCCCATCATGTCAGCTGAGCACTTGGTCACACAATCAACAATTAGCACCAAATGAGGGCTCCCATCACATCAGCCTGGTCATGGATGTGCCAACGGAATCATCAGCACAGATCCAACACACTTGTATAGCAATGTTGCACTGACTACACGGATGAGTCCCTCCCCATTGATGCCCAAACCTGCATGTCCACTGGAGATGGCAACACGGTCAGGGAAGTAGACAAATGCAACGATGGCAGGCACAACAGATGTGCAGGGGTGGAAGCCACAGATATGAAATTGCCAATGTAAGTAGGAAACCCATTGCCAAATACTGAACACATGACACCCTCAGATGCTGCTATTGATGACATGGATACACCACATGATAGGACACATTCCCCCTGGACCACATGGGTTCCTGCACAGTAACACTTCATAATCATGAGACCAGATATCACCATCACTGCAGCAAGGGCATGGTTAGCTGCACCAACAACATGTACATCTGAAGCATGAGCACTAGAGAAAAGAAAGTTGCTTTATTCAGCATATGTGTTGAGGCCAAACGAAGTCCTGAAAAAGAGCAAAGGCCAATGGCCAGTCCATTGTCAAAGTTCAAACAGGGTGACACTGGCAGATGTCACCCTACGCATGCCTGCACAATACCAGGGACAATCCACTAGGAGGGGCAACCGGGGGCAGGCCAGGCACCGCAGGGACAGGATCAGGGCTCACCAGGGGGAGTCAGGGAAGGGGTGGTGGGTGCTGGAGAGCCACTGACAACTGCAGTGGAGGTGTCTGACATGGTGTGTGCCGGCACAACTGGGGGGCATGACACAGATGTCGTGGGTGCCGGCACAACTGCAGTGGACCCTGCAGATGGGGTGGACAGGTCCGCCACTGCAGTGCCCAAGTCAGACAGGGCGGTAGTGGACTCCACTGCAGTGCCTACCTCCAGGGGAGGAGAATGGGGAACAGGCAAGGTGGGTTGGACAGAGGGGGGGACACCCTCACCACATCAGTGGCACAGACAAGCGCAGCGGGGGGTGTGGTGCTGGGAGAGCAAGTGGCAGGGGGAGAAGGCCGGAGCATCTTGGGGATGGTATATCTGTGGGTGGGGGAACCTGGGGCAGGGTGTGGTGGGGGCACCTGTGCAGTGGGGGCCTGAGGGATGGAGGACGGAGACCTTGTGCCTGAGCTGCAGGGCGGTGGCGGGGTCTTGCTCTTAGCACTCCGGGGGGACTTGCGGGTGGGGGCCTCAGTCCGTCTGCGCCTGGGGGAGGGTGTCCGGGGGCGAGGGGCACTCTGCTCCGTGTGGGTGGGCTTCCTCTTCCCCCGGGATGCTGGAGCAGCTTCATCGGTGGGGAAGAGGCCGAGGTCACAGAGGAAGAGCTGCTGTGACTTTGGGGTTGCAGGTGAGGCAAGGGAGGGTGCTTTGGAGGGAGAGGGAACTGAGGACTGCGCAGTGCATGTGGATGCGTGTGTGTGTTCCAGGGCCCCATCCCCTGTGAGTCTGGCTTCAGTCCCCTGAATGTGCTTGCGTGTGCGTTTTGTCATTGGCGTGTGTGTCAGTGTGCTGGATGTGTGTGTGCTGGTGTGTGCCAGTGTGTGTGTGCCTGGGATGGGTAAGGTGCTGGGGAGTGTGGATGGAGCAGAGGCAGGAGGGGTGAGGGACCGTTTGAGGAGGGACACTGCTGCCGTCAGGGAGGAGTCCATGGACCTATTGCCCCTCTGTAGGTCAGACATGCCCGATGAGATGCCCTCCATGAACGACACCAGCTGAGTCAACAGCGCGGTGTGCGCATGGAGGACACTCAGCATGGCTGTCTGCCCTACATGGAGCTGGCGAAGGAGGTACACAGACTCCTCACTCAGGGCAGCAGGGGACACAGGGGCAGGGGGTGCGGTGCCTGGCCCAAAGGAGACACGCTCCCGGACATGGGAGCCTCCACGGACCTGGGGAATGGGAGCCGATGGGAGGGCGGTGGTGGTGCTGGTGGTGGCGGGGACAGCAACACTAGCTGGGGTGTGGTGGCTGCTGACACCCGCCTCCACAAGGGAGTCATCCTCCGAGTTGCTCTGGTCCTCAGCTGAGGTGGATGCTGCTGAGGACTCCTCGGTGTGGCTCCCCTCGCCCTCCGTGCCACTGGGTCCCTCCGACCACTCCTCGGCTGCTGACCCAGTCTGGCTCTCCGGCTCCTCCTGGTCCGTGGAGCTGTCCCCTTCCGTGGCCGTGGATGTATCTGCAAACAATGGGGAAACAGACAGACATCAGTCACCTGCACATAACGCACACACCACTGTGAGCACAGCACATCACAGAGCAAGCCCTGGCATCATTAGTTGTACATTGCTAAAAGTGCACTAATTGAACAGGAGAAGTCAATTGTCAGTCTGATGCCAAGCATGGCACTCACATCCCACATGGCCTTGCACCCATCTGTCTGGTGTCTGTTGGATTGCAACACCCCAGTGTTGACACATGCACCAAGTACACAGTAGTTGGACAGTGCAGAGAACACGGTGTGGACACATCACAGCTCTTGCCACTGAGTCAGTACAGGTTTACGGATGTAAGGGATGCCCAGAGTCAAATAGGAAATGCATGTGATGCATACCAGCGACAGACACCATGATGCACCCATGTCCTGATAGCCAGCGCCACTATGGTGTGCATGTAGCACATGTCACTCCCCTGCAGGATCACCAATCAGTAGACACATGCCATGGCGGAGGCATGACTGCAAAGTCATACATCACTGTCTCAGTGATGTATGACTTTGCAGCCAGACAACAACACTCTGCACTGTGTCACAATAGTAGGTCATGGGGAATGCAAGTCCTGGAGCTGCACAAGTGCACATGTACATCCCCCCACAACACATCCTCTTAACCCTCATCTGTCCAGGTCATACCTATTGGACATATGGGAGACCTGTGACACTACCCTCTGAACCTGAGCCCCTCACACTCTGCTGTGCATGGGGAACAGCTGCCTGAACTTCACATTTACATGCCCCAGTCTGCATGGGCAGCTGATCAGACACCTATGTGTCACACAAGTATCGTCTCCTATGGTCACATCTCCAGTGGCATGCTGAGCCCCTACCAAGAAACTCCACAGCAGTCCTGGCGACTAATCCACAGCACACTGACACAGAGGCAGACACCTGAGGGGCAAATCACTGTGCACAATGTGTCCTCTGATACACGGGAGTGGGAGTACAGAGTGTATTGTATGGCCTGGAGTAGGCATGACTGTCCAGCCCCACATGAATGAGGGATGAGCCCTGGACTGTAGGCAGCTGGCTAAGTATGTGTGACACACGTCATATACATACTCCTGGGGCCCAAACATTGTTCCCACCCGCAGCATGGGTGTGTGCCAGGTACCCCAGCCACATGTGGTGGATCAGCTCAGCAATTGGACCACAGATCAAAGTAACACGCTGAATACATGTCAGAATACAGGCATTGTGTAAGCAATGGACCCACCCATGATGCCCACCACAGAGTCAGGGAAACAGATGCTGTCTCCCACCTTGAGTCAAGCAAACTGCAAGGACACAGTCCTAAGTGACAGAATTCCCTGCATGTAAGGGCCACACCTGGGTATCAGATGAGGAGTGGGCAGTGCACAATAGAGGGACATGGCTCCTGGACAACATGACTGCTGTACTGTGGCAGTTCAACCTGGCCCGAGGAGGGCACATAACATGTTAGACAGAGTACACAGTGCAGTCTTTGACTCACCCCCTCCTTGCTGCTCTCTGGCCTTCAGCTGCCCATCCAGGTCTGGAAAGACCACCGCCAGGATCCTGAGCATGTGGGGGGTCAGGGTCCGTGTTCCGCCCCTCCTGCGAGGAGGCGACAGCTTCAGCTGGACCCGTGCAATCCTCCGGGTCCAGCCCCGAAGGTCCTGCCACCTCTTTTGGCAGTTGCGGATCCGGCGCTTGTAGACCCCCACGGACCGGACAGCCCGGACGATGTCCTTCCAGATCTCATGCTTCCGATGGGCAGAAGCCTGTCAGGATGACAAAGTGATAAGGACATTACTACACATGCAACATATCCGTGCATGACACAGTTGCATATACATGTCGCAATCACAGGGGCACATGGTGTACCCAGGCAGTGCACGGCTGCCCATGGACAGTTTTCCAGAAGTCACTACATGGTATCATAGCATGGGGAGTAAAACCCTGTTCAGAAGCACTGTCACTGCACCATACCTGTCCAGTGCAAGTCACTACACACTATGGGGGGTGACAACTACTCAGTGAGCCTGCTAGCCAGTGGTGTGCTGACTCTCAGCCTTGCTAGTCAGACAAAATGCACATTCAGAAAGGCAGTGCACAGAACACTCACCTGCTCCCCTGGTGTCCCATACAGCTTGCTGTACTGTGGAAGTAGGCTGTCCAGCAGGGCCTGGTTCTCTTCAAGGCTGAAGGCTGGGGCTCTCTCCACAGTACGTGCCATTGCAGGGTCCAGAGGGGCAGAGACAGCAGCAGTGCAGTGGCAGATGTCGTCCTGGAGCATGTAGTGCAGGCAAGTGGGCTCTCAGGGGAACATGCAGCAATATATATGTGCTGGAGAGGCAGATACTGTCCCTTGTGTCCAAAGTGATAGGTCCAAGTCGTTTGCATCTTCTGAATCTGGCCAATCCATGGAATAGCAGCACCAAAACACGCCCACAGCATCCTTCAAATCTTCAACTTCATGACATACATGATTTTGCAACATTGTTGTGGGTGACCAACTGATTTTCCAGCAACCGACTCGTTCGAATATTCGAAAACGCGTCCGTTGCCAGGCAAGCCCATTGTCAATGGGTGCGCACCGATCGGTCCATTGCTGTTCAACGCGCACAGGGGTACAACGCGTACCCGCACACATTGAATGCAATGGGCCGGCCGGAGGCACCGATCGGTCCATTGCAGTTCAACGCGCACAGGGGTACAACGCGTACCCGCACACATTGAATGCAATGGGCCGGCCGGAGGCACCGATCGGTCCATTGCAGTACAACGCGCACAGGGGTACAACGCGTACCCGCACACATTGAATGCAATGGGCCGGCCGGAGGCATCGATCGGTCCATTGCTGTTCAACGCGCACAGGGGTACAACGCGTACCCGCACACATTGAATGCAATGGGCCGGCCGGAGGCACCGATCGGTCCATTGCTGTTCAACGCGCACAGGGGTACAACGCGTACCCGCACACATTGAATGCAATGGGCCGGCCGGAGGCACCGATCGGTCCATTGCAGTTCAACGCGCACAGGGGTACAACGCGTACCCGCACACATTGAATGCAATGGGCCGGCCGGAGGCACCGATCGGTCCATTGCTGTTCAACGCGCACAGGGGTACAACGCGTACCCGCACACATTGAATGCAATGGGCCGGCCGGAGGCACCGATCGGTCCATTGCAGTACAACGCATCACTGTACATGTGACTGGCATATGTCAGCATGCCTGTCTCAGATGGACATATGCCAGCCACAGATAGCTCCCAGGGAGTGAGGGGCACACCTACATCACGACAGCCTGTCCAAACCTTTTCATAAGGCATGTAAGGCTGCATTTCCTATTGTGTGTATGTTGGTGTACATGTTGTCCTGTGGGTGTCACCTGTGGGCAGCCACCCCCAGGCTGTGCACGTGTTCATGGGGACAGGATCATGGGTGTTACGTGTACGTGACCACTGTGATGTGCAACTGTTCATATCTGTGCATGTGCCATGGTCACATTTCACAGTGGTGTTTGTGTATGTCATGTCACATACCCCGTGAGTCCCATGTGGGACGGTATGTTTGAGCCAGGGTGTCCCAGTGGCACAATAGTGATGGCCCTCCACAGTCTTTGTGCATGTAGTGTTTACAATGTCTCTGATTTCATGTGCACAATGGGAGACAGTCTCCACATCCACGTTGTGTGTGCATGGACTCTGATGTTGTGCGTGTGTGTCACAGACGTCCATGGCTCTCCTGCCATGGCAAGTGTGGCCACTACCTGTGGGGGTCATGTTTGTTTTGTTGTGGTGTACACATGATACTCCAGGTGATGCCAGTGTCCATGTGGCATTACAGGGTCCCTGGGAATGTGCCTGTCGTTGAGCTGTGGTGCCTGGGGCACATCTGTCCTCACATGTCACTGGGGGGTGACTGTGACACAGCATCATGATATCCAATGGGCCAAACAGGGACAAATTGATGCCACCTGTAGGACCGTGTTGACAGATGTTGGCCATGTATGTACCATAAATGTCGTTCCGGTACTGCACACTTCATGTAGTTGTGCCTCATGATGATGTATGTTGGGATCTTGAGTGTGTTCAATGCCGCATATGTGGGGTGACTGACGATCTTGCTTACTTCTCCTCTGCACTGCAGGGCTCCTGCTGTCCATCGGCCATTCCCAGACCTGGCAACGATGGTGGAACGGGACAGCATCCGACGGTACCGCTTCACCAGGCAGCTGATTGAGGATTTGGCAGTGCAGTTGTCCCCACATTTGCAGCCTGGCCGGCCGTATCCTACAGCGCTGACCCCCAAGGTGAAGGTGATGGCAGCCCTACACTTCTTTGCCACCGGTACCTTCCAACATACTGTGGCGTCTGCTGGTGGGATGTCACAGACCATGTTCAGCCGTGTGCTCCGCGATGTTTTGGCGGCAATGTTGCTCTTCCTGAACCGGTACATCTATTTCCCTAGACTGCGACGACTCACTGACGTGAAGAGTGACTTTTATGCCCTGGGGAGGATGCCGCATGTCATTGGCTCCATTGATGGGACACATGTGGCTTTGGTACCACCACAGGCCCAGGAGCAGGCCTACCGTAACCGCAAGCACTACCACTCGGTCAATGCACTGGTGGTGTGTCTTGCAGACATGACTCATCACACACGTGTGTGCCCGTTTCCCTGGTTCAGCACACGATGCCTTTGTGATGAGGAGTAGTCGCATCCCCAGGTTGATGGCACAGATGCAGAACCAGCGTGCCTGGCTTGTCGGTGTGTACTGACTTTGTGCCATTGTGTGTGATCTGATCTGTAGTATTCCGCCCACTTTTCCAAGTCAGCTGATGTGCACTTGTCTGTCCGTAGGTGACTCGGGATACCCCAACATGCCGTGGTTGCTGACACCCCTCAGGAACCCTGTGACACCTGCCCAGATGCGCTACAATGAGGCACATGGTCGGACCAGGAGAGTGATTGAGCGGACCTTTGGTCTCCTGAAGAGCCGCTTCCGCTGCCTGGACAAGACCGGAGGGTCCCTCCCATATGCCCCTGCGAAAGTGTGCAAGATTATCATCGTCTGCTGCATGCTCCACAACCTGGCAGTGCGGAAGGAGTTGCCTCTCATCCAGGATGACGATGACCAACATCCGCCACCTGTGGAGGATCCTGGCCTGGACCACGATGCCAGTGACGATGATGATGATGATGGTGATGGTGATGTCCGCACACAGCTCATCACCAACTTCTTTAGCTGAATGTGAGTATCCTGAGGTGTCATGTGAATGATGTGAGTTGGCATGATGTGTGGGTGGTGCTCTGGTGCTGTTGGAGTGTGTCCATGGGCTACTTGACAGGATGTGTGTTGCGATGTGTGGTGACAGGTGGGCTGTACTCCCCAACAGTGTTGACATGCTAACTTGGTTCTGGGTGGGTATCTTGTAACATGTATTGTGCATGAGTTTTGCTGTTCTGTCCTGTACTGCATTGCTTTTGACTGTGTGTCATTTCTGTCCTTCACAGGGTACTTTCAGATTCGTTTGGTCAACTGTGTCCACCGACGACGTGATTGCACATCCAGGCTGGTAGCTGTTGTGTCCCTACAGGTGATGTGCGCCACACCCATGGACTTCCTTCTGTCTACAGTTGTTGACTGTGTGCCCGCTACCAGGTGGGGTTACCTTGCATCTGTAGTGGTTACGGCATGTTGCTACTGTGTAATAAACCTGTGCTTCACTTAGTGATGTGCGTTGTCTGTGGTCACACATTTGACTGCCATTTGCTTACCTGCACCTGTGGGCTACTTGACTACAACTGGGAATGGGTGTGGTGTCTGTGCATTGCACCGTCTTCCCTGGCAACATCAGTGTAGGCAATGAGTCAGATGGCCTAGGTGTGTATGTGTTGTGTAGCCCTGGTGGTGTGTCTCCCTCATATGTGTCACGTTGCCTGTACTCACATGCCTGTGTTGTCCTTGCTGTTGCAGTTCGCATACACTGTGTAATTTTGCAGTTCATCATCCCCATAACAGCACCCACGTTGGAATCACGACAGAGGCAAGTATGGTGTATTAGTGTGTTTATTGTGATAATAGTGCATAGGATGGATTGTGCTGTACATGAATCTTGCAATCCCAAGTTCCTAGATGAATAGAAAGTCCAGGTAGACAGGATCCCCAGTATCGGGGCCACTGTTGTCTGACACATTGTTCCAACTTATACTCCCCATGCAATGTGTGGGAGTAGTGTTGCCATCAACAGGGTGAACAGTCTGTGCACAAAGGCGAAAATCCAGAACAGGTTCAGGCTTCCTGGGAGTTGCGCTTGGCCATCAGCCTCTCACTTTCCCCTCCTCGGACGACCCCTCTTCTTGGGGGGGGGCCCTCAAGTGCAGGCTGCTGCGGTGCAGGGGACTCTCCGCCAGAGTCCTCCTCCCTCCCTGTGGCAGTTGCAGTTTGTTCGGTACCAGATGTTGTTGGCACACAGGGAGGTGTGGACTGGTTGCTGTTCATCTGGCGGAGGCATTGTAAAATGTCCCTGTGCACCGCCGTCATCTCATGTAGTACATCCCACTTGGACTCCACGCGGGTCATGTGGGAGTCCACACGTGACATGTGGGAGTCCACACGTGACATGTGTGACTCCACTTGGGACATGTGGGAGTCCAAGCGGGCATGATGGGCAGCCTGCTGCTGTTTGATGTCTCTGAGGAGCCCCACTACCTGGCTGAGCTCTCCGGTGCTGGACTGGTACGCATCAGCTATGCGTACCAGTTGTGGGTCTTCATGCACACCAGCAACGTCTGCAAGCAGCGACCTCTGTCTCCCACCCCTCCCACCACCCCTGCTGACATGTGCAGTGTGTGCAGTTGCACGCACAGATAACCCTGGTCCACCTTGGGGGTTGGTGGTGGTGGTGGTGTCCATGGCCCCAGGTTGGTCCAGGGTCACTGCGCTGGTGTTGTTCCTTATTCTGTCCATGTCGGCAGGGATGGTATTCGTGGTGACAGTCGTTGGAGGGGTGGGTGCAGGGGGTGCAGCTGGTGGACCTGCTGGTGCTGCAGCTGGTGGTCCTGCTGGTGCAGCATGTTGACTTGCACCGGATGTGCCAGGTTGTTCATCGTCCGAGGAGGACAGAGGCTGTACGACGCCAGTGAGCTCGGCATCCTCTTGAGCCTGGGACTGGGACTCCTCAGCGTCTGCTGCTGTGTCCCTATCATCACCTGTTTTTGGGAGACACAAACAATGTATGTCATGTTTCTGCAGGCATCAGTGGTTGACACACCTGACAGTTGTGACTGTGCCTCGGGGTGCGGGCCTGTACATTGTATTGTCCTAAGTCGTCACAGTCAGGGGTTGATATTGGTGTGGCACATTGTCCTGCATTATTTGGGCATTTCTATGTATTCTCTGGGGTGTGAACATGGTCTGCATTGATTGTGTTTGGTTGACAGCCAGACCTCCTTCCCACCCACCCACCCACCCAGTCAGTTATCCCACCATGGAACGTGCTTGCATTTCAGGGAGTGTAAGTTGTCTCTCAGGATGTCAGTCAGTGGTGTCCTGCTGTTTGTTGGTGCACAGTTGGCAGCAGGGCCTTGTGCTCCCCACAGCAGTAGCCAGTGTCAGCCATCTTGTGAGTCCTTCTCCACTCCCTGTGATGTGAGCATGGTTCAGGGTGGTGTTGATGGGCCAGTTGTGAGGCTGAGCAATGTCTGTGACTACGACTCCCATCATGCTATTGCCTCCACCCCCTTCCCAGCATGCCCATGCTTCCTTCCTTTTGACTCTGCTTCCCTGTGGGGTGGGCTGGCTGTGCTGACAGGATGGCTGGGAGTGTTGTCCTGGCAGTTGTTTGGCTAAGAGTCCCAAGAGTGTCCCTGTGCTTCACACAACATAAGCCAGGGTGGTGGTGCTTTGTGGGATCTTGTGTTAGGATGGAGGGCATTGCATTCTACCAGGTGGGTACTGTGGAGTTTGTGTTGGGGGGGTGAGGGGAGGTGCTGGTGACTATGGTCAGTGCTGCAAGTCCCCCTTCCCACCCAGCCAGCCAGATAGCCCACCATGGAACGTGCTTGCATTGCAGGGAGTGTAAGTTGTCTCTCAGGATGTCAGTCAGTGGTGTCCTGCTGTTTGTTGGTGCACAGTTGGCAGCAGGGCCTTGTGCTCCCCACAGCAGTAGCCAGTGTCAGCCATCTTGTGAGTCCTTCTCCACTCCCTGTGATGTGAGCATGGTTCAGGGTGGTGTTGATGGGCCAGTTGTGAGGCTGAGCAATGTCTGTGACTACGACTCCCATCATGCTATTGCCTCCACCCCCTTCCCAGCATGCCCATGCTTCCTTCCTTTTGACTCTGCTTCCCTGTGGGGTGGGCTGGCTGTGCTGACAGGATGGCTGGGAGTGTTGTCCTGGCAGTTGTTTGGCTAAGAGTCCCAAGAGTGTCCCTGTGCTTCACACAACATAAGCCAGGGTGGTGGTGCTTTGTGGGATCTTGTGTTGGGATGGAGGGCATTGCATTCTACCAGGTGGGTACTGTGGAGTTTGTGTTGGGGGGGGTGAGGGGAGGTGCTGGTGACTATGGTCAGTGCTGCAAGTCCCCCTTCCCACCCAGCCAGCCAGATAGCCCACCATGGAACGTGCTTGCATTGCAGGGAGTGTAAGTTGTCTCTCAGGATGTCAGTCAGTGGTGTCCTGCTGTTTGTTGGTGCACAGTTGGCAGCAGGGCCTTGTGCTCCCCACAGCAGTAGCCAGTGTCAGCCATCTTGTGAGTCCTTCTCCACTCCCTGTGATGTGAGCATGGTTCAGGGTGGTGTTGATGGGCCAGTTGTGAGGCTGAGCAATGTCTGTGACTACGACTCCCATCATGCTATTGCCTCCACCCCCTTCCCAGCATGCCCATGCTTCCTTCCTTTTGACTCTGCTTCCCTGTGGGGTGGGCTGGCTGTGCTGACAGGATGGCTGGGAGTGTTGTCCTGGCAGTTGTTTGGCTAAGAGTCCCAAGAGTGTCCCTGTGCTTCACTCAACATAAGCCAGGGTGGTGGTGCTTTGTGGGATCTTGTGTTGGGATGGAGGGCATTGCATTCTACCAGGTGGGTACTGTGGAGTTTGTGTTGGGGGGGGTGAGGGGAGGTGCTGGTGACTATGGTCAGTGCTGCAAGTCCCCCTTCCCACCCAGCCAGCCAGATAGCCCACCATGGAACGTGCTTGCATTGCAGGGAGTGTAAGTTGTCTCTCAGGATGTCAGTCAGTGGTGTCCTGCTGTTTGTTGGTGCACAGTTGGCAGCAGGGCCTTGTGCTCCCCACAGCAGTAGCCAGTGTCAGCCATCTTGTGAGTCCTTCTCCACTCCCTGTGATGTGAGCATGGTTCAGGGTGGTGTTGATGGGCCAGTTGTGAGGCTGAGCAATGTCTGTGACTACGACTCCCATCATGCTATTGCCTCCACCCCCCTTCCCAGCATGCCCATGCTTCCTTCCTTTTGACTCTGCTTCCCTGTGGGGTGGGCTGGCTGTGCTGACAGGATGGCTGGGAGTGTTGTCCTGGCAGTTGTTTGGCTAAGAGTCCCAAGAGTGTCCCTGTGCTTCACTCAACATAAGCCAGGGTGGTGGTGCTTTGTGGGATCTTGTGTTGGGATGGAGGGCATTGCATTCTACCAGGTGGGTACTGTGGAGTTTGTGTTGGGGGGGGGGTGAGGGGAGGTGCTGGTGACTATGGTCAGTGCTGCAAGTCCCCCTTCCCACCCAGCCAGCCAGATAGCCCACCATGGAACGTGCTTGCATTGCAGGGAGTGTAAGTTGTCTCTCAGGATGTCAGTCAGTGGTGTCCTGCTGTTTGTTGGTGCACAGTTGGCAGCAGGGCCTTGTGCTCCCCACAGCAGTAGCCAGTGTCAGCCATCTTGTGAGTCCTTCTCCACTCCCTGTGATGTGAGCATGGTTCAGGGTGGTGTTGATGGGCCAGTTGTGAGGCTGAGCAATGTCTGTGACTACGACTCCCATCATGCTATTGCCTCCACCCCCCTTCCCAGCATGCCCATGCTTCCTTCCTTTTGACTCTGCTTCCCTGTGGGGTGGGCTGGCTGTGCTGACAGGATGGCTGGGAGTGTTGTCCTGGCAGTTGTTTGGCTAAGAGTCCCAAGAGTGTCCCTGTGCTTCACACAACATAAGCCAGGGTGGTGGTGCTTTGTGGGATCTTGTGTTGGGATGGAGGGCATTGCATTCTACCAGGTGGGTACTGTGGAGTTTGTGTTGGGGGGGTGTGAGGGGAGGTGCTGGTGACTATGGTCAGTGCTGCAAGTCCCCCTTCCCATCCAGCCAGCCAGATAGCCCACCATGGAACGTGCTTGCATTGCAGGGAGTGTAAGTTGTCTCTCAGGATGCCAGTCAGTGGTGTCCTGCTGTTTGTTGGTGCACAGTTGGCAGCAGGGCCTTGTGCTCCCCCAGCAGTAGCCAGTGTCAGCCATCTTGTGAGTCCTTCTCCACTCCCTGTGATGTGAGCATGGTTCAGGGTGGTGTTGATGGGACAGTTGTGGGGGGGGCAATATGTGTGACTGCGACTCCCATGATGCTATTGGCTACACTGACTTGGCCAGCATACACAGAATTCCTTCCTTTGAGTGGTCTTCACTGTGTGTTGGTGTTGTTGTGGTGGCTACATGTGTGGATGTGTGTGTTAGTTCTATTTGTGCCACTGCCTAGCTGTAGTTGTGGTTGTGTTTGTACATGTGTTGGCACAGTTGGATGTGACTTTTTTGATGGCATGTGTTGTGTTTATCTGACTGACATACACATTTTGGGATGATTCTGTTCTAGTTGCTGTGTAATTGCTATGTGTGCATGGTTTGACTCTCCCCTTGACAGTGATGTGTGTGTTTTGTGGCAGTTTATTGTGTACATTTGTTGTGTACTCACCAGGCTCTGGGATGTTCTCTAGTCCATATACGCTCACTGGCGGAAGGATGGCCCGCACCTTCTCCTCCCAGGGCCTGAGGTATATTGGCTTGGCAGGAGGGCCACTGCCGGTCTGTTGGCTGTTGGTGTAGTCTATCTTCAGCAGGTCCCGGACCCTCCTGCGCACGTCATACCACCTGTTCTGGATGTCCGTCTTTGTGCGCCGACATGATGATTGGGCGTTCACCCTGTTGATGATCCTCTCCCACATCTTGGTTTTCTGCGACATGGGGGTCTGTTGGACCAGAGTGCCAAACAGCTGTGGCTCCACCCTGAGGATCTCGTCTACCAGGACTTCCAATTCACAATCTAGGAACTTGGGATTCTTCTTGGGGGGCATGGTGATGGGTGGTGATGGTGAGTGATGTGTGTGTTGGTGTGCAGGTGAGGGTGTGTGAGTGTGTGTTTTGCTGGGTGTATGTGAGGTAGGTATTTGTTGGTGTGCTGATGGTGTGTGGCTTGTGTGAGGGATGAGCTGTGGGTGTGTGGTTGCTTTCTCTTGGGTGCTGGCAGTGAAATGGCATTTGCAAAGGCTCATGGTAGTGATTTGTGTCCTTTATATAGGTGGAGTTGTGGGTGTGTCTTTGTTCTCTGTCCCCACCCCCCCAGTATTTATTGGCTTGGTAATTGCTTGTTTGGCCTTTTTTTGGGTGATTTTTCCTTTGTGCTGTTTGTGTATGTTGGAAACGTTCTTGTGACCGAGTCGGACCCTGCATTGGTCTCGTACGGTGTTTTCCGTTTCGTTCACGCTGTGTTTGTGCAGTTTTGTATGCTGCGTACGCGTCGGTCGCGGTGTATTGTGTTGCTTCGGCTCGGTTTTGTATGCGTGTCGGTCGTACGGCTTGTCCTCCGTCCGACTCGGTCGTGTTTTTCGCGCCTTGCATCGTACTTTGCGGGTTGGAGTTGGCGGGTACGATTCGGTCGGATTTGTTCCGGGTGCGTGTCGGTCGGTTGGATTCGCGTGTTTTTCCGGCCGGATTGCTATTTTCCGAGCGGCTCGGTCGGTCGGCTTGGTTTCCTGACGTGTCGGTCGGATTTATCGCGGCTTGCATCGTATTTGGCGTGTCGGGCGCCACTGGTACGTGTCGGTCGGTATTTTTTCCGGATCCGAGTCGGTCGGTGCTTTTTCCGGCCCGAATCGGAATCGACCCCTGAATGTTGGCTGTGCCAGTGATAGTCATTTTAAGCCAAAATCAAGGTTTTTACCTCAAATACACAATGAGGCTATCGAGATATTTGAGAAAGGAGTAATTTTGGAATTCAAGAAATTAGACAAATGTCCCAAACCATTAGGTGGTAATCTCACCAGTAACCAACATAAAGCAGTTAAAGAACTGCAAGAAAATAGATCTATAATCATAAAGAAATCTGATAAAGGTGGTAATGTGGTGGTTTGGCCCAGGCAAATGTATCTAGATGAAGGCAGGCGACAGTTGGGGAATGTTGAAAGTTATCAGGCAAGTAACAGAAGTAGTTACGACACAAGTAATGATGTTTTTAAATCTCAATTGTTAACATGGAAAATTGAGAAATTGTTATCAGATGATGAGTACAAATTTCTCTATTGTGAACACCCTAAGTTGCCAACAATGTATCTATTACCTAAGATACATAGAAACAATAAGATTCCTCCGGGGCAGCCTATTGTTTCTTCAATAGGAAGCACAAATGAAAATACATCAAAATATATCGATTATTTTCTACGTCCCTTTGTGCAGGCTCTCCCGTCTTATATACAAGACACCAGGGATTTTTTGAATGTGATTGAAAAGGTGGTTTGGACTGATGATATGTTACTCATGACGCTTGACGTCAACAGTTTATACACTTGCATACCACATAGTTTGGGAATTGAAGCTTCATGTCATTTTCTAAACCAGCGTGATTTGTCTTATTTGAAGCATACAGAAATGCTGCTCACTATGATGAATATATGCTTATCCAATAATTATTTTCTGTTCAATCATGTCATCTATTGCCAAACCCAGGGAACGGCGATGGGAACCTGCTTCGCCCCCAGCTATGCGGGGTTGTACCTTGGTTGGTGGGAGGAGCGGGGGGCCAGTAACATCATGGCCTTTACCCAGAACGTCGTCCTCTGGGTGAAATGAAATGAAAGAAATTTGTACTTGTAAAGCGCACCCATACCCCCAAAGGGGTGTCCAGGCGCTGTACGCATACCGCTGTGGAACCCTTCCTGGCTTTTCCCTGTGAAATGTCCACTCCTGGGCACCCCCAGGGTGAAGCCAGGCATCCCAGCGCTGTTGGGGCCGTTGTGGAGATTAAGCAAGCTATTGCCCAGAGTTGCAGAGTGGGACCCATGATTAGAATAGGCACCGAGGCGAGAATTATCAGGTCCGAGGAAATTGAGCCCAAGACCCGCCGAGGCGGGAATTGAACCCTGGTCCCGGGCCAGATCTCTGCATCAGGGTCTGCCGCTCTAACCATTGAGCCACACTTCTCCACTTGTGAGGTATATAGATGACGTATTTTGCATTTGGAAGGGAACGGAGGAAGATGCAGCACATTTTGTGATGGAGTTAAATGACAATCAATATAATTTAAAATTTACTAATATTGTACATCATGAAAATATTGAATTTCTGGATGTAGAAATCAATGCACATAATGATAAACTTACCAGCAGCTTGTTTAGAAAATCAACGGCTGGCAACAGTTTACTTCACGCAAAGAGTTGCCATCCCAAAAACCTGATCAGTAGCATACCCTATGGGGAGCTCTTAAGAGCAAAAAGAAATTGTAGCTCTGAACAGTTATTCCAATGCGAGTTGCAGAACATGAAAAGTAGATTTTTGGAAAGAGGCTACTCGATCGAAAATTGTAAATCAGGCATGCACAAAAGTGATGACCATTGATAGAGAAGCAACATTAAAAAGTAAAATTGCAGCCACGAGCGATGAGCAACCCTTAAGGTTTATAACCACGTATAACAATCAATCATGGGAGATGAGAAACTGTCTTAAAAAGTATTGGCATGTTTTAAATACTGACACAACATTAAGAAAATTTGTGGGTGGCCAACCGAAAATTACATACAGGAAATGCAATGCATTGACAGATATACTGTGTAGCAATGTGTTAGCTGATGATAAAGATTTGAATCCAGTACAAGGCTTCTTCCCATGTAAATCGTGTAAAGCCTGTAGGAACAGTGTTAAGTGTAAAAACATTGTATTGTCCAATGATCACAAACCATTTACCATAACGAAACACCTCACCTGCAAATCCGATTATTGTGTTTATGCACTCAGTTGCCCTTGTTCACTAGTATATATAGGGAGTACCATCCATCAAGTCAAAAAAGAGTGCTAGAACATACAAGGGCAATTGTTAATGAGGTCAGACAATATCCTGTCGCCAGGCATTTTAAAGAAGTTCATAATAAGAACATAAGTCTCTTACGTTTCTGTGCGTTAGACAGAATTCCAAAATCGGAAAGAGGAGGGAATAGAGTGAGAGAACTTAGATGTCTGGAATCCAAATTTATTATTAAATATGATACAGTACATCCGAAAGGATTGAACAAGGATGAGGAGATGTGGGTTCATTTGGGTTAATATGCTTTGACCAGAGTATTGTATCAGGTCTGTTCCGTTGTATACTAATAGTTTTGATACATCGTAGCCATGTTTGTATTTTTATATTCACATTTTATATATTGATGGCACTATTTAAATTTTTTGTAGGAGACAGAATTATCAGCTGTTCAGGTTGAAGATATGGCAGAAGAATCAGTTGAGACTACTTTATGAGAAATGTAATGATATCTGATAAAATACATAAATATTACTACATGAATTAAGACAGGGGTTATAATGTTATAGTTAAGGACATAATTGATGTTCTATTTGTTAACTTGGCCCACTAGGGCAGAATGGCATGAGATATTGGACACTCCTGCCTTTGGCCCACTGGGGCATTATTGAATAATACAACGATCTGGAATTTGTCATTTATCCATATTTTTGTGAAATACTGTGTATTTTACACTTTCGGCATTGGCCCACTGGGGCATAATTTAATAACATGGCAGTTTGCAATTCGTCATTTCAAATTTATTTCAATTCATGTTTTTATCAATTGTATTGATATATCTATCAGTTTGTTAATATATATGTGAATGTGTATGTTTCAGCTGTATTTTGAAAGACCATTACAAAATGGATGCCATGTTGAACATTGGGATAAGTAGTCCTACATTTAGGTTTAGTACTTGTGCACTATATGTATTCAGATTTGACAAACAGTTCCTTGACCCGTGACCAAGGTGCGGCTGCACCAAAACGCGTCGGGCGTTGTGCTTGTTTCATGTTTGAATAAATTTCACGTTCCATGGATTTGGGCGCGAGTTGATTTTTTACGGATGGAGTAAAAATCGAGTGGAATATATATATATATATATATTCACTGAAAAAACCATAGGTTTCAGATATGTTATAGTTACAAATTAGCATTTAAAAAACCTTTGAAATTCACTGAAAAAACCATAGGTTTTAGGGACAGTTATAGTTAGTTGGACATTTCACTCGTACAAAACCCGTGAAATTCCCCCGTTATAGTTAGTTCAGCTAACTATAACTCGCGCCCCGCAATGCACTGCTGATGACGTCACATATTACATCACTCATGACATGGTCAGTGACATCACTGATGACATCACTGATGACATCTCAAATGACATCACTGATGACATCATCCAGTGACTGTGTGTTTCTGTAAAGTTTAAATATTTTTAATATATATAGGAAAAGACGTATTGAAGAATGAGTGGGTGTGTAAGTGTCTGTATGGGTGATTTAGTAGGTGCGTGACTGACTCTATAAGTGAGTGATTTAACGTATCTTACTGAATGCATGGGTTAGTGACTAAACTGGGTGAATGTCTGTATCCGTCTGTCTGTTGCTGTGTAAGTGGCTGCATGGGTTTGTGAATAGCTACATGAGTGTCTATATGAGTTATTGATTGGTTGTCTGAGTATCTGTATGGGTGCCTGAGTGTTTGTGTGGGTGGGGTGTGTGCGACTCTGTGCATAGATGTGTGAGTGGGTGATTCACTGGGTGGATGGTTTCAAGAGTGCATCTGTGATAGACTGTATGGGTGGGTAAGTGTGTGTAAGAGTGTGTTAGTGAGTGAATGTATGTCCCAGTGGTACATGTGTGAGTAACTACATATGTGAAAGCCAGTATATATGTATGTTGGAGTATATAAATAGCTATAAGCGAGAGTGAGTGATTGTGATAGTGGCTGTATGGATGAGTGTGTGCTTGTATCAGTGATTGTATAAGAGCGTAACAATGTGCTAGTATTTGTATGATTAAGTGAGCTGGTGTGTGTATAACTGTATAGGTGAGTAAATGGCAGTGTGTTTAATTATTTGCATGACTGACTAGAGTGTGTGAGTACCTCTTTGGATGAGTGGCGGTGTTTGAGTGTCTATATAGGAGTAAGAGTGCATATGATAGTCCTGTACTGAGTGACCATAAGTATGAGTGACTGTACGGGTGAGTGAGTGGATGTGTGTGTGTAGACCTAACAATCAGTGAGTGGGTATGTAGTTATTGGTGTTGGAGTGTCTATAGTTTTGCGAATGGCAGTCTGTAATTTAGATTGGGTGTATCAAAGGTTATATTAGGGTGTGAGGAGCTGCATCAGATTATCACGTGGATGATGTCATCAGTGATGTCATTTGAGATGTCATCAGTGATGTCATCAGTGATGTCACTGACCATGTCATGAGTGATGTAATATGTGACGTCATCAGCAGTGCATTGCGGGTGCGTGAGTTATAGTTAGCTGAACTAACTATAACGGGGGAATTTCACGGGTTTTGTACGAGTGAAATGTCCAACTAACTATAACTGTCCCTAAAACCTATGGTTTTTTCAGTGAATTTCAAAGGTTTTTTAAATGCTAATTTGTAACTATAACATATCTGAAACCTATGGTTTTTTCAGTGAATTTCAAAGGTTTTTTAAATGCTAATTTGTAACTATAACTGTCTCTAAAACCTATGGTTTTTTCAGTGAATTTCAAAGGTTTTTTAAATGCTAATTTCTAACTATAACGTGTCTGAAACCTATGGTTTTGTCAGTGAATTTCAAAGGTTTTTTAAATGCTAATTTGTAACTATAACGTGCCTGAAACCTACGGTTTTTTCAGTGAATTTCAAAGGTTTTTTAAATGTATTAATTTTTATATTATTTTTTTTCATACTGATTTACTACATTTTTAGAAACAATTTCTTTTACATATTTTATTTTTTAAATTACATTGTAATTACATTATACATTACATTACAAAAAATACTTTCTCAGAATGAATTACTTTAGTTTAAATACTTAGCACATAGGCAATAGACTTTTAAGTACAGTAGTTACAGTTGTTGCAATGGGCAACACATTTTCAAACACAATGCAACATTCAGCTCAATGTGAATTTCTAGTTAAATGCAATTAGTTACTTTATGGATTACTTTTCTAACCACAGGACTGGATCCTAGATTCAGTCCTGGGACATCTCCTGTAAACAGTTGAGTAAAAGCGTTTTGGTTACAGTCGTGATTTTTAAGGAATATTATTGTATTTTAAAAGTTGACACTTAGAAACTTTTCCTCATAGAAGCACCAATGTTATCCTATGGAAGGAAATTCACTTAGCAGGTAAAAACTGTTATCGTTACTTTTTCTTACTCAGTGTTGGATCCTGGATCCAGCACTGGTGCATCTCCTGTAAACAGTTGAAAAAATGCGTTTAAGTCATACAGGCGATTTTTAAGGAATATTTGTAGTTTGTGAAAATCGACACTTTGAAACTTTTCTGCTGAAAACCAGACAATGGATTCCTATGGAAGAAAAGATAAGTTACTGGTAAGTACGGTTAAAATTACTTTTCAGGGTCAGTGCTGGGCTAAAAGATGCAGCACTGGGTTCTCTCCTGATAACAGGTGAGTAAATCGGAATTCGTATTTCGGCTGATTTTAGAGGAATATTTGTATGTTTCAAAAATCAACACTTAGAAACTTTTTCAGCAAAAAGCAGGCAATTATATCCTATGGAAGGAAATTCAAGTTACTGGTGAAGTACGGTTAAAATTACTTTTGAGGATCAGTACTGGGCTGAAAGATGCAGCACTGAGGTCTCTCCTGATAACAGGTGAGTAAATCGGAATTCGTATTTCGGCTGATTTTAGAGGAATATTTTAAAGTTCCAAAACTCCACACTTAGAAGAATTTCCAAGTGAAACCAGTCAATGTTAGCCTATGGAAGGAAATTCAAGTTACTGGTAAGTACGGTTAAAATTACTTTTCAGGACCAGTACTGGGCTGAAAGATACAGCACTGAGGTCTCTCCTGATAACAGGTGAGTAAATCGGAATTCGTATTTCGGCTGATTTTAGAGGAATATTTTAAAGTTCCAAAACTCCACACTTAGAAGAATTTCCAAGTGAAACCAGTCAATGTTAGCCTATGGAAGGAAATTCAAGTTACTGGTAAGTACGGTTAAAATTACTTTTCAGCATTAGTACTGGGCTGAAAGATGCAGCACTGAGGTCTCTCCTGATAACAGGTGAGTAAATCGGAATTCGTATTTCGGCTGATTTTAGAGGAATATTTTAAAGTTCCAAAACTCCACACTTAGAAGAATTTCCAAGTGAAACCAGTCAATGTTAGCCTATGGAAGGAAATTCAAGTTACTGGTAAGTACGGTTAAAATTACTTTTCAGGATTAGTACTGGGCTGAAAGATGCAGCACTGAGGTCTCTCCTGATAACAGGTGAGTAAATCAGAATTCGTATTTCGGCTGATTTTAGAGGAATATTTGCACAATGGTGAAGGGAGGGCGGGGCCTGAGGTGACATCTGTGCAAACGCGCCCGTGGCGCGTTTTAAGTAGGGGGATTAAGTCCCCTTGAATCATGAGGGTCCCTACGGGCCAACTAGCCCACCAGGAACCTCCAGTATGCGCCAGAGGCTGCGTTGCAGAGACATGTACAGAGGCCACACCCCTTTTACACCTCTCTGCAACGCAGCTCTGTGGCGCTTTCTGGACGTACCTGTTGGGCTAGTTGGCCCCCAGGGACCCTCAGGATTGAAGGGGATTTAATTCCCCATCTTAAAACGCGCCACGGGGCCTGTTTGCACACATGTCACCTGAAGCCCCGCCCCTCCTTCACCACTGTGCAAACGCGCCCGTGGCGCGTTTTAAGTCGGGGATTAACTCCCCTTGAATCCTGAGGGTCCCTGGGGTGCAACTAGCCCACCATATACCTCCAAAAGCGCCACAGAGCTGCGTTGCAGAGAGGTGTAAAAGGGCGTGGCCTCTGTACACCTCTCTGCAAGGCAGCCCTGGCGCATACTGGAGGTTCCTGGTGGGCTAGTTGGCCCCCAGGGACCCCCAGTATTCAAGGGGAATTCGTTCCCCTCTGCAAGCGCGCCAGGGGCGCGTTTGCAGAGTGGTGAAGGAAGGGGCGGGGCCAGCGGGCCCGATCATTTTTTTTTTTTTTTCCCCTGAAGGGGGCTGTGTGGCCCCCTTCCTTTTTCATATTTTTAGGCCCTGGGGACCCCATCCCCCAGGGCCTTACCCCTACCTCTTAAATTAAAATTTAAAAAAAAAAACGGGAAGGGGCCGCGTGGCCCCCTTTCCCTGGGCCTGTATTGGCCCCGGGGACCCCATCCCCGGGGCATGGCCTCTTTTTTTTTATTTGGAGGGGGCTGCATGGCCCCCTCCTCAGGCCATTTAAGGCCCCGGGGACCCCATCCCCGGGGCCGGCCTAGCACTTTTTTTTTTTTTTCCTTTGGGGAGGGGGCTGCGTGGCCCCCTCCGTGGCCACTATGGCCCCGGGACCCCATCCCCCGGGGCCTGGCCTCTCGTTGGGGACTGTGGGGGGTCCCCAAGCCCCCACAGTCCCGCCGGCTCCCCGTGTCCTACGGGAGCCGGCATTGCTTTTACACATGGGGAGCAGCTAACATGCTGCTCCCCAAGTGGAAAGCAATCAGCTTTGGATATTGGAAGAGAGAGCAGGTTTCCTGCTCTCTCTTCCAATATCCAAGCAGTTTGCAATGACAGGACGGGAGCCGCGAGGCTCCCGTCCTGTCATTGCAAACAGCAGTGTCCCGGGGGTAGGCACCCCGGGACACTGCAGGAGCCGGCCCTGGGGCTGGCGGTCCCCAGGGCTTGGGGGTCCAAAACGGACCCCCATTGTAATTTTTCTTAGTGCCCGGGGAGGTGGTGGTCCCGGGCGTGTGGGGGGCTGGAGCCCCCCACACAGGTTTTTCAAAAATAAAAAGAAGCCCCGGGGAGGTGGCGGTCCTCGGGGCAGCGGGAGGGCTCAGAGCCCTCCCGCACCATTATACATAAAGCCCCAGGGGGTGGACGTCCCCGGGGCTTGGGGGCCTTAGAGGCCCCCACACATAAATTAACCCCCCAGCATGCCCCCGGGACTTGGCCCACCCGGGGCCAATTAACATCGAAGCGCGGGAGACCGCGCTTCGATTTTTTTTTTTTTCGGCAGGATTCGCGCACCCTGAGCGCATCCTGCCGATTTTTAAAAAAAAAAAAAAAAAATTTTTTTGCCCAGGGGGTCCTTGTGGGACCCCCTGAGCAGACCTAGGGGGTCAGGGTGTTTCTACCCTGCCCCCTTTGTGCGCTTTGCGCACTTGTTTCTGTCCCTCGGTTCTACCGAGGGACAAAATGGCTGCCAACACTTCCTGATTTGGAGTGTTGACAGCCAATTAGCATGCAGCTCGTGATCGGGAGGGTGCGCGAATCCGACGCGGCCATAGATATCACTATCTTTTTACTTTTGATTTTCTCAGCAACTACTGAACGGATTTACACCATTTAACAAAAAGGGTTCTTTCTGAACCAAGAACTACCTCTTTGCCAAATTTGGTGTAATTCCGTTCAGCAGTTCGGGCTGTAGCCGTGTCTAAAGTTTCCTATGGAAAATTGCATGGGGAAAACGCGTTTTGGGACCCCCTTTTTCTCGGCCCCCGCTTGACGAATCCCCCGAGACTTTCAGGGTAGGAGCAGACCGGAGCGGGCCACAAAGTTTGAAAATTTTGCGAAGATACGTCAACCGGCAAGAGAGTTATTTCAAATAGAATGTCGCGGATTTCCTATGGATAATAGGTTGTAACTATAACTATCTACTGGCGACCGCCAGTAGATAATATATATATATATATATATATATATATGTATATGTATATATATTTATGTGTATATATATATATATATATATATATATTCACTGAAAAAAACCATAGGTTTTAGGGACAGTTATAGTTACTTGGACATTGCACTCGTACAAAACCCGTGAAATTCCCCGTTATAGTTAGTTCAGCTAACTATAACTCGCGCCCCGCAATGCACTGCTGATGACGTCACATATTACATCACTCATGACATGGTCAGTGACATCACTGATGACATCACTGATGACATCTCAAATGACATCACTGATGACATCATCCAGTGACTGTGTGTTTCTCTAAAGTTTAAATATTTTTAATATATATAGGAAAAGACGTATTGAAGAATGAGTGGGTGTGTAAGTGTCTGTATGGATGATTTAGTAGGTGCGTGACTGACTGTATAAGTGAGTGATTTAACGTATCGTACTGAATGCATGGGTTGGTGACTAAACTGGGTGAATGTCTTTATCCGTCTGTCTGTTGCTGTGTAAGTGGCTGCATGTGTTTGTGAATAGCTACATGAGTGTCTATTTGAGTTATTGAATGCTTGTGTGAGTATCTGTATGGGTGCCTGAGTGTTTGTGTGGGAGGGGTGTGTGCGACTCTGTGCATAGATGTGTGAGTGGGTGATTCACTGGGTGGATGGTTTCAAGAGTGCATCTGTGATAGACTGTATGGGTGGGTAAGTGTGTGTAAGAGTGTGTTAGTGAGTGAATGTATGTCCCAGTGGTACATGTGTGAGTAACTACATATGTGAAAGGCAGTATATATGTGTGTTGGAGTATATAAATAGCTATAAGCGAGAGTGAGTGATTGTGATAGTGGCTGTATGGATGAGTGTGTGCTTGTATCAGTGATTGTATAAGAGCGTAACAATGTGCTACTATTTGTATGAGTAAGTGAGCTGGTGTGTGTATAACTGTATAGGTGAGTAAATGGCAGTGTGTTTAATTATTTGCATGACTGACTAGGTGTGTGAGTACCTCTATGGATGAGTGGCGTTGTTTGAGTGTCTATATAGGAGTAAGAGTGCATATGATAGTCCTGTACTGAGTGACCGTAAGTATGAGTGACTGTACGGGTGAGTGAGTGGATGTGTGTGTGTAGACCTAAGAATCAGTGAGTGGGTATGTGGTTATTGGTGTTGGAGTGTCTATGGTTTTGCGAATGGCAGTCTGTAATTTAGAGTGGGTGTATCAAAGATTATATTAGGGTGTGAGGAGGTGCATCAGATTATCACGTGGATGATGTCATCAGTGATGTCATTTGAGATGTCATCAGTGATGTCACTGACCATGTTATGAGTGATGTAATATGTGACGTCATCAGCAGTGCATTGCGGGGTCGCGAGTTATAGTTAGCTGAACTAACTATAACGGGGGAATTTCACGGGTTTTGTACGAGTGCAATGTCCAAGTAACTATAACTGTCCCTAAAACCTATGGTTTTTTCAGTGAATTTCAAAGGTTTTTTAAATGCTAATTTGTAACTATAACGTGTCTGAAACCTATGGTTTTTTCAGTGAATTTCAAAGGTTTTTTAAATGCTAATTTGTAACTATAACGTGTCTGAAACCTATGGTTTTTTCAGTGAATTTCAAAGGTTTTTTAAATGCTAATTTCTAACTATAACGTGCCTGAAACCTACGTTTTTTTAGTGAATTTCAAAGGTTTTGTAAATGACAATTTTTAAATGTATTAATTGTTATATTAATTTTTTTCATACTGATTTAGTACATTTTTAGAAACAATTTTTTTTTACATATTTTATTTTTTAAATTACATTGTAATTACATTATACATTACATTACAAAAATACTTTCTCTTAATGAATTACTTTAGTTTAAATACTTTGCAGATAGGCAATAGACTTTTAAGTACAGTAGTTACAGTTGTTGCAATGGGCAACACATTTTCAAACAGAATGCAACATTCAGCTCAATGTGAATTTCTAGTTAAATGCAATTAGTTACTTTATGGATTACTTTTCTAACCACAGGACTGGATCCTAGATTCAGTCCTGGGACATCTCCTGTAAACAGTTGAGTAAAAGCGTTTTGGTTACAGTCGTGATTTTTAAGGAATATTATTGTATTTTAAAAGTTGACACTTTGAAACTTTTTCTCATAGAATCACCAATGTTATCCTATGGAAGGAAATTCACTTAGCAGGTAAAAACTGTTATCGTTACTTTTTCTTACTCAGTGTTGGATCCTGGATCCAGCACTGGTGCATCTCCTGTAAACAGTTGAAAGAATGCGTTTAAGTCATACTGTCGATTTTTAAGGAATATTTGTAGTTTGTGAAAATCAACACTTTGAAACTTTTTTGCTGAAAACCAGTCAATGTTAGCCTATGAAGGAAATTCAAGTTACCTCTAAGTACGGTTAAAATTACTTTTGAGGACCAGTACTGGGCTGAAACATGCAGCACTGAGGTCTCTCCTGATAACAGGTGAGTAAATCGGAATTCGTATTTCGGCTGATTTTAGAGGAATATTTTAAAGTTCCAAAACTCCACACTTAGAAGAATTTCCAAGTGAAACCAGTCAATGTTAGCCTATGGAAGGAAATTCAAGTTACTGGTAAGTACGGTTAAAATTACTTTTCAGGACCAGTACTGGGCTGAAAGATACAGCACTGAGGTCTCTCCTTATAACAGGTGAGTAAATCGGAATTCCTATTTCGGCTGATTTTAGAGGAATATTTGCACAATGGTGAAGGGAGGGGGCGGGGCCTGAGGTGACATCTTTGCAAACGCGCCCCGTGGCGCGTTTTAAGTTGGGGGATTAAGTCCCCTTGAATCCTGAGGGTCCCTAGGGGCCAACTAGACCACCAGGAACCTCCAATATGCGCCAGGGGGCTGCGTTGCAGAGACGTGTAGAGAGTCCACACCCCTTTTTACACCACTCTGCAACGCAGCTCTGTGGCGCATTCTGGATGTACCTGTTGGGCTAGTTGGCCCCCAGGGACCCTCAGGATTGAAGGGAATTTAATTCCCCATCTTAAAACGCGCCACGGGGCCTGTTTGCACACATGTCACCTGAAGCCCCGCCCCTCCCTTCACCACTGTGCAAACGCGCCCCGTGGCGCGTTTTAAGTTGGGGGATTAAGTCCCCTTGAATCCTGAGGGTCCCCGGAGTCCAACTAGCCCACCATATACCTCCAAAAAGCGCCACAGAGCTGCGTTGCAGAGAGGTGTAAAAAGGGGCGTGGCCTCTGTACACCTCTCTGCAAGGCAGCCCCCTGGCGCATACTGGAGGTACCTGGTGGGCTAGTTGGCCCCCAGGGACCCCCAGTATTCAAGGGGAATTCGTTCCCCCTCTGCAAACGCGCCAGGGGGCGCGTTTGCAGAGTGGTGAAGGAAGGGGCGGGGCCTGCGGGCCCGATCGTTTTTTTTTTTTTTTTTTCTCCCCTGAAGGGGGCCCCCTTCCTTTTTTCTTTTTTTGGGCCCTGGGGACCCCATCCCCCAGGGCCTTACCCCTTTTTAAATTACCTTAAAAAAAAACGGGAAGGGGGCCGCATGGCCCCCTTCCCTGGGCCTGTATTGGCCCCGGGGACCCCATCCCCCGGGGCATGGCCTCTATATTTATTTTTTTGAGGGGGCAGCGTGGCCCCCCTCCTCTGGCCATTTTAAGGCCCCGGGGACCCCATCTCCCGGGGCCGGCCTTTCCATTTTTTTTTTTTTTAATTTTTCTCTTTTTTGGGGAGGGGGGCCGCGTGGCTCCCCTCCCGAGCCACTACTTGCCCCGGGGACCCCATCCCCCAGGGCTGGACCTCTCCGTTGGGGACTGTGGGGGGTCCCCAATCCCCCCACAGTCCCGCCGGCTCCCCACGTCCCTTGGGAGCCGGCATTGCTGTTCCACATGGGGAGCAGCTGACATGCTGCTCCCCATGTGGAAAAGCAATCGCTTTGGATATTGGAAGAGAGAGCAGGTTTCCTGCTCTCTCTTCCAATATCCAAAGCAGTTTGCTATGGCAGGACGGAGCCGCGAGGCTCCCGTCCTGCCATAGCAAACTACAGTGTCCCGGGGTAGGCACCCCGGGACACTGCAGGAGCCGGCCCTGGGGGGTGGTGGTCCCCAGGGCCATCAAGGGCTCCAGGAGGGGGCCGCGCGGCCCTCCTCCCATTCAGTACACAGCCCCGGGGAGGTGGTGGTCCCCGGGGCTCTGGGGGTCCGTAACGGACCCCCATATTCAAATGTTTAGTGCCCCGGGGAGGTGGTGGTCCCCGGGGCGTGTGGGGGGGCTGGAGCCCCCCCACACAGGTTTAATAATTATTAAAAAAAAAGCCCCGGGGAGGTGGTGGTCCCCGGGGCTGCGGGAGGGCTCAGAGCCCTCCCGCACCATTTTTTTAAAAAAGCCCCGGGGGGTGGCGGTCCCCGGGGCTTGGGGGGCCCTTTGAGGCCCCCCACACATTAAATTATCCCCCCACCATGCCCCCGGGACTTGGGCCACCCGGGGGCCAATTACCATCGAAGCGCGGGAGACCGCGCTTCGATTTTTTTTCGGCAGGATTCGCGCACCCTGAGCGCATCCTGCCGATTTTTACAAAAAAATTTTTTTTTTTGCCCAGGGGGTCCTTGTGGGACCCCTGAGCAAACCTAGGGGTCAGGGTGTTTCTACCCTGCCCCCTTTGTGCGCTTTGCGCACTTGTTTCTGTCCCTCGGTTCTACCGAGGGACAAAATGGCTGCCAACATTTCCTGAATCGGAATGTTGACAGCCAGCTGACAACCAATTAACATGCAGCTCGTGATCGGGAGGGTACGCGGACCCTACTCGGCCCTAGATATCACTAACTTTTTACTTTTCATTTTCTCAGCAACTACTGAACGGATTTACACCATTTAACAAAAGGGTTCTTTCTGAACCAAGAACTACCTCTTTGCCAAATTTGGTGTAATTCCGTTCAGCAGTTCGGGCTGTAGCCGTGTCTAAAGTTTCCTATGGGAAAATGCATGGGGAAAACGCGTTTTGGGACCCCCTTTTTCTCGGCCCCCGCTTGACGTATCCCCCCGAGACTTTCAGGGTAGGAGCGGACCGGAGCGCCCCACGAAGTTTGAAAATTTCGCGAAGATACGTCAACCGGCAAGAGAGTTATTTCAAATAGAATGTCGCGGATTTCCTATGGATAATAGGTTGTAACTATAACTATCTACTGGCGACCGCCAGTAGATAATATATATATGTATATGTATATGTGCATGGAATGTTTCAGGATGTTTCGTCCAGCGAAGGCCAAGAAAAAAGGTGGAACTAAAAATACCAAATCCTCATGCAATTACAATAGACTTTTTTAGACAGTGCTACCACAAAAAACACTGAACGGAATTTTCCCAAATTTGGCAGGAAGCTATATCCTGGTCTAGAAAGTGTGAAGTTTGTGATTTGGTGTGAATCTGTTGAGTAATTTTTAAGAAATTAAAATATTTGTATATCTGGACGGTTCAGTTTGAGGGACTCTTGCGAGAGTCCCTCAAACCATTTTTTAAAAATAGAGCTTTCTGATTGGCCCAGGGTGTTTTCTCCCTTGGGCCAATTTTCTCCCGCAGGAGTCAGACTCCCAACTGTGTGCACCAGGTAGTAACCTATGTAAATGTGCTTGTTTGGCTTCAGAAGGTTGTCTATCTGTAAAGTTTTCACCGGAGTATGAATGTTGCGGGTGTATGGCCTTTAGCACCTTAAGACCTTAGGATTTTTTAATGAATAGTGTCTCTTTGCACTAGTTTTACATGGTGTAAACACTGTTCTTAGTTGATACTTTTTAATACTCTGTTGAGTATTTCTCATGAGGATGTGGTACAGAGTAAACTCTCTCCATAGAGTAAACACTGTCTATAGTACCCACTTTTCTACTTATATCAACTTCATTTCTCAATGTAGGTTCTGTGACTATGAAGGGGCTGAAACAGGTGAAGGCTGTTCATAGTAGGGCATTCATTATATTACAGAAGTTGAGTATCTGGAGGAAATAGGTTTTCTCTGAACAGTTGTATACATATTGAACTCCATGAGCAGAAAAGGTTACCCTTCTATTTGATTGTTAATATGAACTCAGCTACCCATGAAGTTTATGGTTTAGGCATTATGATGCACATAACACAAGCTTGCTTCACCTGAGGGAGTTGTATGTGTGATGCCATTAATGATACTTCATATTATTCTGAACAATTTTGTACTTACTTTGAGACCTCTAATGCCATACTAATTTATAGAGTAATGTGTACAAAAGATGCTTGGATGATGTCATCAGTGATGTCATCAATGATGTCATAAAGATGTCATAGAACATGTTATGAGTGATGTAAAATATTTGAGGTTATAAGCAGTGCATGGCAGGGGCGCAAGTTGCAGGGAACGAATTAGCACCTATAAAATATCTCCGCCTTACCAGACAACAACCCTCTGCCCCCTGGTATTCTCCTGAACTCAGGGATCAGAAACTTGCTTGCAAGTACTTAGAAAGAAAGTGGAGGGCGGGCTACAAGGATAAGGACAGAATGGACTACAAAACAAGCCTTGCAGTCTATAAACAGTTGCTTAAAAAACAAAACAAGAGTATTTCACTGACAGAATCAACTTAGCAAAAACTCTTCTAAAGAGCTTTTTAAAATAGTAAAAACCTTAGCCCATCCATGCTCCCCGACTTTCTCAGCCAGCCAAGAGCTGTGTAATAAAATTGCTAAATGCTTTTTCGAGAAAGTGAATAACATCTTTGTCAGCTTCTCCGATTCTACCCGCGAAACAACACAGAGCTTAGCAACAGATCAGTCAGAAACTAATAAGAATAGCCCACTTCTACTTAACTTTGCCCCTCTAACAGAACTAGACACCAGCAACCTATTACTGAAGATAAAGTCAGGCTCCCCTTTGACCCATGCCCAAGCTCAGTAGTTATTTTAGCTGCAGAGCCAGTCTCAAGAATACTGACTTCTATCTTCAATACTATGTATTTAGATGGATACTTTCCAAGAGACTGGAAGCATGCATCAATTCTGCCATTACTGAAGAAACCTAACTTAGATGTCGATGACCCCAACAATTTCAGACCAATATCTAGAATTCCACTCCCGGCGAAGGTCATTGAAAGGAATATTAATGCCCAACTTAATAAGTTTCTGCAAGACTCACTAGCCTTAGACCCAACCCAGTTCGGGTTCAGAGGGGGCCACAGCACTGAAACTGCGCTTTTAAAGTCCACAGAAGAGATCAGGACTATTCTGGACCAAGGAGGGAATGCCGCGCTGATCATGTTGGATCTCTCGGCGGTGTTCGTCACGGTCCACCACGATGTATTGATGGACCGTCTACATGAGATAGGAGTCAAGGGCTCTGCCTGGAAACTTCTCAAATCATTTTTGACTGACAGAGTACAAACGGTGGCCCTAGATGAATTTGAAGCTAAATCATTCTCTTTGCCATGTGGTGTCCCGCAGGGATCATCACTTAGCCCGACCCTTTTTAATGTCTATGTTTCCTCACTGGCACCCCTTATTGAATCATTTGGGTTTACATTAACCTCATATGCTGACGATACCCAAATAGTGGTGAACCTATTTCCAGGCGGCTCTCAGAATACTTCGCTGAGGCTGCAAAATTGCATGAGTGCTGTGGGGGGTTGGATGGCCCAAAACTGTTTAAAACTCAACTCCAGCAAAACGGAGGTGGTTTTGTTTGGCAATAACCCCAATCTCTGGACACCAGATTGCTGGCCGGTAGACCTGGGCCAGCTCCCCACGCCAGTTGGGAAAGTGAAAAATTTGGGAGTATGGATAGATGACAAACTGAGCTGTAAGGACCAGGTAAATAAAGTGGTCTCTACTACCACCTACATTCTTAAATCTTGCAAAAAAATAATGCCACTACTCCCCAAAGCGGTACAACAAACAGTTGTCACTGCACTGATTATGCCGAGATTGGATTATTGCAACAGTCTCTATCTGAAGATACATGAAGGATCCCTAAACAAACTACAGATTCTGCAGAACGCATCCGCTAGACTACTCACAGGCACACCTAGGACTGATTCCATCTCTGCCCAAATCAAAGCTCTGCATTGGCTGCCAGTGAGGAAACGTACCCAATTCAAGGCCTTGTGTTTGGTTTTTAAATCCCTTCATGGAACTGGGCCTGAATTCTTAAAAGAACGAATCCACTGGTACACCCCAAATAGAACTTTACGATCTTCTGACGCCAAATTGGTGACAGTACCCAGGGTGAAGAAGGCCAACTGGGGTGGCAGAAGCTTCATAGTTAACGTGGCAAGAGCCTGGAATGCTCTCCCTTTATCCCTAAGAAGCATGATCAATCTTCTTGCATTTAGGAAGCCACTAAAAACTTGGCTCTTCACTAATTGATCCTGCGTATCTCTCCATCTGGCTTGATTCCTCTGTAGGCCTTCTCCCAGCGCCAGGACACCCTTGGGTAACAGTTGCGCTCTACAAATAGCAGTAACATAACATAACATAACATATTTACCTCTGCTAACAATAACTGGTGAATTTCTGTGTTTTTTTTAGTTAAAAACTTTATGTTGGCACTGACATATTTTCCTAACTATAACGTCACTTAAGCCTCAGTTTTTTCAGTGAAAAAATAAATAAAATATAAATATATCATTTACAATTTATCCACCACCATCAAATATTTATAAGTAGTGGACCTCGTTACACTCTCTTTTTAGCTCGATAACCAGACAATACTAACTATAACTCTCCACTCAACCATACATTTTGTTGTGACAAATAATTGTCATATGAGAAGCTATAAGTGTTGTTATAAATGCTATGATTTTGCATGCTATAATTGATGTAGTATGCCCTGGGTGTAAACAGTGCATGGAAAAGGCTTATGTTATAGTTAATTTAGTGTGGCAAGTGAGGTGGCAAGACTGTGTTCGGAGGTGCGCAACATTTAGTTATTTCAAGGTAGTCCGTAAATTATAAATTAAGTTATAATTATAACCTTACAATTTTTAATGTTTGTGTATTTTAAGTTGGGTTTCTACAGAAAGAATGCATGAGGTATTTCTAGCTATAAATATACCCTAACCTTTGTTTTTTTCATCTTATGTTAATGGTTTTTATTTTTAAATAAAAATGATTTTCAAATCGCAGTGTCATTGATTGGAATGTCATAAAGTGGAGTGTAGTATAGTACAGTGAAGGAGAGCATTGTAGAGTCTACTGTAGTAGAGTGGAGTATTGTAGAGTGGAATAGAGTGAAGTCGAGCAGTGTGGAGTGACGTAGCGTACAGTGGAGTAAAGTGTCACGATGGAGTGGCATGTGTGTCATATCGTGGAGTATCGTAGAGTGGAGCGGCAAGTTGTACATTGTAGTAGCATGTAGAACAGTAGAGCTGAGTGTTGTACAGTGGAGTGTTGGCGACTGGAGAGTCATGAAAAGGAGTGTGGTGGAGTAGAGTGTCATTGTGTAGAGTGTCGTAGAGTGGCATAGATTATAGCAGAGTGTTGTAGAGTGTAGTGGCATAGAGTAGAGTTCAGTGGGGTAGAGTGTCATATAGTTCAGTGTTGTCGATTGTAGTGCTGTGCAGTAGAGTGGCGGAGAGTCTTGTACAGGGTAGTATTGTACAGAGGAGTATCATTATTTGCGAGAACACAGTGCATGGTAGAGTGGTGAGTTATAGTTAATATTGTCTGGTTAGGGAGCTGAAAAAAGAGTGCAAGGAGGTCCACTACTTATAATAATTTGAACATGGTGGATAAATTGTAAATGAAAGTTATAACTATAACTTTAGAATTTTTAAAGTTTGTGTAGTTTAAACTTGGTTTGTATAGGGAACATGTTTTCCTAACTATAACAACACTTTAACCTTTGGTTTTTTTCATTGTATTTTACAAGATTTTTTAAATTTTTAATAAAAATATGTTTCAGATCGTAAAGTCCAGTATCACACGTGGAGAGTTGTTATGTGGAGTTTCATTCAGTACAGTGGAGGAGAGAGTTGTAAAGTCTATAGTCAAACACTGAAGTATTGTAGATTAGAATCGAGTGGAGTATAGTAAGGTGTAGTAGCATAACCTACAGTATAGTAAAGTGTGATATAGTGTAGTAGCATGGTGTCTCATATAGGGGAGTCAAGTATCGTAGACTGGAGCAGCGAGTTGTACAGTGGAATGGCATGTCGAAGAGTAGAGTAGGGTGCCATAGACTGTCATAGAGTGGAGTAGAGTGTTTTAGAGTGGAGTAGGGTGAAGTAGAGTGTCATAGAGTGGAGTATTGTCAAGTGGATGGTCGTAGAGTACAGTGGAGGAGAGTGTCGTGGAATGGAGTGCTGTGCCATATAGTGGAGTGGCATATCTTAGAGAGAAGTTGAGTGGCATATCATCGAGTGGCATACAGTGTGCTACAGTGCTGTTTTCTGAAGAGCAGGGGTGAGGCTCAAGCGGTTTACATAACCGAGACAGGACCCATATTCAGTACTCTAGAAAGAAGAACTGCCTGTCAGGTGGCACCAGGTAATTGGAAATATAATTCAGGAAAGATAGGCCATGCCTAGAAAGTTGGCAGTTAATTCCAGGAATAAATATCTGAAAAAATTCTTTATATATTTGATATGCATTTATTTGAGATCATCAAGATTTGAACCTGACATAGCAAAGTACAGCCGGCACGTGTTTCACCCAAAGTGGCTTGCATGCCTAGGGCTTTCGCAAGGCTGATACATAGCATAGGTACATAAAACATTATATAATGCCAAATAAAATAGTGAGATTAGGACAAAACATAAGGATAATTGTAATAATGAAAATATCAAGGATGTAATAAACATGAAATACATATCAGGGACAAGAAGAAGAAATAATAAAGGCAGGGAGCAGAAAAAAGAGAACAAGGAAGAAGGGAGTTTTAAGGAATAAAAAAGGGTGAGGATGAAAAAAACACGGTTAAAAGTTCAATACTGGTTTTATAAACAATGGTTATATTGCATAGTCATTTTTTAAAATAACATGAAAGATTGTCAAATTCTGCCATATTTCTACAGTATTCATGGCTTTTTACCAGTAAGAAGAAATGCCACCGTGACAATAGACTACATTATTTAGATCCAAGAAATCCGTGACCAGGAGAGAAACCGCTTATAGCTAAGAATGGCTTGAAAAACATCAGCAAACCCAACCATGACAACAGGAAAAATTATTTTGTAAACAAAAAGAGTAAGAAAATCACCAAAGCCAAAAATAAATGGAAATACCAATGTTCAAAAGTCAGAGATCACAAAACAGGAATCAAAAACCCTTTGTGGTACTCACCAAAACGTTAAAAGAACAGCGTTCCAATCTATTTTGATAAAAAAGCAAGGATAATAGGTAAGAGAAAAAGGTAAGAAGGTTATAGCAAGATGAAGGGGCTGCCCCAGTATTAGAGTACAGTGCAAAATGAAGTAAGGTAAAAACAAAGCCTAAATGTGTCTACCTGTGTTTACAGATTGTTTAAAGCAGTAACATATTGTTGGTAGCATCACTTTGTGAAAATAAAACGCAAATCCAAGCTCAAAATCAGGAAGAAAAAACGAAAGACAAAAATGTGCGCAGTGCATGTTACAACTTGTAAACCAGCACTAGTATAATTATTCCATAAGCCTAAGAACCGGGTGGGCACATTGGTAGCATTGTTAGGTGAAACAAAAAATGGATCCTAAGTCAGAAAACAAAAACAGAAGACAAAATGTGCACAGTGTATATTGCAACTCGTAAAATTATACTGGGACACGCTGCAATTATTCCAAAAGCTGTAGAGCGGAATATAGAACAGTGGCATAGAGTATGATTACGTTTAGCAGAGTGGAGTACACTGGAGTGGGGTAGTGTAGAGTGTGGTAAAGTGTCATACAGTGGAATGGCATCTTATAGACTATAGTGGTGTGGAGTGCAGTAGTGTGGAGTGGCGTAGCATGTAGGCGAGTAAAGGTTCATAAATTTGAGTACTGTGTTGTACAGTAGAGTGTAGTGGAGTGTCATACAGTATTGGAAAGTGATGTAGACTACAGTAGAGTAGAGGGGCATACAGTCTAGTTGATTTTTGTAGAGTGGACAGGTGTACATTCAGTAAAGTGTTGTAGAGTGTAGTAGAGTGAATCGACATGCAGAGTTATAGAGTATGTTGGCATTGAATGGAGTGGCATACACTGGAGTAGTGGAGTAGAGTGGAATACTGTGTTAATGTAGAGTGGAGTAAAATGGAGTGCAGTGGCATACAAAGAGTTCTATACTGTGTCGTATAGTGGACTATAGTATCATAGAATATTGTACAGTGGCAGTATAGTGTTGTACAGTGGAGTGAAAGGGTGTAGACAGGAGTAAAGTGTCAGAGAGTAGCATACAGTGTAGTAGAGTATTGTAGAGTGGAGTTGCATAGAGTACAGTAGTGTGTACAACAGTGGAGCTGCATAGAAAGGATTGTTGTATAGTAGTGTAGAGTGAGGTAAAGTCTCACACCATGGAGTAGAGTCGAGTAGAGTGGTGTAACATAGTGTGGGTTTAAGTGCAATAGAGTGTATAAGTGTATCATAGAGTAGAGTGGCATGGAGTGAAGTGTACTGGTGTAGCATAGGTAGTAAACTATTATAAATTAGAGAGGGGTCTCTTGCAGTAGAGTGGAGTGCTGTGTCAAATAGAAAAGTGCCGTATAGTGGAATTGAGTGTTGTGCATTAATGTGTACAGGCATAGAATGGAGTATAGAGATGGACAGTGGAGTATACAGGGATAGAGTGGAGTAGAATGTCATATAGTGCCATAAAGTGTGGTAGACGTTTATAGAGTGGAGTTATAAAGAGTGGAGGAAAGTGCCATCTAATGGAGCTATATAGAGTGGAGTGGCATACACTGTAGTGACGTATAGGGGATTACCGTAAAATGGTGTTGCATACAGTGGAATAGCGTACAGTGGAAAACTATGCAGTGGAGTGTAGAGGAGTAGAGTGGCAGGGAGTGGAATAGTGTAGAATGGAGTAGTGTACAGTGGAGTGGTGTAGAGTGGAATAGGGTACAGTGGATTAGCATAGATGGGGTGGCATACGTGAAGTGGCGTAGCGTAGACTCGAGGAAACTGTTATAAATTGGAGTGATGTCTCATACAGTGGAGTGGAGTGCTGTGTTGTACAGTGTTGGAAACTGTTGTAGAGTGAAGTAGAGTGTTGTACAATAGAGTGTATAGGCGTAAAGTTGAGTGCAAATTTGGACAGTAGAGTGTAGGGGGTAGAGTGGAGTAGAGTCTTGTAGAGTGGAGGAGAGTACACCGGAGTAGCGTACAGTGGAGTGACATAAAGTGGAAAAGCATAAGTGGAGTAGTGTAGACTCGAGTGGCGCACAGTGAAGTGTCGAAGAGTGTATTTGCATATGGTGTAATAGCATACAGTGAAGTGCATAAAGTGTAATAGCATATAGTGCAGTAGCGTACAGTGGAGTTGCATACAGTGAAGTGGTTTAGACTTGAGTGGTATATTGTGGGATGACGTAGAGTGTAATAGCATACAGTGGAGTGGCATACATTGGAGGGCGGTAGAGTGGGAAACCATACAGTAAAGGGGCAAATATTGAAGTTGCGTAAAGTGTAATAGTATACAGTGGTGTAGTGTACAGTGGAATCAAGTAGAGGGTAGTACAGTGGGGTGGCGTAGAGTAGAATAGCGTAGAGTGTAGTGGCATACAGTGGAGTGGTGTAGACTGGAGTGGTATACATGGAGTGGGGCAGAATGGAGTAGCATAAAGTAGAGTGGCATACAGTGGAATAGCGTAGAGGGAAGGGGTGTAAAGTAGAGTGGTTTAGACTGAAATAGCATGTAGTGAAGTAGCATACAGTGCACTGGCATACAGTGAAATGGTGTAGACTGGAGTGGCGTAAACTGGAATGGGTAGAGTGTAATAGCATACAGTGGAGTTGTGTACTGTGTTATGTTATGTTGGAGAGTATTTGCAGAGCGCAGCTTTCACTCCGAGGAGTATCATGGTGCTATAGTCGATTGAGATTGCGGGCAGAACATAACAAAGATGAGAACTGGACTAAGAGGGGTTAGATGAGTGGTTTGCATAGTACATCTGGAGCAGTAAAAATCCAGGTTTTCAGGGACTTCCTAAAGAGCGTTTCTGATTGAATGAAACGGGGGCTACTAGGGAGTTGGTTCCACGCCTTTGTGCCTAACACTGCAATGGATTTGCCCCTTTTGAGATAGTTCTGAAGGCTGGGGGTTATAATAGATTTAGAATTGGAAGATCTAAGCATACGGCAAGGTACACAGTGGGTGAACCTAGACCGAAGATACTGGGGGCCAGAGGAATGAAAGCTTCTGAAAGTAATTATTAGGATTTTAAACAGTATTCTTTTGTGGAAAGGTAACCAGTGCAGTGTTTTAAGAGTGGCTGATGCAGATGATTTCCTGGGCCATTTTAGGACTAGTCTTGCTGCAGCATGTTGAACCATCTGAAGTTTATGAAGAACTGATTTATTGGTTCCTGCATAAAGGCTGTTGCAATAGTTGATTCTAGAAGTAATCAAAGCTGTTGCAACAGTCTGCCTTGTCGTAATAGGAAGTAGATACAAAATGTTTTTAGTGATTTTATTAAGTGAAAGCAGGTGCCTGCTACAGATAGCGCTTGCTGATGGAAGGACAGGGCAGAATCAAATCTGACCCCCAGGTTTCTGGCAGCCGTTACTGTATTCGGGGAGGAGGGGTGTCAGCCGGCCACCATCGGCTGGGGCAGAAATTATTACCCTTCCCCAATGGCATGCTTTCTGTTTTTTCTGAGTTACATCTCAGGTGGTTGGTCTTCATCCAGTGAAAAACAGCTGTTAGACATTGGCAGAGGTTTTCCTCAGCTACTGTGATATTTTTGTCTAGGACCAATACCAGCTGTGTGCCGTCCGTCTATGAGATGGTCTCAATGTTGAAGGACGATATTAACCTTATCAGTGGGGCCATATAGACATTAAAAAGCTCTGGGCTGAGGATAGAACCCTGTGGGACCCCGGAGAGCAGAGGCTTTTCTGCTGACTGATTTTGCCTGAGGGTAATGACTTGCCTTCAGTTTTGAAGGAAAGATTTTAACCAGGCCAGGGCAAGACGGGAAATGCCATAGGCTTCGAGGCGGTCAAGGAGGATGTCGTGCGAGACCGTATCGAAAACGGCTGATAGGTCCAATAGAACTAGCACAATGCTCTTTCCCTGGTTAAGGGCAGCTTTTAGGGCTTCAGCCGTATATAGAAGGGCTGATTCCGTACAATGCTGTGATCTGAAACCCGATTGATTTAGGTGTAGAATATTTGCTCCTTCCAGGTAGGTCATAAGTTGTAAGTTGACCAATTTTTCTGTGATCTTACTCAGGCAGGGAAGGAGGGAAAGGGTACGGAGGTTAGTAAGGCTGGTAGGATCAGCAAGCCGTTTCTTTTGCAGGGGTTTGACTGTCGCAAGTTTCCACTCATTAGGAACCTCCCCAGTAGATAAGGAAGTATTTATTATGTTGTGGATGATTGGGTTGACAGTATCTATCAGGGCATGTAAGATCAGAGGGGGGGCAGGGGTCAAAAGGTGACCAAGATTTAATAGCTAGAATTGCTTGATGGGTTTGATCTAGGCTGCAGTTTTGGAACACTTGGAGGAAAGGTCTATCTCTATTAGGGATGATCTTAGGATGTGTAAGGGGCAAAAGAGGAGAAGAGAAATCTTTTTGCAGCAGCTGGACCTTTTCCTCAAAAGAAATCCGCAATGCGGTCACAGAGAGATTGTGAAGGGGGAATCTCTTGTTTGAGTGTCGTGGAGTTTATAAAGGAGCTCACGATTTTAAAAATAGTTTTTTGATTAGAATTAGCCTGTTCAAGCATTTCAGTAAAATATGATGTCTTGGCAGCTTTTATATTTTGATGATAATTTTTAAGGGCGGCCTTAAAATTGGTACGCTCTGTCTGATTATATTTAAGTCTCCATCTACGTTCCAATTTTCTGCAGTGGCTATGCATTTCTTTTAACTCTTGGGAATACCAAGGGGCCGAGGGCTTTTTTAGCAAGCGGTTGTTTTCAGGACCGGGTGCTGTGAAGTGATCCTTCAGGTTGGTTAACCATGATGTGAATCGTTTGTTGTCTTCAATTGGGTCCCCTGATAGTGTAGGCTTGCCTGCTGAGGCTACAAGATTAAGGTCAGGATGGACTGCCATATCCTTCCATTTAGGCTTTGAAGTTAGGTTGGTGTGTGCGTGGCCAGTGTGTTTTGTGATAGGCTCACACCTAATTTCCAAGTGTATAAGCTTATGATCAGACCAGGTGAGGCTGACTGACTCCTTAACGATGAGGGTCATAAGGTTTGAGCAAATATCATCCAGGGTGTGACCTGCGACATGGGTAGAGGTCAGTGTGTGCTGCTTAAGGCCAAGCGTGGCCATAGTTTCTCTGAACTGAATTGTCCCAGGGTCACTTTGGACGTCTAGGTGAATATTAAAATCTCCTAGTAGAGTGAAATTTGCAAATCTAGGAGCGAGTGCAGTGACGATGTCATCTATGCTTTCTAAGAAGATATTGTTGGGGCCTGGTGTGCTATAAACCAAGGCTCCTGAGAAGGCAAAGGAGTCCTCTATTTGGAAACAAAAGCCAATACTCTCTGCTCCTCTAAGGTCAGATATTTTGAATACTGAGCATTTCAGTGATCTGCGGTAAATAATAGCAAGGCCTCCACCCCGCTGTTCAGGTCTGTCCTGCCTATGAATAAGATAGTCAGGGGGGAGGGCACAAGCAATGTCTGGATTGCACCAGGATTTTAGCCAGGTTTCAGTTATGAAGAGGAAATCTAGGTTGCCGTTAAGGATAAGATCATTAATGTGTTGGGCGTGTTTACATAGTGATCTGGCATTAATAAGCCCTCCTCGTAGGTAGGTCGATTTGAAACTATTTGTTGTCGGTGTAACTAGGGTAGGTTCAAGAATTGTACTACAGATTCTACAGCTGATGTGACCACTCCATTTAGCCACATTGATGGAGTCTTTGCAGTTGTGAGGGCTGTTATTAAGTTCCAAAATAAATTCTCGAGAAAAACGTGTACTTTGTGAAAATTGGGCCGCATTTCTGGCGCTGGACGCGTTCCGGACGCGGACAAGCGCAGACGGGCTTGCCTTTGGCGCGCCTTCGGTGTGCCAGCGGCGCGCCCGCTGCACGCATCTGCTGCGCATCGGCACCATCCCTTGTTTAAATACCGGAAGGGAGGTGCTCAGGGAAGAGATTAGCCCGTCTCCTTCGCAAAATGGCGACCACTGATGGCCACACGGAAGTGAGGAAACCGAGGTCCAAGTCTTCCCTCCACTCAAACAGCACAGGAAGCTGCGGTGGACCGGGGAAGATAGCGAGAGAGCAGCAACTACTCAGGTAGCGTTTCCAACAGTTAGGAAACAGATACCTGCGTTTTAAAAAATCAAACACATTAAAAATGCATTCTAACAATTTCCAATAGTTTAAAAATCAGAGCAAGTTTTTAAATTTAAAACAGATTAGACCGGCTCCCAGATCGATACCTGTCTGCAACGTTTCAGCTGCGCGTCGGCGCCATCCCTTGTCTAAATACCGGAAGGGAGGTGCTCAGGGAAGAGACTAGACCATCTCCTCCCCAAAATGGCGACCACTGATGGCCACACGGAAGTGAGGAAACAGAGATCCAAGTCTTCCCTCCATCCAAAACAGCACAGGAAGCTGCGGTGGACCGGGGAAGATAGCAAGAGAGCAGCAACTACTCAGGTAGCATTTCCAACAGTTAGGAAACAGATACCGGCGTTTTAAAAAATCAAACACATTGAAAATGCATTCTAATAATTTCCAATAGTTTAAACCTCAGAGCAAGTTTTTAAATTTAAAACAGATTAGACCGGTTCCCAAATCGATACCTGTCTGCAACTTTTTCCCAGTGGAGTGGCTTCCAATGGAATAGCATAGAATGGAATGGGGTAGAGAGGAGTGACATACACTGGAGTGGCATCGAGTGGAGTAGCATGCAGTGGAGTGGCATACAGAGGAATGACGTGGAGTGGCTTACAGTGGTATGGCGTAGAGTGGAATAGCATATACTGGAGCAGCATATAGCAGAGTGGCATACAGTGGAGTGGTGTACACTGAAGATGTGTAGAATGGAGTTGCATACAATGTAATAGCGTAGAGTGGAGTTGTATACAGTGTAATAGTGTAGAGCGGATTGTTCTACAGTGGAGTAATAGTGTAGTGTAATAGTGTATAGTGGAGTACAGCGGGGGCGAATAATGGAGTGGTGTAGACTGGAGTGGCGTACAGTGGCATGGGGTAGAGTGGAATAGCATACAGTGGAGTGGCATACATAGGAGTGGGGTCCAATCGAATAGCGTAGAATGAAGTGGTATAGAGTGGAATGTCATACACTGGAGTGGTGTAGGGTGGAGTAGCATACAGTGGAGTAGCATACAGTGGAATAGCGTACAGTGGAGTGTTGTAGAGTGGAGTGGCATACAGTGGAATACAGTAGAGTGGAGTGGTGTACAGTAGAATGGTGAAGAGTGGAATAGCGTATAGTGGGTAGTGTCTAGTGGAGTGGCGTACAGTGGAGCGACGTAGTCTGGATTGCGGTAGAGAGGAGGTGCATACTGTGTAAGAGTGTGGTGTGTAGTGGCATACAATGGCATTCTGTACAGTGTTATAGCATAGAGTGGGGTCTCGTACAGTGGAGAGGCATAGAGTGGAGTGGTGTACAGTGGAATAGCGTATAGTAGAGTGGCTACAGTGGCATGGCATACAGATGTATGTGAATATAGCAGAAATGTAGATTATGGTGTGCAGGGTAATGCAAAACAGAGAATTGCTCTGCCTTGAGTTTCTCCAGATTTACCAATCAACGCAGGGCCATGCATGGTGGCCTTGCATTTCTTTGTAAATCTGACTTAAGTATTGCAATTCCCATGCGACACCATGAGTGATGTAAGGGTACCGCAATCCAATAATACAGCTAGGCCAGAGTTATATTTTGGGCCATGGTATACTGTGATAACTTTGCAGTATACCGTGGTACATGGCGATGAGAAGTCAGTGTATAATTGGGTAATGGCTGTTTTTAGAGAATGAAAAGGCAGCCATATTGTTTTCCCTACACTTTGTTTAATGTTAGGCCTTAGATATAATTAAGTAGTAGATCCCTACCTAGTACCACTTTATTAAATTGGTACTAGGTAGGAGGTGTAAGGCCATGTACCGCAATAGTATCACAACATTTTGTGAAATTCCGCTGAAGTACTACGGTGACAGATATCACCAAGTTTACATGGCTTATAACTTAAAAAATACTAACCCTACTTAACTGCAATACCCAAACAGCATCATCTCTACACCATATTGTATACTCCTGCCAAATTTCATGCAAATCCATTCAGATGTATTCGGTGCTAAGCCAAATACAATAGTCTACGGAAAATACATTGGAGAAAAACTCTTTTTGGGACCCCCTTTTATCTTTGCACACTCATTGTCAGTGAAACTGCTCTCCCACCCTCGCAGCTCCACCATTAAGTGAGGCCTGCCCCTGCCCCTGCACTCTCGAGTGTTGGTGATCGAGGCCCTCCTCCACCCGCAGGTTTCCCTGCGCCTCATCCCTGGTGGTCCAGTGGACCTCTGTTTCCTTCCTCTCTCTCTCCTCTTTCACTGGTTTTTCTACCCTTTTTTATCTTTCACCTTTCTGCACTTTCTGCATCTCTGCTCTTTTGTGCCTTATTTCTGCTCATTTTCCCTTCCTCTCGCTCTGCTCTTTCACTCGTTTTCACTCGTTTTTTTACCCTCTTTTAGCTTTCACCTTTCTGCACTTTTCTGCATCTCTGCCTTCTGTGCCTTATTTCTGCTTATTTTCCCTTTTTTCTTTATCCCTTATTTCCTCCCTTTACCTTTCCCTGCCTCTGCTGCCCCCGCGGCCCCTCCTCCCCAGCGCAACCGGCCCAATCCAGCTCCCCTCCCCGCTCCCAGCTGTCCAGCCCTCCCCGACCCCTACTTAATGGTAGCCCGTGCGCGGCCAAAGGCGCGCCAAGGGCAAGCCTGTCTGCGCCCGTCCGTGACCAGCGCCAGGAACCCTGGACCTCCGCCCCGCCAACGCTACGACCCAGCAGCACTCCACGCACTAAACCCAGGCCGCAACAACAACTGCAAGCTAGCATCACCAGCCGACACCCACGGACCCTTCAGCTGTCACCGCTGCCGGCACACCTGCAGCACGGCCAAGAACACAGATCCAGCACAACCCGCCCACAAGAACACAACCGAACCGAGGACCCTGCAATGCATCCTCCTCAATGTCCGATCCCTCCACAAACACGCCACCGAAATCTGGGACCTCCTCGACAGCACCACCCCAGACGTAGCGTTCTTCACCGAAACCTGGACCAACACCTCCTCGGGACCGGACATCGCCATCGCCATCCCCCAAGGATACAAGATCTCCAGGAAGGACCGCCGCACCCACCCAGGAGGAGGAATCGCAATCGTCCACAAATCCAGCCTCCGCCTGAGCACACTCCCCGTCGAGCCCACAGAACTGATGGAACACCTTCACTTCAAGATACTGGCCAGCCCCACCGCCACCCTCCGAGGAACCCTCATCTACCGACCCCCTGGACCCCGCGGACCCTTCGCCAACTCCATCAAGGACATTATCTCCCCGCAGGCCATCGCATCCACCAACTACACCCTGCTGGGAGACCTCAACTTCCACCTCGACAACCAACTGGACCCCAACACCACATCCCTCCTGGACAACCTCCACAACATTGGACTCCGCCAGATCGTGACCGAGCCCATGCACTCAGCAGGACACACCCTCGACCCCCTCTTCACTACAGGAAACTCCATCACCTTCAGCCACACCACCGAACTCCCATGGACCAACCATCGTTGCGTCCACTTCACCTTCAGAACACCCACCATCCACAGACACCAGCACCTGCTCCCACGAAGAAACTGGACCAAAATCACCGACGACCAGCTCACCTCCTCACTCAACAACTCCACCCCAACCATCGTGGAAAACGACGACCCCAACACCGCAGCCCGAACCCTGCATAGATGGATCTCGGACAGCACCAACACCATAGCCCCCTTCAAGAAAAACAACAGTACCCGCGCCAAGAAAGCCAGATGGTTTAAAACCAAACTTCGAGAGTCCAGACGTACATGCCGCCGCCTTGAAAAGGCCTGGAGGAACACCAAATCCACAGAAGCCCACAACAACTTCAGAGCAGCTACCAACGCCCACCATCAACTCATCAGAGAAACGAGGAAAAAAGCGATTGAAGACAGAATTTCCACCCACGCGCACAACAGCAAGGAACTCTTCAGCATCATCAAGGAGTTCGCCCAACCCACCAGCGAGTCTACCGACATCTCTCCCTCACAAGACCTCTGCGACAAACTCAGCACCTTTTTCCACCACAAAATCAAGAGCATCTACGACAACTTTGACGAAGACAACCAACACACTGAACCCTCACCAACCACCCCCGACACCCGGAAACCAGCGATTGACGACTGGACAGCCCTCACCACCAAAGACGCACTGAAGACAATGAAGTCAATCCACTCAGGGGCCCCCATGGACCCCTGCCCCCACCACATCTTCAACAGAGCTGCCGACACCATCGCACCCATGCTCTTCCACACCATCAACCGCTCCCTGGCGACCGCCTCGTTCCCCGATGACTGGAAACACGCTGAGGTCAACCCCCTCCTAAAGAAACCCTCAGCGGACCCCACCGACCTCAAAAACTACAGACCCATCTCCCTGCTCCCGTTCCCAGGGAAAGTCATCGAGAAAGCCATCAACAGCCAACTCGCCACATTCATTGAAGAACACAACATCCTCGACTCCTCCCAATCCGGCTTCAGAAAAAACCACAGTACGGAAACCGCCCTCCTCGCCGCAACAGTTGACATCCGCACCCTACTGGACAAAGGAGAAACAGTAGCCCTCATCCTCCTCGACCTATCAGCGGCGTTCGACACAGTCTCCCACCGCACCCTAATACGCAGACTCTATGACGCAGGAATCCAGGACAAGGCCCTCGACTGGATCCGCTCCTTCCTCTCCGGCAGGATGCAGCGGGTCAGACTCCCCCTTTCCTCTCGGACCCCACACCTACCACCTGCGGAGTCCCCCATGGCTCCTTCCTCAGCCCGACGCTCTTCAATGTCTACATGGATCTACTTGCCCCCATCGTCAGAACCTACGGACTCAACATCGTGTCATACGCAGACGACACCCAACTCATCCTCTCCCTATCCAATGAGCCCAACACCGCCAGACACAACTTTCGAGAAGGCATGGAAGCTGTCGCCAAATGGATGAAAAACAGCTGCCTACAACTAAACACCAACAAAACAGAAGTACTCATCATGGGCCCAAACCCAGACGCCTGGAGCGACACCTGGTGGCCCTCGGAAACCCGCCAAACCCCACGGACCACGCACGCAACCTGGGAATCATCCTGGACTCCGAGCTCAAAATGGACCGCCAGATCAACTCTGTCTCATCTTCCTGCTTCCACACCCTCCACCTCCTTCGTAAGACCTTCAAATGGATCCCCCTCGAACACCGAAAGACCGTCACTCACGCCCTGGTCACCAGCAGACTCAACTACGGCAATGCACTCTACGCCGGAATAAACAAAAACTTCACCCGCAAGCTACAGAACATCCAGAACGCCGCCGTAAGACTGGTCCTCAACCTGCCAAAACACTGCCACATCTCCCTGCACCTGCGCACACTCCACTGGCTCCCCGTCGAGGCGAGAATCACCTTCAAGATGCTCACCCACGCACACAAGGCCCTCCACGGCACCGGACCAGCATACCTGAACAGCCAACTCAAATTCCACGCACCCCAAAGGACCCTACGATCAGCCCAGCTCTCCTACGCCGTGGTCCCCCGCACCAGAAAGACCAGATCGGGAGGCCGCTCCTTCTCCTTCCTCGCGGCCAAAGCATGGAACGTCCTTCCGCTCCACCTCAGACAGACAACATCGCTCCCCATCTTCACAAGAAACCTCAAAACCTGGCTCTTCGACAGACCCCCTCCTTGATGGAATGGAACCTGCACCCCCCCCACCCCTAGCACCTTGAGACCCTTACGGGTGAGTAGTCGCGCTTTAACAAACCCCTGATTGATTGATTAATGATTCATCACAAAAATTAACATCATCCCAAAAAAATATAGAAAATGGTATGGATATAGGAAAGTTTTGTGGTGATTTGCCAAATGGGTGGAAAGTTATTAGGGAGCTAATATTCAGGGAATCTTTGGGAATACTAAACTATAACTAAAAAGTGCTAATGAGATTTAATGTGATTTCTTTCTTTTTATCTATTGCATTTGTTATGTATTTGTTTATGGTTTACTTAATCATGTGACCATAAATATGTCTTTTAGTTGTTCATGTAGTAATTCTAAAACTTTACATATGCAGTCTAGTTTATTTTTGGGGCTTCCTTGCTACTTTTAGTAGGATTGTAGTACATATGAAGCCTGAAGTGAATGAAAGCTAATCATTGTTGTCATAAAAATGTAAATTATTATTGTTTTTCCTAATGGTCCATTATAATTTCCTCCATACGTTTGTGTAGCTCAGTGCTAGGTCACTTTTCCATTTGTTGCACACAGTTACACAAGACAGGTGTTTTTTGTATGGCTTGTTGGGCCAATCTTATTTGTGAGCCAGAGAGCATGGGAAGAAAATGTATGTAGATTAAGATGTTTTCTATTTTTTATGGTTTTAATTATAGGTTTCCACTAGCATTTGACCATAAATGGATCTTTAAGTTGTACAAATAAATCTTGAACTTTACATATGCAGTCTATTTTTTTGCTACTTTTAGCAGTATTGTGCTAAAAGAAATCACTAAGTTGTTGGCCCTTATAACTTCATAACCATTTCATACCATCACTTGCAATAGCAGAAAGAATCATCTACATAGTCTAATGTACATCGCTGTAAAGTTTCATTACAATCCATTCAGCCGTTTTGCTGCTATGTGAAGTACAAATGTCTATGTGAAATGCATTGGATTGCAAGCATGTTTTGGGACCCCCTTATCTCTGGTGACCCTAACTATAACTACAAAGATGCTTCTGCCACTTCTTAATATATATATATATATATATATATATATATATATATATATATATATATATATATATATATATATATATTTATATATATGCAGAGGATATGGGATTCCGTTCGCACTCTCAGGTCATAACAGAAAATCAAGACTCCAAGGAAAGTACCGGTTTTCTCTGCCGGCATCGCGCCACCCCTCAACGGGCCACTGTTTCCAGAAGGAGTATTTTGGTGATTATATATATATATATATATATATATATATATATATATATATATATATATATATATATAGAGATATTATCTACTGGCGGTCGCCAGTAGATAGTTATAGTTAGGACCTATTTTCCATAGGAAATCCGCAACATTCTATTTGAAATAACTTTGGCACCGGTTGACGAATATTCGCGAAATTTTCAAAATTCGTGGGGCGCTCCGGTCCACTCCTATCCTGAAAGTCTTGGGTGATTCGTCAAGTGGGGGCCGAGAAAAAAGGGGGGTCCCAAAACATGTTCTCCCCATGCAATTTTCCATAGGAACCTTTCATCGCAGCTACAGCCCGAACTGCTGAACGGAATTACACCAAATTTGGCAAAAAGGTAGCCCTTGGTTCAGAGTCGTGCCTTTTGCTTAAATGGTGTAAATCCGTTCAGTAGTTCCTGAGAAAATTAAAAATAAAACCACATATATATCTATGGCCGCGTAGGGTCCGCGTACCCTCCCGATCACGAGCTGTATGGTAATTGGCTGTCAACACTCCAAACCAGGAAGTGTTGGCAGCCATCTTGTGCCTCAGTAGAACCGAGGCACAAGAAATCAGTAAAACAACTGCGCAAAAATCAGCGAAATACACGCTGGGTGCGCGGATCCAGCCGATAAAAAAAAAAAAAAAAAACGAAGCGGGGTCTCCCGCGCTTCGTTGTTAATTGGCCCCCGGGTGGGCCAAGTCCCGGGGGCATGCGGGGGTTGTTGAATTTTAGGAATGGGGGGCCTCTAAGGCCCCCCCAAGCCCCGGGGACCACCACCCCCCGGGGCTTTAAAAAAAAATGGTGCGGGAGGGCTCTCGGCCCTCCCGCAGCCCCGGGGACCACCACCCCCCGGGCCTTCTTTTTAAAAAAAATAAAAGTACCTGTGTGGGGGGGCTCCAGCCCCCCCACATGCCCCGGGGACCGCCACCTCCCCGGGGCACTAAATATTTAAATATGGGGGTCCGTTACGGACCCCAGAGCCCCGGGGACCACCACCTCCCCGGGGCTTTGGAGAAGTTGGGAGGGGGCCACGCGGCCCCTCTCCTGGAGCCTGTGATGGCCCTGGGGACCACCACCCCACAGGGCCGGCTCCTGCAGTGTCCCGGGGTGCTCACCCCCGGGACACTGTAGTTTGCTATGGCAGGGCGGGAGCCTCGCGGCTCCCACCCTGCCATAGCAAACTGCTTTGGTTTTTGGAAGAGAGAGCAGGAAACCTGCTCTCTCTTCCAAAAACCAAAGACAATTGCTTTTCCACACAGGGAGCTGCATCTTAGCAGCTCCCCATGTGGAAAAGCAATGCCGGCTCCCGAGGGACGCGGAGAGCCGGCGAGACCGTGGGGGGATTGGGGATCCCCCCACGGTCCCCAACAGAGAGGGCCAGCCCCAGGGGATGGGGTCCCCGGAGCTACAAGTGGCCTGGGAGGGGGGCCACGCGGCCCCCCTCCCCAAAATTTAATTTTTTTTTTTTAAATGAAGAAAAATACATAGGCCGGCCCCGGGGGATGGGGTCCCCGGGGCCATAAGTGGCTTGAGGAGGGGGGCAACTCAGCCCCCCTCCATAAGTTTTATTTAAAAAAATAAAGAAGGCCATGCCCCGGGAGATGGGTTCCCCAGGGCCGATTAAGGCCTGGGGAGGGGGGCCACGCGGCCCCCTTCCAATTTTTTTTTTTTTTAAACAAAATATTAGGGGGCAGGCCCTGGGGGATGGGGTCCCCAGGGCCAATAAATTAGAAAAAGAAGGGGGGCCACACAGCCCCCCTTCTTAAAAAAAAAAAAAAAAAAGACCGGCATCGCGCTGGAGGCCACGCCCCCTCCTTGGCAGCAGTCTGCAAACGCGCCCCCTGGCGCATTTGCAGAGGGGGAACGAATTCCCTGGAATACTGGGGGTCCCTGGGGGCCAACTAGCCCACCAGGAACCTCCAGTATGCGCTAGGGGCTGCGTTGCAGAGAGGTGTACAGAGGCCACGCCCTTTTTACACCTCTCTGCAACGCAGCTCTGTGGTGCTTTTTGGAGGTACATGGTGGGCTAGTTGGACTCCAGGGACCCTCAGGATTCAAGGGGACTTAATCCCCCAACTTAAAACGCGCCACGGGGTGCGTTTGCACAGTGGTGAAGGGAGGGGGAGGGGCTTCAGATGACATGTGTGCAAACAGGCCCCGTGGCACGTTTTAAGATGGGGAATTAAATCCCCTTCAATCCTTGCACAGTGGTTAAGGGAGGGGGCGGGGCTTGAGGTGACATGTGTGCAAACAGGCACAGTTGGGCCCCAGGGACACTCAGGTTTCAAGGGGACTTAATCCCGCAACTTAAAACGCGCCCTGTAGCGCATTTTAAGAGGTAGTTTTAATCCCCCTGCCCTATTATGTACTAGGGACTTACAGAGGAGGTCATGCTAATCACAGGGGTACCCCAACGCATAGTGTTCCCTAGTGTATGTAGGTGTTTTCACTGTATTCTAAGTGTGTTTTAGCATAGCACTGGCTCTGGTTAGTCAGAGTCAGTTACCACCAGTACACGTCGGAAAAGTTGTGGGCACACGATGATTTTGGAACAAGGCCTCTTTCTGCTCCTCTGTTGGTTCTTTCTGCACATCTTTTGCTTCTTCCTGCACTTTTCTTCGTCTTTGTGGACTTCTGTTGCTTCTTTCTGCATTTCTTTTGCTTCTTTCTGTGCGTTTTTTCTTCTTTCTTCACGTGTCCTACCTCTGTAGGCATAGTTAGAAACTAGCATTTAAAAAACCTTTGAAATTCACTTAAAAACCATAGGTTTCAGGCACTTTATAGTTAGAAATTAGCATTTAAAAACCTTTGAAATTCACTGAAAAAACCATAGGTTTCAGGCACGTTATAGTTAGAAATTAGCATTTAAAAAACCTTTGCAATTCACTGAAAAAACCATAGGTTTTAGGGACAGTTATAGTTAGTTGGACATTTCACTCGTAGAAAACCAGTGAAATTCCCCCGTTATAGTTAGTTCAGCTAACTATAACTCGCGCCCCCGCAATGCACTGCTGATGACGTCACATATTACATCACTGATGACATGGTCAGTGACATCACTGATGACATCACTGATGACATCATCCATGTGATAATTTGATGCATCTTCTCACACCCTAATATAACTTTTGATACACCCACTGTAAATTACAGACTGCCATTCTCAAAAACATAGACACTCCAACACCAATAACTACATACACACTCATTGATTCTTAGGTCTACACACACATCCACTCACTCACCTGTACAGTCACTCATACTTACGGTCACTCAGTACAGGACTATCATATGCACTCATACACCTACATAGACACTCACACACCGCCACTCATCCATAGAGGTACTCACACACCTAGTCAGTCATGCAAATAATTAATCACACTGCCATTTACTCACCTATACAGTGATACACACACCAGCTCACTTACTCATACAAATACTAGCACATTCTTACGCTCTTATGCAATCACTGATACAAGCACACACGCATCCATACAGCCACTCTCACAATCACACACTCTCACTTATAGCCTTTTAAATACTCTAACACACATATATACTGCCTTTTACATATGTCGTTACTCACACATGTACCACTAAGATATACATTCACTCACTAACACACCGATACACACACTCACCCACCCAAGAAGTCCATCACAGATGCACTCTTCAAATCATGCACCCAGTGAATCACCCACTCACACATCTATGTACAGAGTCACACACACCCCACCCACACAAACACTCAGGCACCCATACAGATACTCAGACAACCAATCAATAACCCATATAGACACTCATGTAGCTATTCGCACACCAACAGACAAATGGATACAGACATTCCACACAGTTTAGTCAGTAACCCATGCATTCAGTAAGATACGTTTAATCACTCACTTGGAGAGTCAGTCACACACCTACTCAATCATCCATTGAGACACTTATACACCCAGTCATTCTTCAATACGCCTTTGCCTATATATATTAAACATATTTAAACTTTACAGAAACACACATTCACTGCATGATGTCATCAGTGATGTCATCAGTGATGTCACTGACCATGTCATGAGTGATGTAATATGTGACATCATCAGCAGTGCATTGCGGGGGCGTGAGTTATAGTTAGCTGAACTAACTATAACGGGGGAATTTCACGGGTTTTGTACGAGTGAAATGTCCAACTAACTATAACTGTCCCTAAAATGTATGGTTTTTTCAGTGAAAATATATATATACAGATATATAAATATATATATATATATATATATATATATATATATATATATATATAATCTACTGGCGGTCGCCAGTAGATAGTTATAGTTAGGACCTATTTTCCATAGGAAATCCGCAACATTCTATTTGAAATAACGTTGGCGCCGGTTGACAAATCTTCGCGAAAGCTTTCAACTTGTTGGGGCGCTCCGGTCCGCTCCTATCCTGAAAGTCTCGGGGTGATACGTCAAGCGGGGGCCGAGAAAAAAGGGGGGTCCCAAAACGCGTTTTCCCCATTCATTTTTCCATAGGAACCTTTAGTCGCAGCTACAACCCGAACTGCTGAACGGAATTACACCAAATTTGGCAAAGAGGTAGCCCTTGGTTCAGTGTCGTGCCTTTTGCTTAAATGGTGTAAATCCGTTCAGTAGTTTCTGAGAAAATCACAAGTAAAGTCACATATATATCTATGGCCGAGTAGGGTCCGCGTACCCTGAGCGCACCCTGCGCGCACCGTCCCGATCACGAGCTGCATGCTAATTGGCTGTCAAGTGGCTGTCAACACTCCAAATCAGGAAGTGTTGGCAGCCATTTTGTCCCTCGGTAGAACCGAGGCACAGAAACAAGTGCGCAAAACGCACAAAGGGGGCAGGGTAGAAACACCCTGACCCCCTAGGTCTGCTCAGGGGGTCCCACAAGGACCCCCTGGGCAGAAAAAAGCATTTTTATTTTTTTTTAAATCGGCGGGATGCGCTTAGGGTGCGCGGATCCCGCCGATAAAAAAAAAATCGAAGCGCGGTCTCCCGCGCTTCGATGCTAATTTGCCCCCGGGTGGGCCAAGTCCCGGGGGCATGCGGGGGTGGGTTTAGATTTTATGTGGGGGGCCTCTAAGGCCCCCCAAGCCCCGGGGACCGCCACCCCCCGGGGCTTTAAATGAAAAATGATGCGGGAGGGCTCTCCGCCCTCCCGCAGCCCTGGGGTCCGCCACCCCCTGGGGCTTCTTTTTTTAAATATTACTAACCTGTGTGGGGGGGCTCGACACCCCCCCACACCCCCCGGGGACAGCCAGCTCCCCGGGGCACTAACAAAAGAAATGTAGGGGTCCGTTTCGGACCCCCGACCCCCGGGGACCACCACCTCCCCTGGGTTTGTACATGTTGGGAGGGGGGCCACGCGGCCCCCCTCCTGGAGCCTGTGATGGCCCTGGGGACCACCACCCCCCAGGGCCGGCTCCTGCAGTGTCCCGGGGTGGCTACCCTGGGACACTGTAGTTTGCTATGACAGGACGGGAGCCTCGGGGCTCCCACCCTGTCATAGCAAACTTGGTTTGGATTTTGAAAGTGAGAGCAGGGAAACCTGCTCTCTTTCAAAATCCAAACCAGATTGCTTTTCCACACGGGGAGCTGCATGTTAGCAGTTCCCCATGTGGAAAAGCAATGCCGGCTCCTGAAGGACGCTGGGAGCCGGCTGGGACTGTGGGGGCATTGGGGCTCCCCCCACGGTCCCCAACGTTGTATATAGGCCCCGGGGGATGGGGTCCCCGGGGAGAATAAAAATTAGTGCAAGGTGCTAATTTTTTTTTACGGTAAAATTAGGAGTCGCGCATCCAGCGCGGCGCTCAGCGCGGCCCCTGGTGTGCACGCGTTGGATGCGCGACCCCTAACGCGTTTGGTGCACGATTCCAACGCGTTGGGTGCGCGAATCCAAGCAGCCCCTGGTGTGCACGCGTTGGATGCGCGACCCCTAACGCGTTTGGTGCACGATTCCAACGCGTTGGGTGCGCGAATCCAAGCAAAACAAATGTAAAAAAATGTCAGATATAAATGAAGTTTAGGTGTTTAGGTCTTGGGTGGCTCTAAAAAGAGCCGTTCTGTTTTTTGGGATATTTTGGTGCCTACAAGTAAGTACCGATACAGAGTCTAAAGTTGTTGAGCAAGACTCTGTTACCCTCATCTGTAAAATGAACACCATCTCTCCTATAGATGCCGTCCATATTAAAACGCAGTTTGTTGTTGTAAATAGACCCCATTCTATAATCTCTGAGATAAGCAGAAACAGCTTTATTGACATGTTTCCTAGCTTTCTCAATCTGTGGACAAAATTGATTGGACCAGTTCCATTTCTGTCTTTGACATATATTAGAATACACAAAGGCAGTTTGGGGGAAAAGTGACATCAATTCTCCAAAGTTGTCCTTCATAAGCATTTCCAGACCTACCCCAGTCAAAGTGCCTAGGTCATTGCCACCACAGTGCACAATTATGAGGTCAGGGTGTTGGAGATGCAAAAAGGATTTAACCAATGGCATCAATTGGTGCCAGTTTAATCCTCTCTGTCCAATCCATTTAATGTCTACATTTGGCAAAGCTAGGTCTTTGTCAATGCCACTGTTTTTTGCATACCTTTGGCTCCAGAAAATATAGCTGTGTCCCACAATCCACACTCTAAGCATCTTGAAAGGAGGTCTGGATGCACTGAGAAGGTGTCTGTATGTGAAATGGCAGTTTGACAACTAAAGTTTTTCTAAAATGGTGGATAAGATGCAGTTTTTACAAAAACAAACAAATGATTGGCTGTTTGAGAACATTATAGTCTGAAAAGTAGGGTGCATGTTTCTGTGTTTCAAGAGCACGTTTCTTATTGGTTAATGGAAACTGTTTGAAAGGAACATTAGATAGGATAAGCTGATATTTTGAAAAGTCAAGCGCACTTGCTGTTTGGATTAGCAACATTGTGTGCTGAACTTGTGACCTGTGAATTCAGTTGAGTGTTCCATAAACTGTTACTATGGTAACAGGCAGTAAGCAGATTGGGGGTAGGGTTGAAAGTTATATCAATTGGATAGGGTTGAAATGTGTAACCAATAGAAATGTGTGTTAGCTTTTGAATTAATGTGGGAAGCAATGTGATTTGATATTTACATGTATATGTGTGCAGAAAGAGAGGGAAAGTTTGCCATTTTTTGGTTTTGCTAAGAGCAGTGCAGTACAGACATTTCGTTTAAGAACATCTGGTGTGTGACTGACATACTTCTTAATCAACAAATCAATTTGAAAGGTGAGTTATTAATTTGTGAGGGGTTGTATGTTGTGCCTTTGTTTTTAATAAGACTAATGTGTTTCTCTTGCTAAAGTCCAGGGAGTAGTGTTGCTTGTCTAGAATCACTTTCTGAGTCTGTCTGCATTTGGGCAACCATTGTGAGAGAAGCATTTGGGTACTTCATGTCTTTGCAGACAGATAACCGCTTTAAAACCTGTCATGTTGTCAAGTTTCGTAGTATTAGAAGCCAGTCATTGCTTGTGCATTCGCAGAATGAGACAGTCATTCACAGTAGACTACAGTAGTGAATTATGTAAAATGTGTGCAGTCACCTTACCCCTTCCAGACTAGTGAATGTGTTTTGGAAAGGTCCAAGGAACTGTGTTGCTTGTCTAGAATCACACTGTGAGTCTGTGTGCATTTGGGCAACCATTGTGAGAGAAGCATTTGGGTACTTCATGTCTTTGCAGGCAGATAACCGCTTTAACCCCTTCGGTGCGTGGCCGATTTTCGCCCTGTGCGGGGCGTTTTATTGAGTGGGCGGGTTCATGACGAGCTCAGCTCGTCATGCGCACACGAGCACTGTGCAGCATGACGAGCTGAGCTCGTCATGAGCACCGAAGGGGTTAAATCTGTCATGTTGTCAAGTTTTCATAGTAGTAGAAGCCAGTCATTGCTTGTGCATTCGCAGAATGAGACAGTCATTCACAGTAGACTACAGTAGTGAATTATGTAAAATGTGTGCAGTCACCTTACCCCTTCCAGACTAGTGAATGTGTTTTGGAACGGTCCAAGGAACTGTGTTGCTTGTCTAGAATCACACTGTGAGTCTGTCTGCATTTGGTCAACCATTGTGAGAGAAGCATTTGGGTACTTCATGTCTTTGCAGACAGATAACCGCTTTAAAACCTGTCATGTTGTCAAGTTTTCGTAGTATTAGAAGCCAGTCATTGCTTGTGCATTCGCAGAATGAGACAGTCATTCACAGTAGACTACAGTAGTGAATTATGTAAAATGTGTGCAGTCACCTTACCCCTTCCAGACTAGTGAATGTGTTTTGGAAAGGTCCAAGGAACTGTGTTGCTTGTCTAGAATCACACTGTGAGTCTGTCTGCATTTGGCAACCATTGTGAGAGAAGCATTTGGGTACTTCATGACTTTGCAGACAGATAACCGCTTTAAAACCTGTCATGTTGTCAAGTTTTCGTAGTATTAGAAGGCAGTCATTGCTTGTGCATTCGCAGAATGAGACAGTCATTCACAGTAGACTGCAGTAGTGAATTATGTAAAATGTGTGCAGTCACCTTACCCCTTCCAGACTAGTGAATGTGTTTTGGAAAGGTCCAAGGAACTGTGTTGCTTGTCTAGAATCACACTGTGAGTCTGTCTGCATTTGGGCAACCATTGTGAGAGAAGAATTTGGGTACTTCATGTCTTTGCAGACAGATAACCGCTTTAAAACCTGTCATGTTGTCAAGTTTTCGTAGTATTAGAAGCCAGTCATTGCTTGTGCATTCGCAGAATGAGACAGTCATTCACAGTAGACTACAGTAGTGAATTATGTAAAATGTGTGCAGTCACCTTACCCCTTCCAGACTAGTGAATGTGTTTTGGAAAGGTCCAAGGAACTGTGTTGCTTGTCTAGAATCACACTGTGAGTCTGTCTGCATTTGGGCAACCATTGTGAGAGAAGCATTTGGGTACTTCATGTCTTTGCAGACAGATAACCGCTTTAAAACCTGTCATGTTGTCAAGTTTTCGTAGTATTAGAAGGCAGTCATTGCTTGTGCATTCGCAGAATGAGACAGTCATTCACAGTAGACTGCAGTAGTGAATTATGTAAAATGTGTGCAGTCACCTTACCCCTTCCAGACTAGTGAATGTGTTTTGGAAAGGTCCAAGGAACTGTGTTGCTTGTCTAGAATCACACTGTGAGTCTGTCTGCATTTGGGCAACCATTGTGAGAGAAGCATTTGGGTACTTCATGTTTTTGCAGACAGATAACCGCTTTAAAACCTGTCATGTTGTCAAGTTTTCGTAGTATTAGAAGCCAGTCATTGCTTGTGCATTCGCAGAATGAGAGAGTCATTCACAGTAGACTACAGTAGTGAATTATGTAAAATGTGTGCAGTCACCTTACCCCTTCCAGACTAGTGAATGTGTTTTGGAAAGGTCCAAGGAACTGTGTTGCTTGTCTAGAATCACACTGTGAGTCTGTCTGCATTTGGGCAACCATTGTGAGAGAAGCATTTGGGTACTTCATGTCTTTGCAGACAGATAACTGCTTTAAAACATGTCCGGTTGTTAAGTTTTCGTAGTATTAGATGCTCCAGCAATCACCCTGTCACTCCCCATGCACTCCTCCAGTCAGCAATCCAGCACCATGTACTAATGCAAACACTGCGTCAAAACCCAAACACTTATAAATTCACCTAGGCACACTCCTTGCAGTACTCTAATTATTCAGTCACTACCCAAGTACTCATACAATGACCCAGGCCTTAGCACATAGACTGCTACAAACCCCTATCTTCTACGCATGAAGTCCTCTAACCACCTACACACTTGTCTTTCACTCCTTCAATTCTCAGGCAGTATCCATACACTCCAATAAACACCTTGTTACTCCCCATGCACTCCTCCAGTCAGCCATCCAGCACATATACTAATCCAAACACTGAACCATAACCCAAACACTTATAAATTCAGCCAGGCACTCACCTTGAAGTACTCTAATCATTCAGTCAGTACCCAATTACTCATACAGTGACCTAGGCCTTAGCACATAGAATGCTTCAAACACCTATCCACTACGCATGGAGTCCTGTAACTACCTACACACTTGTCTTTCACTCCTTCAATTCTCAGGCGGTATCCATACACTCCAATAAACACCTTGTTACTCCCCATGCACTCCTCCAGTCAGCCATCCAGCACATATACTAATCCAAACACTGCGCCATAACCCAAACACTTATAAATTCAGCCAGGCACTCACCTTGAAGTACTCTAATCATTCAGTCAGTACCCAATTACTCATGCAGTGACCCAGGCCTTAGCACATAGACTGCTTCAAACACCTATCCACTACGCATGTAGTCCTGTAACTACCTACACACTTGTCTTTCACACCTTCAATTCCCCAGTCAGTATCTATACACTCTAGCAATCTCCTCTAGTGACCCATTCAGCTCCATGTACTAATCCATTCACTGCGCCAAAACCCAATCACTTAAAAATTCACCTAGGCACTCTCCTTACAGTACTGTTTAAATTCAGTTACTATCCAAATACTCATTCAGTGATATAGAGCCTTACCACATACAGTGTTTCAAACTCCTATCCACTATGCATGTCGTCCTCTAACCATCTACGCACTTGTGTTTGAGGCCTTTAATTCCCCAGTCAGTCTCCTTACACTTCAAGAAACACCCTGTCATTCCCCTTGCAATCCTGTATTGACCCATTCAGCACCATGTACTAATGCATTCACTCTGCCAAAACCCAACCGATTATAAATTCACCCGGGCATTCTCCTTGCAGTACTCTAATCATTTAATCAGTACACAAGTAATCATGCAGTGATTCAGGCTTTAGCACATGGACTGCTACAAATCTTTATCGAATATGCATGCACTCCTTTAATCACCTACACACTTATCTTACACACCTTCATTTCCCCAGGCAGTATCCATACACTCCAGCAAACATCCTGTAACTGTCCTTGCACTGTTGTAGTGATCCATTCAGCACTATGTACTAATCCCTTCACTGCGCAAAAACTGAACCACATATAAATTCACCAAGGCACTCTCCGTGTAGTACTCTAATGATTGTTTTGCTACCCAACTACTTATACAGTGAGCTAGGTTTTAACACGTGGAATGTGTTTGTATAGTAATAGAAAGGTATAATTTATAAATTTATTAAAATTAATTTATTTATAATTATTTCTTACAGATATTGTTTATCATCATTAAAACAAAGTTATCATGCCTCAAAAATCAAGAAAGAGAAAACGACAGCAAAAGGACAATTATTTGAACAAATCTGCAGAAGAAGTATTGGATGACCAACATCATGTGGCTAAAAAGAAAAAGTCTTTCGGTAAGACAACAAAGGAATTCCTTAAAAAAATTTCAAAGCCTAGAAATAGTGTACAGATTGTACAAAGTAAAAACAATGCTTCAACTAGAAAAAAGAATATGAGTAAAAAGAAAGGAGTAAATGGAAAATTACATTCAAAAGATACAATGAATGGTAAAAGAAGGCAAAATCAGTATAAAGAAATCAGGAAAAAGATTTTTTATAATAGAGTTGTTTTTAACTTGCTTAAAGATGGTAAAAAATATAAAAAAAGAGCACTATTTTATAAAAAGAAGCATATTGAATCCATTTTTCAAAAAGCTTTGGAATTAAAAAGGAAATTATTTATTTTAGTTTAAACAGAATTTGATCACTACATAAACCAATCCATTTTTTGAAGGCCAAAAGTAAGAAGAAAAAAGTAATTAACAGAACTAATTTTTGTGATTTTTTTTTTGGGTGAATGGAAACATAGTTCAAGTTCAGAGCCGTTCTTTAATGAAGAGAGTTATTTTCAGACCAATAATTTATTGCATGCAGTTGATACCAGTGGTCGTGCTTATGAGGTTAGAAATGGTTGTGCAATTGAGAAAGAGAAGATGGTTCCCAGAAATGTAGAAGAAGTGATAGCTGATGAAGCTCTAGGGAGACGTCCTAAATCCCCAGTGTATACTTGGGATTGCAGTAGTATTTGTAGTGTACGACAGGAATCTATTGATATTTTACGCAATTTCTTACGAGGTATACTAAAAAAAGTGTTAAACAAAAGATTAAGATGTTGCAAGGACTAGACCCTTGCAGAGTGAGAAAAAATACTGGTTTGCAAGGTCATTCTCTGGCTTGTCTTTCTAGAAAAGTATGTCAAAGTGTTTTTCATCATTTTAGGATGTTAGCAGTACATCATTCTCAAATGCGGAAGTTAGTTAGAAGATTGTATTATGCAAAAAGTCCAGCACTTAAATTAAATGAGTTGAACAGTGCTCTTTTGTGTGGGTCAGTATCTGATGTGAAGAAGGTTTGTGATGAAATTGAGTTTTGTTACTTTGGTCCGGAAGAAGAGAGTGCAGAAACTGACACATTGATAGAAGAAAATGTTGAAGAGAATGTGCAACATACTACTCCAAAAAAATTTGAAGAACAAATTACAAAGTTTAAGGTGATTTCAGGTGAAAGGCCAAATTATTCTTGTATTTGTTGCCGGCGAACTCACTATAGAAATCAGACTAGGAGTGTTGATCTGTATTTTAAAAGTGAAAAACAAAATAATGATGAGTGGAAGAATTTTGCAACTTATTTGTGGGTAGAGAATTGTTTTGATTTGGGTACTGATCAACGTATTTGTAAATATTGTTATAACAAATTGGATGAAAATAAAATGCCTGCTAGAGCTGTTCATAATGATCTAGAGTTGATAACTATTCCTCCGGAACTAATAGATTTAAACACGTATGAGTCTATTCTGATTCAATGTGTACACCCATTTCAGGCTATTGTTCGTATGGAGCCAAAAACAGGTAAATTGCCTCCGACTGATTTACAGAGAGGATTAAAAGGAAGAGTTGTATATTTACCACTGGATTTAAAGAAAAATATTGACACTATTGGTGTAGAGAATGTAGAAAGTGAACCATTAGTTATTCTAGTTAATGGTGTTCCTACTAAGAGTAAGAAAATCTGGCAAGAATTAGTGGATGTTAGAAAAGTGCAAAAGGCAACATTATATCTAATAAAAAACAATGAGTACTATAAAAATGTGTATGTGGAAGAAGAAGAAATACTTTTAGAAGATGACACTGAAACGTCAAGTGGTCAAATTGAAAAAGTGGACATGTCGAAAAATGAAGAAATCTATGAACATTATAGTGTACATCCACTTCATTCAAAAGAAGTGATGGGGAATACTATTGAGTTATTCCAAATGAAGGAAGCAAAGGGTACTCCCATCAGTGTATGGGAGAAAAGTTTGGAAGCTCGTTGTTTTCCGCAGCTTTTTCCAACTGGAAAAGGTGGACGATATGATGAACGACCTGTGCAGATTCCTGCATCTGAATATCGGACAACAAGATTGTATGCAGAAGATCCAAGGTTTCGACAATGTATCCCATATATATTTCATCTTTTGTTTGAGAGTGACTTATCTGGACTTTCATATGCAGTCAACCACATTTTGAAAACAGGAGTACATTTTCAAAATGTTTCTGCAAAGCAATTTATGGATAAAGTACATCAGAGAGACGATCATCTAGAATCTCAGTTGATTAATTTGATGGCATGTCAGCGTGGTACTAATGAGTATTGGTACCGTCGTCATGGAGAACTTAAATGCATGCTAAGGAACTTAGGAACTCCTACGTGGTTTGTTACCCTAAGCTGTGCTGAATACGCTTGGGATGATTTACTTGAATTTCTTCGTGAGGCAAATTGAAATGTAAAAAATATTGAATACAAGACACCTGGAGAATTGTGCTCTTTGGATCCTGTTAATGTGTGCAGGTATTTTAATCATAGATTTGAAGCTATGATGTCTTTTATCTGCAATAAAAAGAATCCTCCTCTTGGAGAAGTTCTGGATTTTTTGGGGAGAAAGGAGTATCAAGCTAGAGGTGCTCCTCATATACATATGCTGATATGGATCAAAGATGCCCCTAAATTCGGAACTGATTCTGATGATACTGTTTTGTCTTTTATTGAAGAATATGCCACATGTGCTATACCCAAAAGAACAGAAGAAAACAACTTAAGACAACAAGTTTTACGATTCCAAAGCCATCGATGCGGAAAATACTGTCGACGAAAGTACAAGTCTAAGGAAAAGTTTTATACCAAATGTCGTTTTGGATTTCCACGTCCTGTAATATCCAAAGGAAGAGTAAACAGTTTTATGTCAGCTATGAGACATACCATCACTAGAAAGTCTCCAAAAAATACATACAATTTGAGAAGAAGTGAAGAATCAAAATATATAAATGATTATAATCCTGTTATTCTCTCAATGTGGAATGCTAATATGGATATTCAGTATGTTGCGGATAATTCCATTGCTGTTGCTCGGTATGTAACTTCCTACATTACAAAATCAGAAAAGACAGAATTGAAAGAAATGTGGGAAGAGATTTCTCACGAGAAGAGTCTAAGTAAGAAATTATACAGTTTCAGTTTGAAGATGTTATCCCATCGAGAAATTGGAGCGTATGAATGCTCAGATCGGTTATCATCTGCAAGTTTATACTCAAAATCTAGAAGAATCATTTGGGTGAGTCTAGGTCTTGCTGCAACGCGAAATCGAGTACTTAAATCTGTTCAAGAAATTGAATATTTAGCAGAAAAAGAGCCGGAAAGTACAGATATTGTGAAAACAAATATGTTGGACACATATTATCCAAATAGAAGTCATCATCTTGAGAACATATGTCTCTATGAAGTGCTGCAAAACTACACTTTTAAACGGAATACTACAGAAAACATCATTGATGGAAAATATGCAGTGATTGGTTCCGAAGGATGTTTGGTGAAACAAAGGAAAGGAAATTTGATTAATCACAGAAAACTGAGTTGTGACACTGCTGATAAAAGAGAATTTTACTATTTTGCACTTTTACAACTGTTTAAACCGTGGCGTTCAGAATTGGAATTACTTGGAGATTTTCTGAGCTATGAAGATTCCTTCAATGCTTGTAAAGATACCATAGAATGTAGTGCTTTTGCAAATTATGTGAGAATGTTGAACGATGAAATTGATCAAGAAGCTACTATTGCAGTTGAGATTGCTAGAGACAGTTCTCAAGACAGTCAAAGTTCTCCTCCAATGAGTCAGGATCCACTTGGACAACCAATTGTTGAAAATGAAGCAGCAATCGCAATGAATGAGGTGGAAACAGCAATGCATCAAGCTCAAGAAGATATTATGGACTTAGGAATCTTGGAAGAACAACTAAATGTTGAACAGAACGAAATATATCAGCAAGTGAGACAACAGATTGACCATGGATTTCTTCATGAAACGAAAGACTGCACATGCACATCATTTCAACCTATCCGAATGTATGTCAGTGGTCAAGCTGGAACAGGGAAAAGTTTCTTAATTAAAGTATTGACCAGTTATCTGCAGAAAACAACTAATTCACATTTGTCTTGTGTTGTAACTGCTCCAACAGGGTTGGCAGCACACAACATTAAAGGAATCACATTACATCGTTTACTAATGCTACCTGTAGAGCATGAAAACAAATTGGAATATCACAAGCTATCTGGTGAAGCTTGTTATGAAGTTTCAAGAGTGCTGAGGAAAATGAAACTTCTAATTATTGATGAGGTGAGCATGGTCTCGAACTTAATGCTTGCTTTTGTGCATTTAAGAATGCAGCAAATTCTTAAAACAGAATACGATGTCTTATTTGGAGGAAAACATGTCATAGTTTTTGGAGATCTTCTGCAACTTACTCCTGTAAAAGGACAACCAGTATTTAAAACACTTGTGCATGAAGACACCAGAAAGTCTTTGGGAAGTGTTGGCAACGTTAATATTTGGTCATATTTTGAATACAAAGAACTTATTACAAATATGCGACAGGCAAATGATGTTGATTATGGATCTATTCTTGAAGATATAAGAATTGGAGTTCTGACAGAACAAGGCAAACAAGCTTTGCTAAGTCGACTACTTACGAATTTGTTTCCAAATGAAAATATAGTTCCAGAAAAAATATATATGAAAATTGCTGAAAGTAAATCTATAATCTGTTTAATGCCAACACTGCGCGAGTGTTCTACATTCAATGAACAACTTTTGAAGCTAGAAAATGAAGAAATAATACAAATGGAAGCCATTGATAAAATAGAGCATGAAGGAATCACTATTATTTTGACAGAAAAATTGAAAACAAAACTGGATTCTTTAGAAAAATCGATATCTAAAACTGCTGGTTTAGAAAAGAATTTATATCTATGTGTAAACTGTCGAGTAATTTTACGGCGTAATTTGGATGTGGAAAAAGGTTTAGTTAATGGAGCTATGGGGAAAGTTGTGAATTTTGTAAATTTTCAAAAACGAGATGGAATTGAATTTTTAAAAATTAAATTTGATCATATTGAAGAAGTAAAACAAATTGGTCGTTGTTCTGTTCGTTTTTTGCTTGTTAAAGATTTGTATGTCCGTAGGAAACAATTTCCACTTTCTCTGGCATATGCAGTGACTATTCATAAATCTCAAGGATTAAGTGTAGACAGTGCTTTAGTGAACATTGGAAGTAGCGTGTTTAAAGAGGGTATGGCATATGTTGCTTTGTCCCGAGTCAGAACTTTATCTGGATTGTTTTTGATTGATTTTGATAAGTCAAAGATTATTGCAGATACAAACTGTGTAAAAGAGTATAATAGGTTAAGAAGAGCGTATGCTCCCAATTTAGGTCAATTTCCTGTATTTGAAAAGCGTGTGGTAGGTCGAAAAAGAACATATGAGAATATCTGCAGGAAAGTTATAGAGAAGGAAAGAAATACAAGATAATGTTGTGATTGCAAGCAAAAAGAAAAAGGACGCTGTTGAAGAGATTGTTGGTTATCAGTTTGAAAATAGTTCAGGTATCAACTGCTATGCTAATGTAGTGGTTAATGTTGTTTTTTTTCTTGAAAGTTTGCAACAGCAAATTATGGAGAATCGGGACAAAATATTTTGTTCCTTGTTGCATTCTGTTTATGAAAAATTGAGAACTGATAACAGTAAAATGCAAAGCGTTTCTAATATACGTAAAGTTTTGGATATATGTTCTGGTTCTACACAATTTACGCGAAAATATGCAACAAGATGCTCAGGAATTTTTAATGTATATGCTTACCGTATTGGAAAATGAAGGCATACAAATTGAAAATCTTTTTGGCCTTTGTTATAAATGGGAACATCAATGTCAAAATTGTTTGTTTACATGTAGCACTAACATAGACACTGAAAGATTTATATATTTGACATTACCAGACTGTAAATCAGTGTCTTTCAACAAACTAGTTAAAGCAGCAAATCAAAACATGGAGTGTAGCCAATGCAAATCAGAAATGTTATCAACATTATTTATACAAAGATATGGACAATATATCATTTTAATAATGCAACGTTGTACAGCTGATGGAAGAAAATTGGAAACTTTAATAAAACACTTTGTAGCAAGTCAACTATCAATATCAGGAAGGACTTTTGTAGCAGTAGCAATAATTTTCCATCATGGTCCTTCTACAACATCTGGACATTACACTGCCTATTTGAAATGTAATAAAGGATGGACATATTGTAATGATGCTCAATTGGTTTTTAAACAACGTTTGCCTAGCGAATTACCAAATTCCTACCTAATATTTTTAAAGCCAAAGTTTTAGGAACATAATTTAGCCTCTGAGGAATTTATTAATATGTACTCATACAATTACTATTGGACATTTTCAATATAAAGGATTTGAAGAATACTATTTGGCCTAGAGGAAAAGTATATATTTCAATTATGGACTTTTTCATGCAGATTCTCTTAGGATATATTTTTAAAGAACAACATTTACAGTGTATGTAAAGTTTAGTTAGATATTTTTTTAGAAGTGAGCATGTTATATATGTGTCATTTCTATTATATGGTATGTTATTGAGGATGTACATTTTATGGAATGTTCAGAAATAGTTGAGTATAGTAAAAATATTTTAGAAGTCAATTTTGTTTTTTTAAACAATCTTATTGATTGTTTTTTTTTGCCCGCTGTTATGTGATGAGTAACATTGAAATCACTGTTTGTAGTGAAATTCAATATATTCTGAGAACAGCAAAAAAGGCGAAGAAAATAATTTATAAAATGTTAAAATTATGTTTTTGGGAAAAAATAATAATATTATATAGTATAACTGTTTTTTTCTTCTCTTTTACAGATATTAATTCTACAATATTAAATTTTGAGAAATTTTAATTATAAAAAACAACTGGAAAAAATGTTTACTGTTTTTTATATTTATTAGTGTGAAGGTAAGATTAACAAAGTATTAGAATGGAAAATGGGCTGTGTTTGCACACTGGTGAAGAAAGGGGGATGGATGGAGTAGATATCTGTGAAAACAAGCTTTGTGGGTGTTATAAGTTACGGGATAAAGTTACCTTAAATCCTTAGTGTCCCTGGAGTCAACTAACCCAAAAGATATCTGCAGAAAGTGCCAGACAATTGTATTGCACAGAGGTGTAAAATGGAAAATGGGTTCGGACCACCTCTGTGCAACGCAGCTGTATGGTGTTCAATACAGAGACATGTTCAGCTAGTAGGACCCAGGGATTTTCAAGATTAAAAGAGACTACATTTTTCAACTTTAAACACGTCACAGAGAATGTTTGCACATGTGACATAAGGTCCCATCACTTCCCTTCACCACTCTATAAACATGTCCTATCACTTTGTCAAAACCTAATTTGAAGGGGCGTTCTATAGGTGTTGCTGTGCGTGTTTGCACAGAACACTCATAAAAGAAGACACATCTCCAGATTTATCAGAAAACATAAATCTGGGCATGTGTGTGAATGCTGCACCATTCTCCAATTGGTGTAGGAAGGCTCAACAAGGAGAATTGTTTTCATTTCTCCTCATTTTTTCTCTTTCAATATATGCTGCATTGCACATTATACATTGAAGAAGAAAAATGCCTTCAGTGATTGTTTTTGTGCAGGAAGGTGTGTTTTCCTGCACAAAAACAAACTCCACATGACACAGATATCCTTGCACCATGGTGTAAGGGTACCTGTGTAACTACATGGCTGCAGTTTAAGCAGCAGTGCAGAGGGAAGCAAAGACTTGCAACATATTTATGGACATATGTTGCATCCCTGTGCTTCGGAAGTACTATAGCACACTGCAGCTAAAGAGGTTACAGTGTCATGCTGCAGCACTTCCTTATAGTTCTGCACTTATACATTCACCATACACTACTAGTGCATTCTTTCAGTCAATTATGCACTACGCATATATTCAAGCAAACTTTCACACACTATCATACAAATATAGCTCTTTTTTTAACCAGAGAAGTTAGTTCTGAAAAGAACTTTTTTTTTTGGAGTTTTTTTGTTTTATATTTTTTTTGTACTTTTTTCAACGATTTTGAAAAAAAAATTGTATTTTTTTTAACAGGAACAAAGCAAACAGGAGGAACAAATCTGTGATTTTAGAAAAAATAAATAAACAAAAGTTCAGCACCGGTGGTTTCTTTGTGCTGTGCAGATCAGGTCAATTGACTGCTCCCCATAGCATAGCAGTTTGTTGCATTTAATGCAACTAATTTTTAATTGCCCAAATTCAGGCCGGATGTCAGGATGGCCAGGTGAAAATGATGCTGCAGATGTGCTGGCCAATGCTGTCGGTGGGTTGTCACGGAGTCTTTTGCACTCCTCCCTCGCCAGGTTGACAGGATGCAGAGTCTTTAGGTGCTTCAACATACTTGCGGTCCCGCAAGAGTACTTTTTTGCAGGATCACCTCGAGACAACACCCTCTTGCACATTTTACAGGTGACCTTTACTGCATTTACTTTCTTCTGTCCCTCTGGAACTGTGAAAAATGTCCACACCACTGAGGTGTATCTTTCAGGGCGTGGAGGCTCTACCACAAATCCATCATCCGAAGAATGTTCTGAACTGGAAGATGGCTGCTGTCCTGAAGCCATTGTCTTCTGATAAAAATCAGTAGCAGGTATACAAATGACCAAAAATAAGTTGCTCCTAGGTGTCAGATGTTCCTCCAAAGAAGGTCTTAGAAGAATGATTAAAATGGGTGGGGTCTCTCAATAGTTACACTAGGAAATGTTGTTAACCAATCAAATCTTTTTTTTCAGGTCACATGGGGTCCGCGTACCATACGCACAGGCAGCACGCACCCAGCGCGACGTCGTGGAATTCAATTTAAAATAATGTTTATTAAAAGTAAAAGGATATTATTTTTATTATTAGCTTAGATAATGGGTTGCCTTAATATGTATGTTAAATACATATTTATATCATTTTGGACATTTGAAAATTTCGCAGGAGTCGCGCACCCACCGCGTCGAACATGTATATGACGTCACGCGTAAGTGAGCAAGCCACCGTAAAGTAATACGTATCTGCCGCGTATGCGTCTGAAGTCGCGTACCGGTCGCATAGCAATCGCGCAGGAAAATGCGTAGCCAACGCATACCGTACGCGATCTCACATAATGATCCTAAAATGGCGGGTAGGGTCCGCGCAGTGATCGAGAACGGTACGCTTTCGGTGCGCGGTTCCCAAAAAATATTGAAAAAAAAAAATTAAATAATAATCAAATATATTTTAAAAAAAATTATAAAACAAACATAAAACATTACAGTTACAAAATTTCTAAAACCATTTTTTTTTCCAATTACATATAAAAATATATAATGTAATTAAACTTTAAAATATGTAAAAAAAATAGTTTAAAAAAATGTAGAAAATTACTATCAAAATAGTAAATATAACATTTACTATATTGAAAAATTGTCATTGAAAAAAACCTTCGAAATTCAGTTAAAAAACCATAGGTTTCCGGCACGTTATAGTTAGAAATTAGCATTTAAAAAACCTTTGAAATTCACTGAAAAAACCATAGGTTTCAGACACGTTATAGTTAGAAATTAGCATTTAAAAAACCTTTGAAATTCACTGAAAAAACCATAGGTTTCAGGCACGTTATAGTTAGAAATTAGCATTTAAAAAACCTTACAAATTCACTGAAAAAACCATAGGTTTTAGGGACAGTTATAGTTAGTTGGACATTTCACTCGTACAAAACCCGTGAAATTCCCCCGTTATAGTTAGCTCAGGTAACTATAACTCGCGCCCCCGCAATGCACTGCTGATGACGTCACATATTACATCACTCATGACATGGTCAGTGACATCACTGATGACATCACTGATGACATCTCAAATGACATCACTGATGACATCATCCAGTGACTGTGTGTTTCTGTAAAGTTTAAATATGTTTAATATATATAGGGAAAGGCGTATTGAAGAATGAGTGGGTGTATAAGTGTCTGAATGGATGATTTAGTAGGTGCGTGACTAACTCTATAAGTGAGTGATTAAACGTATCTTACTGAATGCATGGGTTAGTGACTAAACTGGGTGAATGTCTGTATCCGTCTGTCTGTTGCTGTGTAAGTGGCTGCATGGGTTTGTGAATAGCTACATGAGTGTCTATATGAGTTATTGATTGGTTGTCTGAGTATCTGTATGGGTGCCTGAGTGTTTGTGTGGGTGGGGTGTGTGCGACTCTGTGCATAGATGTGTGAGTGGGTGATTCACTGGGTGGATGGTTTCAAGAGTGCATCTGTGATAGACTGTATGGGTGGGTAAGTGTGTGTAAGAGTGTGTTAGTGAGTGAATGTATGTCCCAGTGGTACATGTGTGAGTAACTACATATGTGAAAGGCAGTATATATGTGTGTTGGAGTATATAAATAGCTATAAGCGAGAGTGTGTGATTGTGAGAGTGACTGTATGGATGAGTGTGTGCTTGTATCAGAGATTGTATAAGAGCGTAAGAATGTGCTAGTATTTGTATGAGTAAGTGAGCTGGTGTGTGTATAACTGTATAGGTGAGTAAATGGGTGTGTGCTTAATTTTTTGCATGACTGACTAGGTGTGTGAGTACCTCTATGGATGAGTGGCGGTGTGTGAGTGTTTATATAGGTGTATGAGTGCATATAATAGTCCTGTACTGAGTGACTATAAGTATGAGTGACTGTACGGGTGAGTGAGTAGATGTGTGTGTGTAGACCTAAGAATCAGTGAGTGTGTATATAGTAATTGGTGTTGGAGTGTCTATGGTTTTGAAAATGGCAGTCTGTAATTTACAGTGGGTGTATCAAAAGTTATATTAGGGTGTGAGAAGATGCATCAAATTATCACATGGATGATGTCATCAGTGATGTCATCAGTGATGTCATTTGAGATGTCATCAGTGATGTCATCAGTGATGTCACTGACCATGTCATGAGTGATGTAATATGTGACGTCATCAGCAGTGCATTGCGGGGGCGCGAGTTATAGTTACCTGAACTAACTATAACGGGGGAATTTCACGGGTTTTGTACGAGTGCAATGTCCAACTAACTATAACTGTCCCTAAAACCTATGGTTTTTCAGTGAATATATATATATATATATATATATATATTTATATATTCAGTGAAAAAGCCAAAGGTTACAGGGACATTATAGTGAGGCTGATATTTCACTCGTACAAAACCAGAGAAATTCAGCCGTTATAGTTACCTGACTTAACTATAACTTGAGCCCCCAAAATGCACTGCTTATGACCTCTCATATTACATCACTCATGACATGCTCAGTGACATCACTGATGACATCTCAAATGATATCACTGATGACACCATCCAGTAACTGTTTTTTAAAAGTTTATGAGTGTTAAATATATATACTAAGGGTTTATTGTGAATCAGTGAGTGTATGAGTGTGTATGGATGACTTAGTGGGTGCATGACTGACTGTATAAGTGAGTGATTAGGTGTCACAGTGAATGCATATGTGAGTGACTGGTTGTGTAAATGAGTTTATCTGTCTGTCAGTTGATGTCTAAGTAGGTGTATGAGTGTGTGAGTGGGTACATGATTGGCTATATGGGTGATTGATTGGTTGTCTGACTACTTTTATGATTTACTTTTATGGTTGTCTGGGTGTTTGTCTGTGTGTGGGTTAGGAGGTGTGTGACAGCCTATATTGATGAATGAGTGGGTGAGTCAGTGGCTATATGGGGTACCGTATGCGTGTCTGAGAAGCTGTATGAGTGAGTGAGTGTCTGGATGGCTGTGTCGGTGATTGAGTGCATGTGTCAGTATGAGTGAGTAACTGGGTATGTGAAAGGCAGTAGATGTGAGTGATGGCGTATATGAGTAACTGTATGCATGAGTGAGTGAATATCAATCAATCAATCATATAATTTGTAAAGCGCACTACTCACCCGTGAAGGTCTCAAGGCGCTGGGGTGGGGAATGCTGCTACTGCTCGAAAAGCCAGGTCTTGAGGAGTTTTCTGAAGGTCAGCAGGTCTTGGGTCTGCCGTAGGTGGATGGGGAGGGTGTTCCAGGTCTTGGCGGCGAGGTGGGAGAACGATCTGCCACCGGAGGTCGCTCTTCGGAAGCGGGGGACAGTGGCGAGGGCGAGGTCGGCGGAGCGGAGCTGGCGGGTGGGGGTGTAGAAGCTGAGTCGTCTGTTGAGGTACATTGATCCAGTGTTGTGGAGTGCCTTGTGTGCGTGGGTGAGGAGTTTGAAGGTTATCCTCTTGTTGACCGGGAGCCAGTGCAGGTCTCTCAGGTGGGGTGTGATGTGGCTGCAGTGAGGGATGTCGAGGATCAGGCGTGCAGAGGCGTTCTGGATGCGTTGGAGCCATCTCAGGAGTTTGGCCGAGGCTCCTGCATAGAGGGCGTTTCCGGAGTCCAACCTGCTGCTGACGAGGGCCTGGGTGACCGTTCTTCTCGTTTCAGTGGGGATCCACTTGTAGATCCTGCGGAGCATGCGGAGGGTGTTGAAGCAGGCGGAGGAGATGGCGTTGACCTGTTTAGTCATGGAGAGGGTGGAGTCGAGGATGACCCCTAGGTTGCGTGCGTGGTCGGTGGGTGTTGGGGCGGTTCCCAGTGCGGTCGGCCACCAGGAGTCATCCCAGGCCAAAGGGGTGGATCCGAGGATGAGGACCTCCGTCTTGTCCGAGTTCAGCTTCAGTCGGCTGTTCCTCATCCATTCAGCGACGGCCTTCATTCCTTCATGAAGGTTGGTTTTGGCGGTGTGGGGGTCCTTGGTGAGGGAGAGGATCAGCTGGGTGTCATCGGCGTAGGAGATGATGTTGAGGTCGTGACGACGGGCGACGTGGGCGAGCGGTGCCATGTGGATGTTAAACAGAGTTGGGCTGAGGGAAGAGTCCTGGGGTACGCCGCAGATGATCTCGGTGGCTTCGGAGCGGAAGGGGGAAGGCGGACGCTCTGTGTTCTGCCGGAGAGGAAGGAGGTGGTCCAGTCCAGGGCCTTCTCTTGGATCCCGGCGTTGTGGAGGCGTGTTCGTAGTGTGTGGTGGCAGACCGTGTCGAAGGCGGCTGACAGGTCCAGGAGGATGAGGGCCGCCGTTTCTCCGTTGTCCAGCAGGGACTTGATGTCATCGGTGGCGGCGATGAGGGCAGTCTCGGTGCTGTGGTTGCTGCGGAACCTGGACTGGGAAGGGTCCAGGATGTTGTTCTCCTTGAGGTAGCGGGTCAGTTGTTTGTTGACGGTCTTCTCGATGACCTTTGCCGGGAACGGGAGCAGGGAGATGGGCCGGAAGTTCTTGAGGTCCTTGGGGTCCGCCTTGGGTTTCTTGAGTAAGGCGTTGATCTCGGCGTGCTTCCAGCTCTCCGGGAAGGTTGCTGTCTCGAAGGAGGTGTTGATGACTTTCCGGAGATGGGGTGCGATGGCTGTGCTTGCTTTGTTGAAGATGTGGTGTGGGCATGGGTCTGACGGAGATCCGGAGTGGATGGTGTTCATGATCTTGATGGTGTAGTCATCGTTGATGTTGGTCCAGGAGAGCAGGCGGTTGGTGCGGATGGTGTTCGTGGGGGCGGAGGTCTCAGTGGTTGTCGGGGCGGTCGTGGCGTTGAAGCTGCCGTGGATGTCTGCGATCTTGCGGTGGAAGAAGGTAGCCAGCGAGTCGCACAGGTCTTGCGAGGGTGGGATGTCGTTGGTGTTGGAGCTGGGGTTGGAGAGTTCCTTCACGAGGTTGAATAGCTCTTTGCTGTTGTGCGCGTTGTTGTCTAGGCGGTCTTTGAAGGAGGCCCTTTTGGCGGATCTGATGAGGTGATGGTGTCTGCGGGTGGCGTTCTTGTGGGCTGCGTGGCTGTCCGGTGTTCGTTCACGGAGCCAGATCTTCTCCAGCTTTCGGCAGGTTTGCTTGGAGGCCCGGAGGTCTTCAGTGAACCAGCTGGCTTTCTTGTTGGTGTGACTGTTGGAGGGTTTCTTGATCGGGGCGAGGGTGTTGGCGCAGTCGTTGATCCACTGTCTGAGGTTGCGGGCGGCGGTGTCGGGGTCGGTGGGGTCGGCGGGTGGGCTCTGGGCGAGGGTGGTGGTTAGCTGGTCTTCAGTGACTTTGCTCCAGCAGCGGCGGGGCATCTGTTGGGTGCGGTGGTGCGTGGTGGGTTTCTTGAAGGTGAAGTGGATGCAGCGATGGTCGGTCCAGTGGAGTTCGGTGGTGTGGTTGAAGGAGACGTGGGGGCTTGCGGAGAAGATGGGGTCAAGCGTGTGACCGGCGGAGTGGGTGGGTGTTGTGACGAGTTGTCTGAGTCCGAGGTTGGCTAGGTTGTCGATCAGGGTGGTGGAGTTGGTGTCATTGTTGTTCTCGAGGTGGAAGTTCAGGTCCCCGAGGAGGATGTAGTCCGTGGAGGCGAGGGCATGTGTGCTGACGAAGTCGGCGATGGAGTTGCTGAACTGTGGTCGGGGTCCGGGGGGTCTGTAGACGAGGGTTATATGGATGAGTGTGGCTATATGGATGAGTGTGTGCTTCTATCACTAACTGTATAGAAGATTGAGTCCTTGTTACTATTTGTATGAGTAAGAAAGTGGGTGTACGTGTAAATGTTTGGGTGAGTAAATGGCTGTGTGATTGACTAAATGGGTGAGTGTCTAGGTGTCTGAGTAGTTCTATGGCTGACTCACTCAGTGTGTGAGTGCCTATATGGGTGTATGAGTGGATATGTCAATGGCTGTATTAGTTAGTGAGTGGGTCTATGAGTGGCAGTATGGGTGAGCGAGTGGATGTGTGTGTAGATCTATGAATCAGTGAATGGGTGTGTAAGTACTGGTATGGCTCAGTGAATGGGTGTGTGAATGGTAGTGTGGGAGTGGTAGTGGGTGTATAAAATATTCTATAGGGGTGTGAGTGGATGCGTTAGAGATGCTGTGGATGATGTCATCAGTGATGTCACTGAGCATGTCATGAGTGATTTAATATGTGAGGTCATAAGTAGTGCATTGCACGGGCACGAGTTATAGTTAAGTCAGGTAACTATAACGGCTGAATTTCTCTGGTTTTGTACAGGAGAAATATCAGCCTAACTATAACATCCCTGTAGCCTTTGTTTTTTTCACTGAATTTCTAAGGTTTTTTTAAAATTGTATTTGCTAACTATAATGTCCCTGTAACCTTTGTTTTTTTTCACTGAATTTCTAAGGATTTTTAAATTGTATTTGCTAACTATAACATCCCTGTAACATTTGGATTTTTTATAATCTGAGACCAAAATACCCCTTCCTGCTCTAGCCCCACACTTCCACAACACAAGGGGCCAGGAATTCTGGGAGCCAAGCTGAGAGAGACCTGATCGACGAAGTAGAGACCCTGACAACACACCATAAGATAATCGCCCATAGATCCACTGGCACATTCGCATACAAGACACATCAACCATAGCCAGGAGTGGACACGAGCTGAAACCCCCTAATTAACCTATATATAATACCTACAGGTATTCAGGGGCATGAGTGAACACTGACAGCAACAGGGTGCAAAAAAAGTGAAGCTTACCAGAATGAATAACTCACTAGGGTAGTATACATTGGGGTAGTGAGGGTAAGACCAAAGGCAAACGTTGAGGCACAAGGTTACAAGACCAAACTATCCCATAGGAGCAGTGGTTGACCTTTCAGTAGACACTCTGATATCAAAGAAACAGCCCCATGAAGTGGTGGAAAGTACAAACAGCGCCTTATAAAACATAAGAAAAATATGTACAAAGAATCAGGGAGGAGAAAAGAGCCCCAGTAAAGTACATATGTCTTCCAGCTTCAAAGTGAACCAATGGACAGCACTTTTACTTGAGTAAGACTGCAGAGGCTGCAAGTGAAGCCGCTGGAAGATTTCTACCCCATCAACTTTATTATGCACACTTTGGGGGCGGCAATGGAAGCTGGCCTTAAGACATTGGAGCCTAAAAGATGCAAAAAATACCAGTTATATGCATTGTTGCCAGTGACGTGCATGGGTGGAAAAGGAAACTGTGACTAAACATCATGGTATCACCCGTCCAAAATACCAGTTATGAGCATTGTTGTCAGTGATGTGCATGGGTGGAAAAGGAAACTGACTGAACATCATGGCACCCTAATATAACTTTTGATACACCCACCTGTCTATCTAGTCTGCAAACTATACTTCCTACCACTATAGCTAATTCAAGGACCCCCTGCAGACAGCTTTCCCTATGGGCGTGTGGGGAAAATCTTTCATGCACCTTTTTCTTTCCAGAACATGGAGTTATGTTTCTGAGACAAACTGTACGTCCTTAAACTCGTGCACATGCTGCACGTACTTAATCTCTTTCAAGTGTTGCTTGCATGAAGCATTGACATCCTTTTCAACAGCAATGCATGACTTAAGTCCCTCACAAACTCAATTCCGGGTCAGTGTTTTAGGGGCACGAGCCAATTACTGCCTCTCCCACCGAATCTGATGCTCCCAAGGATAAAAGTAAGTTTGAAAACCAGAACGGGACATCATTCAGTGTAGAGAAAAACACATTATTACCCAGTCCGTATCTAACAAACGCCCAGAACAGGTATTCGAGAAAGCTGCTTTGTTTGTTAACGCCTGGGTGGGTTTTGAGCTGTATTGCGACAGCGTTCCCTGTTGAGAATTAGCCTCCCCATAACAAGGGGCTCAGGCAGCCCATTTTAAGACCCACAAGAACTCAAAGAAGATGAGAATAAGAAGCCATTGGCAAGCACCCCAGGGGTGGATGGCATGGTTGACCATCAAACTCTACTCCCAATGTGCATAAACACAATATATTTTGCTAGAGACACAAATAGACCCACAGCCAGTGTTCTGTACCATATGGAGTGGAGACTTGACGTTCTTGAGCCAATGCTTATTTACCAAAGCAAAGAAATGTCACTTTTTCTGCATCCACCTTGGCCCAGTGAGCATGGTACCAGGTGTATTTACCTAGACAGAACATGGCAGAGCAGGAATAGTGTCAGGAAATCCTGCTGACTCGGGAGCTGGGGATTCGGGGTTGGGTCAACAACCTGTGACTAAGGGCAACTCACTTAATCTACCCGTGCCCATGGACATCGCTGGATACCCTCACAGTTGGCAAGCTGCACTACACAAATCTACAAATTCAAATTTAACATGGGTTAACAAGTAGCAACTGAACGTCGTCCTCTGGCACCTCCCCGTATTCTGGGACGTCAGTCATTCATTACCAAACACCTTGCCTCAGAATGCCATAGCAAGTGGTCACAAACGCTCATTATTTTAACCCACATATTAAACACCCCCTCTTAACCAATCCCTTCATATTAGGCCATTACCAAGGCAGCATGGCAACGCACAATTACTTTAGTTCTGTAGCAGCTACGCAGCCAGTGGCTCCCTGAACGTGCAAAGCACATTATCCTCTGGTTCTTCAAGGAGTGGCTGTTCCAGGTCACATGGAAGGGTGCGGTAGTTTCGGATGCCCCCCTGGACACAAAGGGGCAGATTTACAAGCCCCTTGTGAAACTTTTGCATGCCGTTGCTTCACTCTTGTGACACAGTGTCGGCGTAAAAAATGCAGCCAATTTACAACATGACGCTTCTAGGGAGATGCTTCATGTTGTAAAGCCCTGCGTCACATTATACCTGCGCCTGGTATAATGTATGCAGGGTGGGCGTTCCCAAGCAGGAAAGCCTCGTAAAAGTGACTAAGTGAAATCTACAAGATTTCACTGCATCACTTCTAGGATGCCACTACGTCAAAACCTTAGGCCTGCTTGACGCAGGCGTAAGGAGTGATGCAGTGTAGTGGGAATAGGCCTCAAAATGCATTGCTGGAGTTGCGTCGTGCTTGCGAAATGACTCCAGCAATGCATGACTTTTGCCCCAACAGATGAATCAGAATTTCTGACGCATCTGTCAATCCTTGCGCCTTGGTGCCCCTTATTGCTAAAATCTTGGAGAAGGAGGTCCAAAGACAACTCTCTAATCACCTGGAGTCTAACAATCTCCTTCACGACTCCCAATCGGGCTTTAGGAAGGGTTACAGTACAGAGACGGCCCTGTTGGAAGTGGCGGAAACCATCCGAGAATCATTAGACCATGGTAGCTGTGCTATGCTTGTGCTGTTAGATTTATCTGCAGCCTTTGATACGGTCTCTCACTCGATTCTTTTAGACCGTCTGACACAGCTGGGTATCTCGGGTACCATCCTAAATTGGTTCCAATCCTTCCTGGAGGGGCGATCCCAGCAGGTCTTCCTCCGTCCTTATGTCTCTTCCTCTTGCGCCATGGGCTGTGGAGTACCTCAGGGCTCTGCGTTAAGCCCGACCCTATTTAATATCTATTTGGCCCCTCTGGCTGCACTAGTTGAGCAGTGTGGCGTGCGTATACTTTCATACGCTGATGATACGCAGCTGGTGTTCTCATTTAAAGATTCCAAGATGGCCGCATTTGACAGCTTTAGGCTATGCCTAAGTAAGATTGTTTCATGGATGACAGATAACTGTCTTAAATTGAATACCGAAAAAACTGAGGTGATGTTCTTCAACCAACCATCACCTCCACCGGCTGATTTATGGTGGCCACTGCAGTTGAATCCCCCTCCCACCCCAGTTTTATCTGTTAGAAATTTGGGATTTAGATTTGACTCGGAATTGTCGGTGAAAGCCCAGATTGGCCGAGTTTCTAGAGCATGCTTCTGGAAGCTCAAAAGCTTGCGTAGGTTTCTTTATTTACTACCGATGAACTGTCGGGCCTCCATAGTCCATGCTTTGGTTACGTCCCAGCTGGACTATGCCAATAGCTTGTATCTTGGCCTCCCTGCTTATCTGATTAAAAAGCTCCAGACAGTTCAAAATGCTGCTGCTAGGTTTCTTAGAAACGTACCTCTCCGGCATCACATTTCCCCCCACTTGCGCAGTCTTCACTGGCTTCCAGTGAAGAGAAGAATCGAATTTAAGGCTTTATTACTTGCTTTTAGAGCTACTAGAGAAAGTGGACCTGATTATCTGAGGCTCAGACTTCGGAAATACCACCAAAATAGGACCCTGCGCTCGAACTCTCAGTTTCTTCTTTGCTCTCCTTCCTACTGCAAAGCCAGGATGGGAGGGCGCGCCTTTGCAGTTAGAACGGCCGCTCTTTGGAATGCGATGCCGCTCTACTTGCGCAAAGCAGAATCTGAAACTACTTTTAGGAGTGCTCTGAAAACCTGGCTTTTTGATCTCCCTTAGCCTGCCTTTCCTCTCTTTTTTATCTCCCTTTGTCTCTGTGTAGCGCCGGGACACCGCCGTTGGTGGTAGCCGAGCGCTTTATAAATGTCTTGGTATGGTATTGTAAATACGGCGCATCCATGGTGGCGCAAGGGTTTCTCAGGGTGGCGCAGGGAAAGTAATGCATCTCTACAGATGCGTCACTTTCTTGTAAATCTGCCCCAAAGTATCCATGTTCAGTTGTACGGGAACAAGGAAGTGTATAACAAACTACAGATTGTACAACCTCTGAGTCTGAACCATAAACCACCAGAAATTGTAGCCTAGCCAGACTGGCCGCTTGTCCATTTTGATACAACAGCATTGCACATTACATTTGCCCATGGATGAGTCTAGCGGGTTACTATTATACTTAGGAACACAAATAAGGGGTTGTGGAACATTCGCGTGTTTTAAAAAAAAATCATTGATGCCTTATCCGGAAAATGTGGTTGGAGTGCACACAAGCGATGGGGTTCACTTTTTTGCAAGCTCTTTAAAAACGTTGGGGCCGATTCACAGAACTAACTTGAGACAAAATCCTAAACTTATTACTTTTGGTATTCACAGAAGGCACTTACGATTTATGGTATTCACAGAAATCACTTACGACTACTAACTTTACGTCCGCACTCGGGCCGGAAATTCTGCACTCGGGCTGCAATTTCTGCACCCGGAGCGGAAATTCCGCATCAGGAGCAGAATCTCCGCCTCCGGGCTGGAATCTCCGCCTCCGGGCCGGAATCTCCTCTATCGGGCCGGAATACCCGCATTTGGGTCTAATGATCATTTCAAGTGCCTACCATCCCCCACCATGCTCCAACTGAAGTCAATTAACACTAACTGCAAGAACAGCACCACAAACCACATAAAAGCAGCACACATTCAAGGAACAAGTCTGTCCACAGAGAGTTCCTGTTCTCATTTGCTGTTCATCGCTACTGGAAAATGTACAAAATGAGGAGGAAGAAGATCTTCACAACTGAGGAGACCACCATGATTGTGGAGTTCATTGCGAGGCACCACAAACGCCTATATGGTCTCCCACCTTACTGCACCAGTGGCACACAGAAGGCAGCTCTATGGCAGCATTTAGCCACTGCTGTCACAGCATTGGGGGAGGATAGGAGCACAGTCCAGGACATCAAGAAGAAGTGGCAGGACGAAAAGCAGAGGGTGAAGGAGAAGTACTCCAGGATCGAGTTGAACAGGATTCTCCCTGCCTCACACTCTGGAACACACCTACGTCTGACCCCACTTGAGGAGGATATCCTCACTACAATCCACATGCTCCATGGGCTGCCTGTGAGTGATGTTAACAACGTGGTACCAGGTAAATGGGATGACAAGAACAAGTATACAAAATGAATGTCTGTGTTGCACTGCCATTGTGAGTAAGGAAATTGTCCAAAGTTCATATAAAAATATAGTCAGTCAGAGGCTCATGTGTTTCACTCTGTATGTTGCACCACAAGTCCCAGAATCCTTTGTATCAGAAATGGCAAATCCCTCTCTCACTATTTAAAACATGGGCCCAGTACTGCTGCCGTATATACCTAACACTGGTAAGTAGCAATTGTCAAAGTGCCCCTTCCACTTATCCAGATGCGGCTGGGCCAGTCAAGAATGTAAGGGGGTGGGGGGGTGGTGCAGAGGAAAATCAACAGACAACGGAATACGGAAAATAAATACAAATTATCCTAAAAGTAACTCACCTTGTGCCTGCCAAAATCACAAAGCAGAAGGTGAGAGAATCCTTATTTTAAAACATTTCATTCCCATATTCCGTTGTCTATTTCCCACCCTGCCACGCCATTACATCCCCAACGCCCCACTGCTCCTACCTGCACCAGCCGTGGCAGTACTTCACAATACAGTTAGCATGCAGAAGATATGAGGAAATGCCTGACCAGTTCCACATGTACATTTTCCATTTGTTGACTTTTCTCTCTTCTCACCTATTGACACATTCAGCCAGAGTACAGACAACCACAGTAGCAGAGGTCCCTGCATCTTCTGGGAGGAAACAACATCATCCAGAGCAACGCACACCACCCTCACTAACTGGTAAGTCAAACTGGTCAGGAGATGGTCAAAATGCATACATTGTCAGCAGACAACAGAGGGACATATAGTGTCCAAATCTCAAAGGTAACCTGAGAGGAAAAACTAGCTTTACAACTATTGGAATTCTCAAAGGACATTTACCTGTAGCAAATGACATTTCTAGGCTCATCATACCTTTGTGATTTCTGAACATTACATGTATTCCACCAACAGTTCCTGAACTGTGAAATCAATCCTGGAATCGAGTGCCACAACAAGTCAAAAAGGAGCCTCCACTAGATTGTAATTGTTTTTGTAGACTAAATCAAGAAATCCTATGTTAACAAATATAACAATGATGAACAAGAAGTGAGATTCAATTGTCAGGAGGATTGAGAATGCGTCCACTGTCCAACTTAGAATGTTTTTTCCATACATGAATTTGTCTAGTCCACCCAGCTGGTTATAGATGTCATAATCGGATGGCATGTTGTTTGGCCATTAACAAAACACGATAGTGGACCTTACTTCAGGAATTGTTGTTGTGTCAATTTGATAGACGTTGCATCTAGGCAGTGGGGCCATAATAAGTTGAATGTGTGATCACTCATGATAATTAGTGCTACACACGTCTGCAACGGTAGGGCCCACACTGCTTGTGCATCCTTTGTGCCTGAAATTGAGTGCATCACATGTGGCAGCAGAAATGCATAGTTGCAAACACACTTATCATTGTAGGTCCAATGATGTCCTCCCAGATTCCAAGACCCGCAGTGACTTCTGCTATAAGGTTGGCTGTGACATCTGGTCAGGGACCACACACTGGGCAGATGCAGGGCCATGGTAAGTAAAGCCAAGAATAATGTACCTGAATGCTCATGCCCATGAAATGTGCCTTTAATCTCCGCTGTATGTTGTATGTGTTTTACATCACTGTTGTCCTGCATCACAATATGCCTAGATATGGCATTTAACCACATACCAGATCACACCATGGTGGCTAGTGAAAGAATGACACAAAATGTATGACAAGTGAGTGCTGAATGGACATAAAAATAGTATCTAGTGTCATATTGAGTGTACTAGACACAACTGAATTGTAATTCAATGATATGAAAACTCCCTAGCAAAATTCCAATGGACAAATCATATTGAAATTGGTGTGTATGAGGGTCGCACTGATGCCAGTTGTGTACTTTTGTGATAGATGTATGGGCTGCTACAGTAAATCTTCAGGAAGTTACATTATAAAATCTCTTGGCTGAAAGGCACAACACAAATCCAGTGTAGGCGGCAACCATCAAATCTTCGCAACTTACCCACAATGTGGGATCTGAGTCAAATGTTGCATTCTGCTTGCCTCCTCTTCTACTGTATCCACCTACATAAGTGAGTGAACAATATATGAGGTTAGGATGTCTGCTGTACAAGACATCATATGTTGTCAGCTTAGTTCTACCATGATGTAGGAAATGGATTATGGGAACTGGGGACACTCAAAGGATGGACATTACAAATGTGTGATCTCTCAATCCAAAATGAGCTTTGTGACTTCATGGGTAGGGAAGCACAAATGACACACAAAATGTACCTGACTATTGCACATCTCACATATGAACTCTGCAATGCAATGTTTGAACTGATGTACAAATGTGAAACTAGTCAGCCTGTGGATGTACACTCCTTTCAACTTGTCAACAGACAACATCATACTCATGAGACATGTTAGTCTTAACGGTGAAGGTGTAATCAATGTAATGCGGTGGCGTCCTGATTATTTCTCCCCTTCCTTCAAATATCAGTAACCTTCTCATACGCGTTTGTCTGTTGATGTGTCATCTCATTGATGTCAGTGCTGTGTGGAGGTAACAGCTGGCAATTGCTGCATGTGAGCAGGGGCCCACATGTAAAGTCCATGAGGTAAACATGCTGCACATTGTCCAGGAATATCATATCAATGGTCATTGAGAATGACATATACATGTTAGCTCATAGCTACCATCTGGTGTACTGAAATATGGACATGTATGTCTCATCACAGCTGCTGACAGGATGACACCAGTGCAGCGTACAACACCATCCCGGGGAATGCAAGACATCCTGGCTGCAGCAGTGAAACCCTCTCACACATGTCCATCAGGTAAATGTGGGGTGAAGTGTTTCCCTATCAAAACCATGACTAAGATCAAAATCCCCTTCTGCACAGAACCTGCAGTTGGTGTTTACAAAGTTACATACATATCATACGTGTCACATGTGCCTGTTTGTAAATTAGTAATGCAGATGATTGAGAATGGTGTCACTTCCCTCTACAGCTGCTGGATCGTGGACTGCTTTGTCAACAAAACCTATGAGGAGCATGGCTCAGCAGTGACATCAGGGGGGATTGCAAAGGGACACAAAGCTGTGGCTGGAGCTGGTGAGTTTTCTTGTGCAATGTACATCTCCGTTTCACCCCTAGAGATGTGAGGACGTATGTGTGTGTGTGACACATGTACAAGTGTAACCCCATCATTGCAGCAAGCCCGCATGTGCAGAGCAGATGACTTCCAAAATACATGTCCATATTTTGTACAAGACATTCACAATGAAGTTAAACAAGACAGAGAAAGTGTGATTCAAAATAAGATTTTATGTATAAAAAAGTGTGGGGTTTGAAAAACAACAACAGTCCGTTTGGAAGGGAGAAATGAAAACAAATGATGTTCTTACTGCAGAAGGAGAAGGGAACTTGGATTGGGGTGGGGCAACATAAATATAACACGTCAGGGAGCGTCAGGGAAACCAGTCTATTTACAAGGGGAAAAGTACATAATTGTCCACAAAGAAAAATCTGTCCAACAGGTCAAGTGTCCTTCTGGTCATCCTGTAGTACCACAATGTCCGAATCCTCTGAGTCCGATGCGGGCTCCTGGCTGGCTGGTGCAGGAACAGGCACCACACGGGGTCAGGACACATGAGTACGGGGGGAAACAGTGTGGGGCAACGGACATTGATGGTGGTGTGGAAAGGAGGTTGGGATACAAAAGAAGACATGGCTGCAGTCAAGGAATTGACACTGGCAGTGAGGGTGGCCAGAGCTTAGGCAATTTCCTCTCGCATCATGCGCACCTCTAGACACATCTGCAGCATGATGCGAGAGGACATGTCTGGCTGACCATCACATGCCCACATCAAGTCCTCTGGTACAGCCACAGAAGGAACAACACAGGGAGGGGTTTGGGTTGAACATGAGGGGTGTGGTGCCTCAGGTTCGGAGCCAATGTTGGTGTCGACCTGGCAGCTACGATGAGGGGGACTGGTTGCAGGGGATGCAGCTGGAGTCCCCGATGGAATGGGGGCCTCTAGAGTTAGGGAGGGGCTGATGGGAGGCCCAGGTTGTGTAGTGGCCTGCCCCGGGTACACCTCGGCAAAACTAACAGGTGAATGGTCCAGGGGAAATTAGCTCTCCACCCCCCCCCCCCCCGGCCAGAGGTGTCGGCGCCGGGAAACCTCCGAGTAGCTGTGCGCCTTACAAGTTTAACATAACATAACATAACACAACAGTTCTTCCCCTGCTCCAAACCAGGTCCTGCATTTGTTCCTTTTGGCCAGCTGAGCCCACTGAAATGTAAGACAAACCATTATGTAGTGGTTGTACACGTCAGGACGAGACACATATCAAGATGAGCCAAGGTCAGACTTTGTTCTCCTCTGATCACACTATACAGTTGTCAGTGTTTATGAGCTTAAATTACATGTATGTTCACTGTCATCTCCTGATTTGAGTCTGACATGGACATCTCACAAGCTTTTTGGTGACTTGCACATCTGTACTGGCCAACCCTCAACTCTGGCATTCTTGTGACCTGTGTGTCCTGTCACTGCTACATGGGCAGGTTCCAAACCCAGTTTACAAAAGGAGATCAGAGGGAGTCCAGATGGTATTGAAAAGGGCCTGTGAAAT